>JAHKQU010000028.1:2505000-3755000 GCA_020383195.1 Neomicropteryx cornuta
CTTAAAAAAGTATTTTAAAGTACGGCCCTCTTTAGTAAATTTATAATTATATGGCTATATACCTATATTATATTTATAACTATACGACTTTATATGCAGAACTTTTTGAAAAAGAAAAAGTATTTATCTTTTTTAATATTGTCATGTATCATTTTAGGCAACTTGCTATTACTATGAAACTGTCATCGAATACAGGTTTAACTTAAAGTGAGCAGTATCTTTTTAAGGGTGATTCTGGAAATACAACTGGAAACTTTTTGACTTTAGTATTATTATGACATAACATATTTGTTATTTGTTATGTGGATTAAATATATAATTTATAATTTACTCCCTTTAGTTCAAATATTATTTTAATAGTGAATGGTGTCCTTAATGCTTGATTCGCTTGAAACTCTCGAACGATATAATAAAGGCCTTAACGGCCTCTTAAAAGAACGATTAATAGATCATGAAGTGAAGATTTGCAGGCGGAAAGGAGCGAATGAGGAATCATGCCAGCCTCATAGAAACAAAGTCGGTACCTATAACTAAACTAAGCTAAGTTATTAGTTCATTTTTGTAGTATATCTCGGAAAATAAATAAATTTATAACTGAGCGTCGTTGCTATGTGCTAGTGAATTTAGGACTATAAAATTTATTCTTAAAAAAAAGAACTTCGTAAAGTTATGCACTTATGTACTTATCTGTTCATGGATAAATAAATAAGTATTTTTTTCTCTCTATACAGAGTGTTACAAGACCATTCGCGGGGACTTAAGGGCGTATTTATGTTGCCAATTAGTGTAAGAAGTTGTAAAAATAATAAGAAACTAACTCATGCCCAAATTTAATAATTTTATCAAAGCGATCGTGTAAATTCCCCTTTTGCTCGCAGGCCTCCGGTAAGATGAAGTTTACAATTTTTTTACTCGTAAACCATGTTTGAAATCGCAGGGCCAATAAGCTGGATTTTATATCAGACATGGTTTTGGAAAACGGTGTATTAAGATCTACGCGCTCTTATCGGTGAAGTCACCGCCATTCCTCTATTTCTTCTGCCAAAGATCTGTATAGAGAGACTTCTTGACACGACATGACAATAACTTTCCCCTTCACTTCACTTCACCTTTCTTTTGAAGAAACTGGCATGTCGTATCAAGTGCCCTGTCAATTTACCTCTTCTGTTTTCAATCTATATATTAATACGTGAAGGGAAAACTTTAAACCCCTTTTAAACCTATTGCGTGCACGGCGGAGTGTGAGATTTGGCACAGTTAAAGTACATATGGAGAAGAAGTGCAAAAAGCTAAAATATATCTATAATATGTGTTACAAATAAATTTAATTCTATAAATAAAACGTTCATACAATTTGAAAGCTCATTGACAGCATAAGTTTCAAACTGTTAATTTTGTGTAAATTTAAATGTTCTTGTTTAATAGTCTATCAATAATAAGTAAAAATAATTATTAATGCCAAATGGTAAATGGAAAATTCACAACTGTTAACAATGACGTCACACCTGGGAAGTTTCTAAAATAAACTCTTCCCCCAGGGTCTAAGTATTTTTTGTTTACACAATGAAGGGCTAGAAATCGAGTCGCTTAAAGGCTCTTACAGTTAGATTTAGGACTGTGATCAATCACTTTAGGAACTACCATGATAGGGCCCACTTGCTCTTTTATTTCCCTTAGCGCAGTGTTTTTCAAACTTTTTGAATTCGCGAGTATAAATATGGAGAGACATGACTTCATTTTAATTATACTATTAGTATATTAGTGTTTTCATCGAATGCTTATGTATTTTTCTTCCTAGTGAGACCATTTGTGGCGTTAGCCATTCTTTTTTTTTTGTAGTGTCAGAATCAGCACAACTGGATAATCTGACCCTAAACATGAAAGAAAATCTCAAAGATCTTGGTGCTGACGGAAGCGAAGGATAAATATTAATTTCAAATCATTTATATTCTTTTTTCTACGGCTGAATTAGGTAATCATTGGATATTTAATACCTTAATCTAATGTCTTCAACATAGTATAAGCTGATTTTTTAAATTTAATTCTATTTCTGAGAAATTTAATGAATGATAAACTTGCTAATAGTCCTTTTTTAGTTGAATTGCTCTCTTATAAAATACATTAGAGTCTTAGGAAAAATAGTAAATGAAAGGCCTACAAAGGGTCTACAACATAGATTTTTTTTAATTTCTATTTAATGAAGCTGTAATGAAATAAAACCCAACAATTGCTTACTGACCGCGCAGAGTAAAACCTTGACGCCTATAAAAATAAAGCACCGAATTTTAAGATCGACTGGAATTTTAAGATCGACTGGAATTTTAAGATCGACTGTCAATATGCTACGTCTTAAAATGGAATTTGATTCGCAAAAGATTGACGTCTTCTGGATAAATCTTTGAAATTATTAGTGCCAATCGCCACATCCTACCTATGTGAACTAACGTTCTCTTCAATGGTAGATATTAATTTATTTATTTTAACGTTATTTACAAGCACTCTTATAATATATAACAGTAAAATAGTGTTTACATAATAAATACATTGCATAATAATATAAAAACTAAAAAGGAAAGAAATAGATTCCAATTAGCAAAGACAAGACAAGGTTTGCTCAGAGACACTTCACTTTCTTAGCGCCGCGTATTTATAATAAAATCATAGATATTCTGGGAAAGTCTCTGTCTTTGTTAACAAATAAAAAACGAATTTCTTGCTGGCTACTTGAGCTCGGCAGAAAGCAAACAGAGACTTTAATCAATTACATACCAAGATAAACTTCTTTTCTGGGTAGATACTATATCTTGTATTGATTTAATATTAGTTTATTATTTGGGTTTTATATTGAGTGTATATATGTGTATTATTACTATATTATATTTTTATTATATATAAATTATGTATTAGTTATTAACCGTACATTTATGTATTATTATTTATATATATATTATATAGTATTATACCTATTATTACCATTATTATTTCAGTATTCTTTTTATTTATATATTACATATTATGTATTATTTCATATAATTCAATTCAAATAAGTGTAATTGTATGTTGCGCCGTGAGACGGTTATGCTTATAAGAACGATGCTTCTTGTAAAGTCTACTTTAGTACGGGCATTGCCTAGTTAGGTAGTACTTTGCATAATATGTAATTGATGTTAAGTTACTGTCAATAAATAAATAAATAAAATAAATAAATAAATAATCATAAAAAATATTTGATTATTTGCATCTTAAAAAGAGAATCACGATTTGAACTTTTTTCAAAAAATAAATAGGTATAGCCTTCTCATTATTATTTTTCTTTTAGACCCTTAAGGACTTTTTACTTCTACCTTGATTGCGACCTCGGCCGCTAAAGTAAGGCTTTGCGACCCCCCAAGGGGTCGCAACCTACAGGTTGAAAAACACTACCTTAGTGCATGTAAATTGTAAAGGGAAGGAAAGACAAAATAAATACAGTAAAAACTATGGATTTGCCTTCGTGAACTTGGGTGAAACTGACCTAATGGAAAATAGCTGAAGTCCTGCCCAACCTCAATGTCAATCGCGGCAACTTCATGCTACTCGTATTATGTGCAACTAGAGCGGGCAATAATATCGATTTATCGTCGGAAATCGATCAGAATCGAATCGAATCGAATCGGATCGAGCCGAAGATGGCTCTCCATTAGGACATGACATTGGCGTAGAAAAATGAAGTGCGCGTGTGTGTCATTAGCCGCGCCATCTGTTATTAGGCGCGATCCGCGGCCGAGAGACGCGCAGGCGCAACCTGTGATTAGTGCAATCAAAAATGGTGGGGATGAGATAAACAACGCGACAGGGCCGAATTCGAACGCACGGTGATGATGATGATGGACTTTGTGTACAGGTCTAATAGGTACCTTCTATTGTTTTGCTAATTGGCTTTGTTTTTTGTAAAAGATTTTATTAAGAATCTCGGTCAAGCCGTAAAACCAAATTAACATCATACCAACATAATTATCATCATTATCTTATCAAAATACGTATTAAAAAAAAAATATATTATAAATAGTATTTGTGTTGATGAATGTACTCGAAGCGACCGGTGTGAGATGTACTCGTACCGATTTATTATCATTAGACTGACGCGATGGAAATTACCGTTTTTTATAAATAAACATAATAAAGACAGCCTGGATAGATACCGTCAGGTGGACAATCAAATAGAACATGTATATATTGTTTATAAATAAAGAATATTAAAAAAAAAAACACATAAATTTCCAATTCCACTTGATTAGTTTTATTTTTGTGCAATGAAAATATAAAATGTATATGTATTTATTGTTGATTGATATGCTGTTTTTATTTTATATTATATTTATATAGTTTTTAGATATTATTACAGCATTGATCAAATGAAAGAGGTGGCACATTAAGCAAACAAACCCAAACTGCTTCCCTTAGTACAGATTCGTCTAGTTAGGGAGGCAGGAAACATCTGTACGATGTAACAGTCGCTTTAATTAAGCTATTTAATAATACGTATATGATACGTAGTTTTATTGTACTAATTAAAAATTGTAATATTATATTTTAAATAAATAAATAATAAAATATGTCTTCACAATCTTTCTTCGCCGTTCGCGGCATTGAACACTCCGAAATGCAGCGACCACAGAGGATCCTGTTATAAATTCGACCAGGTCAAGGAATACTCTATTCCCGAATTGTGGAAAACTACGACTATTGTCTAACTTGTGTGCCCCTATTTTGAAATACAAATAAATGCAAGCGAATTATAAACTTTGGCAAATAAAATGTGCCTTATAATAGTTTCACATTGAAAAAATAATAAAACTAAAGTTAGGTCGATGCGGCCCTGCTTCGACGTTACCGACGTCGATATGGCCCCATAATAATTGAATATAATTTCCGCGGCCCGTTGAATATTACTATGAGTATGAGCGAATGGCAGGAAGGGGTAAGGCGGCGGAGAGAGGGGAGGGATTGAGGGGGGAGCGGGGGGATGTTTTCCGTGTGAAATATTGAAAGATCGTTACTTCTTAATGCCTGCACTTAGATCACACCAAGATCCCATATCGAAGCCGAGATAAATGCTCTGTCATAATCCATTTTTCGATATTCTCTTTGCAAAATTTTTAAAATATATACAAAATGATTCTTTTATGCCTGGTGTCACAACGTAGCTCTTATTCTATTTTTTATTAACTATAATATCGAACTCACTATTATTAGAGTAGGGTAACATAATAAAAAAGTATTTTTATTATTCATAATAAGCTCAGAATGATTTATTTCTCAAAATCTTTACTAGACCAAGTCAACATAAAAATTCAATTCAAAGCAAAAGTTATACTTTGCATGTTTTATTTATTTGTTGTGAAAAATAAACAATTTCCGGGTTCGTAAATGACTTGCAAATTTAATACATAAACAACGATATACATTTATATACAGACAATATTTGAAAAATTTTGCGATTAATGTATTTTTCACCCTCTATTTGACTGGCCTATACCACATATTCGACCCTATATTCAGTGCATACTTTTTAATATGAAAATATCTTAAATTCATCGTAGGATGAATCAATGAATAAATTAGATGTTACGTGCGTCTCGCTTTCCATCGAACGGATAAGATGTATCTCGTGATCGTATATCATTTGAGTATTTGTATATCTCGTCTTTAGGATGATGCGTTATCACGGATTATGTAATGAATGTGTTGAATGGCAAATATTTGACTGCAGTACATCACAGATTGTCGCCTAAATTTCAAGACTGCGCTGGCATCTGCCGCTGAGATTATTTCAATGTTTATTTTTGTGACAGGTGTTATACGGTAATACACAGCAATAATACTACACTTAATATTATATTACATTAAAAAAGAAACTGGAAAAACTTAAATTATAAAAATAGATAGGTTTGTTGTGGCTATTTTGATGATTTATTATTATTTTTTGTCACTATTTTTGTATTAATAAATTAATATTGTGGCTTAGGTACATTGGTCCTGCGATTTTTAGTATTATTTGTGAAGACGGTGTATGAAAATTCATCACAGTTTCTGGGAGAAGATAAATGTAAACTTTACGCGAAATTGTTAGAAGGATCTTGTAATAGGTTCATTGTTGTGAACACTCAGCTGTAGCTTTCATCGCAAGCCGGTAACGGTGTCAAAGTTATAATATTTATGCGCGCGGCATCGGAATTCGTGCGCTGACCGAATTTACACCATCTGTTATAATAATTTTGGTATGATTATTTTATAAAATGTTGCACTCTCAATGGGTAACAACCCCTCCCCTGTATGGATAAGATAAATTGCTAAATTTACTTTATTTTTGCTTTTTACTTTGAATTTGAATGCGCTTGTCTCTCTGTTTCTACGTCATCTGGCTCGGGGTGGATCTAATGATGAGGAGCACGATGAGACCCATCCGAGAGCCGTAGGCACGGGTCGCTTACGCTACTTGCAGGGCTGAGCTACATAGCCCAGGGTTGAACAGCGAGTGTATTATTTTCATGTGTTTGTTTATTTCTTTGTTTCTGTATATTGGCAAGGTTAAAACGTATTGCATCATTTTGTAATGATCACAAATAATACAACGATGTATATATAAGGGGACTTACATACGTGAACAAAGGACACCATATGAACGATTCTGACCTATAAATTGTTACCTGCGAAAAGATGCTTTGCACGATGAACCGAAAGGTGTAAACTCTATGACGGGAATAACGGCGCTTATAACACAAATCGCGGCCTACCATTTTGTATAAATATTGATAACATTTAGTTGCTTTTTAAATCATTTTTTTTTTTTTTGAATCATAATAAAACAACATATGTTTTCTTAAAATTTAAACACTTTTAGCATAAATTATCATTTTCATATCTAAAAAAAATTCCTAGAATAATCAAATATATCTTGTGAATATCTCTCTTAACGCTTTGAAAGCCTGTAAAATTCGCATTTTTATAGCATTCAGGTATGTAGGCGCCTTAACACACTTATAATTTCCTGGAATATTATGATGGCAGTTCAAGCAATTCCTATGACCTTTTCTCGCCTTTACAGTGGTGAGTAATTACGCTAAGACATAATGATCTATGATAAAATTATAGCGCTCGATCGCATCGTTATCTATGGGCGATCTAGTAACGCTGGACACTATGAATGTTCTACGGTGTGATTATTGCATTAAATTGAGATATTTTATTGAGTAATATCGTCGCAGTATAAGTAATTGTCGAATACAAACCCAACGGTTTCGGGTTCGAATCTGCAGATAAACTTTTAAAATTAGATATGAAAAAATCGCCTAAAGATAAATAAATTTTGAATAAAACACGCATAAATATTGCAAATAGCACTTTTGATTTAATAAATAAAAAACGTAAGAATGCTCAAACCTCAGTTTTACTGGGCTAATACTTATCTAAATGGTGATTTAACTTTTTACAGAACGGAACCCTAAAAGTGTATTTTATTTCTTTATTACCATCGGCGGTTTAAGTCTACAAAATTAATGCGCTGTTATTAATATGGCTAACACTGGAACTATACGTTGAAGGAGTGAGGTCATATATTCACGCGAGGACCCTCAGCGGGGTCCAAGGATTAAGCGCGCTGCGCGGGACTCCGAATTAAATAAAGTTGTTAAGTATTTTTCCTTTGATTTTTATTGTCACCCTATGCGCAACGGCACCGGCCTGCAGTGGCGGCTTCTATCTGTCCTTTATATAATTTAATAATTAACTTTTTAATTCTCGGACGTGCACTCAGACTCTGAGGGCAAAAGTCGTTTACGACAAACTAGATAAACGCGCGTGGGAATAGTATCGCAGTTATAACAAGCCAACGAGGATGGCGGCTACTGGATTTTAGTAGGGCCAACCTAAGTATACAATCTATTTGATAGACTATACAAACCAATTCCTGTAGAGAAACTTTCTTGTAACCTGTACCAAACAATCTCGTAAATGCAGCATTCAAATGAAAAGTTGCTTACACATTGCAAGACTATTTTGTTACGTCAACCAAACAATCAGTAGTAGACTCCCAAACACGCCTTTTTTCCTACCCTATTGCGCCATTTTGTTTCTCCGCCGAACAGTTGGGTAGTTCTTACAAAGCATTTTGTTTATGTGTACCAGAGTTCAGTCAGACTCGAGCGTTGGTTGAGTCTACTAGAAATTTTAGTAACGGTAACCAAATAGTCTGTGTGTATGCATTCGGATATATTCCGTTTATGTATCTATTTATTTTTAGACGGCACTCTAACAATATATTGAATACACAACATGTTTACATTAATCTTAGACACTAAAGTAAAAAAAAACCTTATCAATATTCAAATAAAAAGAGAACGCCACATGCACACGGTGGCGGTACTTCCATAGAAGCGAAAATTGGTTGATGGATTTACCGTTGGCCACACCTGATACGCGACATTACGTGTGGTGGCTATAAATATCCCACATTCACTTTTGAATATTATTGGGGAATATTGGAAACCTAAAAAACCAGTAAATTGAAAAAAAATAAAGTTTATCCGGTCGAAATGAGGTAGCGAGCTCTGTGGCAGTCATAATAAAATTAATAATTAATATAAACAATAAACTTAAAAAAATATATATCACTATAACTTATAACAATTAAAATGACTTTAATTGATGATTATTTTTATCTAAACACAATCACAAACAAAATAAACACAAAAAATATTTTTATCAATTTTCGTTAAGAAAAATATATTTTCATTTCGATATTTTGCCTCTACTCAAAATCGTAGGTACTACATCTTTTAAGATTTACATGGATTTACTAGTTCAGGTGGGGTAACTTTTTTCAACATAGGGTAAAGCTCTTTACAATCCTAGCCGGCGTAATTTTTAAAGCTGAAGATCCGCCACTGACGGAGTGACAAATTTCTGTCACTTACTTTGCCACCTCGGGTGTATATTACATCTCCTTTATTGTAAATAAATTGAATCAAATGATACGTACTCGATCTTTGAAATCTTTCTAGCGTCCACTGACAAAATACGGAATATTTGTTGTATCACGAGGATTTATGTAAAATAAATATGTATGTATTGCTAAAACACATTTAACAATATCTCAACTAAGGAAGTAATATAACTCTTTTAACAACAAGCATTGCACAGAACGTGAAATTCTAAGCGAAATTACTTTAAAAGTGATAGGTACTAATTTAATTAGGTACAGACTTTGAAAGGTAAGGTGGGCAACACGAACGCATGCGTTAATTGATAATCAAATATTTTAAATGAAAACGATTAGGTTGCGCGTGAAATAAAAGTTACAGACTATACCAGCAAATCTAATTAAATCTTCGACACTTTATAACTGAAGGATCTCATATACCACCGAAAGAAATATTTTGGGTAAACGTTTGGTTGTTAAAAAATTTACACCCGCAGTAAGAAATTTGTCATAAGCGTAAACAAATCGCATAGTTGTACGTACAGACTGATTAATGTTGAATATTTTTTGGTTAGATTTACTATATTTCTTGCTATGGCAACAAGAGATTTTCTTAAAAAATATTTTAGCAAAAACATTTTGCTATGATTACAATACAATATGGCGTTGTGGGTGAACTGCAAAGGAAATAAAACGATGTTACGTGAACATTTGATAGTGCAACCATAATATTTTGTTGTTTTTATTTGTGGCCATTTTATTTTGCTGTCAGTCAAATCAA
This sequence comes from Neomicropteryx cornuta, assembly GCA_020383195.1. Lineage (NCBI taxonomy): Eukaryota > Metazoa > Arthropoda > Insecta > Lepidoptera > Micropterigidae > Neomicropteryx > Neomicropteryx cornuta. Next base: position 2,514,741 of record JAHKQU010000028.1, read on the forward strand.
AATGGCGGTCTGACTGAATAGCTGATCGTGAAATTTACAGTTAGCTGTTGTTAATTGTAGCAATAGCTAGATATTATGTTAAAGGCAACCAAAATTATGGTACTTATAATTATGGATATAATTATGGTAGAAATATGTTAGAAAATTATGGTACTTGCAACCAAGTAAGTTTAACAATAATCAATGTGTAATTCCATAATTCTGTCTTTATATTGCTGTCACTTTATAGTTGTTAATACTATATTTTTGCTGCCATTACTATAGTTTTTTTTCAGTGCAGGAGTCGAAAACGTTTGTTTGATACAAACTATTGATGGGAAACCCCAGGGATTATAAATTATAAAGTATTCGTTAATTTCCTTAGAATTATATGATTTTCTAAGCGTTAACGCAATGACTATATCAAATCCAAAATCCAGTAGACGCATGCGCTCTGTCACGAGTCACGACCCAACCATAATCTCACGACACCGCTGACATGGCATGACACGACACGACTTTAATGACATCTGTTGTCGCTTTTTTTATAACAACAATTTGGCACTTTTTTACGGTTAAATTCGTTTACAAACCCGCTAAATGTTCACGAGTTCCTACTAAAAACTTCTAGCATAACATTGATTAGGTATACCTATTCTTAAACCTACTTTCCATTAACATACTCTTTTGGCGAAAGATAAGATTTAATTATTTATGTATTTGTAGGATAAGTGCAATATAAATAACACGTTAAAAATAAAAATAAAATAGGTAAATATAATCAATATAATATTTATATTAAACTTGTTAAGGAGCTTAACTATTGACATAGAGGACCCGGGTTCGAATTCGCACAATATAGTCATCAGATTTTTAAGGATTTACTACGATTATCTCTCCTAACCTGACTAGTTGAGAATAGCCCAAAAGAAAATAGTTTTTTTTTTAAATGTGTTATTGCAGTCATACTTTATTTATCACTATGCAAAGTTTTAAACACACCACTAAGTAACTAGTGAAACTTTGTTATTTAGTTGGGCTTTATTAAATACAAAATTAAAGTAACATCGATACACAGACACAAAAATATCATCTCAGTCGCGCGTTCACAAAAACACAGTGAAACCAGTTCAATGTTCCTCTAAAAACGAGTGAAGAGCTGAGATGTTACTTTAAATATTGCAATGTTTGCGAATAAAAGTGATAACCTAACCATAAATCATAAATAAATATGGTCATAAATTTAATATTTACGCTTACATTATGTAAAGGCCTAGATTAAACGTTTGCAATCAATTACCAACGATAAATAATGTAGTAAAGCACAGGTCTTTAATTTAAATACAGCTCCGTTTGATTCCTCGTTGAATTTCCTACAAAAAATATAGTTAGATATTTTTTAGATTAGATTAACAATTTTCAAAATATTCGAGGGTTTTTTGTTTGAGTTAAACCGGTTTAGTTGTCTATATAGATCAACCTCATAAGAAGACAGTAGTATTTTAAAATATACTTATATACCAGTACCAATATCCGTCGTATGCGAAAATATTTGTGTAGCCGGCATCGGTCCCTCATGATGGCCTGTATATATTAACTTGAGAAAAAAACACGGAATTTACTTGAGATCCAACTTATGAATATTCATATTTAAGCATTTAACAGTCAAAAATTGTATGTCCATCGATAAACGACCGAAAATGCGGGAGCCGGTACCTAGAAAATTATAAGGTATTAAAATTATTGAATGTTTGATTTTTGACAGTATATGAAAAAATGTTCGAAGATTAAAATGCATGAAAGTTTCAGTGTATGAAAATGTTTGTATCACATAAAATAAAAGCATCAGAAATAAAAGTTGATAATATAATAAATCCTGAATAATTATTTTGTATGTCCACAGTGTGCCTTTAGTTAAATTTTCAGTTGCACATTTTGTTATCTTATTTTTTTTTATTATGAAAATTTTGTCTTTTTAGTTTATGAATAATTGTCAGCTGAGGATCTATGTTTCTTTAATTGATTACATCACCTTAGAACAGCAGTACACGCTATAAAGGTGATGTAAACTTAAATATATCGTTTATGCAAAAAATAATAAATAAAGGAGTGAGTCAATATGTTATACACTACTAGTAAATAAAATATTCTTTGTTTCATATATATATATATATATATATATATTATTTCGCTAATTATATATATATTAATTCATAACGCGAAAGCAGAATGTTCTCTAAAATCCTCAGCAAGTGGTTCTACAGTATTGTCGTGAAAATTAAGGCCCTAATTTATATGGCAAATTTATTAAAAACCTTCTACTTGCTATTATTCTGGTAAACATTACTTATTAGGTCCTTAATAAATTTTATAATAAAATTATAACATGCATTTTGAACGTTCCTATATATATATAATATTTATGTATAAAATATAACGAAGTATAAGAAAGTTCTTATTGGTAGTAAAAAACGTGTAACTTAACATAATATAAAGATATATAGTATAGTAAATATGTTTAGTATATTGTGTGTTTTCTTTATACATTTAAGTAAATCTCAAATAATATAATTTAAACTTTTACAGACTTAATGTGGTATTTTTCTACGTGCTATTTTTTTGTTTAAGTTATACTATAAATGTATAACGTAATACTTAATTTTTTGGCCAACGAAAACAGTAACCTGTGTATCGCGTATTATTTAAAACTTGAATAGGACGGAACATTGCCTTCTTTAGTGCAGACGATAGTCTAGTTAAGGGAACAGGAAACAGGGTGCAGTAGTGTCAATCGCTTGGACGAATTTATGTTCCATTATTCTTTATTACTATACTATATTGTCGAAATGATTGTGAACCTAAATAAATAAAATAAATAATATTTCCGAAATGACTCTTTCGTCGCTGGCACGCGTACTAAAAACGATTGCGCAATGGACAAAATCAACAATTTGCACCGTTTAAGATAAACATTAGACATTAGTCGCGGCGGACGGCGCGACGCGGCGAGTTCATGAGAAAACTTTGCATTCCTCTAATGCTTATGAAAGATTGTTCAAAAATCGGTAATATCACACCATCTCTATACTCTAGTTTTTTGGTAATATTCTAAACTGGTAAAAATGAGACTTGACATTCATAGAAGTATAAGATGGCATTATTAATTAGTTTTGCCTTGAAATTGGTACATTGACATTGACAGACTATTAAAAAAGGAACATTTAAAATCACACAAAATTCACAGCTCGAAACTCATTCAGTTAATCGGTCAGTAGGTAGTATGAACGTTTTATTTTATTAAATTGAATGTAATTGTAACACATATTACAAATAAATTTTAACTTTCTGCACATCTTCTCCATATAAACTTTAACTACGCCAAATATCACACTCTTCCGTGCGGACAATATCCTTAAAAACTATTAATATATAGATTAATTAACGATTTCTAAAGTTTCAAAAATGGCAACCACATTTAGTTGGAGATGGCAGAAGGCAAACAGAGACTTAAACTATTTAGATACCAAGATAACATTCTTTTCTGTGTAGGTACTATATCTTGTACAGACAATTTACTGTATGTAATTATATGTTTAAATGTTAGATGTACTCAGCTTTTCATATGAAGTATTTTAGTTCGTTCTTAATATTAGTTTATTAATAGGGTTATAAGTTTACAATCTATTCTATAATAATAGGTAATATCTTTTTACGAGTTCGAGTGTGTATATATGTATTATTACAATATTATATTTTTAAAATAAATAAATTTTTATTACCATTATTTATTAACGGTACATTTATGTATTATTATATTATTATTTATATATTATAGCATTGCAAACAATTCAATTTCATTAATTGTAAATGTATGTTAGCGCAACGCGATGGTTACCTATGATTAAAATAGTAATACTTCTGTAAAGTCTATCTTAGTACGGACATTGCCTAGAACTTTGACATAATATGTAAATGAATGTTCAAATTACTGCCAATTTAATTTAAAAGATATGAAATCTGTTTAGGTGATGTAATACATACAAGATTTTCCTTAGAGCTAATGTGGCCGGCCGCTGTGCAAAAATATGTCGTAACCTAAAATAATGGTTTTAGCGAAAATAAAAAAAAAATGATAACACTTTAAATACCCATTGCCTAGATTCTTTAAATTTGCTAATAATAGAATCAAAATACACGTATTATTTTAAATAAGGTGTTTTTTTTAATCCATGAAAGGTACACCGATTTATCTCGAGTGACGGAGGCACGAGTCGTTTTGGTAAAGAAGGCACCCTGCTCGCAGGTCCAACCTGACGCAGTTGGGTTACAAATAGTTAGTACTTGCTCTTAAATTTTTCCACCATTAGGCGGAGGTTAACAACCTATTTCACGATTTCATTTTTGTTTTTTTTTAGTTAATATAACAAATAATTATCATCAAACCATATTACCAGGGTCTGTAGGTAAGTGACCGGATTTAGAACTGGAAACGAATTAATAGATTATCAGAGTATGGCTGTTATACGGTACTGTGCTTTTTCGATACCAATTCGAATCGCGGTAGAATTGCGGATACAATTAATATTCTTCTATTTAGCTTCATGAAATTTCCTTTAATTGACATTTAAACTCACAACTTATGCTTAGTGCCTCTTAATATTGCGCTTTTTACACTGAGCAATTAAATACTTTTATACACACACACAGACCCCCACATAATACACAGCCACACACTAGCACGCATATAAGTACTATAATAAGCGTTTTGATCGCTATGATGGTCCTTCTGAATTAATATCAATTTTTAATTGAGATCCACTAAGTATAATGCGTTTTGAATTGTAAGATTGTGTCGAATAAGATTGTGTCGAATGAACCTGCCTGATCTGCTTTAAGATCCCAACTCTCTCTTATGTTAGTCTTAATGACCATCCTTCCGAGATAAAACCTAGAAGAAGCTGAAGATTTCCACCAAATTCCCAGTTTGAATACCAGAAGTGTTTGGTGCTGTCTTCTTATACAAATTACTCAATAATCTAATAGACTGTCCAGAGCTTCTACAAAGTATTCACTTTAGAGTACCACATGAATTATGCTCAAAACACTTCACAGAATATTTCATGAATATAAAACTACTCTTTCGGAATTAGACATTTTTAATTGTAAAAATTTTTTACATTGAATTTATTCAAAAATAAGGTAAGTAAAATATACACATCTCATACAGAATTAGAGGCAAAGTCCTAAATATTTGTTTATCATAATAATTCTATGCAACCCATATTCTAATTAATATTTTTTTATTTATAAGTGTAAATATGCAAAAACGAAACTATTTTATTTACGGTTCTCATAATTTTCTTTTTTTATGTAATCAGTTTTAGGTGAACCGACATCTCAATTATATTGTTAAACAGTGGATTCATGTAATTGGCCAAATTTATAACTATGTATTTACTGTTTTATAAATAAGTTACGCTGTATGTTTCCCTATAATATATTAAATTAAATTTGATTAAATTAAATATTGACATTGACATTGACAAAAACGTGACGTGAGGAATGCTCTTCGTAGGTGAGTATTTGAACCTTTTCCTGTTCCAAGGCTGTTTTTAAGCGCAGGCTACGAGTTGACAAACATTCATTTTTTCCTCACCTACTAAACTCAACAGCTTCACCTGAGCTATATGATAATTACATAATATTAATAAAAAATAAATAAATGTCGTTATCCCTTCGTCTGCGTCCGAAGCGATCGGATCGCATGCTGCGCGTGCGTCATTTTTTTGTCGTTCCGGAGAGCCGGCGGCCAACCTTGTCTTTATGGATTTATTCCCGGGAGCGCGATAGCAATCGCCGATAGCGCAGCGCAGCGCGACGGCTCCGAAACGTCGCATTTGGTAAAACGCCATCGGCCAATGGAGATGCGGGTGCCGGCGGATGGGTGTGCAGATGAACCTTAATCGTCCGAAGACGAGAGTAACTTACCAGCCTCCCGTCGGAGCCCAGAATCTCTAGGAGGCTCCTCCTCTACAATCTGCATCTGCGCTTGAAATCTGCCACCGAACTAAGTACGGTCCGCCTTTCTTCTTTTTTGCTATAAAATTAATCGACCCAAGAGTACAACCATATTGAATGGATTTTATTTATCGAATAAAAAAACGAAAAAAAAGAATTATAGAGGAATATTCACATATATATAATTTTAAGAACTTTTAAAATACCTAGTCGTAGATTTAAATAACAGCTAACTCCTAAAGCCCGTTTTAGTGAACTCTTATTTAATTAATTCTGGATTTCTCTTAAAAATTATATACTAATTTCTGTTATTGTTGTTAAACATGGATGATTATTTATGACAACATTATTTATTTATTTATTTATTTATTATTGACATGTAAGCATACAGCGTAACAATATTAGTATATACATTTTACAAAGGGTTAATTATAAGGCCAATTAAAGCTTACGCCTTTGTACAAAATATTCTGAGCTCCATAAGAAATGTTAAAAAATGATAAATATGTATGCTACACCACTATACTAACCTCAAAATGGTTACTGTACCTAAATTAAAATGTCATTCCTATATGCGTTTATATCTTGTGTTTATGGAATAGATAATTTGAATTATGTTAATAATAATAATCGATTATATATTATAGCACACGTAAAATGTTTATTATTCGTTTTTTTTTTTGTTATTTTTTCGATAGGTAGTTTTATTTTTATTACAAAAAACAACGATAACATTTTTTTTGTTAAACTAACTTGTACCTAGGTTTATTAATGTGATATACACATTGGAAAGATTAAATGTTATTGCGTTTTCGAAAAAGATATTAAATTAAACAGATTTTTGTCGACATATTTATCACCCGGTTGAAAGCTCGGACCTGCTGACAGGTTCGATGAATCATCGGCGCCCAGACGACTCGTGCCTGCGGCATTCACAACAAAGGGTATCTCCATGTCAAGTACGAGAGCGGTGCGAACGGCGTACATTGTTCCCCAAATTTTATAAAGATAGCCCGATTTTTTAAAAGGTAGTCCGGTAGAGTAGAATAAGAAACTGTCTTGACATGACAGAAAATAATTATACTTAAAGTCTGCATAGGAAATAGAATCATCCTCAGATAAAGAATCTGTCAAACTAGTCGTAATCGATTGGCACAGTTACAGCACAGATATAAAAAAATATATTTATCATAACGTAACCTAACCTAGCTAAATAGACTGGTACGTTGATTGTATTACACTTATAATAACAAAACGACTATAATTCTTAAGCGATTAACTAAAAAAATACTGAAATATAAATTTTATATATTACCTGGCCCTGGAAAATAAAAAATAAAAGATCTACAGATTGTGGTTATGGCGTGTCGTTACGGAAATATGATCCTATTTCGTATAGCATATTGAGGGCATTTGAACCATTAGCGTTTATCATAATATTTTCCGTGCATTTGTAAGTCAAGTGCCGTACGACCTACGGCATTCCTCAAAGATTGTTTGCTTTGATTACCACTTTTAAGTTTAAATTGTCTTACATTCAATTTACTTAATATAAATAATAACATATCACTTTGCGTGATTGCACAGCCTTTTTCGACTGGACACTACGCATACTAAGGCCGATGTTCAATGAAGATGGTTGATTATCGATTGATGGTTGGACGTAGCAGGTAATCATTAGCATAAATTTAAAAATGTTCGTTTAAAAAAATTCAATGTTTTCCAAATACCATCTTGTAAATGAGCAAATATTGTTTGTAGAGGATATTTATCTAACTAGAAAACTACATGTAACATTTATTACTTACTTGTAGTTAAAGTAATCAAGCCATTAACTTTCTATTTGCACAGCATTAAATTATATTAATTAATAAATAGCTGAAAGGTACATAGATATTATGTAAATAAATGTAGACGAGGGGAGCATTTATTTCTTTTCTTTTCTTAAGTCGGTTTTTTATATATTTTTATTTATTTATTTTTTTGCTCTTATTATTGGTTTTTGTTTCATTAATGTTGTTGCAACTTAAGCTTCGATCACTGATATTCATATGTAAAATAATCGTTACCTACAGATGATATCTGCATACATCAAACTATGTCTAAAATCAAATAACTAAGAAATATTACAATAAACTTATAATTGATAACAATAAAATAACCTATCCACCAAAACGTTGATGACTGCAAAAAACACAACGAGATGCAACTTCAGTATAATACTTGAAGTCTTTGCGCAGACTAATAAAAAATATATAATTCCTAATATTATTCGTTTCTAATTATGGATCAATTCGATATAAAAAAAACATTACGATCGGAAAACTTAGTTTTTATTTATTTTTCCTACCTTGACTTGTCGTAACTAAACTAAAGAAAAATTTTAGGTTCAGTTATCGATATAGATCGAGCTCCTAAAAGGAGTGCCTAAATTTAATAACATCCTGTATACACATCGAATTTAGAACGTCCTCCTAGGTTTTCAAGTTCGCTCTAGCAACGAAAATTTCAATTTCCCCAGGTCCAAATCTGTTCGCTATGTGGCAATCGTCAGCAATGTTGCGACAGTCAAAACTGTCGGCTTAGTCGTTTGATGGCCGGCCGAAGTAGGTACTACTAACTAAGTATACTCGCTAAGTATACTTTGTTGACACGAGCGCGCAAAAGCGTCCGGGTCGTTTCTCGTTCCCAAGGCAAACACGACAAAATGGCGGTGCTTAATTTCGGCTGCTTAAAAGAATACCAAATTTTAATGTTGACTCTCGCGCCAAAGGTCGCCTTGGCTATTAACCCTGGAGGAATAGTAGAAAAATACTAGCCTCAAATATTTACTCGCTTATTTACTAAACGACTTTGTTGACACCGGGGTCCGCGAATTAATTAATTCCGACGATCGATTCCAATACATTTTTTTGCAAAAATATTTCGAATAATTTACGCAACACAATTTACATTATCATCCTAGGACTGATTTAATGACTGTGTATGAGCGATCAAAAAAGTATAAATTGTCAATATTATTAAAGATTATTTTCGGTGAAAGTTTTATTTTTTATTTTATTTAGTTATACTATACAATTTCCTACTAATTCAGTAACACTTCCTCTCAGAGGCACCAGCTTTAAAGTGAACTCAGCACACTAGGTAGAGTCGAGGAAGCTGGTACCATGTTTACCTATCTAGATGTAAACATCTGTTCTAAGGTAAACTTTAATTCCTTAATCGCCGTATATTAGGTATCCGAGCAAGTACGTAGAAGTTAGTTCTTCGCTAATATTTTTAATTTAAATTTTAACGTATTTATTTCATACGCATTGACTTTTTTATGGTTTATAAATATTTACTTATATTATAAAGTACAAAAGTATGTATTTGTCAGTCTGGAACGCTTTTTGACAGCGATTCGAAAACAATTGACAGCGATTCCACAAACGATGAGCATTGTCAGTCCATGGTTAAAGGGCTTTCACACTTTTTAAACTTTTTTAGAAACCAGTCTTTTGAATAAATTGCAAGTACTTTTTACGTAGCTTGCTTGTTTTCTTTTAACCTGACGTCTATTTAAACCTGGCTCATTATAAACGCAAACGAATCATAGGTACAATTGGAAATAACGATACGGTAATTAAATAACGGTTCATTCATGATAGCCTAATGGTTAAGGATGGTATTGACCCAGCGGTTTCGGGTTCGTACTATTTTTAATGCTCCATTACTATCATCTGTCCTGACTCAAGCACAAGCAAATTTAGCTTAGTTAAGTAGGACCCAGACTAATTTAACATTGTTGAAGTACATTGCGCACCACGCGATCGGTCTTAGCCGAATCATCTCCATGCGTCTTCCGGGTTTAGCCAAATGAGCGTGTCTCAATTAAACTTGTGTGCCTCAGAAATTTTTACTCCAAAAATATACGGTTCCTGTGTTCCATATTCCCTTTTTAGCCGGAGCAATTGTTTCAACTCAAAACCTAATGTCTCCCAGTTAAATGGCGCACATTTTATTCAGTATTCAGTATTCAGTATTCAGTATATTTATTTTCAAAAAACAACTATGCAGTTGTGTATGAAAGACAGAAATGAGTAACATAATACAATAAAACAATAAAAGTAAATAGAACGATATAACAAAAACAAGATACAAACAACAAATATAGTAATTAAGACTAACATACCTACACTTTATACACAGTTATTCAAATGCGTGAAAAGAGCTGTATAAACTAAATAGTACAATAATATTATAAAATTTATAGAAAAACAGTAAAAAACAAAAAAAAAACAGTAGATGCAATAAAAATTAAAAAAAACTTCAATTAAGGTCAAGACTGTACAAAGTTTTATCAATCAGATATTTTTTCAAAGCAGACTTAAAGTTGTGATATCTTTGCAATGTTTTTATATTATTGGGGAGATTATTAAATAAATCTACCCCCCTATAAATACTTGTGTTCTGAAATTGTATTGTACGAGCTTTAATTGGTTGAACATAATTGCTTTTGTGTCTTGTGTCGTGCGAATGAACATTGCTATGTGTAGAAACAGCCTCTTTCTTTAAGAAAAAATCACAAAGGGTTTCATAGATGAAGATACCATATATTGTGAGAATTCCTAAGTTCCGAAAGTGTGATTGACAAGACTCACCTGGGCCTAAACCCAGGATACCCCTCACAGCCCTCTTTTGGATTATAAAAATTTCTCGAATATATGCTGCAGAACCCCACAAGAGAACTCCATATCTTAGGTGAGACTCTACAAGTGCATAATAGACAGACATCACAGATGACCTATCCATGCAAGTTCTTATACGTGATAGAGCGTAGCAAGCAGACGATAATTTTGATTTTAAATGGTCAATATGTTTACGCCATTTTAATTTATCGTCGAGATGCACACCTAGGAATTTTGTGCAGTGTGATTTATGAACAGGGTATCTGATGTTTATGTCATTCTTATTAACACTCGAGAAGTTTAAAATAACAGTTTTCGACATGTTAAGAGACATTTTGTTTGACTTAAACCAGTCATCGAGATCACTAAGAGCTGAGTTCACTTTACTAGTGAGGATCTCGAAACTCTCAGCCTCAATAACAGCACTGGTATCATCGGCAAATTGAGTTATTTCACACGTAGAAATATTTTCACTCAAATCATTCGTATAAAGTATAAATAAAAGAGGACCTAAGATTGAACCCTGAGGTACACCAATTTTTACAGGTTTTAAAGACGAAACTGATATCAATTCATGGAAATCTTCATTTAGGGATCGCAATTCAACGCATTGAAATCTATTTTGCAAGTATGATTTGAGTAGATCATGCGCAACCCCTCTGATACCGTAGTGATCTAATTTCTTAAGCATTAGTTCAGTTTCGACACAATCAAAGGCACGGCTCAAGTCACAAAAAATTCCAACAGAGTATTTTTTGGCATTCAGACATCTATGTATATAGTTACAACATTTAGCTAGAGCATGCTGAGTAGATCGATTCTTGCGAAAACCAAATTGATTTTCAGATAGAACTTTAGTTTTAGACAAAAAATTTAGCAGCCTTTTTTCGATTATCTTTTCCAGCAATTTTGAGAATACACTTAGGAGCGATATAGGCCGGTAATTTTCAATATCTTCTTTATTGCCTTTTTTATAAATGGGTATGACCTTAGCTTTTTTATAATGATCAGGAAAAACTCCACATAACAAACTCAGATTAAATAAGTAGGTGAGGGGTTCTAATAATAAATCATGATGTTTTTTCAGTAGATTAACTGGGAACTCGTCCAAACCAGTGGACTTTTTGTTATTTAAAGAATTAATTAACTTCGAAATTTCATTTTCTGATGTAGGATTCAGAAAAATAGAAGAGTCATTCATGCCTACTTTATTAAGCTTATTGATAGGAGATGTTCTTGGAGGTTGTATGGAGGAGGCTAGCGACAGAGGTTTGTTTATAAAGAAGTCATTAAATTTCTCACAAATTGACTTAGGGTTACTCAGAAATTTATTATCAATTTGAAGTATGATTGGTTTTGGTGAGCCTGTTTGAGATCTACCGATCTCCTTGTTAATAATATTCCAAGCAGTTTTTATTTTATTCTTAGTTAAATTAATTTTGGTTGTATAATATTTTTTTTTACTTTGTAGGATATCTTTCTTTAACTTAGTTTCGTACGACTTTAGGTAAGTTTTAATTAATATATTAGATTTAGAATGCATATTACTCAGCATTTTTCTTTTCAATTTACACCTCTTTCGAAGATCTGGAGTAATCCAACTATTTCTTTTAGCATCTAGGTTTATTTTGACTGTTTTTAGTGGGAAGGCTTTGTGAAAACAATTATTTACTTGATTGTGGAACCACTCATAGGCCATATTTGTGTCATTGATACAATATAAATATTTCCAGTTCGTTGATTGGATCCATTTCCTAAATATAGAATGGTTTTGTACGCTAAATATTCTTTTTGTTTTATGTATAAAGGTATTAGTTTTATCAAAAAAATTCTCTATATTTAAATAATGAAAGGCATGGTCTGACAGACCAGGATCAATTGTCTCCGTTATGAGAAATTTTTTAGGAATGTTTATAAAATAATTATCTAATAATGACATTCTGTTTGATACCGGATCATTTCTTGTAGGTTCAGTTTTAAAAAGTTGTGTAAGATTATACTCTTTACAGATGTTAACTACTTCACTTTGTTCATTCGATTGAACTAAAAAGTCAATATTAAAATCTCCGCAAATACATATATTTTTATGTATTTGCGGTATGTATTGATGTATGTATTGATGTAACTTGTCGTAGCACCCGTCCAGAACACATCCGCCGATGAGCGAGTCTTGAGGTAAACACATAAGACATTGATATCGACAGGCAATAGAGAATAGAGAGCAGGGTGGCTGCCATAACCCACGCAGAGATGGCATTTGGAACCGAGGCACGCACTAATGCACCAATTAGCCCGGGATGAAATCCGAACGCCACGGCGGCATCTCTCGATGCGCAGCATCTATTATGATGCTTTATTAACACCGGAGATATGAGATAAAGCGGGCGCTACTAGCCGAACCCACCGCGACGTCGCTCCGTGACGAGATTTCTTTACGCACGCTTAGCAAAACTCCGCACATTCTCAGCGAGGGCCTCTCTCGTATACAGGTGTCCCAAGACACCTCCGAAAGACTTAGGAGGGTCTTAATGTTCCCTGTTACGAGAAAATATATTAAAAAAAAATGCGAAAAAATAATTCATCCCCAAACTTATTATTTTATTTATTTATTTATTTTGAAAGTACAACACAGCGATGCAGGAAGACAATTCTCTAACACTACATTTACATGGCCAAAAAATGTACCAAACATAAATATGGTTGACAACAACAAATTAATAAATCAAACCTAACTTTTAAATAATGGGTACTGTGTGTGGAGTGTGGTGCCATTTGTGGCAGGGACATGTTTGCGCGTTTGTGTATTATTTTCATTAAAAGTCGTGTAAATTACCTTTGCCGTGGTTTGTTTACCGATCATAAATGCGAACAATATTAGCTATGCAAATTATTGCCTAGTCCAGGGTAGTGTCTGTTGTAGGTATTCAATTGAGGTCTTATGGTCGAACTTTTTTTCATGCACATCCTTTTATCACATCATTCTCTACTTCAAACTGATCAACTTTTGTTGTATAAGTTTTTAATGTGTCGAAAAAAGTAAGTAAACCACAGTAAAAAAAAAAAATAACAATTGGCGTCCAAACGCATAATTATTTCCCCTGGCTGGGGCGGCGCGGCGCGCGATCTTGACCTTCGCGTGGCGTTTGGTTTGCTCGGAAACGTTTCCTGGGATATTATTTATTCTGTATGATAAAAATATTTCAAAATATAGAAAACTTTTAGGACAAAACTTGTTCAGCTTGGTATGTAGAATAAGTTCAACCTGTCAACTTAAGATGACTTGAAAGTTAGCAATGAAGCTAAATACATATTTTTGTTAAATTTAACAGAACATCTAATAACGCCGCAGGTCTATACTATATGGGCCATTCAAAGTCATATTTTTGAGCTAAGAAATTGCAAGAGTTGACAGTTGATGTTTCCGATGATGGTAAAATGTTTCCGATTTGGAATGACCCAAGAGTAAGCAGCTCTTCAGCAATATTAGACGATGATGTTAACCGTCGGGATGTAATTACAAAATCATGAGAAACTTACATCACCCTTAACATTTTAACACCAAACAGCTTGTATACAGCAAAATAAAGGTATAAGCAAAAAAAGCATCCTCAAAGCCGAGGCATAAACCGCGGAAAAATAATAATTCTTGGAAAAAAAACTATGTCAATCCTATAATTCAAGGTGTTTTATTGTGTTTATTCATTTATACGCGGACCCTCCCTCAGGCGGGTGAATTTCAATTTGGTATGGATCTGATTGAGGAAAGGAAGAGGATTTATAACTAATTAACTGACATAATTATTTGTCATCAAAATAAATCAGATTTCAAAAAAAAAAATAACAAATTAATTTAAACATCTAAATTCACAGACCTGGTGGCACAGTGATATAAGCCCCTGCTTCTAAATCCAGAGGTCCCGGGTTCGAAGCCCATGCGTGTTAAATCCAGCCAGATCATTTTTCGCCGTTACGAATATTAAGGCGCCACCAGTCCCTAAAACGTGTTTTGTAACGTATTTTGGTGCATTGTGTTGAAGTTATTCCCAACAAATGGCTAAAACTAAAAATACCACAATATTCTACATATATTAATTTAGTACTTTGCTTAAAAAAAAAATGAAATACACCTTATTATAGTAATGAAAATAAATAAATAAGAAAGTGTTGTTTTTTTCTTGCAATGATTTTCTTTTAAGTTGTGTAAGTGACGCGAACCTAATTTTTCTTTCTAAAGATAGACAATATAATAATCTAGGACAATACTTTAAAAAAAACATTTTTTTCCTACGATAATAATTATTTAATTACAAAAAACATGTTTCATCGATTCCAAATGTAACGAATTCGCGGTCGGCGAGTATATCCGTCTCTTTTCTACACGTCAATGTTCGAATAAAGCCTACTCTTTCTAATCTCAAGGACAAATGCGTCCCGGGGCGCCTTAAACGGCGCAAGACAAAAAAATACACTCATTCAGCTACAGACTTACGAGATATTGTTTGCCTGTAACACGAAAACAACAATTAGGCAGTCTGAACTGCGCCCAATAGGCCTCCCCGACAACAAAAGCCATACGAATGAAGACGAACAGATGAACGCTGATGTTTACACATCTGAACCGTGAGTTTATTTTTTTATTCTATGTGAAAGGCGAATAATTTTCCATTTTTTTTTTTGTTTGATTGTTGGCTTTGATTCCATATATGCGTCAGACACGGCGACAGCATCTAAGCTTGTAGTATTTAGTACGTCAGCGCGCATGCGCATGCGCTCGTCCCGCGAAGGCTATCGCGCGATCCACGACCGCTAATGCCGCGTCGGCGCAACAAATTCGCGCAGTGTCGGGCTGCGCAGGCGCACCGGCTCAAAGGCGGACCGCGATCGAGGATCCATAAAGCAGTGGCTGCGCAAACTGTAACTGTCCATTCAGGGTACGCTAATTGCTAGATCCAATGACTCTTCAACAATACAAGGAATGTTTTGCGATTTTGTTGAACAAACTTTTATTTTATATTTATTTATTTATCTTTATTTGGGAAATAAAACAGTTACATAATAAATAAATCATATACAGGCGGTACACAATAATAAAATAATAAAAACAATGATACCAACTTAAAAATTTCCACCGAGTGACTATAAAATTAGTGTATAAGCTAAGAAATGCAAGAGAGACTATCAATTTCTGGATACTTTAAATTTAAGGTTGAATATAAAATAAATGGTATGGTATAAACGGGTTCATTTTGCCCATAATATAACCTACGACGTGGGATGTCTAGCAAATCGTTTGTTCTTGGCACACGTCAAGGTACCCTGACCTTGAACTATACTATGAATTGGTACTTGGTGAATCTGTACCATAGTCAATTTTGGACATGTTCTAATGTGACTTGAAGACTCAATTCTTTTAATCAGCCGCAGATATTAAACTTACAGAGATTTTTTATTCCAATTTCGACTTGTATTTTGACGTCTATGGCCGCCGATAATATATTTTGTATATAAACACTTCAAAGACGAAAATAGATATGCGCACGCGCAGATGCACTCAGAAGCAATTCGATCGCAAAAAAAAAGGTTCGATTTCGGCGGAAACGATTCCCCGCGAACGAACTGGGACTTCCTGCGAATTATCCGCAAAAACATGAGCCAATTAGAAAGTCACCGATTTCGGGAAAACGCACACAAAACGGGGAATCTGGAATTGGGCATTGTAATACGTTTTTATGGGAAATTTTCAACTAAAAGCGGCCATATATATACGAAACGTCTTTCTGAGTTCACATAGAAGTCAAGCATTTGCAGCGTTTACTTAAAATGTCTATCCTACTTAAAAAGGATATTGCATGTAGAATTCATTACCTAGTACCATAACTAGTCTTGTCTAGTGCGTTAACGCTATAATCATATAACTGAGGTTACGTTTTACACGATTGCAACAAAGCTTAATACTTATACGGCTACAAAATAAATGCGTGTTTCATTGTCATTTGTCGCTTGCAATGAGATTTTCGTGAACGCGACTTCGTTAAACGCTAATCTGTAACTATGGCTATGAATTAACGCGATTTCATCACCGTTATGAGCCAATTTCAGTAACGCGGTTACTTGTTGCGCTAGATTAATAGGGTGATTTAAAAGCGCACGTCCAGGTCTATTACACGTTACATGCAATAATGTCAAGTTTTCATTAACTATAAAAACATGATTAAAAAAAACAAGACAATATTCAAAACAATGAAAATAATATGATTAGGATGAATAATAGGTGAGAATTATGACCAAAGTCAAAATTTAATGAATATCTACAAGAAAATTATTTACGTTTAGATACAAATGAACCATCGTTGGCAAATTTGGGTGATGATAACATTGCTATGACTATGGCATCGTTTTAAAAGTCTCTAAATGCTTTTCCATGAAGAGCCATCAGGATCAGGAGGGGGTTCAAGCGACAAATTTTAGCCTATGAGAGAGAACGCCGCCGTGTTCTCTCTCCTTCTCTCTCCCGCATGCCGCAGCCTCCGCGGGTCTGCAGGACGTATTATCATTAAAATCTCCAGGGAGTCGCATCATTTCATACTCGCGAGCGTCAAATATCATTTTTACGAATTACAATACGAATTCTATACATAATAATTTTATTTTATTTTATTTTTAAATACATTAACACACAAAAAACAATCTAATCTAATCTATGGTCTAATGTATTTAATAAACAATGTGTTAATTATAAAATTATACATATATTATAAAATTATTCATATATTTATTACAAATCAATTCAACGCTGCTTTTTATTTGTTTTTTTTTAGGTTTTTAGTACAATAGTATCCCTTCGAACATTTTTTCACACACAACAGATTTTTTGAGTTTCTTAACTTTTAGAAAAAGTAGAAAATTAACGTTTTAGTTTTATAGAAGACTAGATAGTCCGTAGATAAAAAATTACCCAGTATTATTTACAAATAAGGAAGTCACAACACTACGGCATTTTATAGAGAAATTAGCGGGTTGAATAGCGATGACTGTCACTGCTACCTTTGTTTATTTTATCTCAACATTACTGATATATTTTTGGGTGTGTAAGCATCCATGATGCTACGTTGAGTAACTTAAAAGCAGATGTCTCATACCAAGGTAGTCCCCATACTTTCTCGCCGAAGTCTCAAAACCCTCCTAGCCCAAACACCCTGCCCCCCTCCCATACAGATACGAAAGAGTTGAATTTTTGTGTATAGGTTGATGCTAGTCGGATAAAATTAACGCCAAAAAAATGTGTTAATAAATGAAACGTTGACAGTTCGATAGAGAGCCCATATATCATAATCGAATTTGAAAAACATACAAGACTGTTGGAAACTTAAGAAAGTATTTTTATATAAACCACTTTCGCCTCTATGGCCATACATAACGCACACCGAATGGGCTAAAAGTACCGCAGGCACAAGCGGAGATAGGAAATGAAGCAACATATCGCGAGTTGGTACCACAAGCGCGAGTAATCTGGAGGGAAAATTGCCGTTAATGATTAGCTGTAATACGTCGGGTTCTGTTTAAATAATTATTATTAATAAATTATGTATAGACGCAGTTAATATTATATGATAGCTACAAGTGTAGTTTTTTTTGTTCTATAAACAGAAAATCTTTACAAAATAAATATATTTCTATTTTGATATTTTAAAAATCGCTAAATGTCGTTTGATTTTTGTGAATTTAATATTTCCGATATTCCATCCACAAATCGAACAGCTCGGGAGTCAGGCAGATATTTAGAGGAGCCATTTTTTCCCGTCGCGGCGTTTGGTCCAGCGAGTACGGAATCCCGCGAACCCAACGTCACGTGGAATTTGAAGTTAAGTACGCTCGCCTTCATAACGAACGACCTGCGCTTTTTTTCCGGGCCACGAATCGAACGGCTATCTTCGATTCGTCCGTCGGCACCTATGCGCCCGACTATACAGGCTGTTCGAAGTGTGAGCGATTGCGTTTATTTATATATTTAAAATGTCAAATAATTCAATAATCTATGCGCGTGTAAAATAATATTTTTTCTTTGCAGCTGGTGGTGTTAGCAAAAGACATTACTAAATATTGAAAATATATCAGTCATCATTATTAAAAAAAAAACAATGTTATTACAACCAATACATATATGCGAATCAAATTTAAAACGAATTAAAATAACCCAAAGATTTCATACATACGCTTATCAAAGAGGCCGGGTGTGCTGGTGTACAAGTTAGCCAAACTGAAATAATTCGTGATATAACCAGCGCCTCTATAATACTCGTATAGTATATTTCGACGCTCGTCTATCATTGTATAAATTATAATTAAACAATATTATTAAGCTATTATTATACCAATAATATGCTCTTTATACATACATGAGTTTTTTTATATTTATTTATTTCATAGATATACAAAAACGGCGATATAAAATCATATTCACCTTGTATCTATATATATATATATATATAGTAAAATAGTAAAATGTATTGTTTAAATACCGTTAATTAGATGATTTCTATGTTATTTATATATATATATATATATATATATATATATAGAGAAAAAAAGTAGAGGAAGATAGAGATTAGGCGAGTTTGAGTCTTCGTTTAGCTGTTGAAGAAGGGGCCACGGAGCTCCGAAACGTCCAGCAGAGGTACTCGCCTAATCTCTATCTTCCTCTACTTTTTTTCTCCATCTGTTGTCTAATAATAATAAGTGTTTAAACAAACGAAAAATCTTTGTAAAATATTATATATATATATATATATATATATATATAAAACAAAGACGGGTTAGTTACACCGTTAATAACTCAAGAACGACTGGACCGATTTTTATGATCTTTGATTTGTTGGATTTGTCTCTGTCACAAATAGCAGAACAACTATTCAAACACCAGAAATAACACGAAAAAAAATATTATAAAGAAAATTCATTTTCTCGTACATTTTGTATTAAACGACATTGTATTCTGTGGAATTCTATTTTCAAATGGTAAGTTGCCTTCGAAAATGTTCACTTTGTGAGATTATTACATATGCCATTGTGCGCGAATCGATAATTGCTTCATTATGTGAAAACATTTCTTGAACCTAATTAATTTTGAGTATTCTTAATAGAAAACTGAGTTTAATTCAGCTAATAAGTTAACACAACATTTATTGATTCTGAGGAGTTCGTCGGGTCAGCTTGTTTTATATAAAAAAAAACTGCCAATACAAAATACTTAATTATACGACATCATAAACTATTAAATTATACGACATAAAAAAAACATAAATACAAATGTAGGTACATACTTAAAATAATAAAAAAATAGTATTTATAGTAAATCGCTCACTTAGCTATTTTTGCGTATAAATAAATACTTTTAAATAATATTTAAATAAATAAATGTGTCTGACTTTAAACCTACAAAGCTAAGAGATATTAAATTTATTTCTAGATACTGTAGGTTAGGTTAGGTTTTCGCGAAAAAAGTTTTTTAAACTAGGACTGAGTTTTATAAATGTGCATTCCTGTTTCGCTTGTACGCTCGGTATCAAATATAGACAAATAATATTTACCTCCTAAGATGAAAATAAAGGTGTTTGTATGTATTAGAACATTTTTTTTATACCTAAAATTTTATAAATACTAAAATTGTGCTTTATTTGTTGTTATTTATTATTTTTTAAACATCCATATTTCTTATTATATAGTAGGTAGGGAGGGGGAGATTGGTATCTACGTATATATTTAACGATTGTTATTTTTCCTGAATAAGAATTGAGTATAATTCTATCGAAACTAAAGATACTATCACGATACACAAAAACATAAAAGTTATTCAATTTATGAGATAAATGTATTCGGGTAGACCGACCTATCTTGCTTTAACCGCGGTTTGAAATTATCCAGATGTTTCGATACTTAAAAATGAACAGCCTGTAGATAGCGGGCCTGTCAGCGGCTTTTCTAAGGGGCGGCGTTTTTGCGACACGCCGTTTATTTCGGGCTTTTGATTTTAAATTCAGGCGCGGGCCTTTAACGTCTTTCTTTCGAACCATATCTCTTCTCGTCTTCTCCACCCCCCCCCCCCTCCCTCCGTACCCCCGCCCCTCATTTAACAAAAGTGTAGAAAGAGTACCAAATAAATTTAAAAAAAAAATGCTATAAATCTACATCTTTAACAACCTAAGGAATGGGTCATTGAAACAAGGTTTTTTTCATGTATCTGTCGCTTGTTTGTATCCGTAAAGCCACTCTCCCCGCCCCCTCTCCCAAACTTATTTTTTTTATGTAATATAATTTTAAATTTCAGCAAGGTGCAGGATAATACAAAATATAAAAAAATAGAGTAATGTGGATAGGGTTTCTTGTATTTTTTTATATATTTATGGCCTAGGACAGATATCTCAACCTCAAACAATAATAATAGATAGAATAATATCATGTTTCTAATATGCTTTTAACATAGTATAAAAAGTAAATATTTTAAAAATATATGTTTAGTTCCCATTTTGGATATGATATAGGTAATATAAAAGAAATATAATAAAGAAAATTAAATTTAAATGCAGGCTTAAATTTGCTACCTCTAACAAATTTTCATTTTTAGGTTCAGTGTTATCGATTCTATCGATTTTATACGGATTTGGTCGTTGGAAAAAAATGGTTGTGGGCTCTCATACTATTAGTCATATAAGGCCTGTTTTTTGCACCCAACAATACACGTAACAGAAACAGTTAATTTTACATTGTACCTATACATATATATACATGCTAAGGGACAGCTTTTACATACTTGTAAACAAGTACTTACAAAGTACATCAATCACCCTAAAACTAAACAAGGAGATGGTTGAATGAGAAAACTAATAAATTTAATGTAACCTTAAAGTAATTAAGCAAATTATCAAAAATAAGATTTGTAAATAATGGCGCCATTTTATTATTAACAATAAATATCTATATGACTCCCATTAATACGTTACGAAGCGGCGAGCGTATTTTCGTAATACAACTCTACCAGCTAACCAGGCGAGGTTACATTTTCGTGTTGGCGTTCAAAAGTCCTAAAAAAATTCAGCGAGGGTGTAATTACACCACGCGCTCCAAAAGTAGAACGTGTGTAAGGAGGTTGATAAATTTATCATTAACTGCATAATATCAACATTCAACAATGTTCATATTATATGAGAAGAAAATTAAAGTAACCGATGGCCAAAAATGAACGTGACAGCTGGCCACACACCGACTTTACCCGAATGAGTGCATCACCTAAGAAGGTCCTTCCGAGTTTAGTCGAATGAGCGTGTCGCGTTAGATGTTTTCACTGCCTAGGAAAAATTGTGTAAGGTTAAGTTAGGCGTCTGATTTTGTCAACCTTGAGCGGATATATAGTTAATATAAAAAAACTACTCTAGATGAGTCTATATGTTTATTACAACTGAAGAAAGTGTTACTTGCTCGTTACAAGTAAGGTAACGAGACCGAGTAGGTATACGAACACCTCTATAGCTAAGTTAGTTTTCATTATCCAGTATATTTATTTCAATAAGTAAAATTCATTTTTTTCCTTTGAAAATTATTTTTAATTTTAGTTAAAATTAAATACAAATCAGGTTTGAAATTGTATTGTATTACCGCAAATATTTCAACTATACTCGCGGGCTTGTCTAAATCGTTCACCGCAAAAACGCTTTTAAAAACCGCCCTGCAATCAAAGGAGTTGATATTAGCATAAGCGTGTCGAATTGAGGGGAGTGAAATGCTGGAGTGGTGAAGTCATTAGCTTATCGGCTGTGAGTTAAGTTATTTGCGCGGAGCACGCTAGTCCCAACCACCTGTGGACGCGTGGTCACGCTATGATAGCCAAGTCGAGGAGCAAAAATTATCTCCTGCGCACATTATAATGTTCTCTTTCTTTAAATAGATTTCATTAGGAAAGCTACCTATTGCAATAATTGCAATAATACCCAATTATTGGGTACCATGTCGTGGCTTGCGGAATATTTCACATATCTTCGCGTTTCGCATCCCTTAGAACCCAAAACCACCCTCAGTTTTAATGTTTATATATCTGTCTATCTATACTACTTTCTTGTGGACACGATCAATGCCATAATTTTACACCAATCACTTTCAAATTGATACATAAAATTTAAGGGCACAAAATCTCGGTCAAGTTCGTTCATGGGCAAAATCAGACCAAGTGAAAGTTTACTATAACCTTCTTAGTATATAAGATATCGAATTCATTTAACTTATCTTTTTTTAAAAAAAAATTGTCATATACAATTATTTTGGGCCCGGCCAAATGTGCCTGTGCTAGAGTCAGGGGAGACTGCGGGACTAAGGGGAGGAGAGGTGGGTTATCTGAGTAAACTTTTTTGATAGCACCAATCATTGGTCCTAGGGATGGGAAAAAGTGGTTTTTCGACATTCAAAAAAAAACATACCTCCCTTAATAAGCACATGATCAAATCAGTTCAAAATGTTAATTGTAGGTCTACAATTTCCCTACAACTTTAAGGGACGTCTAAACGGTAAGGGATGACCAAAATTTTTCACCACTTTGATCAGGTGAAATCTACCTTTGCCTTCCGGCAATCCGAGGGGAATTTTTAAATATTGTATTTTTTTAGAGACGTAAAACTATGTGTAAAATAGTGTGTATATCGACGTTCCTTTAATAAGTAAAATACTGGTATAAATGAATTAAAAAATCAACGATTCAATTTTTTAAAAGGTTTTTTGATATCTATTTCGTTGTTTTTTTTTAATCGTAAAAATACTTAGTGCTTCATATAAAATAAAATGGTGTTTTTTTGTAAATACTTAACTAATTGAGTGAATAAACAGATTTACATGTTGTTTAGGTATATAATTATAATTTAACAAATCTACTTTCAATAACAAGTTCATTGTTTATTTATAGCGTGCCAGAGTGTAAGTGTTAACACCGCCAGTTACCAAAAAATAACCTGTTCTGCAATGGCATCAGAAACTCGTACACTAAATTTCAGTAATGTTGGCGCTTTATCAATTAATATTGACCTTTATGTTTACTAAGACTAATTTATTTATTTCATATATATACAAAACGGTCATACTTAAATCATATTTACATTGCATTTTATATTTAAAAAAAAAACAGTCAGTGGCGTGTACATACAAATTACCTAATTATACGTCATAAAAACGTGAAAAACATAAAAAAACTAAATTATTTGCACATATAAAGTGTGTAGTGTGCTGGGAGTGTAAAGGGTACATAAAGGTTTAATGTAGTAAATTTTAATGTCTTCATAATTCTATACAACGTTGCATTCCGAGCATGTTTGGTATGACGCCTCGGCAAATGAAAGAAATATTTTATATTTAATATTTAGAGTCAGGGGAGATGGTGGTAATGAAGCGTTAAAAATGGTATGACCATGTGCAGAATCGAACCTGCGACCTTTGGGCCAATAGCCAAACGCCTTAACGACTAGACTACCACGATCTCAAGGGTATTTGTAGGGTCTAAAACATAGAAAAGTTTGTTTTTTTATTTCTATATTATGAAGCTCTCAAGTATGGAGCCCATACTTTCAGAAGGACATTGACATGTTAGAAAGGGTACAAAGAAGAGCTACGAAAATATCTACTGGCCTAAAGAGTAATGCCAATGAGGAGAGATTAAAAATTCTCAATCTACAGACATTAAAAGAGCGGTGAGATAGAGGGGACCTCATTGAACCATATAAAATATTAAAGCCTCACTATGACTGCGCAGAATTGAGAGAAATATTCACTTTTCATAAAAACACCCAACTACATGGGCACTGTATGAAGTTAGATAGGACGTCCTTTTCAAGCAACCCCAGGAAGAACTTCATCAGTAGCAGACTCGTGGAAGCATGGAATGGATTGCCAGAAAGTGTCATAGAATCAAAGACATTCAACCAATTTAAAAACAATCTAGACGAACATATAAGAAAAATAAAAACAAAGAAAAAATAATAACAATTTTGATACTGAATAAGATACAGGCTTTGCCCAATTTTGCCCAATGCCCTCTGCATTGGGCAAAATTGGCTGAATTGGGGAAAATTGGCAATTTCGGATGAAAACCCTCTGCCCAATGCAGAGGGTTTTCATCCGAAATTGACTGATAAAATGAAAAATGGCGACTCACCTGTAGTAGGGAAACGGCTGCGGCACGTGCAGGTCCATGGGCACGGCGCTCGCGTGGTGCTGCGCGTGGTAGTCGTGCGGCGCGTGCGCGACGTGCTGCGCGACGTGCTGCGCGACGTGCCCGCCGACGTGCCCGAGCACCGCAGCCCACGGCGACGACGCGAACCCCGACGGGTGATCCATGTCACTCGCGACGCACCTCGCACTAATCACACTTCGACCCGAACAAAATGCGAAGTTCACAGAGTAGAAAATGGCGTACGATTTTCACAATTTTCGCTAGTATTAGGTCTAAAACTTGCACATACATCTCGGATTCGACGAAACGAGCACGAAATTATGCATATAAATGTAGTGAGATGATCAATCTATGCAAGCCCTTGGCGAGTTCGTTCACTAAAGAAAATATCGTCACTTTTCCTGAAGAAAATATCCGTCTCACATTTTAAGTTCTTTTTTTCTGTTCACAAAATTATTTTTGAATTATTCCATAGTCTGATGAGTAGTCGATTCTTTTCTTATATCAGGTTTTCTTTGCAATATTATTAATATCTTCTATATTCTTCTTGTTTTTTTAATTTACACTGCTTTTAATGAAGTAGGGTACTTTGTACTATTACTGTTTCTTTATTGTATTTTTATTTGAACCAATATCCGTATTCCTTTTTCTTTTCAATATAATTTAGTCTTCGGTTAAAGTTTACTAAAACTGTCAAAATCAGCAGAACCGCAATTCAGTCACAATTTGGTATGGACTGCAATCATTCTTTTAATGCTAACCTGCAAAAATTGAAAGTTTTTTTTTGTTAACCTATGTTTTCACTCACCTTATTTTTACTATTTTAACGTGTCATATTTGACGTTTTGGAATCTTATGTTCAATGAGTTTGGTATATTAAATATTAAATTTAAAACATTTTTTTTTGTGACCAACAAAACAATACTGAATGTGTGTGCATGTTCGTATTTCTAACTTTCTTTCAAAGTTTATGGGGCCTATTTGTCGGGTTTAAGTTTTTTATTAACAGTCGTAGTTATAAAAAAAATGTTATTATACATTAGAAGGTTTATATATATATATTATACATTATGGTTTCTTCATAAAAAGGAAATTCTAGGGTGTCTGCAGCAATTATTGACCCTCTTGATTTAGCGCTTATGTACCTACAATGTTTTTATCTCCTTCGCGTTCGTCTTATGGAATATAGTATGCTTTCACCCCGGTTACAATTCAGACATATGAATAGCATTCTCCTGGCAAATAGTTCTGGAAGAAATGAATTGACCCAAAGTTCCGTATTCTCAAATAGGTTTTATCTTGGAAGATACGGCCAATATAAGAAGGCTTAGAGAGTTGGGAGCTTAAAGTAGATCAGGCAGATTCATTCGTTGCGGTCCCATATAAACTAGCTATTTCTTAATTACTAAAATATAATAACTAAAGGGAAATGGAAAATTATAGAAAATACGAGAAAAAAAACGCAAATAGGTATTTCTCACCTTTAAACGTTATTTGTTTTCTTATAATTTTACGGGTAACTTTATGGACATAAATGTTTTTTTGTTTCTACTAACACGCACTAACATCTCGAGGACACGAAAATCTTAATTTGTGCTTAGTATAGAATTATTTTTCCGAAATTACTTATGTAACTTACAAATTATTGTTTTTATCGAAATCGGTCTCAATAATTACAAAATTACTCGGTAAACGGATTTTACCACTTAATATCACAACATTATTCACCGGAAATAAAACCCTAAAGATTGATGATGAAAATCCCGTTCTCTTAGCTAACTTTGCCAATAAGTATTTCACTTCTATTGGCCTAGCTAACGATATACGGAGGAATGCTAAAAATTGTGATTCATTTGAAGCAATCAACTTGACCGAATCGTATTTTAATCGAGAATAACCAGTTTTTTTTCTTTTTAACTCCAACGACGGAATATGAAGTTATAAAAATTATCGAATCGCTTAAACCCCAAAATAGTACTGGCATTGACGAGATTCCCAGTGAAGTGTTTAGGAAAAATTGCACAGCCTTAATTTACCGATATCGCATATAATAAACCTAAGCTTTAGGACAGGCGTGTTTCCTAATAGTCACACTCACACACACTCAATAGCCACACTAACAGGTTCACTCAGTAGTTATACCCATATTCAAAAATGAAGAGAAGACTGACATCAACAACTATAGACCCTCCCTATATATAGACTATATCCCTTTTAATGGAAATTATTAAAATTATGGAAAAAGTGGTTAAATGTAAATTAACTAAGTGCCTCTTACAAAATGAAATCTTTTCAGGAAATCAGTTTGGTTTTAGAGAGTACTCAAACTCACAGGAAAAATAGTCAATGAAACGGACAGAGGGAAAAAATCTCTTGCGGTGTTCCTTGATTTGGCAAAAGCTTTTGATACAGTTTCTCACAAGTTTCTCCTAAAAAAATTACAAAAGTATGGTTTCACTTCCACTGCATTGAAATAGTTTACCAGCTACCTCAGTCATCGCTTTCAGGTAACAAGATTGGAGATATCAAGAGCTTGCCCGCCGAAGTTCCAATGGGAATACCGCAGGGCAACGGCTTAGGCCGATTCTATTTTTACTATTTGACTTATGTCAATTATCGTTTATTGGACACATTATTTCATTTGCCGAGGACACAGTGCTAATGTTCAATGGTCCGAATTGGGACTCCACATTTCAGTGGACTAAGGTCTCTCTCGTGTCAAAAAATGGCCTAATAACTCTATGTTGACACTTGATATCAACAAAACTATCTATTTATGTTTCTAACTATATATACTATTTATATTAACTCTCTGGGGCGCCCACCCGCCGATAAAAAGCTAGTTCTGCATGTTAATAATTGCTTTGCGCACACTAATTAGACATGCAACTGTCCACTTCTTATCGAACTTGCTTTTACACAATATTTAGGTGTGGGTATTGTAATTTGCGTTGGGAGAAACTCTTATATCTAAAATTAGGAAACTAATCTACATTTTTAAAGATTTGAGATGTATTCTTGATAAATCTACATTAAAAAATATATACTATACTCTGTGCCAATCGGTTCTAAGCTAAGGTGTAATTGTATGGGGTTTGTGTCCCATGTACCTTATGGGCGCTAAAAAGACATTAAAGATTATTAAGGCCAGGAAGATTTCCTACAGTACGTTTATTTGAAGAATACAATGTTCTTGGTGTGAACCAGTTATATTTAAAAATTGCTTTAGAATAATTCTTTGATTTGCATATATCCTACGTTGAACGTAAGTTATTCTTGTAAATATTCATTAAATTATTCACTTCTCATTAATTATTCATCATATTCGTTACATTTTCACCGTTTTTCTTTATTATTTCTTTTTTAAATCATTTATTTTACTACTTTAATGAAAGTTTGACCGTATTGCATAAGCGCACAGATAGATAGGTGAGAGTGAAAAGCTTTCATAAAATACAGGCCTGTATTTAAACCAGCGTGCATTACCTCAAGCGATGCAACTATTTGTGCGTTCGGTATTAATTTTTCTTTGAACATTCTGGCTATATAATTTGTTGAAAAAAAAAATAATCCTTAAAATATTATAAAGCATTCGAATTTTCCATATGTCATTACTGTCAGACTTTTATATAAGTAATGTAAACTAACGGCAAACGCGTAATATATATATATATATATATTAGGAATCATGATTTGATGACAAATTTTAATATTTTTTTATAAACTGAGGATCGTCGCTAGATCGAGGCAAAAATGACGCCAGAGCTATTCAATTACACATTAAATTCCGTTTCAAAGTAAACACGCAGCTCTCGCATTTTCTCAACAAAATACTCAAACACTAATTAAGCCTGTCAATAATGGCTTCACATAGTCAATATTGAATATTTGCCGCCGATCAGAAACGAATCTTAAAAGCGGATAGGTGAAACCGAAAAAATAATACGCGCGTATGCCTTATTTAATAAATATTTATAAAATTCATATGCGATATTTTTCAATGACGACAAATCACCTAGTAAAAAATGTCATTTTGTAAAACTCAGCACTGGGTTTAAACCGACATGTTACGATCTTGATATTTGATACCTTTTTATTAGAAGATGTGCCTTTTTTTTATAAAAACGATATAATTAAGTCAAATGCTTTTATGCTCAAATAATTTCAATTTTTAATACATTTATACTTAGCTGCTAATTTCCTGACAAAATTATTGGGCTGTTTTTTCATGTCGAAATATTTTGAAAAAATCTATAATTCAAAATTTTGTTAACAAATTTTTGGGTTTTGAAGACACCCTATTGGAAACTACAACCCTGTAGATGCACAATATATTTGGGGGAAGTTATTTTATCAGGCCTTTTTTACCCACTCTTATTTAAAATCTATACGTTAACGTTTTAACATTTCGATGGAGATGAACTCGTTTGGGTTTGTATTTTTATTTTTGTTTCTTAATATTGTGTTTTTATTAAAATTGTGACTTTTACGTTTCAGTCATTTACAGGCATAAGTTCAGAAATTATATTTGACTAACAATTTATCGCGTGGCTTCTTTTAAAAAGAATGCGCTTTTTAAGCTTTAGACTTACATAGCTTTAAATTATTCAATCTTTTTTATCTCTTGCTCTCGTATGAATTCTGCTTTATGCTCGTGCTTTATGAATTCTGTATAATTATTTTGTATAAATTTTAGCCATTTTTAGTTTATGAATTATCAGCTGAGCATCTATGTTTCTATAATCAGTTACATCACCTTAGTACACGCTAAAGGTGATGTCAAATTAAATGTATTGTTTTTATAAAAAATAATAAATGAAAATTATATTTGTATTGCCTAACTTAGTCGCCAGTGCTGAGTGAAGTACCGTTGAATATTCACAACGATGAAATATGATGTGAGGCCACGTCAGGAGTTGAAGCGTGCGTTTATAACACCACTCGCTGTTTTTTTATTCCTACAATATTTAGGTTCTTAACATCAGCTTTTTTTATTTTCGTTTATATATACTCGTATATAGTTTCAAAACAAATCTTAGGATAATATTATATTCACCGCAATTTATGTATTAAAATGATCTAATTATTGCATACATAAATTATGATGAAAGCGCATATTAATATTTACTACAACAAAAAAAAAATGTTACTCTTTCTCTTACATAGTACTTAAAGAAGGATATTTTATTTTTTAGAATTGGTGATTTTGGTATATTTCTTTTATTTATCGTATTTTGCAAAACTACAAATATATTTTTTTAAATAAATTATTACACCACCACCAACCAACCAACCAACTAAGGAACCAACCAATAATAACAGATTCTATACTGATTTTCGAAAGCTGATTCGCAATCTGTTTAAGAGAGAGTCATGAATATTGCTCCAAACGTGAGCAAAAACCCGTCTATGGCGCGGAAACGTTTTTTTAATTTATTATATGTTGTTTGTTGTGTATAATTATTAATTTATATCTTATTTAGAATCATGAGATATAAATTTTGATAATGTATGAGCGGCACTAATCACATTTAAATGAACCTTTCTTTTATAAAGAAATATGATCTTATTAAAATATACAGAATTCTGCTGAGGTAGATCTAATTTTAGTAATGTTTTTCTAACCACATTAATATGAGTTGTTAAAAAAGTATATATTGTAATTTTCTTATGGTTTCTAAGATGCATTTATTAATGTTGGGATATGTTGAATTGCTTCCTAATACCTATTCCTCAACGCGTGCGTTAAGTATGTTTTAAGAGACAGTTTAGAACAGAAAGCCTCTTAGCAGACTTGCAAATACCTAAGACTAACAATGGTACATGTTGACGCAGCAAAAAGGTGTTTAATGTTGTTTATTAACTTTTCATAAAAATTAAAGGAGAAACTAGTGGCATTTTTAGATTAATTGTTTGCTAAAATACCACTAAATTGTTATAATAGTAGCCATTTCTGTTTTAAATTTATTCCTTTTAGGTATTTTGACAAAATATGCATACAGAAGATTTTCTTTGCTATTGTACAATTTTTTGGTATATACTTAGTGAGGTTTGATTAGGTATATGTTCCGGACGATAGTACTAAATCGCGGTCACACACTATTCCGTCAATAACCACATCATACGTGTGTAAATTTATAGTCTGATTAGGATAGCATTTTAATTATCAAATTACATTTCTGCAGAGATATGTTCGCCTTTTCGCCCAATCAGTGTCTAACAATCTTGTAATATCGTCGAACTATGTATGTAATTTTTCATCTTAGTGTGTTTAAAAAAAAATCTAGTTACCATGTCATTATTTTTAAATATTGTTTTCCTATATTTTTATTACTATTTTTTGTTTTACTGCG
Source organism: Neomicropteryx cornuta (assembly GCA_020383195.1). Classification (NCBI taxonomy): domain Eukaryota; kingdom Metazoa; phylum Arthropoda; class Insecta; order Lepidoptera; family Micropterigidae; genus Neomicropteryx; species Neomicropteryx cornuta. The sequence continues at coordinate 2,545,964 of JAHKQU010000028.1, forward strand.
TTGCCGTTTTTTTATATTTTATTTTTGATAAATGTGCATGAGAAAATATATTTTATAAATTAATAAAATAAATATAAATGTGGAACTATATTTCATTCGTGTTTTTCTTTTATTGTAAGGGCTTTTTAATCAGGAATTTCATACACAATTTTTTGAGAAAAGAAGCAAAAACCTTTTATTTTCACAGCACAACTTTTGTCAAACACACCTTTAGCAACCGTCCGACGAGACGGTTCGAAATTTAAGCTTTCAAATTAAACACATTATCCGTGGCGATTCGAAATTCAAATCGGATCCGTCACTCGAGCGGATTCGAAACTCGAACTTTATCTGACAGTTGCCGCGCGCGATTCGAACTTTCCCGCCAAAATGGCCGCCGACCGGAAGTAAGCGAAGGCTGTAGCGAGCCGTGCGCCGCGCGCGCCGTCAGACCAGTTACTGGATGCGGCGGTACCGGCTGGCCGCTGGCGAGACTTGGGGCCGTCCGTACGAGCTTTTATCTCAACGCACTCTGCGGCATCCACCAGGACGCCAAGTACTTTCGGGATGCTGGATGGCAAACATATTAACCGCGTTTTTGATTAATATTAATATTAAAAGATAGCAATTCTGATGGCCAATCGGGATTGCGGGGAATTTCAATCAAACATTTGAAGGTATAATTTAAATAACGTATAATTTCGCAAAACAAGTAATGTGTGTTTATAACTAATTAAAAAAAAATAGAAAAACAGTTATTTCTATAACATATATCTAGAATATATTTTATGGGAACGGAACTAAATTGTGATTAATATGACAAAAGAAAATCACGGATGATACTAGCAATTTTTTAACAAAAAAATTGTTCTTAAACACCATTGCATCAACAATAACTTAATAATACTCGTAATATAGGTACAATTATGATCATTTATTATTTTTTTATTTACTGTTATTATTTTGTATTTGTATAAAATGTATGCGAGAGTTTTTTTGCTAACAGACTGCAGACTTGCAGTTCAGCAACATTGAAGATTTATAATTATTTGTAAATTTCTGTTAAAATATATATAATTTTTTTTAAAAACAACCACTTAATTTTTTTGCGTATAAAAAGTATACATTGATAAATGATTTAGAATGCATTTTTAATTCTATAATATTTGCATTTTTCATATATATGAAGGCCAATTTTATCTTATTTTTACTTTTTGTATTTATAGGGTAGTAATCGAAAAACATATTTTTTAATTCATTCGTACATGTTCGTATTATAATAGACGCAATAGCATTCACGAGAATTTAAAAAAAAAAATAGAACGGATATTGCGTGCATTATGTATCTCACAAATTCACCTTGAATACCCTTCCCCATCACAGGTTAATAATATAAATGTAGGTTAATCAGTGATGATACCAGGGGGTACAGTGGTATTAATGAAATTCTATATATACAAATATTCCTAAAAGATCTTGTTTATTTTTATTTTTAGATTTTAGTCCAATTTCATTACATTTTCTATTTATTTATTTATCCATCATGAAAGAAATAATAAATTTATTACACTTAGGCATTCCTAACTATGAGGCCTCAAACAATGTAGACATGTATTTATATATTTTATAGTAACAGATGATTAAAATACGAGCAATTTTAATGTTTGTGATGGAAGATCACAACGAATGGGCATTGTTGAAAAACAACGATTTTTCTATGTGCAATAAAATCATCCCGCGACTCTGATTAGAACCCGTGACTGATGGGTTAATATAGTCGACCACCTTAACCACACCTCCGGGAACTTAACAGCGCATCTAATTGGTCACAATATATTTCAGCAATCGGTCAGCAATGGAAAGTTTTACAAGCTTTTATTTAGCTTGCAATGTTTGTATGTCGGCTTAGGTCAAATCTTGCAAGCTGAATAAGAACCACTTCCTATTATCCTGCGGAGTTGAAATTTAGCATGTTGGTCAGTTCCGATGACAATGCACTTTTATGATAAGCATGACCTGATTCTGTCTCCAGGAATGGCTTCAGACGAAGGAACTCCTCAACGGTGAACAGCACATTTATTTCAAAATTTTCAAGATCATCCAAACCTTATCCAGAACATAAAAATAAAATAAAAAATGCAATCGATAGGATTTCAAACGCTGATAATTGATCAGCTTCAATAAATAATCGGACACAATTATTTTTATTTTTAAATTTCTCAACTTTTTTTACTCTTTTGTTGCAATCATGTGCGTTAATCATTTAAAACCTCTAATTTAAATAATTAAATTGAATTACTATTATATTAAACAAAATGAAACGACCAACTGACCTAATTTAGTAATTCAGTAAATAATGCCACGCGGGTAGAGTGCGCGTGCAGTATCCTTGTATAGTCGTAGCGTCGCGCGAGAACAATCATTAATCTTACCATGAAATTTTCTGAATAATAAATATATTAAATTTTTTAAGGAGAATCAAGGCCTTCAAAGAAAACGGTCGAAGATTTTGTTGTCCGGAAATTTTGTGACCAATTCTTTTGGGACTAGAAATGTAAAATTTTTATTGTAGTTTGATCCGTTTTTTTATATTTCCGAAACTTATCTTTTCGTAGCAGAACATAAAATTTTGCAATACTTTTATATTTTAAATTTTATACCGATTTTACGCTTCTAGATTCAAGGTAAAAATAAAAAAAGAATAACAACTATTTTAATCCTAGAAAATAATTTAAAAATATTATTGCTATATAATTCGCTATTGGGCGCAGTTCCAACTGCCTTATTGTTGTTTTCATGATGCGAGGCCGTTCATTACAGGCAAATAACATCCCGCAAGTCTTTAACTAAATGAGTGTTTTTTTTCTGTCTATATATCTTGTTACTTAACCGATCGACAGGGTTGAATATTCTCAACGTGAAAAAATGACCCACTGGGGATTCGAACCCGGGACCTCTGGATTTAGTAGCAGGTGCTTCTAAATCGCACTGCGCCACTAGACCGTGAGACTTTGACAACGACCCCGAGATTAATTCGATTAATTAAGAAGGATGCTTCTAGTAAAGTCTACTTTAGTACGGGCATTGCCTAGTTAGGTAGTACTTTGCATAATGTGAAATTAATGTTTGAGTTACTGTCAATACCATTTGTTTATACCATTTTTTTATGTCAGTAAGATACCTATTGATCTGAGGCAGCCAGAAAGATTCACACTCTTATGCAGAGTCGTTCCTTAAGTGAAAACAAGTCTTACTCTAACTGAAGGGACCTTCAAGGTATTCGATTCCCAAACCTTCAATTTACTTGAATATTGGCAGTCTGCTATTCGTATTACCAACCATCAAATTAAACAGATGAAAGGACGTGTTTTGTCCTTATAATAATCTCTCCCTCTTAAGATTTGTCTTCTCTCTCTGAAGCCGAAATTTTGATGATTCTTCACGATTGATGTAAGTAAAGGGTGACCTTAAGAGGACTCAACCCGGTCACTTCTCCATACTAAGCTGTAGTATTGTAACTCTCTTATTTGTAAATGTAGAAAATAAATAATACCAGGTATCCTTTTATCTCCTAAATCCTCTAGACAAGTACATATTTGACCTTCTACGTAAAACATATTCTACATATTCTAACTAATACCTTTATATTTATATATATATATATATATATATATATATATATATAGATTTGATGATATAATATTTTTTAAGCTTTCGCCATTCGGCGTCGTCAGAAAATATATGAGATATGACGTTTAAAATGCAACCTTCATAAATTCGAAAATCGCATTTTAAACTAAAAGATAAATATATCCAGCCACTACAATTATATTAAATAATTGCAGTTTTGCTAGATAAATTAATCAGTATTATGAAATGAAACTAATTTCTTAAAATAATATATCAAGCATCATGCGTTAAATGCTGTTAAGTTAGTTTAATTTTGTCTATTTAGACCTACAGATCTACAAGCGCCCAAAACCCAAATGTGAGAGAGTTCCCATGTCTTTAAATCAATTTCGCGGGCATCCTCGGGCAAAGACTTCAAAACTTTTACATTAAAGCAAGCATCGAAATCCCTGCCGTGAGTTCTCGCGTGAATTGGAACGGGTAAAGCGGAAAGTAATTTGGTACAGGATAATATATATATATATATTTAATATAAGTGTAAATATGCAAAAACAAAACGATTTCATTTTATTTTATGTACGATTCTCATCATTTTCTTTTTTTATGTAATCAATTTTAGGTGAACCGATATCTCAATTATATTTTTAAACAGTGGATTCATGTCATTGGCCAAATTTATAACTATGTATTTACTGTTTTATAAACTAAGTTACGCTGTATGTTCCCCTAGAATATATTAAATAAATAAATTTCTAGGCTTCTATGGAATAAGTAAGTTCAATTTTTGTTTTGTCTATAATTAAGAGCCTCAAAAAGTCCGAATTTTTCTATACATTTTATCAAAAGCTTAGACGTAAATATCTTATTTTCTTAATAGAAAAATCGATAAAATAAAACTATAGAAGTTTATTTCATAAAGATATAAATTTAACTATGTTTTTATATATATACATTGATTGACGGGAAGTTTATGGTCTACTAACCCATTACCTATGTACCGTGGAATTATATTGAAGTAGCATGGAGTTACCGAGGCATTGTTTTGGTATGTCTTTTAACATAACTTGGGACCCAAAACTAATGGAGTTCGAACCCGGAGCCTCCGGGTAATAAGCCAGCGTTCGGACCACTGTAACACAGAGCGAAAGAATGCGTAGATTACTCTTCTAGTGAATGCCCAACATTATCAACTTCTGAAACGTGTTCGTGTGCCTAAAACACAGATTTTTCAGAAGCTTCTTTTACAAGTATCGTAGTCTAATCTAAGGTACAGATACTCTTATATTTTTTGTGCAGTTTGGGGAAAAAAAACCAGCGATTTTGGACACCGGATCAGAATGCATTCTAGATCTTTGACTTTGGAAAAAAGTGGAATCAAATCCTTTGACAACATGATTAGGAATCTATCGCCTGAAGTCGCCCGTTGTTAGTGTTTTGTGTTATACCAATCACTCAGCCTTCTCCAAGCCCTTCTAGAAGCCCCGAACTTTAGAGCCTCGGAAAGTTAGACTTCTAGATATATCTACCGTTCTCTATCGCTAAGCTAGTAAATTAGGCATAAATAGGGGCAGTCTCAATTCTATTTCCAATTACAAAGTTGCCAGAAGCAACTTTTATTCAAAAAATATATACAAAGACATTGTACAGCTAAGGCACTGTCGTTTCTGCTGGTTTCTTAATCTTAACTAAAATATAATTAATTTACACATGCATAAAATGAAATAAAATAAAATATAAAATACTAATAAATTAAGTTAACATAATTCGTATAATATAAGAAGAGAATACAGCGGGAGTGTACTAATTAAGATACCTAAATAAATTTTAGTTAGTTTTTTCTATAGATTCTTTTAATTTGAGTTTTTAAGTTTTTCATTTCAGTTGTACAACTTCTACAAATATTTTATTCTAGAGGTCCTTTTTTTAACCCACTCAGGCGTTTAAAGTACACTGAGTGGATATCTATGAAGTTGTTAATTTAATATTATATAAATTAAATCTATCGGAGTTTAACATATATATTCTTATGTGGACAATATAATTATTTCTTATTACCTGTTTTAATAAACACTTTTTAATTCATTTAAAATATTATTGATTTCATATGTATTTTTTGTGTTGTGTAGACTAAGCAAAATATAGTGACTTTATAAATATATGTATTATTATTTAAATGATAAATCTTTTCATACGAATTCTCTTTAAACGGTCATTGGCCAAACATCCCTTAAAAACGCAATCACCGTAAAACAGGCAATTAATAAAAGATCTGCAACCACATCCTCCAGCTCCGTCTGCCCTGGGAGATAGAGAGAGATCGAGAATATGGAGAGGAATGTATGAGCTGGTGAGCGCATGCGCCGATTGGCTCGTTAGCGCCGCTGATGGGGCTGCTCGCGCTGTGATTGGCCGGCGGGCGCGGCCTTCGGAGGCTCGGCAGGCTTTCACGCCGTTCCAAGTTCGAAAGCACTCCAAGCGTGAACTCCCAGGGGTGTCGACGTTGTCGAAGTGTTCGTCGGATTTAGGTCAAGCTCTAACTGATTTCCAACGATACGAAATATTTTCATACACTACCGAGCTAGGAATCAAACCCTAATTTTAATAGCCTTAGAGATCGATAATTTAAAACCCTAGAGATCGTGGTAGTCTAGTGGTCAAGGCGTTGGACTATTGACCCAAAGTTGCGGGTTCGAATCCGCACATGGTCATACCATTTTTAACCCTTCATTACCACCATCTCCCCTGACTCTAGGACATGCACATTTGGCCTAGAAATTATTTAATATATATATATATATTAATAATCCTACCTCCCCCCCCCCCCCCCTATATGATTTACACGTAATGTGCATATATTTTACACTTTATACATTTAGCCATGACGATTCATTTTCAAATATCCTACGTTGAACGTAAATATTCATTAAACACATTCACTTCTCATTCATTATACGTCATATTCGTTACATTTTCACTTTTTTTCATAATTATTGTTTCTTTTTTAAATCATTTATTCACTACTTTAATGAAAGTTTGACTGTATTGCATAATCGCGCAGATAGACAGGTGAGAGTGAAAAACTCTATATTTAAACCAGCGTGTATTGGAATATTCGAATGATTTTAATATTTTTACAGATTGAAAATTTTCAAACAAATTATCTAGCCAGAATGTTCAAAGAAAAATTAACACCGAAAGCACAGATAGTTGAACGCTGGGTTAAATACAGGCCTGTATTTTATGAAAGCTTTTCACTCTCACCTATCTATCTGTGCGATGTTTGTACAGTCTACTTTTTTTATTGGACGCGAAATAAACCTCTAAAAAGGTTTTTTATATAACTAATGCAAATAAGAGCTCACTTTAATATAGCTCGTAATTAAAAAAGATTGTAAAAAAAATATTGAATAATGTAGAATAAAATTGGTAAGTATTAGGGACATAGCATTGTTCCAATAGAAGGTTGCACTCTTCTTTTCAGTTCTTTTCATTTATTATAGATATATTATACATACGTTGTTTTTTAAACATATTATATAGTATTTAAAATTTTTGCTAGATTAATAAAATAATATGAATTGGTCAATTTTGTCAAAAGATCAAAATCCTCAGAATGTATGTACCATAAATTAAAGAAATAAAGAAACCTAATTGTGTTATTTAGATATCAATTAGTACCTGTCTACCTCAATATTAATTAATTATCCTAACACGTTTTTTCCTAACTCAAAAAAACGTTTATTAACAATTATTCAATTTTTAAATTATTTTTTCAGAGAGACTTTTTCAAAAAAAATATGTCAAGTAAACAGATATTCCAAGTTCCGAACACACATTGATAAATGTAATATTTTGTTGATTAGAATAGGAGGTGCGAATACATAGTTTGAACATACTTAGATGAATTTGTTTTTGATGTAAGGAACAAATTGTCATTTCTGTTAATACGAGAACAAATGATGTCTGACGGTACGTAGGTACCCACAGCATCACTGCCATAATAACGCAATAAAGACGAAAATGTTACGCAGTATTAAGATAAGAATATCAGATACGGCCCATGAATGAAAACCGACCTTGAGATCAACATTTTAGATTAAAGCGACCTCTTTAACTCAAACAGACGCGGACTTTACGTTGAATTATCGCCAGTTTCCCATATCACTCTGATATGGTGCTGAGCATCGAGTGGTGGTAGTTTGTTGGGGAGGGAGTTCGCTTTCCGCCCCAACAGCTGCGGGTTCAAATCTGCACACAATATTTAAAAACAATACTTAAAAATTCCTCTCGGAATGCCGGAAGGCATTCCGAGAGGAATGCCTTCCGGCATTCCTCTGAAGGTGGTTTTGGGTTCTAAGAGATGTGAAACGCGAAGATATGTCGAAGATATTTCCTAAGTCATGACACGGTACCCATTACAATAGATAGCTTTTCTAAAGAAATCTACTTGTGGTACCAACTTGTGACGGGTTGCTTCATTTCCTATCGCCTGCGTCACTTATAGCCCATTCGATGTGCTTTTTGGATGGCCATGGCTTATTCTTAAGTTGATTAAAATAAAAAAAACATATAATAGTAACATGACATTCTTTCAATTCGTCGTAAATTTTACACCATTTTAGTTTTTTTTTTTTGTTTTGACGCGCCGCTAATAATGAAACAACACAGACATAAATCTGTAGTGTCATATTTTTTAATCGACGGAGCTTTCTATCGTACTGTCAATATTTCATTTATAAGTACTAAAAATTTGTTGACTTTAATGTTATATATCATATAAATCGATCAGGCTTCGAGCAAGCAAAAATTCAACTCTTTCGCATTTTTATTTTTCGAGTTGAAAGATGCAACAAAGAACACACAGGCACGCTCAAAGAACGAAGTAGCTTCTTATACATGAATGTATGCAATGGAAGCTAAAAAGTAATATCATTGAAAGGGAAATATTATTTTTGACCCCCGCAAAAAATTGTTCGACCCTGGTTTAAGATCAGAATTAAGATGATCCTTTTCCGCAGCGGTCATGGGAAGGCGACCACTTAAGCCCCACGCAATTTGGCTTAATGCGTGCCGCAAAACACATCTGTTCAATATTTGGGACTTTTAAAACATTTTCCAGAAACATCTGTAATTGCGTTTCGCTTAAGGTATTATATTATAACAACGCCACTACAAATGTGCCGTACCTGTTAGGTAAACTGTCACAACTATACCAACACTACACTACACTCTACGGAGTACCATTTTGACATGAGCCTGAGCAATATAAATCAAAACAACCCTCGAGTGTCCCGCGATATTTTTCAAAATTGTGTAATTACGGGCGCTTGCCAAAACACTCATTTTAGAAAAACTATATATGTCATGTTGATAAACTACACTATATTGAATCGCTTATGAAATTCTCTACAATATGGTTTCATTAAGAACTATATATATTGTATGTAAAAAAAAAATGTCAAACTTGAAAAAATATATTTTTGTGTAAAATTTTATTATTGATAACCAATAAAGGAAAATTTATAACGATAGCACCCATTTTTTATTTTTACTAGATATCAGATAAAACTATTTATAATTAAAATTATTTTTTACCATAAAAAGAAAATTGTCGCTTTGTAAGTTATTCTTCTACTGATTTATTTTCACTAAAATTATGTATAGTTTTTAAAATATAAAAGAAAAACTAAATAGTAATAAGAAACTGAATATTTCTTCTATTTATGTTGATAAACAATGATATTTCTAAATGAAATCAGAAAGATATTATACATATTTAAAAATTGATATAAAAAAAATATTGATTGTGTGTCAACAAAGTCACAAACGTTCCGAAATGCCAAATTTACGACATCAACATCTTGGAGTATATATATTTTAGAATACATATGTTATTCACAATTAAATTTCATACGGAATACTATATTCAATTGTTTTTATATACAAATCTTATAAAAGATACCTACAAATTATCTAAATGTTCTTACTTACCTTTGTGAAAACATGGCGGCTGGCCCAGTCGAGTTTAGGCACAAACAACATATTCAATTTTTCACTTCTCTCACACTTTCATACACAAAAACACTTTTAAAACACTTAAACCATTATATTTATGTAATATTATGAAGACATAATAGCTTCTAATCACATCATAACGATAAAAACATTCGTAAACACAGACCAAAATGAAACTCGACACCCCGCAAATGGCCATTTTCGTATACTTTACTAACGGAAGATGTTTGAGAATTATTTTGACATTTAAAAGCAGAGTTAAACTGTTTTTGTTCCTAAAATCAGGTGTAAAATTTAACGGAGATTATTATAGAATTGGAAACGAAAAGATCGATGCTACCCACATTTAATAGACAAAAAAAAGCAAATGGATGGAACTTAGGCCGCTGTATTGCGACCTGGGCAATCTACGGATGTTTTTCTCAGGCCGCTATATAGCGACCTGGGCTCTCGACAGGTTAATTAAAGAGATGAGATAAATGTTATACTAGCACGTATGACAACAACTATTTGTTTTTTTTTTCTCGGAAACCACGACGATATGTCGTCTTAACGAATCACGTTTCAGGGCTACAGGGCTAATTAGGTGAATTTCTTTATCCGGAATGGTCTCGGGCCGCACTGTGTATTAGATTTACAAATCTTTGATTTTCTCATTTCGCGCGGACCTCTTAAAGTTCATTGTCCTATTCTGCAGATTCAATTCCGCCAGTGGGCCTAGTCTGAGCTGCTGATCGACAATCGACTCGAATGTGTGATCGCTTTCTTCCGCTGCGGACGATGGCGCTTTTACCGTTTGGTTCGATTTGCGAGCGTCGATTGGCATCCAGACTAAAGGGCCTAGGAGCGAGGGCCCTCCTTACTCCGGACGTGCCTTTCAGGCGGGAGCAAACGGTGACGTCACAGAGCACGGTCGCATCGAAATGTCCTCATTAAGATCGAAGTGATGGCATTCAGACTGTTCACGGGGGATATTTTCAAATCGAACGCCTTAAATGCTGCTTTCAATTTGCTGCAAATTCCTCTTATTCGGAAACGGAGAATGTAATTGCGATCTACATTTGTACCTTAACAAATAATATTATATAATAATATTGATAAGGTTTTCATTCCTTAAGTGTCTAAAATTAATGTAAACAAGTTACAAGATGCTATAAAGATGTTTTTGGCTATTTTAAAAGGTTCTCAAAATTTCTAGGTCACGGCGACTCCCGAGTACCGCAAAAACCCAATTTAGGCGCGTGGTTGGCCCAAAGGGCCTAAAGATGAGTCGCTTCGCAAGCACACACACAGTTTCCGTTACAGCTTCATTGTTAGTCACAGTTTCGGTACAGCCACCAGAAATGGACAAAGCCTGCCCAACTGCTTGAATTCATTACTTATTTGATTGTAATTTAATATTATTTTTATTTATGGGGTTTTTTTTATTTGTATTTCCTTTTCCTCCTATTTTTTCTTGCAAAGTTTATTATTTTTTTATTGTTTAAAAAATATGTATACACTGTGTATGATGTGTACACAATTTGTATAGTTTTAGTGTAGTTTATTCTTTTTGATAAAGGCAATTTGTAGATGTTTATAGGTAGTTTATTGTCTTTAGAATACTGTTTTAGAACTTCATTTATAATATAAGATTAATTGAAATAATAAAGATTGAATTCTGTGAATATAAAATGATTTTTAGTTTTTAATGCTCATTTCATCAAACTTTTTACCACAAATGACTAATATATACAATAATTCTCTTCGTATTAATTCGTAGGTATTTATTAAAATCTTTGGCATGACCGCTTGTAGATTCTTTAAAGTTTGAAATAACAATAATGATATTGTAATATGGTCAAGCGAAAACTCTCATTCACTTATCCCTCTCCCCGCTAGACGGCGCTTTTGGCTAAGTGGAGAAGTGTGTTAGACGCAGACTGCGCGGTCCGCGATTCAATTCGAGGAGATTATTTTTATTGTGGCCATTTTTCACGCTTAGCTTTCGCGCTTTGCAGAACCCCCGCCCCTCCCCTCCCCTCTTGCACCCCGCTGCATTTTCAGAGAGGACGAAAAACATGACCACTCTAGTTTTTCCCATCGCAACAAAGGAAAATGATTTTTCATGTAAAACACAAATGCTTCAAATCCTTATTTATAGTTGAATTCGTAACGCGTGCGTTCCTTAACCCGACAGACGTGAAGCTAGAAATCGTTTTCGGGGGAGCGGGGGAGGGGGCTCACACGACCGAGAGGCAGCATGGAATGTTTTCATGAAAGATTTTCAGGTTGGCAGCTAAGCCCTGCAGGCGGCCCAAATGGCGCCTCCTTTGCGACTCATCTTTATGCCCTTCGGGCCATTCGCACGCCAAAATTAAATTTAACCTAACGGCGCATTCGGCACCCGACAGCTCGTACCTACGGCACTCGAGATAACTGAAAATAGTTACTTCCTAACATGTTACTTAAATAATCCTCCGACCCGTATTTCACCCTCATAGGGGTTGTTTTTTTTTTCGAAAATACTTGTATCTTTCCCCAGGATTCGAATTATCTTCATACTAAATTTCATCAAAATCGTTTCAGCGACTTTCGGATTTATAAGTCGCTTGATTTGTGAATTTTTATTATTTATCAGTATATATAATTAATTACAATTAACTGAATTTATGTTATACCTCGTGTCGGCTCTACTTAGGCCACAGTCAAGTTATTTTTTTATAAATACATCAGACTTTTAGATTACATAAGTTACATATTATTTTGTATATTTACAGCAGAGTGTATAAGTTGATGGGCATCAGAATGATATGGGGATACTTATTAATTAAAATTAGCTGGTGTTAATTAATTGTTTTTTTATTTTTTAGACACATATAATTATAACATATGCATACGTATTTGTGTAAGTCAGTCAGTGGAAATCGGTTTTGTCCTTTTAAAAAAAATAATTACAAATCCCGTACTAAGGTAGGCTTTGTTTGTATTTTATTGAAGTCGTTTCTTCTGAATAGTAATTAAGTCACTCCAATATTTTTTATAGATACTATTTAAAAAACACAGAAGTGTGGTAATTCATAACTATAATAGTAATACTACTATTACAGTAATATAATTACATTAATATTTAATATGAAACATCGCCGTGAACAAATACAGAGGTCGAATGAAAGAGGAGACAAAACACGAAATCGGGCGAGAAATTTCTTCTGAGAGATTCTGACTTAAAAATTGTCGCCAGCGAAAAGAAGCTTTGGGCGATGAACGGAAAGGTGTTCTCTATGACGCGCTTAACGGCGCTTATAACACAAACAGTGGCCTACCATTTTGTATGAAATATTGGTAGGACGTAGTTGTTTTTTAAAAAATAAGGAGTATGTTTTTTAAAACCATTTTTTATAAAAAGTAATAAAAAAATATATATTTTCTTAACAATATTTACCATAAATTATTATTTTTATATTTAAACGCTAAACAAAAGTTGTTATACCATATATCTCAAACCGTTTAGGTAAATCCCTCCTCCACTTTATTCTCATCATAAAAATAGGTTTATTTTTATATGTGATGTTTCTGGTTTCTGATTTCTGGTAGTAAAAAATGCTATTTCAATTTTTTTACAATTTTACATAATGTTTAAAGAAATTTCCTTAGGTAATTCTCAAGATTAATAAGTTATCTTTAATGTAAATAAACTAGATTACTTATATCTCTCCTAACGTCTTTGAAAATCTGTAAAATTCGCATTTTTGGTACATTCAAGTATTTAGGCACCTTAAAAAGCTGGTTTTAATCAATTTAGCGCTCGGAAGCTGAAAGGATCTGATGCAATAAGATACGCAATATGATCTCAATGCGTCTACCACTTATGATATTCATCGAAAGACGAATCGATGTGTCTTTCGAATTGCCCGCACTGCCAGGCGCCCAGCACTCGAATGTATTTGCATATTAATAAAAAGCAGGTAGCGGCGAAAATCTCTCTTCTCGACCGACGCCATTGTGATTCGATTAATCGAAGTACCAATATCGATTCATTGATCTTCCCACGCGCAATAGCTCAAGAGCCGGTGGCCTCTATTTTATTTTATCAGCTACACATTTACCGTACCCAAGACCATTCCTGATAAAAAATCCCTTTCGGTACGCCGATAGATTTCACCGAATCAAAGTAGGGGTTAGGCCCTTGCGCAGCGAGAGTGCGTATACTGAATCACTCTTAATACTATTCCGTAAGGGTTGCTCATATCCAAAATTGTTTCAAATAAATGTTGTAAGTTACAACAATTTACAATTTACATTTTGAATGGTTTCATACCTATGCGTATTAAGGGAGGTATGTTTTTTTTTTAATTTTGAAAAACCACTTTTTCCCACTCCTATGACCAATGGTTGGTGCTAACAAAAAAGTTTTCTATGCTAAGTTTTAGTGATTTTTAATTCAAATTGCAAATTAGTGACTCAATTTCAAAGTGATTGGTGTAAAATTACGGCAGTTATCATGTGCACGATAAAAAGCAATAGGTAACTTTCCTAATTAAATTTACCTAAAAACAAAGCTATTTTGGCCATTGTCAAGCTTAGAGTACATTCAGATAACAATTGCAACGAAATAATAAATAAATAAGTGGGCTTTTGGCACTACTGTAACCGTTTACTGCGTTATTGTTACATTATTTTTTTATCGTTGGCTCTTAGCCTGAAAATCTCATCTTGGCGAACGGTAGCCAACTGGATTAATCGCCTCCGAATGGTTTGAATATAATTAAAACACTATAAAGACAAATTCATAAATCGACAGGTGTAAATGCTTGAAGGTAGTATTGCCTGTGGCAGAGCCATTATCTGTTGAAGAATAAAAGTCTAAAATGCGTATAGACATGTGCACGTGCTTGTTTAAGGTATGGTATTATACATATTTTTTTTGTGCCTACATTTTTTAATCTTTATCAACAAACCATGTCCCAAGACCATTCCAGATACAAAAATCCAGCTAATTGGCCCTGCGATTTCGAGTATTATTATAAAGGATATATCTATATCAAAATTCAGCATGGTTTCGGAAAAAAAAATGTTAACTTTGCGTGATAATATTATACGGTTCTTTTAATAGACACCATGGCTAATCGACGCGTCATATACAGCTTTGTCCGGTTGCGGTGGAAGAGGTCATTGGCCGCCGGCTGTAAGCAAACGTAGCCGAGGGTACACACCGCTCATAAGAAAGGTACTCGTAATTTACACACACGCTTTAAAAAAAAATATAGTTTTGGAGATGAATTTATTTAAATAATTTCTTGCTACACACACAAACACACTAAACATGAACACACTATTTAGCCTTCGGGAATGGTCTTGGGACACCTTGTACAGGTATTATACAGGAAGTTCTCAAATTCGATATGTATGCTTTTATTTTCATATACTTTTTTTTGCATTTATTATAGGGAATTTTTCAGGGTTGGTTCCATTAGGGTAAGATAAAAAAAATACATTTTCTATTCAAAATGTTTTCATGCCAAATTGGTTTTCAGCGTTTTCAGAATATTAGTTTTGCAAATGTGTTTCATCAAAACGTTAAGTGTAGGATAACTAATATCTAAAAAATACAAAAAATATTTTTGAAATATCAAAACAATAAAATATCAAAATAGTAAAAGTAAATATCAAAATAAAATATACGTTTAAAAATAATAGAACCGTCTTCAAATTAACCTTCTTGATCAAATCAAAAAAAAATATTATACAAAATAAGGTACCGCCAACATAATGTTGAGTTTCATTAAAATTGAACATAAAAATAAAGTGAAATATCTATTAGTAAATTTCGAAAAAATTAGCAAATCGAATATTCGGTATGAGAACCAGCCATGTTAGCAGATTTGATAAGATTTATTCAGTACAACAGTGTTAGTATAAAGACTTACGCAAAACCCTCTATTAAACGGAATAAAAATGTATTTTAAACTCAAATATACGCACTTACACACTAAGGTCACAAAATAATTCAATCTAAGTGTCAACCCGTTATATCTCATTTGACACTTATCACGAAGTTAAAGATTTCCACCAAATTCCCAGTTTCGATACCAGAAGAAAAGTGTTTGATGGTGTTTTCCTATATAAACTACTCAATAAGCTAATAG
Source organism: Neomicropteryx cornuta (assembly GCA_020383195.1). Lineage (NCBI taxonomy): Eukaryota > Metazoa > Arthropoda > Insecta > Lepidoptera > Micropterigidae > Neomicropteryx > Neomicropteryx cornuta. The sequence goes on from JAHKQU010000028.1 coordinate 2,561,716, forward strand.
ATGTGCCCAGAGCTTCTACAAAGTATCCACTTTAGAGCACCCCAAAGAATTACTAGAATAAGAGCTCTTTTTAATATTAAATAAAACAAAAAATGCTCAAAACGCAACCGAATTTGCACCGAACTTGTCATAAATATAATAGTAATCTTTCCGAATTAGACATTTTTAATTGTACTTTGAATTTATTCAAAAACAATGCAAGTAAAATATACTCATCTCATACAAGTAATTAGAAAGAAATAATCTTAAATATTTTTGTTTATCATAACAAAAAAAACTTTAACAATACACAAAAGTTTTATCAGTGTAAATATGCAAAAACTATTTTATTTAAGTTTTATTTGATCAGTTCTAGGTGAACCTACCTTTCAATTTAATTACGCTGTATGCTTCTCTAAAATAAATTAAATAAATAAATATAGGTACATATAATACACTTTTTAATAAATAAATAAATTTAAAAGCGTGGTATGTTGCGTATACGCCAGCACACAGCACCTGGCGTATACAGTAATGACGGAATATTCCGTCATCGGCGCTGTGTGTTAATGTGTGTTAATGCAGACTATCTAGTGGTTTCATTCCAAACTTTATATCTAGAAATAAAATTAATAGTGCTCTCCAGCGGTTAAAGACCAAACTACATGAATTACAAGTAATTAATAAGTGCGGGCGCATCTTCTTGCAACGCATAAGATATTAATGACGTTACGCGCATCACTGAAATGTTTATTTATTTATTTGATATTATATCGCCACAATATCGCCAAATTTATCGAATCACCCCACCTCGAAAATCCTAGGGATCCCGCTATAAATGTGTACAAAACAAAAAAAAATAAGTTTTTTTTTTTTATCGAGAAAACATGTTGGCCGATGAGTACCTTCCTAACTAGGTAAGAGTTACCTGTTCTAAGGAAGGTTATAAATGAAGTGTTACAGTGAGCATACAAGAGACCAGCGCAAAACCCTGTGAAAAATATAAAAATTAGGCACACTACTACACACTGATATACGCACCCACGCACACACATGAATACAATTTAAGTTGCTACTCAATAACACTTAATATATGAAAAAATAAAATTAATAAATGAAGAAACAATTTAAAAAATTACAAATAAATGAAATGAAGAAACAATTTAAAAAATTACAAATAAATGAAATGAATAAACAATTATTAAATATATAGGTAAATAAATATTCGATATAAATAATAAATATTCAATATAAAAAATAGTGTTATACTATATACATATAGTATAGTAACATATATTTATGTATAGTAAAGTAGTGATATATATATATATATATATATATATATATATATATATATACCTTGGGCATAAACATATTAAAGTATGAGGTATGACATATCTAAGTAAGCATATTTTTTTTTTTTTTGAAAGTTCCGTCCACTCTTTCGCTGACGACTCAATCACGCATATGTCGTATTTTGCTAACTGTACTCGATTACGCGGATTGAAAATGTTAGTGATACGAGAGTAACCCTACGAACCGTCGAAAATCGATAGTCCGGTGACCTAAAACGCGCCGTGCCCTTAAAGCCACGTTTCCAAAGCAGGATGCTGAGATCGACCTTCCCTGAAGCCTAATTTGTATGCTGCTCCCGTGCGACCAAGATCGCCTGCATAGGGTGCTCGCCATAAACAACGGAGAAGCGAATCGCATCAACGAAATTTCAACTTACCATTGACCCAGCGGTCGCAAATTCGAATTCCGTATAAAGTCGTATAAAATTGTTGTATGTGACCTATGTGACCTATGTGACGGCTTATATGTGACCTATTCACCCTCGTAGCACCGCATTCAATCGTGCTAAATTATTTTGTTACACCTGCAAAGTCTTTTTTTATTTTACCTGCTGATTTTTATGTACATTTCTTTAGAAAAGCTACCTATTGAATGAGTACCATGTCACAACTTCTGGAAAATTTCGACATATCTTCGCGTTTCACATCCCCTAGAAACCCTCAGTTTAAAAGCTTATATCTATCTATCTATCTAGTCACTTTCTTGTGGACACGATAACTGTCGTAATTTTACACCAATCACTTTGAAATTGATAAATAAAATTTAAGGGTACAATATCTCTGTTAAATACGTTATTAGAACAAAATCAGACCAAATGAAATTTTGCTCTAACCTTTTTAGTACCTTTATAAGATATCGAATTCATTTAAATTTTATATTATTCCTCAGATAAGGGCCTAAATGCTATCAAAGTAACCCTCTTTGATAGCACCATCCGTTGGTCCTAGGGGTGAAAAAATTATTTTTCAAAATTAAAAAAAAAACATACTTCCCGTAATAGGGAAATTAGTTCAAAGTGTTAATCGTAGACCTATCATTTCCCTACAACTTCTCTTTAAAACAATTTTTGATATGAGCAACCCTTACGGCACAGTATAAAAAGGGATTCAGTATACGCACTCTCGCTGCGCAAGGGTACGGTGGGTTGAGGTGCGCGAGCTACCGCGCAATGTTTGATAAAAAATCGTACAATTGGACTTTGCCTATCCTCTACTTTGAACCTCTGCCTTCCAGCGTGCCGAAAGAGCCGCAAATCCATGGGTTCTGCAAAACTGTGCTATTTTATGGGCTGTGCGTAAGTATGATAGAAAATGTCTTCTCGAAACGAAGTATCGCCTACCTCCAAAAGTACCGACTTCATTATTTTATAGCATTAATAATCGTATGTAAATTAAAAATAACATTTCATTTAAAAATAACGAATCGATAATCTGTTCAGAAAATGTTTTTTTTAATTTTAAGCTCAGTCGTATGTAAGTCCTAATAAAGTTCAAATTTGCATTTATGTTTATATTTTTAGTTTCATTTAAACACATTTAAACACAATAAATTTACATTTTTTTATGAATACATTTCCAGAAAAGAGGTACAGGTTATATTGAATTACTATCATTCACTAGGCATAATGCATGTATCGAAGTGATAAATGTTGGCTACACGTAATAATTTTCTCTAAGGTGCATAACTCGCAAATCTTTTTGATGTATTACATAAAACCACGTAAAAACATATGAAAATAATAAAATTATTTAAATAATATGTTTTGAATCAAAAAATTAAAAAAATGTTCAAAACTTTTCAATATTGTCAAAGATTGTGTCATTTATCTTTTCAAGCGATTTGCCGCTATTAAAAAACAATCATCAAATATAAGTCAAATACCTTTACAACTCAATAATATAAACAATACAAATACAAATACAAACAAATAATTTACAATTATATAAATAATATGCACACAAATCATGTGCTTTAATTTTACACTTTTACATATCCATTATTTTTATTTTTTTCATCAACTTCATACATAAATCACTCATAAAATCATCTCATTTCACCATCATCCTTCACCGTAATCACATATCCATTATTTTTATATTTTTTGTTAAAATATGATCTTTTCCTTATTTCATCTAATTAGATGATTACATAATATTTGACAATATTTTACACTAAAAAATATCAAAATAATGTTCAAAATTTTTCTTTATTGTCAAAGATTGTTTCATTTATCTTTTCAGGCGATTTGCTGCTATTAAAAAACAATCATCAAATATAAGTCATATCAATTTATAAAACTATTTATACAAATAATACTAACTAAAAATATTAACTAATTTGACACAATTTGCTTGTATAGACGGTGACGATGTTTAAATGCTTTTGTAAGGTTTACTGATCAATTTCAGTAAAGAATTTATTGTTTATTCTGGGATTACATGTTAAGTATTTAATAAATAGGTAGGGTATAAAATAAAACTTAATTTTAACTAAGAATTAAAACGGGCATTAGGTAGTCTAGTAATTAATTACATGAATCGTTTAACCTTATTCGACAGTAGAGGCTTCATGCGAGACAGAGAAAGAAAACACTGGCTGTAATGAGAAAATTTAAATTCCGAATCTGCACTCTTACCAATCGCCATTTAAACTGACAGCGAATAACGAAAGCGCGCGACTTTTCAAAAATCGAATCCCCGGGGGCGTCTGGGCGCGAATCCGCCCTCGCGGAGAGTCGCTGATAAATCGATCGAATTTTTAACTCCAATAACGTGTGACATTGAGTTTTGATAAAAGGAACCTGCTTAGCATAATGGGCACATAAGTAACACATCCCCCCCCCCCCCCTCTTAGAACCCACCTAGCGAACGCGCTGCGGTGGAAAAGGGACATGTAACCTGCGCCATCTCGCTCTTCTCTGTCAGCATTTGGTGCCTGGAGGCGGTTTTGGAAAAAAAATGCAATGCAAGACTATCTACGACAACATAGGCGATTTCAAACATGATTTGTATTGACGTCATATTAAAATTCACCATAGTTTCCCCAGAAAAAAACTCTAAACTTTACGTAATAATTTTAAATAGTTCTTCTCAAAAGTTCGTCCGCTCGAGGCCACGCCGCACCGGGTCATTGATCGGCCTTTGCCAAGCGTGAGAGAGCAAACGAAAGAGCGAAATGCAAAAAGGGAATTTACACCAGCACTTTGATAAAATTAATAAATTTGGGCATGAAATATTTTCGCATTTTCCATACAATTTCTTACACGTAATAGGGAACATCAACACTCCCTTGATACATTCAGACAACTTAAGTTGCGCCTTAGATGCATTAAAACCTAATTAAACACTTATTAATCTGAGTTGCTGTTTTAGGGACATATACTATAACATATACATATATATAACATATAACATATATATAGACATATAGGGCTTTTAGTAAAGTCTACTTTAGTACGGGCATTGCCTAGTTAGGTAGTACTTTGCATTTTATGTAATTGATGTTAAGTTACTGTCAACAAATAAATAAATAAATACATTTTTGAACCTGGTTTGATAAATCAAATACCATGTCTATTTTGCTATGATCGCTTTATAATTACGCTTACTTAATTTTTTTATGTGTAAAAATCAAAATCGTACTGGTATTGAAAAAAAAGGGTATATTTAATTTTTGACTTTGTACCAATTATACAGCAGATTACTACTAAGTACTAGTATATGTACTTATAAAAAATTTCATGTCATGTTTCGGCATTAAGAATATTCATCTTCGATTTTCTCAGCACTGTCGACTGGTTGAGTAACAAGATACGCTTATAAAACTTCACTTGCAAGATGGTCTATGCAAACATTTCCATGCCACAAATAGAGGCACCACACACTGAAGACAAACATAACAATATTTTATATTTGATACATTTTCTGACCATATAAATAAAGTACTAGAAAATTATCTTTCTGTATCGCTGTTCTGTATGTTGATAAATAAATAAATAATAAATGTCCTCGCATCATTAAGACAGCAACAAGGCAGTCTGCACTGCAAATTAACAGCGCCTTGCCCCGCAGAGTTAGAGCTAGACAGTTGCACATTTTATTATATATTTTTTTTGTCTTTTTTAGTTTATGAATTGTCAGCTGAGGATCTAGGTTTCTATGACTGATTTCATCACCTTAGAACAGAGCAGTACACGCTATAAAGGTGAAGTAAAATTAAATTTATTGTTTTTTATAAAAAATAAAACCTTCTGGAAATTATTCCAAAAACTATCTCGATTAAGTATATTTTTTTTTAAACATTGTTTACAATGCTTTTAAGTATGTGGAAAAAGAATCAATAGGCGCATTGTCCGAATTTAAAAAATACTTTCTAACATCATCAATTAAGAATCTCTCAGAGATTTTTCTTTCTTTATAGTCGCAATCCACTCTCCAGCCGCCATTATATTTATTTATTCATTCAAAGGTGAGACAGTGGCGGCTCTGCAAAATAGCTAATTATTTTTATCCATGCGCTCACTGATTGAAGGACTATGAAAAGGACTGATTGAAGGATTGTAAATTCAAATGATAAAATATTACTAAATAGTGACGTTGATAAATTTCATTAATAATCGATATTGCTTTAACGTGTCATTATCCTCCTTAATACGACTTGATATTTATATTAAAACAGTATAAATTGGTCGATTTGAATGAAATTGAGATGCTACCTTACTGCTATATTTATACTGTGGTAACAGTGACATAATTTTCGAAATATAACACTCATTGAGTAGTCATTTAATAACACACACCTACCTACATGGCCGTTTTATTAGGTGTAACGGGTTATCATAATCGATTGTAACTACATATTTTAAATACATTTTCATTGTATATAATCAAAAACATATTTTAACACATTATGTTATTATTACATTAATAATGTAAGAACATAAAGATGAAATTCATGGATGACTTATCCGAGCTGACTTCTTTAATTTATATTTATTAGTATTAGGCTTATATTGTAAAATCTATATGTTCAGAAGACTCGTTGAATGTTTATTTAAAATTCACATCTCGCATTTTAAATTTATAATTAACTTTCAATGATTGCTCACGACTATAGTGAAACTTTTTATTTAATATTCCATAGAAAAAAATTGAAAATATGTCTAAAATGCTGTCTATTATATTTATTCAAAAGTGATAATATACATTTTTATTTGAATGTCCTTTATGAAACATAGAATTTGATGCTAGTAATCTATGGTGATTGGGTACCTTGAAAAAGAAGAATAATCTTTGGTAACTTTAACATTAATATAACAAAATTTTGACATTTCCAATATTACATATGATTTAATTTACATGTTTGCATTTTTAAAAAACGGTTACGAGCCGCCACTGATCAATTTTGATCTTTCCCGTAGGACTGGCAGGCAAAGCTATGTCACGGGGGTGGGGATGAATAGTTTTTATTACTTTTACACCCCAAATAGAGGGCGTTCGGGAAGGGAACAACATCAATCCAACATCGCAATGGCAATAAATATTGTGCGGGACGCCACTGGATCACTGATCTAATATTGATCGATGATCACCTTCTTACCTTGTTTTTTTATTTTATTTTTTAGTTACTTAAAATTTCTGACACTTACAGAACGTGATGGTTTTGTGTAAAAGTGTAAAAATATATTTTTTTTTTTTGACATTTAAATTTTGTTTTTATTGCTTTTTTTTTATAAAAGCCATTAGGTAATTTGTATATTTACCATTTATTTACCAAGTCGTTATTCGCTTTAATGCAACACATTGCTCTTTAATTTTAGATATAGCATTATTACATAATTTCCTTTTTATTATTGCAAAGGCAAATTAATTTGTTTTCCGCGGATTATTCATCTAATTAAGAATAATTGCAAAACATTTACATATATTTTCGCAAATCTTAAAAATAGCTTACTATGCTCAGTGTTCCATAATATATGTGTGTCGTTTAATATAATTTTTTAAAATGAAACTAGTTTGCACATTTTTTAAGGTCCTCATTGTATTGATTGTTTTTTATAATATATTGCAGTATTACATACATGAATATTTGTATTTATATTATGTTGAAATACAATACATACATACATTACATTAATCATAAACGTACTATTAAAAATACGTATCATAAAACAACGTATCATGTTTCTCATATTCAATTATAAATACATATACGAGTATGAACGATGATAAAAAAAGATAAAATAAATTACATAAATACAATACATCAGACATTCAATAAATAATATATCTATGTGTTACATTTAATATATATTTAGAATAATTATTTTACGTATAATTTATATACTAAATATACAAAAACTAAACATAAAAAAAATGTAAAATTACTAAGTTACTAAAACAAATAAGACATTTAAAATGTGGTAGATCGAATAAATAATGTACGTGCGTGACGAATGTGCGATCTTGCGTCCCAAAGCCATTCCCGAAGACTTAAGGAGGTATTTTTGTTTCCTATCACGAGCAACAAATTGTATTTAAATAATATGCGAAAATAATTTATCACCTAATTAATAATTTTTATTAAAGCGCTCGTATGAATTGCTTTTGCCATTGCTATACGCGATCGATATTCGTAGCCTTGACTGGCGCGCAGTCAATGAATCGGCGTTGCGAGCGGACGATCAGCACGTAAAGTTTGCATTTTTTTTTTTCTCGGTAACCATAATGTTTCGATAGTGTTTATGTAACACTAAGCTTGATTAAAATGATTCATTTTATTGATTTTCATATTACCAATACAATCAATCGTACCCTGCTTCATTATAGCAATACTTCTGAACCATAAGTCGCCAATCTTATTTGTTTGCAGAATGTCGTCACGCCGGGTGATGAAACAGGATAAAAAATGGACATCTCCCGAAAGTAATATGTCCGCATCACGTGTCCACTGTCCAAACTAACTGTCCATCCCTCTAGATTTACATGCTATTGTTTTCTAATGTGATTGCAATGACCGACACACGATGGCCGTCGAGCTAACGATCCCGGACCCTTCCCGTGGGCAGTTTTTTTACGACCCACAAAATAATAAATACGCTTCACGGAACAACGTGCGTGTTGTTTGTTCGTTGTACAGAAGCGACGTTATACACAAACTAATAGCACAAATTAGATTAAAACGTATGCTAAGAATCATTATAATGCCAATAATTAGGTATTAATATAAAAGCGCTGCGTCTGAACCGCTGTACACGATCCGTTGTCCAACCCCCCCCCCCTCCCTCCGCAACCACCAATGTGTAGTTGGTGTAGATTACAAAATGCTCAAGATAAAGATAAAATAAATCCAAAACTAATTTGCAAAGAGTTTAACGATTGTAAGGTAACCATTGCAACTAATCTCAACCATTCGAGCTCCTAAAACATCTACAAAAGAAAAAAATTAAAAAAACGAAAAATTAATAAACAATATGAGAAATTGAGTTAAGAAAGCATTTTGATGACTTTAAAAATAAGAGATCGACCGCAGTCGATAATATTTCATGTTTTATGTTTAAAAAATATAAAGATGATCTAATCCGTCCATTAATGTACCTCCTATCTACAAAAAAGGTAACTAAAAAGATATAGAGAATTATCGTTCAAACTCCCTTCTAAGTGTATTCTCAAAATGAATAGAGAAAAGACTTACTCATTTCTTCGTTAAGTTCAATATTTTAAGAAATAATCAATTTGAATTGAGGAAAAATAGGTCTACTCAACAAGCGATTTTAAAATGTTGCAATTCAATGATAAACAGTGTGCAGCCGCAGTATTTCGCGATTTGGGCGGGGCGTTTGACTGAAAGTCTGGACCTCTGTACTCGCTTCTCGATAGTAGGTTGGCTCAGACTCTTCCAGACTCAGCATAAATAAACAATCTTAAGAGTGCGTTCTCTTAAAGGACTTCCGTCGCCTTGGATCGTGATTTCATACATAAACAGTCTCGTGTTCTTGCATAACATCTTTATAATACACCTAAATCTAGAAATGTCTAAATGTAAACCTAATCTTAAAGTATTTTAAGAAACCCGCCTTACTAATTATAAGCTAAATGTAAATAGGTAATGTTTATTTATATCATTTATTAATCGTACATTATCGAGATATTTATTTATTTATTGATTTTAATGTGTAATATGTAACAAAAACACGATATTGAAATTAAACTTCACAAAACCTTCTAAGCTTAATGTCATATTTATTTAATTATTTATTATTTTGGTAAAATGTTTTAATTAAACACGATTATAATTTAAGATTTACGTTTAAACGACTCAATACTTTTTTGTAGAGCTAAATAAAATATACATTTCTTTCGTGTATAGTTTTCTTATGCAATTTATATTGATATTTCGAAAGCCTTCGATAAAATAGATCAAGGTAAAAATCTAAAAAAAATGCTATTTTGACGTTGGTTTTTCAATCGACCTTCTAAACTTGGTTGCTTGTTATTTTCGAAGTAACAACATGTATCTTGAAATACATGCAAATATTCACGTATGTATTAATGCAATATATTATAAAAAACAATCAAAACAATGAGGCCTTAAAAAATGCGCAAACTAGTTTCATTTTAAAAAAATATATTAAACGACATATACGAGTACATATATTATGGAAAACCGAGCATAGTAAGCTATTTTTAAAATTTGCGAACAAATATGTAAATGTTTTGCAATTATTCTTAACATGTATCTTGCGGGTATTTTTACGGTAATAAAAAAACGTAGTACGTGGACGATGTAGAGATATTCCGCTCAGTATATCTCATACGGGATGACATAAATCATCTTTTGGCGTGGGCTGCAGGAAACAAGTTTCAATTTAATGCATCTAAATCAGTATCTTTCTCACGAGCCTTACACGTAAAAGTATATTTTGAGTAATATCCGCGTAATGAGATCATTCGGAGATTCGCGAAATTCGCGGCCCGAGGGTTATGTTTGGCTCGCGTCTAACATTTCATTTTCACGCGCGAAACATAGCTATGCATGCCAATAATATGTTAGGATTCGTGCTCCGAACCAGCCGATGGACGAGTGTGCCAAAGCAGTACCTCTTCTATGCTGCGCGTTGGTGAGGAGTATCTTAGAATATAGCTCCGTTGCCTGGAGTCCTCATGAAAGTATTTATTACAATATTCTAGAGGTGTTTCAGAGGTGCTTAAAATCTCTGCCTACTTTACCTTTTCCATTTGCATTAGGGATGTTAAGTACACTCGAGTTTAGACGACGTCCATACATTATTTAATATTATTCGCGGTTTTATCAACAATCCCATAATACTCGGTGATGTTTGTTTTACATACAAATCGTGTATTCTAGACCACTTTACAAGATCGCCAAATCACACACTATTCAGGCATTTAAAGTGTCGTACCGACCGACGTGTACAATTATAGTCCGATTGGGAGAGCAGTTGAATTATTAAATTCCATTTCCATAAATCTACCTCTTATTACACCTCTGTGAGATCAGCGCGAATTATATGTTTTCTATTTTTCGTCTTGGAGCATTATTTGTAACTATTGTAGTTATTCTTCATTTATTGTTATTGTTGTTGTTTGCTATATTATTACCATTATTTCTTATTTTATTATTCTTTTGTTATGAAATAAAATAATGTGTAAATGGGAAAACCTGTAAAAAATAAATAAATCTTTTTTCACACTCCGTGACATATATTAGTCCGCTTTTCCCTTCAGCTCAACCCCTAATCTTAGAACTAATTTTGTTTTCATCTGGCATCTTGACAAGGCATTAATAAACCTGAATTTCAGATAAATATTATGGGTTTTACTAAAAAATATCTCATATTTCGGCATTCTACCCTTTTTATATTCTTTTGGATTTATAATAGCATCGGTAACCTTCCGTGAATCTTTCAGAGAAAATAATATTTTCTTAATACTGGACCTTTGAAAATAATTAAAAACAGCAAATAAGTAATGGTTTTTTCTGTTTAAAATGGCGGTGTGCTATATAATAAAAATACACATAGTACGAATATCGTGGATTGAACCCAGCGCTCCTTATGCTCCTAGTCCTAAAAAGCGGAACCCTCGGAATCCCGTCGTGGTATCTTCATTGTCACCTTCGTATCCATGCAACGATGCGCACATCGGAGGTAGTTTATGGGGATTTAATTCACTTCGGTACTGAGAAATACGAACGCGCGACGCTGGAGATCAAACCAGTATAGTCGGCGCCAAACCCACTGGAGATCGAAGATCATTACCTAATTATTTAGCCGTTCACAGTTTATAACCGGCATGAAAAAATTCTGTTCGTGAACGGGTATAGTTATATAATTATTTGTATCCCTAATTAAAATATATACTTCATAATAACTAAAACAATGCTTATCAACAATATATTTGTTACACGCCAATATTTCCAACAGTAAAATTTGTTTTACAAAAATAAGAATAAAAGCCGTTTACAAATATATATTTTCAAGCTGACCCGGCGAACTTCGAACCGCCTCAAAATCAATAAATGTGTTAACTTATTAGCTGAAATAAATTCAGTTTATACTATAATATTTATAATTATACTATAATATTTTTCCTTACTCCCGCTTTAATCCTGCTTCGTACAACCCGAGTGATTTGAATTTCAAATAATAGCTAATTTTCATTTAAGTCATTTAATTTTTTTTATATAAGTCATGCTATCATTTAAAGTTATTTTTTAAAACCATCTATAGTTTTTACAGGGATAAGAACAGATTCGACGGTAAACATTTTTCAATTGTATTTGCATTGTAGTGGATTGGACGCGCAGCGGAAGGTATGAACGGCTGCTTCCGATGAAGAAGTTCCGAGTTTCAAATCCTCAAACACTTTTGGTAGATTACGATAATCAAATTGTGAAATCTGCCCGTACCTACATCGCGCATCATGACTACAATACACTCGGATCTCCGCCTCTCCAATGGCAGTAAAAAAAACGACCTACATCTGGCAAAAAAGATAATCAAATAGTAATGGAACCTCTGGGCTGACACTTTCAATTGCGCCGACTACAATCGCCAAGTCATTCTGATAAAAAATTCAACGCATATTCCACAATATGAAGAAAATGATAAGACGCTTGGCTCTTAGCATTACTCAGAGATGCGATGTTCATCCTCAGTGCGACTTTGAGGGGAAATTGATAGTTTACGTGGGGAAATAATGATTTTTATAGATTCCTAGCAAGACAGTGAGTGACCACTAATTGCGAGATTTCCCACGAAAGCACTGTATAACGGAAATTTTATCTTCAAAACAATTCTAATTCTAACATTCTAACAGTCCAATTCGAACGTGGTCGCGTAAGAGTTAAGGCGTTGGGCCATTGGCCCAAAGGTCGCGGGTTCTACTTTCAACTGCTCACTTTGTATTTTTTGTGTTGATTATAATCTGCGTTTTGAAATTCCAAATTTCGTTCCATCAAAAAATTAAAATTAATAAATTTCTTTGCCAAATTGGATCTTTTAATTTAATCAAGAGATATTTATTTATTTACTCCACTGCTCAAATTAACTATGCAAGTTAAAAATATATGTTTTGACACACCCTTATTACTGCCGTTGAGTTTTTTTTCTTAGGAATTATCATAAAAATTGTGATACCTACCGATTTTTTTATTTGTTTTTTTGAGACGTCATGTATATTTTCCTAAATAGTATTATAATTGAAAAAATATATAATTAAAATACATGTAAAATACAAGTAAAATACATGTCGTCCTAACATCATTCCCTAAGACTAAACGACGTGTTTGTGTTCCCTATTATGTGAGTAAGAAATTATAAAAAAAAATGCAAAAATAATTCATCCCAAATTTAGTATTTTTTTTTTAACAGATTCTGATTAAATTCGATCAGCGTGCAATAACAGCTGGGCGTTCAGCTCACAACGAATACGTTTTAACAAAAATCCGTTTAATATTGTCGCGTAAAGTTTACATTTTTATTTTTCGAAAACCTCGAAATTTGATATACATTCTTTACAAATAGTATTCGAAAACGCAGGGCCAATTAACTGATTTTTTTAACGCAAATGGTCTTGTGACCTTCTGTATTTTATTTGCTGATATTTTACATTTATTTTTTTATTAAGGTCTCATATAATAACTATATACTTATAAAAGCATAATAATTAAATAAATATTTTATTTAAAAAAGATGTTTTATATAGTAACTTTAGGACAGTTTTATTATTTTTAGGCATGGAAACCTGACAACATGGAATGCATATAAAAAATGGTAAAACAGAAATAATAAATCATACATTTATAAATACTACGGGATGACGTGTTTCGAATGTGGTATGAAAAGAATGCTAAAATAATTTATCCAATGTGTGGTGTGTGTGTTGGTAGATAACACCTCGACACAGGCATTTGCCTAGTGAGGTGTTACTAATCCACACAATCTGTACTTTCTTCTCTAGAAAATCAATAACATGCTACAAGGCAAATAAAATAATACCCATTAAATAATATTAATTGAATATTGGATATTTTAATAAATAAATATTAAAATATTTTTGCAGCACACCCGTCTCTTTGGATTATTTTCGCTTGCAGGATAGAATACTTGCAGATGTAACATTCTCACGTTATCAGAAAGAATTTTGACTGTGCTACGTATTTCGTCGGAAAGTTTTAATATTTTTAAAAAAGCTATGTCTGAACGTTTTCTTTTTGCATTGGCACGGTCGACTGATTTATTGTCGAACTTTGATTGACAAAAGACACGTCCCATGATTTATTCCCCCATTTTGCGATCGCATTGGATTGTGGAATCTCGTATTGGCAAAATGCATTATAGATACGAAAAATAAATGCGGGATTGCGGAAACATACAAAAAATGCTACCCTAACGAAATAAAATATTTCCCAATTTTAGTTATACGAGAATAACTCAAAAAGAACATTTACTAATATTTTACGAACCCATTGGAACTTTTGAAGTTATAATTCTTTGCGCCAGTTGTACTCATTGGGATGGGATGTTGGTCGAGAAACCGGGTAGGAGTAAAATCCGTAGAGTGCCTTTTTATACGTTTTTTCGTATTTTCGTATAGAAGAAATTTTGATAATGATAGTATAGTAGTAATGGTAATGGTAATGGTAATGGTATAGTAGTAGTGTAGTAGTAATGGTAGTTTTGTATAGTATAATAATGACTTATTGAAGAGAAATATATTGAATAACAGAGAAAAATGTCTTATATTTCTGTGTGTGTGTGTGTGAGTGGGTGTGTGCGAATTCCCAAAGAAGTATAACTTCCACCATCTGGTCCGACCCAGACCCAATTTTTTTATTATAAGTATCCTGAATTCTATTTAGCACGTCATTCTGAGTGTTACATTTAGGTAAATGAAACAGGTAAGGAGTGCGTGAGAGAGGAGGGTGTACACGAAATAAGAATAGAGAATCAACTTGACATTTGTAAGGAATGACAACTCAGCTTTAAGTAAAAGTTAAAGGTCGACTCGGCATATAGATGTAAATTTTTGCGCATTGAAAATAAGAAGTAAAAAAATCGTAGGATAGGTATTCTTCGAGAAGATGCGCTCAGTCTTGTTAAAAGTTGATTGGTAGTTTATGTAAAAAGTTAAAAACCGGTAGTTTACATTGGACCTAGATGCGCCCGCGCGCCGGTCGACGTGCCAGTCTTAAAAACTAATCAACACCTTATTTAGCGCAGTTGCGCGATTCGCGCCGGCGTCTTTTTACGCAGCACGCGGCGTCGAGACGTGCCGCGTTTTTATCGGCGTTTTTAACGAAGCTATCATGATTCGCCATATTGCCAAGCATGGCTTTTTTATCAGCAGAATCTACACCATTCGACAGTTTGATAACGACCATAATATTGGACCGAGCGCGTCAACGGGATCGCTCTAAGTCTAAGTAAACACACCAACACATTCCGGGAATAAATCACCAAAAATCACTGTAACAATTCAAAAAAAATATAATTAAATACCCTCTAAGAATACCCTCTAATAACCCAACCTAATCAGACAGGCCTGGTGGTGCAGCGGTACAAGCGCCTGCTTCTTAAGGCGAAGCCAAAGGGTAAACGCTCATTTCGACTCATTTAGACCGTTTTTTTAATGGCTGGCATTTGGTAATCATTGGATATTTAATAATAAAAAAAATATGTTTAGATACCTTGTTCTTATGCCTTCTACTTAGTAAAGGCAGATTTTTTAAATTTAATTCTATTTCAGAGAAATTTAATAAATGATAAACTCCTAATAGTTTTTTTTTAGTTGAATCGCTCTCTTATAAAAGACATTATAGCCTTAGAAAATATAGTAATTGAAAGGCAAATGAAGGTTCTAATTCTTTGTAAAGTTAGTTTTTTTAATTTCGATATTATGAAGCTGTAATTAAATAAAAACCAAAAATTGCTTATCGACCGGGATGACGCAAAAAACCGACGCCCGCGTTTCGATGTGTGCGTGACAAACGTGTAAGCTACTGTCGACCTTATATCGACGACATTGTGGGATTATGAGAGCAAATTGTTTTAAAGCTCTTCAGTCGGCTTGGAACGGCCGACAAACTCGGACGCGGCTCCGCGCTGAAAGTTTGTCGCAGTGAGCAGGACGGCGAGACAGGATTCGCATCGTATAAGACAGAGATAGAATAAACATTTTTCGCGGGTGCGCGCGCTCGATTCTCCGGTTGTCAGGTGCTTCATGTTTCTTGCGCCTCAATCAGTGATTTTTAAACTTCATCAGTTGATATTAACAGATCTGCCGTATCTAGAGTAATGTCGATTGGGGGTGGATTTTCCCATTTAGAAGAATTTTTGTCAGCAA
Organism: Neomicropteryx cornuta; assembly: GCA_020383195.1. NCBI lineage: Eukaryota > Metazoa > Arthropoda > Insecta > Lepidoptera > Micropterigidae > Neomicropteryx > Neomicropteryx cornuta. The sequence continues at coordinate 2,577,918 of JAHKQU010000028.1, forward strand.
TCAATGTTCCCACCATGTCATCATCATTATATAATCGCTTTCATAGTGAAATTTCAGAAATATGGCAAGAAAATGCTATAGAAGTTATGGCAGAAGCTGCAGCTGATGAAAGAGACGCGGCTTTGGCAGAAGGTTGTGTCACAGAAAATGGAACGCTAATGATCGACGTAGTAGTAGATGGATGTTGGGAAAAGAGATCGTATAAAAATAATTATTCTTCTTTATCTGGTGCAGCAGCAATTATTGGAAAACGAACTGGAAAGGTACTGTTTATGGCAGTGCGAAATAAATATTGCTGTATATGTGCTCTCTCTGATAAGAAAGGGTTACCCATTTCCATTTTTTTTAGGTTAGACGTTGGGCTTTTACCTAAAATTTTCTTATGTCATGTATATAAAGATTTTCTAGAATTAAAAGAAACTACAGCTGCATGACAACGCGCCTGATAGGATTCTTTCAAAGAATAATTTATCCTTTTGCCGCCAATAAATTTTGCTATAATGCTATTAAACCTTTCTACGACGTTACTATTAACGTTATGAATTAAGCTTCTGGCATATGAAGCTACTACTGAAGTTATTAAAATTATTCTATGCCAAAATGCGCTGTTTCTAATTCCAAACACTACATCTTTTAGCACTTTAGCACTATAGCTTCTAGAATTTTAGAATACACACTCGAATCACCATCTCCTATTAATTTAGCATATATCAAATTATACATAAATACAGAATTCTTAAAACCTTCTAATATGATGTCTGATTCCATTCCTGTGGACGACCCTATATAATTTTTGTAACATTTGTGCTCAGGATGGGGTAACCCTTTCTTATCAGAGAGAGCACATATACAGCAATATTTATTTCGCACTGCCATAAACAGTACCTTTCCAGTTCGTTTTCCAATAATTGCTGCTGCACCAGATAAAGGAGAATAATTATTTTTAAGATACTTGTAGAATATAAATTCGCTGTATATATGTTTCATAAGTAAGACCCCAAATTGTAATACCATACAAAATAATAGATTCAACTAAATATATATAAATATTACGTAAAATTGACTCATTTAAATACGGTTTCAGATGGACAAATTTTATTAAACACCTTCTAAGACGATTGCATAGTAAACCATGTGGTCAATTAAATTTATTATTAACTGTTATACCTAGATATTTATGCTTTCTAACCGATTCCAATACAACACGTGCGCATTGAGCATGTGTACCTCCATTTGGGTTACTATGCAAGCAAGGATATGTGTGCGATACAATTGGCACGAGTACTTCTTTATTATTTTTAGTGGAATGAACATAATAATGATATTGTGACAACTCGGCATATAATTTCTCGGATAGTACCGACATACAGATCTAAATAAAAATATCCGGAATATCTAATTTTATTTAATTGAGCGATTTTATTTTAATATTCTTATCAAAGTTTGAGAATGCTTGACACATTGGAATGCAAGCTTGGCCGAGCGTTTAGCCTACAATTTAAAGAGAGGGGTGCAGAAGTCAAAGGTGTTTCGGTGTATGTGTGAGTCGATACCTAAAAACCGCCGATTTTCAAGGTTGAGTCTCAATATGCTTCGCCTTAAATCCAGAGGTTCCAAGTTCGATTCCCCAGTGGGTCAAATCCGGCTAGGTCACTTTTCGCCGCTGAGAATATTCAACGGCGCTTTTATCAACACTGTCGACTTTGTTAAGTAACAAGACACACGTAAAAACGCTCATTCAGTTACAGACTTTAGAGGTACAATTGGTTGGTTTGCATACAATTTACTAAATATTATTGTATATAATTTAATGTAACCTTTATTTAATATAAATAATAGAGAAATATATCAAGTATATTCTATATACAATATAATTGTATAATTGAGTTGTAAAGTTATTTGACTTATATTTGATGATTGTTTACTAATAGCGGCAAATCGCCTGAAAAGATAAATGACACAATCTTTGACAATATTGAAAAATTTTTTGAATATTTTTTTAATATTTTGATAAAGTGCTGGATAGCATAATATTTATAAAGGTTCTAAAGAGGTCCTGTACTTGAGAGCGCAGGATGTCGGTTTAAACCCAGCGCTGAGTTTTATAAAAATGCATTTTTAACTCTCACCTGTCCTCTTTAGTGTAAAATATTGTCAAATATTATGTAACCATCTAATAGATAAAATAAGGAAAGGATGATCTCTAATATATACTACTATATTATAAACTATCTATCAACTTCATTTATCTGTTTATTTTAATATTATTTTTTTATAAACGCTCGTCTTTTGATAGTTGGCAACTAATCAAAAATAAGAAGAAATTGAACTGCCTTCTTTAGGACAGACATTTAGTCTAGTTAAGGTAACGAACAGAGGTTGCAGTTGTAGTAAACGCTCACTCATACAATACTATTATTAATATGTACACACGAATCTGTTGTAACCTTATAAATAAATATACAACAGGTGTAGCAGCCATGTTGTATGTACTTTGTTTATAAAATTGTTCACAACCTAGGAACACACGTTTCATTATTTTATTAATTTAATATTTAAAGGGTTTGTAGTCCGGCTGGCGATCGGCACATCTGCACGCGATATCTTTTGTCCTACGACCGGCAGTGAACGAAATAGATCGACTCGAGTCGACTGTCGATTGGCAACCAGACTATGCCCGCGGATCAGCACTCGACGTACCTGCGGTGTCCTCTGAGCGCTCGCTAAGGGAATAAGATGACATTTATTCGTATCATCGGAGGCGCATTCTCCTCTCCTCTCCTCTCCTCTCCTCCGCTCGGACACTTAATGAGATCGATTGCGCGTCGACATCAGCCTTTCAATAAAACTTCATATTTAGTGGCGACTTTTTGCTATAACGTGGTTTATTGTTCCGCCACTGACTTCTGCGTAGTGTGCAACTGCCCACTCGGCGATAATTATCGAATATCGCAGCTATGCCCGTTCAACTCAATGTAATTACACTATAATTATTGTCATCCTGCAGGAGTATGTAATTTATCTTTGTAGTATTTATTTTTTTGAGTGTGGGAACTATCAGTTCACATTCATAAAAAACAAAAAATAACATAAGTACATACAATAATAAACTAAGCACTCAAATAACAGGCACGTGGGCCCGGGTTCAGGATCTGACGGCGAGCCAGACGTTTTCTTTGCGTTACCAAGAAAACTACCTAAGAAAATTTCTTTGAATTTTATGATAGGCCGCGGTTTGTGTTATAAGCACCGCTATATGCCCGTCATAGAGTTGATACCTTTCCGTTCATCGTGCAAGGCTTCTTTCAGCAGGCAACAATATGCAGGTCAGAATCGTGTCCTTCGTCCACGAACGTAGTCCCCTTACCACATTCGGCTCCGTACGTCAAACGCGCGGACCACGCGTTGCCGCCCGATCGGCGAAGTACGTCGACAAAATATAATTGGCAAACAATATATACAAAAGTGTGATAACTTTGTTTTTCTATTTTTAATATTATATTGAAAGAACTTTCATAAATAAAACCTGGAATTTAACGCCAAATCCGTCGATAACTCTTTCAATTTACTAGCGCACTTTTCATATAAACAATCAAACGTCAAACCCGAACTAAAATAAAAAAAAAAGTCGATTAGGCCGAAAGGTCGACATGAAAACATGTCGTTTTAGATGAAATCTTGCAAGCTGAATTAGAACCACTTCCTCTTATCCTACGGAGTTGATATTTGACAAGTTGCTTCAGTTCCGATGACAGTGCATCTTTATGGTAAGCATGACCTGACCCAGGAATGGCTCTAGACAAAGGAACTCCTCAGCGGTCAACGGCACAATTTTGTATATGCATACAAACACTTTTTATTATTTACGTAGGCAGACAGTGGTACGAACAGGCGACGCTCCCGTCAAATGTAAAAGAATATATGGGTAAATGATGATGAATATGAGCAAAAAGTATTTAGTTCAGACTTCCTCCACACCCAACAGCCTTAGTAGGTTTCGTAGATTGTTTTTTTTTTTTGTTAGGATCTTGGTGCTGGAGAACAGTCAGTTTAGATTGTTAATTTCCGTTCCCGTAAACACTATTGAACTGATTAAAAAAAACTTTTCATAGATTTTATGAACGAAATTGATCTTGACGACGCATTTTCCGAGTTGTTGAAGCTAGCATATTTGATGGCCACTTTACCAGCAACAAGCTTCTATGCACAACGCGCAGTAGTTTGTTTATGTGAACCGGAGTTCAGTCAGGGGTATCAAACGTTAGTTAAGCCTACTAAAAACATTAGTAACGGTAACGTTAAAATTAAGGTTACAAGACTCGTTCGTTTGTCTGAACCAATAACCAAAAATCTTACTGTAGGCAGGAATTTACGGGAATGTACAGGATTTTTTTCTCGATGTGAAACATTTTTTTTCTTCATTTTTTTTGGTTTTTATTTAATTATTACGCAAAAATTACTAGGTACCACTGCCCTGACAGTTACTAGCTACCTCTGCCTACTGGTTTCTATCAATGCGTGCGTTTAATTGTGCCATTGATGCATGCCACGTATTTTGAAACCTTTTTTTAGCTAACAAGAGACACGCTTAATAACCAGGGTTGCCAAAAAGTAATTTCAGCTTGAGTTCAATTACTCATAGTTCCATGCAACGCAAATGGTGTGTATTATAGAAAAGTTATGTGTATGAATGAGTTATGTGTACATATACCCAAGTATACAGGATGTATTTAAAATCAGCAAGATATATTAGAGTTTTTTTTCCTTTAATATAAGCCGTTCCATTGTTTGAGTCGAGTTGAAAAACAAACAGTAAAAATAACAATATTTAAATATTATCTTATTTTATTAGGAAATGTTTTTTTGTATATATTATTTTTTTATATGGTAGATCAACCCTCTAAAAAGGCAGTAGCGTTTCTAAATTCATCGTGTATAAACGTAATGTAGTAATGGGAAAACCATAAAAGCAATAAATCCGTAGATTTGATTGTGACGTCACATAAGAGGCAGCATAGGCAAATGTGCCCCCCCCCCCCTCTCTCTTTCGTCTGTAGAAGAGAGACAAAACATATAGTCATAGCTATGTATTGAATTAATTTAAGATTTCATTGTTTTTTTAGTCCATAAAGTTTATATTTTAATAAAACTGCTAATAAATCGTTTCGCACACAGAATGTCCCGAGACACTTTCCAAATAAAAAAAAACAGTTAATTGGCCCTGCGATTTCAAATATGTGTTGTTAAGATGACATCATATTGCATCTTAACAATGCAAATATATTAAAACGTTGGCTGATCGTTCGCGCGCGACACTGGGTCATTGATCGCGCACCGGAAAAGTTATGAAAATCGATCGCGTGTCGCGACGCTAAAGCCAATTCACGCCGGCGCTTTAATAAAATTAGGAATTAAATATATTCGGATTTTTTACACATAATTTAATACTCATAACATGGAACATAAATTAAAATTGTAGAGCAAACGAGCTAAGGATCGTAGTGAGAATAATAATTCTTTAAATTTATATGTAGAAAAGCAACCCTAAAACGTATTGAACCCCCGATTTTCGAAACGACACCGAGTTATGTAAGCAGCATTGCAAACTTGTTTTTTTTTTCTGTTCGCCAAAACAAAATCGTAGGCCACGCGATTACTGAGTGCTCGGATGCAAGCTGCAAAACAATCGACATTTGGTCTCTTATAAGGCATATAAAATTAATAAAAAAATAAAAAATTAAACGTTAGTGGTAAGATTGGTCAATTTCTGTCATAAAATGATTGTAAAAAATTAAAGGTTTGCCAAGTGATAAGAGATACAAAGATCTTCTTTATGTTGTTACAACGCCTCGTTACAGCTTCGCAAGTAGTTTTGCATTAAAAACAGCTTAAATATATTTTATACGCTAATTTGCTCATAGTTACAAAAACAGCTTACTGGGGCATATAAACCCGCCTTATTTATTACTGTTACGAGCAAAGTTCGCAGGGTGGTCAGAGTCAGCTTTGTCCGAGAAATGGAAGCATTCACACCGCTACTGGACAGAAACTATCGATTGGCGAATACGGCCCGTTTATTATATAATATTATTAATAATCATTTAATAATAGGACATTTTATATTAAAAGTTGCGAGAGAAACCAAGTGCCAGTACTTTCTTTGCACTGGTAAATTTAATTCTTCCTCGGGCTGACGCCATCCACTTCTGGATATCTTTCCATGTTTCCATGTTCTTTCCTGATGCTGGCCCCTGCAGCCCTAAGAATATCATCCATCCACCTCAGCTGTGGTATTCCGACTTTTCGCTTGGTTTTCCTTGGTCTCCACTGGACGATCTTCCAGTCCAGTGAATTTCTGGCTGGCGATTCGTCGCCGTAACCTTAGTGCATCCTCGTATTTCATCATTGCGTACTCTGTCCCTGAAACTGGTCTGTCCTTAAATTTTCTTTCTCAGTGCTACTATCTCCAACGCGGGACTGATACACTTTCCGCTTAAGATTATTGGCCACTGTTTGATTGTCGAGGATGAACCCGAGCTTTTCGAATGTCACCCACGTAAGTTCCAGCCTCCCGGTTACCTTCGCGGTCTGTCATTACCTAGTTTGATAGGAAGACCTAGTGATCCACTACTTCTTCGCTTTACTTCACAATTACAATTTGAAAAAAAATGTAATATTTGTAGCATTGGAAAATGATTAACTATAATTGACACATTAAGATTAGAATCTACGTTTGTGGAAATTACCCCTTTACCTATTAAATTACATTTTTAACCAATCCATACTTAAAATAATGAAATAACAATTCCTTTTGCCGCCATTTCGAATGACAGCTTGTGGAATCGTCGATCGTCTGCTATGGTGCAAAGGCATCCTTCACTTTTTGTTCTCGCCGAGACAATACTACCAACCCGGCAACGCAACGCGACGGGAAGATAAGGCAGTCATTATATTAAAATGCTTCATTCTGAGGCCACATTTTCGGCACCTTCGCATACCGTTCGTCTACAGGCCATTGGCGATACATTTTCTTCGAATCGATATACGAGTATTGTGTATTGCATGCATGGTTTTGTTCTGAAAGCTAGTAAGCCAAATCTCGGTGAAATTAAAAATTGTTTGGAAACAAAGACATTCTGCACCGGCAAGAAAACCGATATCATCGCAGAATTGCTGTAAAAATAGAATAGCTATTCTGTATTATGAAAAAGAAAGAAATAGTAACCTAAAATTAGCGTAAATCCTTCGTAATACTTTAGTGTCTTCGTAGTGTCGTATTTTTTTATTTTTTTAATAATCAATCCAAAGATCTATTATAATCATCACAGTTTCATTTTATTTTATCTATTACTAGTTGATCAAGATACTTAACTTTATTTACTTTACAGGACTAGAGGGCGTACAATTTCAAAATACAATAGTTGTACACATAAGGCAAGTAACACCCCATATCCACTAACATAACATACTAGCTAGGTAATCGTAAAATTACTTGACACTACATGGTATATTCGGTAGTGGAAAGAGTGCTAAATACTATTAATCTAATTATTGTCGTATGTACTTCATGGTTTTTTAATTCAATATATATGTGACACGCCTTTGAATACGATAGCGCCTATTTAGAAATTTAATGGATTTAGTTTTGTATGTGCCTTTGCAAGAGGCCAAGTAAAATCAACTGATTTCTAAGGTCAGGGAGCTAAGCAGTGGTATATCGAACTATGCATTGTATATCGCACTTCGTGAAAGTAGGTATGTAAACATAGATATAAAAAATGGTATGGTAATATTTGCTATTACCGTTAATACTTTTAGTAGTTAGTAGAAACTCATTTTTAGTTTTACATAGGTTTTTATTGTTCAATATATTTTTTATTTTTTTGTGTCTTGTATTGGTTTTTCCAATAAAGATAAATAAATAAAATATAGTGCCAGTGCCTGCATAGTGCCTGTTAGAAAATGCACCAGTTTTCGTGAAGTTATGTTAAAGGTGCATTGTTCGCGCCAGCGAAGAGCATACGGTGTATTTTGCGTACTACCTACTCTATTCTCCTGATGTCCTAATACCTTTTGTCGGTACCGAAAACGCACCGCCCCGAAGCAGTTTTGGTTTCGAAAACTGCGGGTACAGCCAGTCAGTTGTATCTCGGACTCTCGCCAGAGACCGTACACTCGCCGCGCACCTTTATGTGCAATCTTATTATAAGATCGTTATTATAACAAACTCTTACAAACATTATCTTACAAATATTATATATTAAAGCATCATTCAAGTGAGATTCGGTGAAGTGAGTGCCGTGCCAGCCAAACAGAAACCGCCGTTGCCGAGCTGCCACGGAGGAACGGATCGTCAAAGTAAGTACCGACATCCATCTCTCTTCCTGTAATCGAACGTCCGCTCCTGGGTTATCCCAGGTGGTCCTTCAAGTCGCAAAATACACGCTCACAAATTGAACCCCCGCACGACGCTTAGCGTTCTCGTTTTCTATACGCCGAGTACAGATTAGTTGAGACGCGGCGTCACCATTTTTTGGTCACTTCGAACCGAATTTGAACCATTCATAAATACCTATTTATTCCAGGTCATTTAGGACCTTAAGTACATACTAATAACCGCTAAAAACATTCCTGCAATCTGCAAGAATTTTCTTAAAAATTAAAATTAATAATTTATTATTGTCAAAATAATTTAAATATTAATTTCGCAACTTTAATGAATTTGTTAGTAACTAGTACATATTTCAAAAACACAAGTACATTAACTTGTTATGAATATTCCAATTTATTCAGATTTGAATGCTGTAATTAGTTTCATTACACATTTTCACACACTTACAAAACAAAAATATAATTTAATTAATATTATTTTATATTGCCCTACAATCTATTAAACAAAATAAAAACTAGATTATATTATTATAAGTAATATAAGTAAACAGTTACGCCAAACATCTGAACATTAAAATAAAAATACTAAATAGTAAATACCTCCGTATTCAAAATGTGCGCCTGATACTTGGTTTACGGTAAAAAGGTTACGTTTCGTCAAAATAAATCAGTCTACCTACTAATTCGTCAAACATCGACCGACATAAAGCGCGCGAAACGACCGCCGTACTTTTATGTGCGCCTGATAGACGATATTCGAAAAATACATTTAATTATTAAATTAAAATTGCGTATATCTGCGCGTTGCACTTGTAATCGCTACCTAGCACCTTATGTGCTCCTGTTAGCTAATTCTAAACAAAAGTTTTTAAAAATAATTTAAACGCTTCATCACCACCATTTGCTGTGACTCTAGCACAAGCTAACTTAAATATTGTTTTTTTTTCACATTTTATATAAATTTATATTTAATACAAATATAATAAATATTCAAAATGCCTACAAAAGCAGAAAATCAATTAAAAATGTTAGAGGCTAGACGTAAATCGTATTTTTCTCGTTTGCAAAGAATATACGAAAAATCGAAAGATGTCACAGGTGATATTTTAACCGAATCGTTTCTGGCTGACGTAACGACGTTGCCAGATTTACGCGAGAAATTTGACTCAGTTGTAGAAAATATTAACTCAATAAATTTGGATATGAACTCAGAATATGAGCCAAATTTTGAGCCTTGTATCGCATTTGAAGAACTATGCGGCGTCATTCAACGCAAGGCTGAGGTAATAAATGAAAAAACTACACACAAGAACAAGTCAAACATATCAAAGTTACCGCGCTTAGAACTGCCATCATTCGATGGTAGTTTTCAGAAATGGCCTGTATTTTATGAAGTTTTCCGTACGACCATTCATGAAAATACAGAGTTGTCAAACTCTCAAAAAATCCAGTATCTAGTTGGTAAGTTAACCGACAAAGCGCAAACAGTTTTCGCTGGACTTACACCCGCACCAGAGAATTATTCTATAATTTGGAATACATTGGTTACTAAATACCAAGACGTACGTGGCACTGGAGCAGCATATTGTGATATGCTTCTGGATTTAAAACCTGTAACGCAAGCCACTTCCAATAACCTCGAGTCATTCATTGATCAATGTTCAAGCTATATTGCTGCCTTGAAACAACTCAAAATTCCGGATCTTACAGAGTTTCTTCTAATTCACATAAGTATGAAAAAACTCGATAGAGAAACCGCAAAGGAATTCGAAATGTCGATAAGAAAGACAGATATTCCTAAATACGACGAATTTGTCACGTTCGTGCGTGAAAAGGCAAAAATTCTGCAGCGAACTGCAGTTAACGGTGTTTCCAGTTCGCGCCCTACAGGCAATCAAAACAAACCCAACAATAACGCACATAAGGGTCAATCATCTCATGTGTTTGTTGGCATCGAAGAAAATTCAAATAAATGTTTTTTCTGTCACCGAAGGAATCACGACGTCCTATACAAGTGTCCCGATTTCTTAAAGGAGACACCAGGTGATCGGTTTAATTCGGTCAAAAAACACAAATGTTGTGTTAATTGCCTGAGTGCAAAACATGCTACACCTGCATGTAAATCCACAAGTAGGTGTGGTCGGTGCAACCTTAAACACCACACACTACTTCATTTCCAAGGAACACCAGCCTCGAAGAATAATGAAGCTTCAGTTTCACCAACGGACGTAGCACTCTGTACGCTGTCTTCAGTTGGTCCGATGTCCCACACCCCAAACCTCAATCAAGTTGTTCTTTTGGGCACTGCTCGTCTTCACACCATAACCGCAAAGCGCCAGTCATATTCTGTCAGGGCTTTAATCGACAGTGCGAGCCAAAATAATTTTATAACCACTGCATGCTGTAAACGGTTAGGTCTTAAACCTCTACCAAATTGCAATCAAGCATGTGTGAAAGGGATAGGGGGAAAGACACATCCCGTCGAAGGGATTACCCGCATTACGCTAATTTCCCGTCATAATAATGATGTAAAATTCACGATTCAACCATTGATCGTTGACCGCATAACGGACGAGCTACCTAGTGCGGTAGTTGATGTTTCGTCCTTAAAATACCTACAAGACGTGCCACTGGCCGACGACAGGTTTGGCACGCCTGAACCCATTGATATGATACTTGGAGTTCAAATATTCACTCAGATCCTATTGCAGGGTACGATACATGGCTCCGTAGGCCAACCAGATGCACTTGAGACAAAACTGGGATATCTGGTCATGGGCTCTGCGCCAATAGAAAATTACAGCGGTTCATTAAATAATAATTACGCTTTCTGTTCATTCGAGAATCCATCCATTGAGAATCTCATTGCAAAGTTCTGGGAGCTAGAAGAAGTCCCTGCTTTGAAATTTCTATCACAAGAAGAACATAAATGTGAAGAAATATATTCACACACTACAACACGGGACAAGTCAGGGCGTTATACCGTGGCTTTACCATTCAAGGATGACGTTGCTTTACTAGGGGACTCTATACAGACCGCAACTCGCCGATTCTTATCTCTCGAACGAAAGTTGTCCACGTCGCCACCGTTGCGCCTCACATACAACGAAACAATTCGGGAGTACCTAGATAAGGGTTACCTTTCCCTGGTAAGCTCAGAAAGCCTCGAATCCCATGGTTACTATATACCACATCACGCAGTTATTCGCGAAGACAAAACTACTACGAAATTACGTGTAGTAATGGACGCTAGTGCCAAAACTTCAACCACAGTATCGCTGAACGACATTTTATATGCAGGCGAAAATCTACAACTCAGTTTGTTTAACATTCTACTGAATGTCCGTTTATTTCCTATAGCAATTAATGCAGACGTCCGACAGATGTACCTGCAGATAGGTGTTCTGCCAGAACATAGGAAATTTCAACGCATTCTGTTCAGATTTAATCAAGGTGAGCCTCTTTCAACTTACGAATTTTCTCGGGTATGCTTTGGATTAAAATGCAGCCCATTTCTTGCACTTCGTACTGTAAGGCGCTTAGCCTCAGACGAATGCAACCGCTTTCCTTTAGCTTCGGAAGTGGTAACACGCGACATATACATGGATGATGTAGCCACAAGTGTCATGACATCATCGGACGCAATCGAGCTGTCAAATCAGCTAATCGGATTGTTCAAGGCCGGGGGATTTGACCTTGTAAAATTTGCCAGTAATTCACCGGAACTACTAGCAACAATTCCTAAGGAACACTGTATTTCTCAAGCAGTTGAATTCAAAGAAGAGAGTTCTGTAAAAATTCTCGGTCTTCGTTGGTTACCATCATCTGACGTATTCACTTTCGTCGTTAATCCTGATATAACTAACTGCACAAAACGTAGCATTTTATCTTGCGTAGCCAAGCTTTGGGACGTAATGGGTTTTGTTGCACCAGTTATATTATACGCAAAGCTATTAATTAAAACTTTATGGCTTTTAAAACTCGACCGGGACGATATACCTCCGCAACACATCATTTCTGCATGGTCACAGTTCCAAAGAGAGTTACCAGAGTTAGAACGCCTTGAGATACCTAGACACTTAGGAGTTACATCGAACGTCACCCTCACTTTGGAGATGCCAGTTTAAAGGCTTATGGGGGCGTGGTCTACTTACATGTTTCTCACCATGACAATAGGCCAAACAAACTCACTATAGTTTGCGCAAAGTCGAAAATAGCTCCATTAAAGGTGATATCTCTTGCACGTCTAGAGTTATGCGCAGCTCTCTTACTTTCAAAATTGATAAAGGTTGTTTTGGATACATACAATCCACGATATCAAATCAACAATGTATTCGCTTTCTCGGACTCAACCGTCGCTCTAAGCTGGATTCATTCATCGCCTCATCGATGGCAAACCTTTGTCTCAAACCGAATCGCAAAGATTCATGAAAACCTTCCCGCATCTAATTATTACCACATTTCCGGTAACGAAAACCCTAGTGATTGTTTGAGTAGGGGCCTATTGCCTTCTCAACTAATTGATCACCCGCTCTGGCTACATGGGCCTCCTTGGCTTCAGTCAGATCCGCATGCTTGGCCCATCCAACCATTTAGTCAGGACAAAGATTTAGACGTTCCTGAGGAAAAAACACTAGTTTTAACCACAACTTCGACTGAAGATCCACTACTGTACACAGTTGCAAAACGGATTTCATCATGGTCTAGACTGCTTCGTATAGTAGTCTATGTACTCCGCTTTACACAATAAAATTTAAAACCAACCTCTACCGCTTCACATAAAACAAACAAACAAACCGCATCGTTTTTCTTATTTTTCTACATATTAACTATTAGTATTAAGCAATATTCTTTAAGCACACCTAGATTTAATTCAAGCATTCACTGAATAAGATTGGGTATTGCAACGCACCCTTTCATAAACTATCACTTTTTGATTTGAAAGGGGTTCTTTCAAGGCCGGGGGAATGTTCGCGCCAGCGAAGAGCATACGGTGTATTTTGCGTACTACCTACTCTATTCTCCTGATGTCCTAATACCTTTTGTCGGTACCGAAAACGCACCGCCCCGAAGCAGTTTTGGTTTCGAAAACTGCGGGTACAGCCAGTCAGTTGTATCTCGGACTCTCGCCAGAGACCGTACACTCGCCGCGCACCTTTATGTGCAATCTTATTATAAGATCGTTATTATAACAAACTCTTACAAACATTATCTTACAAATATTATATATTAAAGCATCATTCAAGTGAGATTCGGTGAAGTGAGTGCCGTGCCAGCCAAACAGAAACCGCCGTTGCCGAGCTGCCACGGAGGAACGGATCGTCAAAGTAAGTACCGACATCCATCTCTCTTCCTGTAATCGAACGTCCGCTCCTGGGTTATCCCAGGTGGTCCTTCAAGTCGCAAAATACACGCTCACAAATTGAACCCCCGCACGACGCTTAGCGTTCTCGTTTTCTATACGCCGAGTACAGATTAGTTGAGACGCGGCGTCACCATGCATTATTAAAATAAATTTAAAACATATTTGACAATATTGTAAGCGTTTGTGTCTCGATGTGTGATAGTGATGTGTGGATCTGTTCTGCGATTTGTGGGCGTATTGCACACGTGCAAATTTCAAATAAATGCTACTTAAATTACATTTTAAAGACGCGATTAAGTTAACGCTTTTTATTTTAAGATGTATAAGTCATAACAGCGATGTATCCAATTTGTTCACAAATGAAGAATGCATCCTTAGAAGGAGCGTTGTCTTGGGCCCGGTAAAAATGAGGCTGGAATCTGCGGCGTGCAGAGTGCAGCCCGCGCGATGGACCAGTAACGAGATTCGTGAATCCTAGCAATGTTTGAATGATTCTCCGCTGACGTCTTGACGTTGGCCATGCTGTACTCGGATCGATTGTTTTTCTTTAAATACACACCTGAACATGGCGCAATAATAATTGTATCAATTATCAATACTGATACGAGTTTAAACATTGTATCATCTATGTAATATCCTAATTATATTTGTCATCTCTAGTAAATATCTAAGGAATGAATGAATGAAAATTACCCTTTGATGAGTGAAACATAGATTCGTTAATATAAATAATTTTAAACATTCCGCGGGTTAGAAAGAACCTTTAGTTTAAAACTATCAAAACACCCGTTCAATCAACAAAACGTAACATATTAACCGTATTTATTGTTTATAACCAAATTTAAATCACAATCTAATTTAAATTTTAAAAAATAAAAACCTTTAAGTGAATATATTATTTAAATATCGGTAACAAATAGGTTGCAATTTTTGCAATTACGAGTATAATATGTTATGCTGTAAAGCGATTTGAAGGATTTGTTATGTCTGAATTGTTTTCATGTGATTTGTTTAAAAAGGTGTCAATAAATATAAATTAGTCAAAAACTCAATAACTTACTTGAATTTCTAGTAATGCGCTTTTTTTTGCGATAGTTGCATTTACGACCGTGCTGTCATATCTTGTACCTCGACAAAACTCTTCACTACTATACAGGCGTTTGCATAAAGCGCTGTAAATTAATAGAAATGTAAATTTAGTGATTACACCCAAAAACCAAAATGCCCGAACTAGGCGTAGAAGTGAATTTGTTTGAATACCAAGAAAAACCCAAATATATCGCGTGTTCGATTGATAATAAAATTGATCGCTAAAATAATTTTTCGCATCCGGAAAATAAATATTCAGAACTTATACAATTGTAATTGTCAAAACTTTTACAGTTTATTGTATTATTTTTAAATCGTAAACTAAACCAAATACTCATTAATATACATAAATATCGACATAACAAACCAAATTATATTTTTTATAACATTTATGCAATAATCAGACTTAAATGGTACTGAAAACTTTGAAGTAAATTTAATATATACTTAAGTATATTATTTTAATATCGGAAGGTTTAAACCTTTTCAATTACATATAAAAGTGATTAACCGTAAAAAAATGCATCTGACACTTTCGTACTGGACTAAAGCGACTATGGCTAAGGTTAATTGACTAGACTTTGGCAGGAATTTGCCTGATGTCGCAGGTATTTATAAAATTAAAATACCAATAAATATAAATTAGTCGAATACTTTTATACTCAATATCTAGCTTAATTTTTAGGTAATATGTTTTATTGATTTTTTTTTATGGTCGTATCTGCACACGTTGACGCTTTCGCACCGAACTAACGCGACTATGCATAAGACTGATTTAACTTAGGGCATTTGAATTTAACACTGGGATTAAACAGAAATCATACGATTTCAGGTCGAGGCACACATCAACATTTCAATTGTTTTTTTTTAATGTAATCGAAGACTGTATTCTATATTTTTTTATACGATTTGTTTAAAAATATTAGCATCATATATAATTATGTCAAATACTTTCACACTCAAAACTTACTTGATTTTAAAGCAATGTGCTTTAAATTGTTATTTTTTATGGGGCGATTGTCGACCGTACTGCATTTAATATATAATTTAAAGGCGTATTTTGTTCTTCGGCAAAACTCTTCACTACTATTAAGGCGTATGTATAAAGCACTGTAAAATAGAAATGTTAATTTAGTAATACCACCCCGAAAATTAGCATTTTGATTAGTAATATGGCAGATTCGTTTATGTAAAGTAAATTAACTAACTATAATAAATGCTTACGCTGACACTTTGGCACCGAACTAACGCGACTATGCAAAAGGCTGACTAAGGAGACATTTAAAGTACCTTGGGAGAAAGTGATAGATACAGGTGGTGGTAATTGTTTTTTTTTTTAAATATATTATT
Source organism: Neomicropteryx cornuta (assembly GCA_020383195.1). Lineage (NCBI taxonomy): Eukaryota > Metazoa > Arthropoda > Insecta > Lepidoptera > Micropterigidae > Neomicropteryx > Neomicropteryx cornuta. The sequence continues at coordinate 2,594,113 of JAHKQU010000028.1, forward strand.
GAAATTAAATATCAATTCAAATATTACAGAGAACATCTACATTGAAAAACTAGCGTTTCGCTTAAATAGGTTAAAATTAAGTGTAATTTTATATTTTACTACAAATTACAAATTAACAAAGTGACTAGAAATTAAAAATATTATTAAAAGTCTACCAACCAATATCGATGAAACAACAAATGCTTAAAATGTGCAAAGCCGTAGGAAAATATCCTTCCTGTTGTACCTAAAAATATGAAAGAATTACAAATTAATATTTGCGGTCTCATTAAAAAATATAATTTTTTTTCAATTTCCCCAAAATATGATGAATATACTGAAATTAAATTATTAATCTACTAAACTATTGAATTAAACTATTTTTAATTATTTTTTTTACACATGATAGTATTTTCAGGGCTATTAAATCATACTACGAAATCATATTAATGTCATAGTAAAATGTTCCAGATAAAACTCGATTTGCCTATGCTAGACAATTTCGAGATCGCCTGGCGTATTTCTTCCAATACCAAAACGAATATATATATAGGAATGTAGTATGAATGAGAAAAATTGTTGTAGGTTGGAGATGTAGGTACGCGGTGTGCAAGAATGTATGAGTGATAATGAAAACGTGCACGTGTGTTAGTGTATAGTTTTGTAGATAACTATATAAAACATAACCTTTAAAAATACGAAAAAAACATATTAAGATGGCAGTGAAAGGGAGCCTATACTGATACAGAATGTTCCAAGACCATTCTCGAAGACTTCAGGGCGTGTTTTTATTACCAATTACGTGTAAGAAATTGTATAAACAAAAGCGAAAATAATTTATGACCAAATGTATCAATTTTATCAAAGCGCTTGTGTAAATTTCCTTTTTATATTATCACGTAAAGATAACAATTGTTTTCTCGGAAACTATGATGAATTTTATGAGGTCAAAATTCAAAATCATGTTTGAAATCGCAGTGCCAGTAAGCTGGATTTTTTGTCGGGAATGGTCCTGGAACACATTGTATGTACAACGTTTTTATCTACTGAACTTTAAATATTGAAATGGTTAAAGTGCTCTTAATTACTTGCCTCGGTTAAAATTTTAGTCCATCGGTTGGTGGAACAGAGAACTAGGACTATTGCAGAGTACAAAATCACGGTAAAACCCACGTAGCACCAGAGAACCAGCCACTGGATTTTAACCTTAAATTATAAAGACAAACTGCACCTTAACAACATTTCACAAATCTGACTCGATGGTTTTCGTACGATTTACTCCACTATTTTAAGTTACGTTTTTGTAACAAACATTACATAACCCATACATTTTTGGACCATAACCACACGATCCATTGAACTCTTAATGTAATTTGTTTCAAAAGCCGCTAAATTGATAATAATAAATAGATAGATTGATATCTTTGTCTGTTCGCCCAATAGGATTAAATACTGCTTTCTATTACACCTTTATAAGATCAGCGTGAATTATTTATTTGTTATTGTTTGTCTGCATTTAATTTTTTACTTTAATTGTAATGTGTACATGGGGAAACCTGTTTAATAAATAAATAAATACCTCTTTACACAACCCTGTCTGTTTAACTTTAAAATAATGCCAACTGGCAATAAGCAAGCCGGTTGTAAATTAACGTTTAATACACTTTTGTGTGTTTATTACATATTTCCTTCTTTTTTTTTATTAAAAGAATCGCTATGACCTAGGCCGTATACAATTATTTTGTGCCCTACTCAACTAGTCAAAATGACCCTGTGCTAGAGTCAGGAGAGATATTGGTAATGAGGCGTTAAAAATGGTACCTATGACCATGTGTGGATTGGAACCCGAGATCTTTTGACACTAGCGCGATCTCTAAATACTTTTAATACTTATACACATACCTTCTCAGTTCCTCTTGTCAGTATACCGGCTAATAACAACTGCAATAAGTATGTGATATTGGAAATCTGTATGATTAATACTAAATCATCGTATATCTGTTGATCATTAGAATTCCAGAAAAGGTACTTCAAGAAAACAATCAGAAAAGCGTATGTTATGTATATGAAACATTTGGCCTGAAAATAAATAACCAACATCGATGTTAGGAGAAAAGGGTTAGGAGAAAAGTCAGTTGGTAGTGCTTAATTTCTGAGGTTTAAGCCGCCCTGAAAAAATATCGAGCTGATTTAACCGAAAAATTCAGTAGAATCATAATGTGCCTACTGAATTTTAGTAGGCCCAATCGAAGTATATTGTAGTGGATAAATCGGTCACATAAGAAAACTTTCTTGTAACCAGACAATCTCTTAGATGCAGGATCAAATGAAAAGTTGTGTACACTTTACAATACTGTTTTCTTAAGTCTACCAAACAATCGGTAGATAGGCTTTAAAATAAAAAGTTGAGGACACATTACAAGGTCGTTTTGTTATGTCAACCAAAAAATCAGTGGTAGACTCGCAAACACATTTCGCGTTTCTCGCCTATTCCGCCATTTTGTTTCTCTACCGAGCAATTTGCTATGTTTATGTGTACCAGAGTTCAGTTAGGCGTACCAAACGTTAGTAAAGCCTACTAAAAACTTTAGTAACGGTAACCATATAGGTATCTGTTAAGGTTCCAAAACTCGTTCGTTTGCGAGTACAAATAATTTAAATAATTTTTTGTAGAGCGTGCAGGATTTTTTTCAGTCAGCGCGTTGAGGATTAGTTAGTAATTTCTGTATTTAGGCAATTTTAGGTAAAACAATAGTGTTTTTACATTAGGACATTTTTTGAGGGTCTTTACTTTTAACAAAAAAAAAAAAATCTCCATAGGAGCATATATATTTAGGAGGTGAAACGATAGCTGTTTTTTTCTACATCTACAAATAAGAGAGTCGCAACACAACAGCGTTTGTATGGAGAAATGACCGGTTTGAGTCCCCTTTGAGTCCACTTACTTTTCCTGCTGGGTTTGTATAAAATGTTCATAGCGTACTAATTATACTTCACCCGCTAAATGTTATTGTGTATAAACAAATTTCAATCCTAAGCTTTATGGAAATTAATTGTCAAATTATTTCCCGAAAGTTTTAACCGAACTGCTTTAACCTAGAAAGTGCGACAAGACTGGTCATTTTGTGACAACAAAATATGGCTTCGTTCGGTCCGACACCGATATTATCTAAACTGCCCGCAGCATCAGATGGTCAATAAATAAACATTTTTTCCCCTACAATGTCGATAGAATTAATTACAAATATTATAAGAATGGTCCGAACTAAGCTTGGCAACGCAAAATATTAATATAACGACCAACCATATTCTTTAACCAAAATGTTAATAAAAAATTGCTGAAAATAGAAATAAACAGTGTGAAACTATTACCTCTATGAAATGTGCTAGAAATATACAGCCTTCATTCAAAGGGTAGTTGAAACAGAATTTTTTGACCCTACATTTCATCTCCCTTCCTTCAATTTGTTATTTGAAAGTGTTCTTATTAAAGATTTGGTAAATAAATATTCATTAAATAAAAAATAATCAAACTTAAAACATTTATCAAAATGACATTGCGATGACATTTGATTAAATACATTTTTGTTCATTCTTTTACGGAAATAACAAATCTTGTATGCCAATATAATTAAATGGGATATGTTAAGTTGGTAGTAATATCATATTTTGAATTTTTTTTTTATGATTTATCATTTTTGAAGTATTTTTATCGAAGCGATAAACGAAACTAAATGTTTGATGTTTTTGTAGACTTTACTTAATTTTGAAATATGATCTAACGTTCAAGTAACAATTTTAATTCGTTTATTTCGTGCAGTACTGCCGATTCGGAATGTTTTTACCCAATTGTTTCGGTGACAAAAAACTAAAAATATTTTTTTAAATCTTTACATTTGACAGTTGTTTATTGTTTGAATCTTTTTTTTTTAAGATGTCTTAAGATGTGGCAATATGACGTAGGAGGATGGGGGTCCTTGCTAAATTGACGTCATCCTTAACGAAAAATAAATATGTCTGAGCTGTCAGTCTTCTAAACTTTCAATAGAAAATGTAAATTAAATGCATCGCAAATAAGCGTTCGTTTAGAGCGCTGTTTTTTTTTTTAGCAAAGAACTATTAACTAAAACTAGTTAAAAAAAACTATTGTTTAAACAACGGTATGAATGTCAGTTTTTACGAAAAGTGTGAGTCATTAGATTATGACGTTAGGATGATTGTAGAGAGAGGAGGTCGAAAATTGAAAAAATATACGACCTAATGTATGGACGGGACCCTGGTATTTTTGCAATCTGTAAATTCAACTAACTGATCTACTGTGAGCGGAAAACTTTTTCATAATACTGCACGATAAAGCACCTATTTACAATAACTAGGTGTTTTGCAAAGTTACTAGCCAAAGTCATTTTTGTCTTATGTCTAACTGTTAACGAAATCCCACTATAATGGTTCCCTGTTTTTTATTAAAAAAAACCCCCATCAAATATTTTACTATGCATTTAATTGTTTTCCTATTTTTTTAACGATTAACACCAAGTGTTTTCATATACTTTTATATAAAAATCATGGGCACCCAGACTGGTAAACGAATGCGAACGATGCGTACTTAGCAATGCATTTAATATAAATGTTAAGAACGGAATAAATCATTCCTGGGGTGTCAAAGGCCTTATTAAAGTCAATAACACCATAAAGGAGCATTCACAGAATTTACCAAAATAGTCCCCCGTCTGTCTGAGGAATGCTTAATACGAAGGGGGCGAAATGGAGGCAAAACATATTTTACCAACTTCTTTGTGTGTATTTTATTTTCCTCATACACCAATTTGTTCCTCGAATAATGCTCTTCAAGTTTCAAGATTTTATTTTCCGAACACATTTTTAATATACAAGAAAGCACATATTTTTCGTTCAAAACAGTAGTTTAAAATATTAGAACAATTCTAAACTATAGGAATTAAAATTCACTAAAAGGATGACTGAAATCATCGCTCTCCTATTCCTTTAATCTCCCTCTTGCTTAATGAATTGATTAATTGTCATGAAATGCTAAGTAAATTTCAATTTTAAAAAAAATGTAATGATTTAAAAAAATACTGTGAAAAATGTAAATAAAATTGTATATTAAAGTTTTTGTTTTACACTCATTTTAGTTATGTTCTTAAATGTTATTAGATGATGTTATTAATTTTATTATATTATCATCTAAGTAGCATATTGTAGGAATCTGTATTTAGATTTATGCAGTATTAAGTTTTTTTTCTCTTCGTATGTTATGTTATATATAATATGTGTATCTGTAGATTTCGTAATAATTATGTGCGCCAGCTGATCGCCGCTCGCAACGTGGAGGTCGTTAACAGTGCTGTCAAGGCTACGGATATATCGATCGCGTTTTGCGACGGCAAACGTTCACTAGAGCTTTAATAAAAAAAAAAAATTTTTTTTAAACAATTTCTTACTCGTAATAGGAAAAATAAAAAAAACATTCAAGTCTTGGGGAATGTTCCTGGGACAGGGGTGTATGCTTTTGATATTTTTCCTTTACACCGGACCTTTGCTGCCCTTATTTGCCGAGGCAATGTCGATCTCCCGGCCTCGAATTCATTCGTTCGGTATTTCTCTCTTGTTAAGGTGGTTAAGGTTTGATTTACGGCCTCAAAATATGTCGCTTGAGTCGCGCCCTACGCTGCGAAGTTATGCATAAATTTGAGGCGGAATCATGCGGGGTACCTTATATTTAATTAATCTTTTTCCTAAAGCGCTCAGCATTCGTAGACTAATGATATTTTTCGGACTAAGGGACAACATTGGAAAATCTTCAAAAAAAACACATTTTTGGTGATGCACCACTCCTCAACCACTAAGTATTTAGACGAGTGGTTTACACAGAAGACTTATCTTGTACTTCTTGAAGGCTGATTTTTTTTTAATTGATTTTCTTTTTTGAAATATAAACTAAATAAAAAAATGTGCTCACTTTTATTTTTCGTTTCACGTTCGATAATGCATCATACGATTTACCCGAAAAATAATGCATTTTGTAGACAAAATAATGTTTAGTTCTTAGCAAAGCTACACTTTTATTTAGTTTTTCTTATTTTAGAGATAATTAAAAGTTACTAAATTTAGACATAATATATTTCGACGAGGCCGTGAATCATCACTCGCACGCACGCCGCGGCACCGCGACTTAAGGTCGACATTAGTATGATCAAAAACAGTGTGAGGCCTCGATCGAATAATATTTGAGTATGGGATGTGTTTTGAAGACATGCATATAAGGTTATGGCGTGGGCGCATTAACTTAAAATGCTTAAAATGTATAAAATGCTTAAAATACAAAAAATGTTTAAAATGCATACACGACTAAAATTAATATTTTGTGCAATGTGCAAAGTTTACTCGTATGTATAATGTTGATGCCTTAGTCAATATTTCAGAAGCAATTTAATATTTCCCTCTCTTATCGAAAATCCTTACAAATTTTGTCACTTTTAAATGCTTTCACAGCCAGACAGACACGTGTCTGTGAGACTTGTTTCCCAGAGATCATAGGAATGCCAGTCGTAAAAGGACCACGCTAATTATGGAATATGAACTTTTATTCTGAATTTTATATGTATGTATATTTTGTCTACCATTAATTATATTAACGTTATAATTTAGTACTTAAATTACTAGTAAGTTTATATTATATTATTATAGCTATTTTTTTTAATTTTAAGCGCCGTTTTACGAACAGTATGAACAATTATTTTATCTTCGTAATCTCTGTGAAATTCGCAACGCACTGCATTTGTATTGGGTTTTATATAGTAAATATATAAATATTCAAGGTTGTCCTAAAAAAAATTCATTCGCTTTGCATAATTTTTCTATAAATTTGAAAGATTTCACACACTAATATGAATAAACTTTTGCATACTTTTTTTTCAAGAAGTACACTTTTTAAACTGGCAAAAAATCGTTTACGACATTCGCTATTTTAATTATCACATGTTATTCAGCGATGATGAAATGAATGTTTTAACAAACAGTTTTATCTATATATATATATATATATATATATATATATATATAGATTTGATGATATAATATTTTTTAAGCTTTCGCCATTCGGCGTCGTCAGAAAATATATGAGATATACTCGTATATATATATATATATATATATACGAGTATAAATGGATGTTAGTATATAGGACGTTAATAGATTTCGAACCGTTTGACCGATCACCATGAAAGTTGGCATATATGGAATTATTCACGGAGAAGGTTCTTACGCTATTATTCCTAACACATCTCGAGGGCCGCAGGCTCTAATTGTCCCACGCCGTAAGCGCTGTCAAAGGCTGCATAGAATCGGACGTAGAGATGGGAGCGAAACCACCCTCCCAGGTGCCGCCCGCCTGCAGCGCCTAGCTGCCAACCCAACAATATCTTGTTGGCTCATATTTTTCTTCATACATTTTATTAGATTGAATCCATTATGACGATGCAAATGTTATTTGTTCATACGTAGGTAGGTATGATTGTCATTAAATTCTACGTCGGATACACAATCTGTGTGTTCTGTGTAAATCAACTAAATTTGATTTCGGTTGATTTCAGATTTCGGCGTTGTAATTTTTGTGTGAAGTATCCTTTTGTGTTTTGTGTGTTTTGGAAAACACAAAAGAACTCCGAAGTCACGTTTCGCATTTAAGTTTTTCCCGACCGCCGCGGAAGGCGACCATAACTCGAACTCGGCCTCGATAAAATGCATATTTGATGAATCCACGTGAAGTGTGCACGAAGCCGCATTAACAAAATGCACTACCATTCATAACATCGCTAGACTGGCTTAAACGGACACAAGTGTAAGACAAAAAAAATAATGAACTAACAGTGTATCACGGAGTCATATCTAACGGGGTCGAAGAACATCTTGATTCCTTCTAATTTTTCTCCCTTCGGCACATTAAATGGCTAAGGTAAACTAGATATCGTATGTTTTGATGGATTGGAAGATTCACAGCTGAGAGTAAATGGCAATCAACAAGAAAACAAAAGATCAACCTTTGCGGTGCTGATGGCCGTCTGTGGTTCGCCTGCCTTAGCCTATTTTTCTCACTGCTTCCTTGAAGTTTTGAGTTGTTTTCACGAGCTCGGTGAATGATGTGACGAGATGTCACGGATTTCAGGAACAGTTCGCGGCGAAAAAGGCGTTGTCTAACACGCGCGATCACGGATTGCAGAGGCGTGGGTATACCCTCTTGCATTTCTTTTTCAACTGACACTTACCGACAGCTGTGATAATGCCAAGAGTTGCCAGTAACAAAAACTGGGGAAATTGGAGAATGGTCATTTTGCAATATATAATAAACATAAATAATAATAAACATTTATAGAATAAATGTTAATATGATAGAATATTGAATTTTAATAACTTATTTTTTGGGTGACGTCGGAACACATATAATTTAATTACCACATTGTTTTTATTTAGAACTTCTTTCCCTCGCCGATACGAAATAAATATACAGGGTGTATTTATATTCACTGATGTCCTTTACTTGTCACTATTTTATTTTTATATATGTAAAATATTACTGCTATTAGTTATGCTTACAATTGTAAACACTCAAATATTATCTCATCGCTAGAAAGTTTACTTAATTTTTCATTAAAATTAGATATGACATAAATCGCTCTATATGTGAAAAACTTGTAAGGATGCAATATTAACTTAAATTATATGTTTCTTTAGGATTTCCTCTCACCTCTTGTACTCGTTGTTTATCCTTGATTAAATAAATAAATAAACTATCGTTGACATCCTTATGTGTTTTACACTGAGGTGCATTATGTCAGTAGGTATCTACTATACCAAAACGCGACATTCATCCCGTAGCTCCTTTTATGCAGATTTATGAGTGGAAATTTGTATAAAATGTTTTTATTACCGCGAAACATCAAAGATCCTTTGTTTATATGCTTTCCTTGAAATGCAAGCTTTTATGAAATAAGTTTTTTATGACTCCCGCCGTGCGAGAGAGTCTTGCCTGACGAAATATTTTACTCGCCGTGAAAGCAAATTCAGAGAAATGCAACTTTCTTAGTAAACAAACGTTAGAGACGACGTCGATCTCATAACGCAAAGTGGATATTTAAAAATGGAGATTGGATTACATAAGTTCGTTTTACAAACTTGAATTCATTACACACGAACATTTTTACGACACCTATACTAACTTGCCGTGGCGATATTTCACGTGATTACGTTTTTGACCGTTGCTACCCAGATGGGGTCATCTTATGTGTTGATTTTATACGGTTTCATATGTATAAAATACCGTATATGATAGATACATGGTTTTGGTCGTGACCTCTCGTACTATCGATTAAAATACCAAAATAGTTTGCTATTCTACAACCACGCCAAAACTAGCATAGGGCCTAGTCTATGTGTCGTCAAAGCTAAAAAAACCACTAAAGAAGGGGTTTTTGGTTAATGCGGCAGCCCCGTAATAAGACAAAAAAAAACTAAAAAGTATTTCCGATATCGTCATGTAGAGGAGTCGATCTTTTCTAAAATATTATTAGTAATAATATAGATTTTATTATTTTAAAGAATTTAATAACTTTTAGAGAAATTACTTACAATAAAATGTCTTTTGTAAGAACGTTCCCAGAATCTTTTTTGTTTTTAGTTTAAAAACTGTTTTTTTTTACAGGCGCAATTCAGCGTGCAATTTTTGTTAGTCAGTTTATGACACATGCAGTGCACATAGCATGCAGTAAAGTGTATTGCCATCTATTAGAAAGTAGCATCAACTAGTTACAGTAGCTATAGCTATTTCACTCTTCTGTACCCATGGACTACGAAACCCTTCAATGTAATGGCGAAGTTGGTGGTGAGCTAGATTGCGAGATTTCTTTTGTTTGAAAAATGCGTTCTCTTATCCAGGTTTCGTCGACGGATAGGAGAATCCACTTCCGTGCAATCAAATTGAAATAAATGTCGCGGGCCGAGCGACAAGTTGCATTTTCTATGCAAATCTACCTCCGAGACCCCTTTGATAAATAGCCTTCGTTTATTGTGTTCGAGCGGAGAAAGAATCCATGTCATATTATTTACGTATGTTTGTAATGGAAAAACACTTGTATTTTTATGACATGCAAGTTTCAACTATTGTTGATGGGCATGGTCGGTCAGTGATACTGTCTTGCGCGTAATTCTAAATAGTACTGTCTCATCTAGCGCATAAACACTGTACTATTATTAGTTAGTTATTAAAAACAAATAATATGGTAACAAATAATTTTTAAAATGTAATTATTATTTAATGAACCCAATAATCCTCATTTCACCATACAAAAGTTGTAATGTTCTGACATGTTTTTTTTAATGTATGTTCTAGGTAAATAAAAAAATAATACTAGCTATCGGAAAAAAGTAATTTTCGAATACTTATATTACTAAAACTTTGAGCCTTGACAAGTTTGTATTTTTTCTTGCATTTTATTATTATTGACTTAATACAAAAATCGAGAAAATAAACAACAGTAACATAGTTGATTTCATAAAGGTACAAATTTAACTAAGTTTTTTTAAATTTTTACAATTTCACTCTTATTAAAATAAAATCTGTAATCCCTGTGCGATCTGTAATTTTAAAAGGTATTTTTTTTCCTCTAAATTGCTTAGGCGACTTTTTGAAACATTTGCATGTAAAGACCTAACACTGTTAGACATGTTTTTAATCACAACAACATATTAACAATAAAAACAACATATCTACTTTTGTCGTTTTGTACCTTAATGACATTTAAATATCTGTAATAATAATTTGAACTGTAATTACTACTGTAATTATCTTAATGAAGACAATTCTATTTTGTATCTTTTTCAGTGGATTATTTATAAAATAAATTGAATTTTAATTCAAAAATAATATTGTAGCTCTGGTACCTATACCAAATGATTTTTATTTTATTTATATTAGGTAATTAATAATTTTAAGCATTTCTTTATTTTATGTCTTTATTCCAAGACAGGCCAGAATGTAAACATTTTTTTATGTGTTTTTTTTTTTATTTTGACTTCGCTGTCCTTCAAACTTTTAACAATATCATTATTATTAATAATATCTAACCACCACAATGTATTACTTTTTATATCCTCAAGTACGTTAATAACATTTTTAAAAAACAAACATTAAAAGGCATAAAAACTAGTAATTAATATATCCTATTTTTAGCCGACATATCAATTCAATGTTGCTAAATATTTTTAAAATATTCTGTATCTTTATAATATCATATCCTAAGTTGACGAAATTATACGGCTGAAATTAACACATTAAAATACTTAATCGATTTTAGCTGTCTTAGGCCTCCTTAGTTTTAACTTTAGGTAGCCCATATTTTTGTCTTATAACGTGCAAACAGTCGCACGCAATTTTCGGATCATTAAATGCCATTTGTGAGAGTATTTATTTAACTATACATCGGTTGTTGCAAAGGGTATAAGAGTGTTAGGTACTAATACTAAAAATAGGTACTAGGTAAAATGTAAAAGGTAATAGATAAAATAGAGCCAAGTACCCGTACCCGTTCCGAACTTATGCACGATTGTCGGCTAGCTGATGTCATGAAGAATAGCGTACTCGAGCCACCCACCGCTAATAGAGATGTACGGGCGGACGGTCAGACGTCCCCAAAGCAACGGCGTACACGGATTACACTCAAAGCGAGCACAAAATATGCTCCACAATATTTATGCTCCAAAATATTTATAGTTTTATTCAAAGATGATAACATTTATACGTACTTTTATTAGTACTGAGGGTATTTAGTTTTATTTTAATACCAATAAATGATGGCTGATACCAATATGAATCACCGATGACACATGATGCTTAATACAGTGAAGGCCACCAGGATATGGGTACTATTTTAACCAAAGAAAATAACATGAAATAATTGGAAACATTAATTGAGTATAAGCCTCAGACTTAGTCAAGTTAAAGTTAAAGGTTCCAGCGTTCAAAATTTGTAAGTTCATAGGTATTAAGAGGCACAGGCTTCTCCTGTGGTTTTGGCTCTAGTGTTACACCATTTGTGTAATACGGGAGAAGGGGGTACATTCGAACAATTTTATACTATTCTTTTATTAGAACTATTCTTTTTCATTATATAGAAGTTTTTGTATTTTACTCTTAAGGCTAGTCCAATAGGCATTATTTATGCACATTAAATAGATGTTGAATCTTTTACTTCTAAAGAAATTTATATTTTTTTATGCCTCTGACAATTTGTTCGTGTATCAGGGTACTTTGGAATAACCTTCAGGATACGAATGACCATAGACTAATTATTGAGATATAATGACAAATATTTGTGGAACTGAGTATTTTTAACATTTATTTACAGTCTTGTTGCAATTTAGATAACGAAAATTATATAAGGATCGGTTCACATTGAAGGAAATTAATTAGTGACGCATTTTGTCCTTTATCTTTTGATGGGTTTACTTCTCGAACTACATAATTATTTTATTATAGATATATCTTCCACAAGAGGAAAACAAAATTTAGAGCCTTTGTCCTTAAGACTCTGTACTATCAATGTTTTTCAGTTGACTTATGCAGTGCGCGTCTGTTTTTTTCAGGCACGATTAAACAATTTTCTTCTTGCAAACGTGTACAATTTTACCCCAATTGTTATGTTTAAAGGTGGTTAGGTAAGTCTTTAAATGGATAAGGTTATAAAAAAAAAAAAAGATCATACATACCTTATAAACTTGCCTTTCCTTACTACTTATAAGTCCAAGTTTTGGAAAAAAAAAACAAATAAAAGCCAGTAAAGAAAATCATCTATTCAAAAGTTACAAGCTTTAGAAGCAAAATTAACAACTGTCATGGTTTCATAACCGCATGCTTCAAACGAATTATATCTGTCAGACGTCAAGCCAAGTACAGGTAGTGTTGCCAGTGCTAGCAGAAAAGTTCTCTCAACTATAGAAAAAAGAACTGTTCAAAGGTGCCTAATGTTGAAATGTGTCCCCTTTTCCCCTATACGCATAATGTAATATAAAACCAAGTGTATCGAGCCTAAATAAATCGATTATTATATCTAGAAACAAAACTACTAGCGCTTTTTAACGGTTTAATTCCAAACTACGTGTTAAGTGTATCAATTGAACATCCAGAAAAAAATTACTAATTTTTACTAGGTTTATTAAGAAGTCCCGTAGTTTGCGTCAAAATGCTAAACTACTTCTACAAATGATTGGCGTCTCCTTGGAACAGCACAATGTGATGCACAAAAATAATCCATTGCACGTGATTACAAATTACAATTATGTACGTACAAGCAATGTGTAAACACTATTTTACTGTTATATATAAGAGTGCATGTAAATGACGATAAAAATAAATAAATAAGTTAAGTACAGACTACATGATAGGTAAGAGTATCAACCGAATAATATATAGAAATAAATGTACTAGCTCTATATGGATTACAAGTACAATTACTAGCGCATTTTCTCGCATCGCATACGAAATTATCGAATTGCTCCGATATCAAGACACATGCGTCGATGGCATCAAATCCCAAATCACAATTCCCCAAGAAATTCTAGGGTGTTACATCAAAAAGCATGTAGGAACATATTTGAAATTATTTTTTTTCAAAACGATAAATTAAGTAGGTACCCGAAGTAGAGCACCCTTTTCGCGGAGCCTTCCCGCGAATGGGATAATGCCATCATGTCACAAAACGTTGATTTATACACCATGACTTCTCAATATCCATCTCTGCGACTGCCTCGGCTGCTCGGCTGCCTCGTGCTGCGCTGAACCGCGAGTCAGCCCCAAGCCGGCTGGACGGCAATCCATTTTGATATATCGGTCTATCCTCTGCCCTGCCCGATGCCGGGACAATTCAATTGTGCAGTTCAATTGTCCCGTATCGACAAAACAGGAAGTCTATCTAAAGTTTATCAAAACCTAAGAGCCACTCGCATCGACGTTCAACTCGCCGTTGGCCAAATAACCACAGACAATATGCATGATATTCGCTTGTCTTGGAATTCAATCAAATAAAAATTGCAAAAAATTAATAAAGCTTCAAATATGCCCACGAGTGTTTAATCTATTATGACTTAAAAAGATTGTCTGCGCTGACTCGTCAAAAGCGCTGTTTAGGGCTGGAAATATAAATCACTTGGATTCTATATTAAAATATCGTGATCTATTTTATCGAATGCTATTGAAAAATCAACTCCATCTGGGATAATTGTAAGTTGTATGAAAATTAACATTAATAAATATATTCTCTGTAAAAAAAAGTTCCTTGATGGTAACCAACAAGAAAATAAAAAAAAAATGAATTAATACCTAGTACATTTATTTATGAAACCAGTTTTCCTATCTACCAATCTTGACTCTATTTAACATATAGTTACTAGAATGATTGATATCAGCAATCTAATCAATTAACAATCAGGAAACGTTATCATTATTTTTTGCTAATACAATTAATAATAAAAAAAACAGGCAACCAGCATGTTTGCAGCAGACAGTGATGGAGGTTTTGTGGTCAAATCTTACGTTTTTTGGAGTTCTGTCCTACACAACAACGGATGAAATCGGTATACCTATGATTTTTCATGATAAATACAAATACATGGCAAACAAATAATTGAAAATTGCATGAAGTCATGGTTTATATAAGATCCGAACATAGAGAATTATACACTGAACTAAATATTTGAAGACTTATTTTAGTTAGTGCATGTATGTGCCATCTAAAGCGGTTAGCCTAGCTTATGAGTATACTGAACTTTATGTTTAAGTTGGTCAAATCCGTTCCAAAGGAAAACGAGACATGTGTACTGATTCACACTAACTGGAAAGACGTCGCCATAGATAATATCTATGACGACCTCAATAACACAACAAAATTAAAAAGATGAGGTTTGGGTGACGTTCTTTGCATGGCCGAGGACCCAAGTGAAGCTTTTGAGTGACTTAGATGACGATTTAGTGAGAGGATGATCCTTACATATGGAGCTATTATGCATACAATGGCAGTACCTATATCGAACAGACCGTGCTATGAGGTTGGGATGGAAGGGATCATCGATAAAACCGCGAATAAAATATTTTATTACGTTCGAATATTTATCTGAATTATTATTCATATTAAACTACGATAAGAGTAATTGTTGCCAGTTTTTTCAATTAGCATGAAAAAGGTTAGTAATTTTATTACCTTCAGTGGGATACAAGTAGGTATGTGCGTACACCTATGATAGCGCTTAACAAAATGTGTACGAGTAAGAAGACAGTTAAATAAAATGTTGTGTATTTATTAGGTATCTATTAAACTCTATACCTCTATCAAAATAGTTTTCTATTGAAAACACTTAAGCTCACAACATATGGTTGCCGTCACTCAAAATTAATATTATTTTTTTATTTAATTCTTTTATTCTATGAACTACCCTTTCATTTTTTTCTGCGGATACAAAAAAAACTTTCAATGCCAATTAGCATAAATGAGTAGATCGATTTGAACTTAAGTTTAATATTCATATTTCGCTTAGTCACAAATTTATGTATTCCGTATATTCATAGTAAAACTGATATTTCTGCAATAACATTCGCAAAACTTAATATAAAATAAATTACTAATTATAAATTATTAAAATAATTTATTTAGTTTTAATACTATTTAGTAGGTATTTCAATTTATTACCGCATGTGCATAACTAAACATGCCATCAAACTATTTTTATTTTATTATGAACAGCTTGAATATGCCGATTAAATTGTCCTTTAGTTGAAAACCCCTTGTTACACTCACTGCATAGAAAATTCCTAATTTTCCTGTGAACAAAATCAATGTGAGCTTTTAAGTTACTAGTCGTCGCACATTTGTATCCGCATTCGCTACAGTTAAACTTTCTGATTTTTCTGTGAATACAATCAATATGTTTTGTTAGCGATCCTTTAGTTGTAAATGTTTTATTACATTCAACACACTTAAAATTACTCATCTTCCAGTGGACAGCCTGAATGTGTTTGTTCAAATTAGGCTTGTGTGAGAACGCGTGATTGCATTCGCTACATTCGAAATTTCTTAATTTTTTATGAATAGCGTCGACGTGCACATTTAATTTCCATTTTGTTGAAAAGGCCAACTCACACATGCTACATGGATATTTTCTGATTTTTCTATGAATAAATTCAACATGGTCCTTTAAAGCGTGCTTGTATGATGACGAAAAATCACACTCGCTGCACTTAAACTTTCTTAATTTCATGTGAACGGCATCCATGTGTAAATTAATTTGACCTTCAGTTGAAAATGCCATATCACACTGGCTACACTTATAATTTTTAATTTTCTTATGAACAACATTAATGTGCCTTCTTAAATGACTACTAGTTGTACATTGACGACCGCATTCATTGCACTTAAAATTCCTGTTTGTTTCATGGACACAAACCGTTGAACCTAAAATGAAAGATGTACTACGTGCTAAAGTTTTAACGCACTCTGCACACTTATGATTTCTGAATTTTAAGTGAAATGCGTGAATGTGTTTAGTTAAACGTAATTTGCTTGAAAACTCATAACCACACTCGTTGCACAAAAAAAATAAGGTTTTACTAATATCATTAACACTATTTTTCTGCATATAACAATTAATTGTATCCGGTTTGATAATTATATCATTTTCTGTTTTAACTTCATATGTTATTGGAATTATGTTTTGTTCACTTTTACTCTCGTCATTAACTCTTTTGTTCTCAACACCCCGCGGGTCACTCTCATCAGATTCAGTTTTAATTGATGGAAGCGCTTTTGGATATGCAATTGCTTGAAAATCATTTGCAATTTTCAAATTGTCAACATAACTAAAACTTGCATTACAATCGTCAAATTCCTCCACTTTGAAATCCTTATATTCAATTTTAATATCGATTTCACATTCATTAGAGTTCATTTTTTACATTTATTTTGATGGCTTGGTTGTGTTTAAAAATAAAAGAAGTCTTTTTAAAGTTCATTGACACACGCGCTCTAATTAAAAAAAAAATTAACATCTGTATAAAACTAAGGAGGTCGTCGCTAACTAAAACTAAATTTATTTAACTCAGAAGACGGGAGATGTACTTTTGAGGACATTCTTGTCTATACATAATTACCATGTTTTGTCTCTGCTTTTCCCACATCTCTTGCTCTCTCAGTTCTTATTATTTAATAATGTATTCCTATCGGATTATTATTTTTGTATTTATCTTCTAGAATACGTAATAAGATATAATATTTGTATCTTCGGTAACTACTACTTTTAATCATTTTTACCTTAAATACAAACTTGGTAGGTATGGTTATTGAGGTGACATTATACAATATATATACCTAGGGAAGAAAGGGACACATTACAATACTAGACACCTTTGGACACTTTTTTTTCTGTGATTGAGAGAAATAATTGTCCAAACATCTCTAGCCCTGGCTACACTGCCTGTACTTGATTTGACGTCACAGATAGGTATCAGGCAATAAGCGCGTATTAAAGCAGGATAAGTTGTTATTTTGCTTCTAATCTTGTAACTTTTGAATAGACGATTTACTTTACTGGGTTTTATTTGTTTCTTTTTCCGCTTATAAGTAGTCAAGAAAAGGCAAGTGCAGTGTTTGCCAATTGATGTAACTAGGAACTGGTTATAATTAAACAATCTGTTATCGGTGAGATGCAAAACTACGGTGAGATGCGCACAGAGCCAACGTCTCTCGGGCACTGCCCGCGGTTGCCTCTCTGTCGCATATATCTTAAAAATAATCAGTTCCACAAATATTTGTTAATCATCTCAATAATTAGAGTATGTTCATTTGTGCCCCGAAGCTTCTTTAAAAGTACCTTACTTTTGAACAACTTGACGGGGGCACAAAAAAATTATACATTTCATTAAATGATCTTCTGTCTACTAAATGTGCACAATTAATGCCTATGGAACTAAGCTCCAGAGTAAAATACAAAAAACTTGTATACCTAATGAAAACTGTAGTTCTAATATACTTTAGTATATTATAAAATTGTTCAAATGTGCCTCCCTCTCCCCTACATAATATTAGTACTGGATCTGGCTGCTACGTTTTAAGCAAGGTTTTAAGATACCAAAGATGCCAATATTTCTGTGAAATTCTGATCCATTATGTATATTATAACTTCAATGACAGAACATATTCGATGCTTCGTTTACGCAGTCCAAAGAAGCCTCATTAGTCAAATACATTTCAATATTAATGACGTTATACCTACTCTTCTTCATTTTCTACCCCAGGCCGCATGGCTGAAAGACTTTTTTAAAAGATATGGCTGAAAATATGAACATATTGTCTTTAGCATCATAACATCCCCAATCTTTAAATTACTTTTAACTATGTGCAATCTCACTTCGATGACGAAATCGAAAAAGAAACCCAAAAACCGCATAAAACTTAAAAAAAAATGAGCCCTTTGTATATAACTACATAATTTTGATCGTACCAGCTTTAGGCATTTGTATCCGAAACAAGACAAACATTTGTATACAAAAGCTCAACTAAATAGCTCAAGAGTAGTGCAGCTAGCTTCGTATTAACGTCCTGATGCACCGATATTTGGCTTCAATCTGGCTCTTAGTCATAGCAGCATCTGTAGACGCTCATTTTACAGATTTGTTAAAGCACAAATATGAAATTCTCATAATTTGACAAACATGACTGGAATGAAATAACACGACTGAACTTAATGCAATTATATTTCGAAGAAATTGTATAGAAATAACCCGGTACACCGTGTCCCAAGACTATTTCCCAATAAAAAAAAAACAGCTAATTGATCCTGCGATTCTTAGTGTTATTTGCTAATAAACTATGTCAAAATGATTGTGTAATAATGTCTTTTTTGTGAGCGCTCAACTGTCGCCGTAGGCCGTAACGTGTCAAGATCATTATTGATCGATTATCGCATCGGCATCAGAATTCGCATCGCGTAGGACACCCTGTGGTCTGATACTGATCTACTGATCCGGAGAGCTTGAATCTTCACAAGGGTCAACTCTGAAAAAAGACGGGTTGACAAAAATAAAACAAGCAACATTCAATATTAACAGATTTATTTTTTTGCCCACGTTAGATTTGGAACGAATCAATAAAGCTAAATATACATTTACAGTAATCTTACGTACCACAATTTTTCCATAAATTCTTTAACGTCTGACAACAACAAAACACACCGGTCAGACAGTTATTTAACATTACTCTGAGCAATTGATATTTACTTCTTACCATTTTAAGTAAGTTTTTATTTCATTTCACAATCAATCAAAGTTACTATTACAACATTAAAATAGGTCTAATCTTACTAACATTTAAAACTATTGTCTTAAAGTTAAAAAAGGGTTTGTCTTTTAGAAATATTTCTGGGATTTCTACCTAGATTTTTTACACAAATATATTGAAACACATGAGTATTTAAAAAAAAAAAAAAAATATTTTCTATCACGAATAAGTGAAATAAAATAATATAATATAAATAACAGTAAATGCAAAAATGTTTGACAGCACTAAACCAAACGAAAAAAGAAACAAAAAGTCGACAAATCCACGAAAACCATAAAAACAAACACGTAGAAATCATGATGCCAATTAAAAAAAAAATGACAATTGCAAACCACAGAATGGTTTATTTTGTTTGTTATTTTTTTCTGTTTTATTATTTTTTCTAATATTTTTTGTCATCATCGTATAGTAAAGATACAGGCAGTGACATTAGGATGGCACAACATAAAAAATAGTTTTCAAATTATGTTTCTTTATTGATGGCATGTAAATATTAAACTCGAGAATCACATTTCGGTCGTCTTACATTTTCCAGTAAACGTGCCTTTTTGAGCATGTCTTTCTGAGATGCGGGCACACTTTTAGTACTTATGTAAAAATTATAATCTAAAACTTAAAATCCGCTTTGTTATTCAGTCTTTAGATAAATGTGTGTTCAATTGTTCCCTATTGGACAAACAATAAAATAAGTTAACTTTTTGAAGAGGAAAATTAGTTTAAAATAATTTGTAGAAACTTTCAATCAAATTATCGAAAATAATCATTCTCTCCTATTATTAACTAGTTTTGGCTTTATCTAGATCATCAATATGATAAATACGACCAGACGCACGAAATAAACACCAGAATTAAGATAGCCATAGCCGCTTTTAAGAAAATTATGTCTACAACTTTTTTACATGCATACAAACATCATATAAAATAGGCACTAGAAAGAAACTAAATTTGTAATGTAATTCAAAGGTAGAGGTTATCTACTTAACCCTTGAGCATCTGCTTAGGTTAAGAATATTAAATAGGCGCTGTAGCTCCTACGCTATAACTCTATGATGAACCATCAATTTACTCATAAGCAAGTAATGCAGCATGTTGGCCACAACCAACTACGAATATGCACTTTGTTCGACTTTTATACATTGGGAAAATATGCGGAAAAAGTAATTTTGGTAGAAGATGAACATGGCGAGATGATCACGCGCGTCAATTATTAGGCAGCGCCGAATGAAACAGCGTGGCTCAACCAACAAGCTACAAACTGCATCATAAATAGGAAAATGTGGGAGTTAGGCCAGTTTCACACGTATGCGTTTCGATTAGTTTTCGGTCGCTGCCGACAAGTGTGAAACGGTGCGGCAACTTCTGTTCGGTACCTAATAGAGCACCGAATACTTGCCTCGACACAAACTAGTTTCATAAGGTGCGAACGTGTGTCCAGGGAACAGAAAACAATCAAGCCATTCACACACGCACGGTTCAATTTCTGTTTTAACGTGATAGCGAGCGAATCTCTTTTTTATTATTAATTTTTGAAAGTTATCGCAGTTTTCTGATAAAATGAGCGGTTTATAACAAAAACTTTTCCCCATAATGATCGCTATTCACTGGAGACTGAGGCCTGAGTTTCTGAAGAAAACACATAATCTAATATGAATTGTCTTAGAACTGTTGTATGTGCGAAAGGGTTTCATTCTTTCCCGGTTGCAACTGAAAACGAACCGAACCGCATACGTGTGAAACTGGCCTTAGTGGCTCTCTTAACAAAGAAAAGGCAACACTCGAGACAATTAAACATTTATTCATCTATTTTATAAATATTGAAAATATGAATTTCTATTCAAGCGCAATAGAACCATCGCCTGTGTAAATGTTATCATTTTTATTCATGTTTTACAATCCAAAATGTACAGGAACATTGTATTTTCTGCGATAATATAAATAAAGCAAGACGGGCACAGTATTCCTACTTAACACTCATGCATCATGCCTTGCTGAGCGATAGTTCAACCACAATGCAGTCAACCCAACTATACAGAAGAATTCATATGTAAAGTCACCAATTTCTATACTTTACGCATGCAAATAAAATGCTCTCAAAATTTGGACTTTCCGAGCTTAAGCACTCGAAAAGCCGACCCCAAACATTACGATTTATAATACAGACAAGGTAAGCAAGGAAAAACAAAGGATATCCGCATGAATAATAGCGACGACCTTGTGTACCTGGTGCAATTAGAAGAGTTTCAAACATTGGTACGTCGAAAGAAAACAAATGTACTATAATAAAAAGTTAACATAGTTTTTGGCGATGCCTCGATTACGGCCTAGTATACTACGCTAAGATGAAGAATATTAAATGCGAGAATACTCGGCATCCATTTGCTGTCGACAACAAGGCAAAAACTACCTAATATTAGTAAACGGCTGTATAATATTTTAACCGTAAGCTAACAACTTGTTAGTTTTTACAGTTCGAGAGCAAAAGGATGCGCGCAAAAACAAGGAAACTTTATAAAATACTGGCATTACTGGGTTTCAGTAAATAGTTGTACGCTATAAAACAAATTTATTTAAAAAATCTACAAGGAATTAATTTCCGATAAACGTTGAAAAAATATTTTTTTTAAAATATATATTACACATTTGCTTAATTCCGAATACGTTGTATAATACTACATATATAATGCATCCAATTTCTGTCTCGTCGAAAACTAAAAATCGTACAAATGCAGACATAGAAGAACGGTGACACCCTCAGGTGGCTGTACCACATTCCGCTATACCGCATTATCCACACATTTGTGCATTAGCACTCTCTCATCGTGCATGGCATTCTAATGGTGGTTCCCTCGCTATTATCCTCGCGTGCACCAAAATACGGCTACCGGGGATTCCTAGAAATGTCATACTGAAGAAACCACCCAAGCGCCTACGTAAATAAACGCAAACCAATAACTTGACAGGCTGCTAGGGTGTGATTCTTAGTTTGATACGAAACAGAATTTGACTCTTCTTTTCAATTATATATTAAATTTATTTGCTACCCTACCAATCTAAATTTTAGCAATTTCATAGTTTTTGAGGATCATTTCATGTTCGATTAGATATCAAAATATCAACACCATCATACAATATTTATTTAAAAAATATAGATTTCAATGAAAATCAAAATAATATTCTAATGGCCTTTTAAAATGATTTATGTAAAAAAAATAAGGAGAATATTAATTTACTTATATTATTTATTGAATTGTGTAGTTTGTGTAACATCTCAACATTTATAGTTATCTGCATGCATTCTACAATTGCTACAAGCGTAAAAAAAAGCAATCGAACTACACAAGTAGTTGAAGAGAATTATGAGATCATTTTTTGATAAATATCAGTTACATTTGTAAGACTTCACATTGCAATAGACTCCCCTTTATTTATCATTCAGCTGGAATCATGTCTCGATTCAATTGAAAAAATAGATATTGAAATATTTTTAACCTGTGTATAATTCTAGATACATACATTATACATTATTCAGCACACAACTGGCCAATCTAATCCGGTCTCATTTCAATAATAAATAATACAACACATTGGTCACTGAACCTACAAAGAATAAACGTTGAAATGTTTATTGGACACCATTTTGAAAGTTAAACAGATGTTTCTTTAACACACTCAGTCCTAATAACGATATTTACCCTTATCGCCGTATACGACAGGTACCATTTCCGTGTAAAACCGTTACTGTCTTAATGCATTTCTATTAATATTTAAAAGCGTGGCATGTCGCTTATACCTGAATTCACGAGGCATATGCTAATCGTCGTTTTTTTTTTTTTAATATTAGTTTGGTTTTGACGTTTAATTGTTCACGTGAAAAGTATGCTAGTGAATTAAAAATGTTTTTAACGGATTTGGCGGTAAATAATTTGAGTTTTATTTATAAAACCTATGTCACTATAATATTAAATATAAAAAACAAACATTTTCATCGTTTTGTACATATTATTTGCCAATAATAAGAAACTAAAAAATGGGTGGAGGCTGCGCAGTGCAGTGGTACAAATCAGAATGTGTTAGGTTAAAAAGCCGCAACGGCACTGTAGACAAGATAAAGGGTTTGTTTCGGACACAGAACTGTTAAGTGTCACTAAAAACACAACCTATCGTACATGATAATTTGAAGTTTTTAATGTCAAAACTTCAATATTGGATTACGTAGCTTACATTTTTATGAATTTACTCATAATATATTTAACTCTAGAGAACTTTATCATACAATTAGTACAGAGTATAAATTTTATTGTAAATTAAAGCAATAAGTGTAGATTGGCAAGTTGTGTATAAAATAAAGGAGTAAACAATGCCCGGATATTGGATTAGAACCGGCATTCTGAAACGAAACTGTTTCGAAAACAATAAGCAGTAATACTAGACTTAAACGAAATCATCATTAATCACAAATTGCTTTACATCAATTAATAGTTTTTTTCTGAGCCAAATCAATAAAATTAAAGACTTGTCCATTTTGCAACCACGCCTGTGACTAGTTCAGGCTCGCCTAAAACCAGGTGAAACCTATATGGAGGAATTACCAAACAAAAAGTGTTTGATTCTAAATGATGTTGATAATAGTCATTTTACTGAACAATGTCAGTAATCCTGGAATCTCAAGCTGTCTGGATCAGTTAAAAAAAAAAGTTTAATGTTTTTTTATACCACATGTTTACAGGAACGTGTACGAGTGGGGTGATAGGGTCATATCAGCTTAATGCTGTTGGACCATTTCGAACATTAGACCAATAATCTACCTAATTTCAAAAAATTGTTCAATTACTTTTAAGCACTGGATTTGATTGTCGCATTTTAGGATCATCTCACTATTATAGCGCTGCTGCTGATCGAATATGGATCAATGGCAGAAATCTCTCGTTCGAAGCTATGGTCGAAGCGCGCTCGTAAGACACCGCCGCCGTCACTAACGTGACGACGGCCGGACAGAGGCAGCGACGGGGCGGCCGTCACGCACGCGGTGGCGCTGCCGCTGTGGTCACCGTTGGCACAACATGCGCATCGCAGTCGCGGCAGGCGACACGACGCAGCGGCGAGTGCAGCCTCCGACGGCGTGCCGGCGCAGGAGAGTCTCCTTCGCAAACGATTACCGTTTCCGCTTCATTGCTGTTGCATTCCGTCGTGATGTGCTGCTGCTGCTGAGTTAAAAGTGTCGTTGATGTCCCCGTCTCTACATCAGAGTCATTCTGTGAATGGGAATAAGAATAATATAAAGTAAAAAAAAAAATTAACTGCTTGACACACTAATTAACATGAAGGTTGTCTCATACTTCCAAAAATCGCTACTAAATACTGGAATTAAACAAAATAAATAAAATCGAATCCAAAGAAGCTGAATTGATAAATATGTGGAATAAATTGTCCTCTTAAACAGTTTTGCCATCAACTGCAACAAAATATTTAAATTAATGTTATTCACAATTTAATCTATTAAATTATCTTATTTTTATCATGAATTAATGGAAATCTGTTAATGAAATCAGGCGAGTGGCTAAAATAATATTATAAAAAAGCTCACATTATTGACTTTCTGGAATACACTGACAGAATTCTTATTTTCATAATACTACTTAATACATAAAAATTATCTACCAATATTCATCGTAGATTGAAAGTTTGCGTTTAGCAATAAATCCACGTGTTATTAATTAAATTTAAATAAAAATAAAAAAAAAATCTAATGTTCAAAATATTCGCCTAGATTATTTCATTATCAATAAAACCCATTGTTAACAAAAAGGACCCACCTAGAGGATATCGCCTGAAACCTATCCATTATTTTCTGTGTAGTTAATTATAAAGACAGTAATAAAAATAATTATTTTACTATAATGTACGAATTTGTACTATGAATTTTAAAACTATTTTTGTTACAACTAAAACATGTTCTAAGTAAATACGAGTACAATGAAAAAGATTAAGATTAAATCCATATAGGTAAATATGTGTTTGAATTACTATTACAAAACACGTTTCAGTTAATCTATAAAAATAATTAAGAAAAATGAACTATAAATATGTATATTTTAACTAGTTAGCTCTAATAATTTAAAGGTTAAATGTTTAAAAATACTTTTTCACAATTTTTGAAAAATTGTCCTATATTCTAGTCAAAATATTTATGAAAATTCTAGTTTACCTAAATACTAACCTAGGAGAGTTAAAATTCAAATGCCTTAATGGCCAAAATAAATCTATTTGACGTATCATAATAACTGTTAGCTTAAATCTAGGCGCGTTTCAATAAATTTATGATACCACTACACAATTTAAATTCCTATGGGTGATGATGGTGATGCAAAGGGTAGTTTGCCAGCAATTTAGGGAACGGTTAAATATGGCCAGTCAGCCAGTCATTCAATTGTTTGTGAGAGAATTTAAGTCCTATAAAAATATTGCACAAAACCAAAAACTCATGGGCCCGGTTGACCAATACCGTTGGACAGATAGGAGATAGCAAAAATCAGAGAGAAGAGATAGTGACACTCTGGGTTACAAATCTAACTCCTCAAAGGCGAATTCCAGCATCAAACATTTTAATGGGAAAGACAGAGGCTGCTTCATCAGCGAGAGGTGACACTCATCTATGTGGACTCAGATGGTTAGTATGCCTTAGGATTGGAACTGGCAATCCGGCAACTAAGCCCCGATAGGGATATTTAAACTTTGTAATTTAGGTTTTCAAAATTCTTAATATTAAGTAGATATTTAAAGTAATAAAAATTTAATTAATGTAATATTAGTTATAATTGTGATTAATTTAGTAGAAACCTATTTTACTTTTACATAGGTTTATTGTTAAATTAAATGTATTATTTTGTAAGTAACAGTGTAAAATACTGTTGGTTTTTCCAATTGGGATAAATAAAAAAAAATTTGGCAGAAAGTGGCAATTCCCCAGGTGACAACTCTTTCAATGTCTACCTCCTTTAAACAAACTGAAGTAAGGAGGTAATCTTCCTGGCATCTACAGCTATATTTACGTATCTAGCTCGGCTACAGTGAATGATATAAAAAGAAACGCGCTGGGCACACTAGTGCGCTAGGAATGTACACGTATACCTACACACACAAACACATTAAGAGCTTCACTGTTTTTTTCCTAAAATAAAAATTTGAAGGCCTTACTATGCGCAATTCTCTTACAACACAAGTAGAAGTCGCGCGCTGCTGCAGACATCCGACCCTTAACAATTTACACAAAATTTGCACTAAAATAAATATTTTTTATAAAAGTAACATTAGCTTACAAATAATTGATTATTTATAAAGTATACTTTCATGTTTTCTTTGGTTGTAAGTCATAATACGAGCTTATCAGCTTAAAGCTGCTCTCCATTATTTTATAATAATAATAAACATAGCCAAAATGTCTGAAGTGTAAAAGAGAGTAGAGGTTAATAATTCAAGTTATATTGCAATCCCACACCTGACTTTCGATCTTTACCGGCGATCGGTCAACTGAACAACTAACACTAGCTGTCGTGGCCGTGTTGTTGAAGGATTGAGGTTTTTTAATGAACTAATCAAAATTAATTAAAAATGTTTTCACATTATATTTCTAAAAATAGTGCTCTTATGAATGAATGAGAAAAAATGTTGTCTAATCTAAAACTCTGCAAAAGTTGCACAATTGAATTAAAAAACTATGTAAAGAAAGAAGTACCAAGTTTATGATTTGTTAATTTATGAAAATATCCGACTAAAGTTTACTATAAACGAGTAAAAGGACCGAAAAGTATAGAATTAATCATTCCTAATAAATTAGATGCCTTACTATTTAGTCCGTTTCAGCAAATGCTAGTTCTTTCGTGACAGAACCTGTAATAAATCTTCAGAAAGACTAATGTCATCGAGTACTTCTGTATCATAATGAGTTGTATATTTTTGAAATCAGGTATATATAGCATAATATACATTAAAATAAATAAAACCATTTAAAAATATTATTAATTTTGAATAAATTGGAAACCGTTTTTAATAATCAGTAGTGATAACTAACAATTATGGAGATGGTTGGTTTTAACTTTTGATAGAAGTCTATGAAAATTGACTGTATTTTTGTGTCTCGGTAGAATTTATTCCTGCGCTTTCATAAGTGTTAGCTATCATACAATATAAAAATCGTAACCTTAACAGAGGTAAAATAAACTAAACAAAAGTGCTCATTTTACAAATTTATAAACATGTATTATTGAAATAAAAAATCTATGAAAAAGAACAGAAAAAACGGCCCAGATAGATAATGCAATAAACAAACTCAATTCCTGGCATAATACACCACAAGCGACAGACGGAGTAAAACTTTATTGAACGAAAAAGATATCCTGTCAAAAATCATATTCTCTATTAAAGTTGCAAAATTGTTCCGGCATAGACACGCATTACAAATTAGAAAAAAATGTTTAATCGTGATTCTGTTAAAACCTTTTGTTTGTCTAAGCGCTTTTGACGAAACTTTTGGGTATTTTGGATATTTTGATTCCACGTCATAAATTCTTTAAACAACCTAATAACTGCCAAGGCCATTTGTAATTTGTTTTTGCCTGTATCCATTTCTTTAATTTTACGTTTTTTTATTTCTAACGGGTTTCAAACCTTGGCGCATGCAGTTTTATTATGATTGTAAATTTTTAGTTTTTGTTTCCATTATTTAAAATAATGGATGCCACGATTGGCATCTTCATTAATAAAATGAATTTGCAAAAAATATACACAGAATCTGTATCCAATGAATATGGCAATAATGTGCATATGTTATATGAAAAATAAACAAGATCATCATAATGCACTTACGATAATTTGAATGTGATTAATGTATGAAGAGGGCGGTTTTTTCAATTTACATTTCATTTAAAAAATATACTGTACAATTCTACTTACGTAGAATTTCACGGATAAAAAGTTGGAAATAAATATTTATCGTCATCAATGAGCAGGGATAACCTAAAATGTTATTTATTAAAAACAATAAAAAGTACAGTACAGTGGAAAAAATGTTTATGTCCAAATTGAGTGTTTTAAAAAAATACCTTTTATTTAATTATAAAAAACGACATTAGTTCAGTGTACAGAATAAAATATGGAAATTACGAGAATAATTTCTAATGATCGGTAAGTTTTTGCATTGTTTGCTTTGGCACATACATATATTTCTTAAATTCTACTTAATGTAGTAATTCGGTTTTCTCTGTTCGTATTTTGGTTATAAAACTTCCTCTCTGGTTGAGAGGAAGGAATTCATGTTGGGCCTGACTGATTCAAGTCAGTGATTTCCATGGCAGTTATGCTCTAAAACCATACAGATGAAAGAAATAATTATTTAAATTAATTATATTTTATATCCGCTCTTGGTATGGAATATAAATATGCAGCGGCGGGTATTCATGTATCAGTTAATTAATTAATTTATTTTTTAATGAGGTTTCAACAAGTACACCTCTTTTAATAAACACAATTTATTTCTATTATTTAGTAAATATTTTTTATTATTATTATTATCATATTTCTATTTTAAACTGTACAATTTTTACCAAAGCCTAACAAACGCAGTAATAATCAAGCTACAAACAATGACTATGTTGTAATTTTAATTCAAATTGAATGTACGACAAATTTATAGTATGGAAAAATACAAGAATATTAGTTGTTGCCACAAAATTTATTAAGAAAATATTATCTAGATTAATTCAACAAATAAAGGTAGTAAACTCACCTTAACAGGGGTGGATGGGACTTCTAAGTGTTTGCCTATGCTGCATAAGCACTGTAACAGTTTTATTCCTGAAATAACAAAACAGAAAATTAAATATACCATTACAGAAATACGTATTATTGTGGCTACAAGAAAAGAGTGCGCCTTTGTCTCCAGAACTTAAGATGAGTCGTTTGACTCTCCATCTCTAGACCTTTCGGTTTTGTCAACACTGCTCAGCCAAACAAAGAGCATTATGATTTAGAATCACCATTTACTAACACGGTAAATTTCCCATTTTTCCAGACAAACAAATTGTCTAATCGGTGAAGTTTTTACAAAGAAAAAAGACATTTTTTTTCAAAATATAAATGTTAAGATATACATCTTTCTAACCGACTTTATTTAAAAATGTCATTGTTTATCAAAACAATAGAAGAGATATTCCATTTTTTATTATTTTATCAAAAAAATACATTTTAAAAATATGTAACCACAAAGCTAATTTCATTTACCTAAGTTTCTTTTCGATGCATACTTGTGCTCCCAGGCGTCGAAAAGCCTGTTGTAGTACCTCGGTGTGGACAGAAACTTATGGTAGGTGTGAGTGTGCTTAGTGGGGAATATCCTCTCCATAACACCAGGCACACCGCTACCCAGCATCGTTGCCGTCGGTGGAACACTAGAGTCTTCTGAGCCAATAACCGATGCGGCGACTAATTCATCCTCCGCTTGGATCAGATGACGGACGTCGTCGGCTGACAGTTCTGACAGGATATGGTCCAAGTACTGCAATTGTCATTTAATTTTTTAACAGAAAGTACAAATTGGATAATAGAGTATACAGTACTCTCAATAGTCTACCACCATGAAAACCATGCAATTGGCAGATTACTAGAAGCGGTGAACTTCAAGTACAATCGAAAACATCGCAATCGAAATAATTAATAATGAGATAGAGCATAATACTGGAATCGAAATAGAAAAAGTTTTTGTGGGAAATATCGCCGAAAATACACTGACACTCATCGATAAAAGCGGATCCGTATGACATGTTTTAATGAAATTTCTGTGACAGTAGTTTCATCAATTCATAATTTTCACACCTGTTGTGCTTTTATCGGTGGCTGAAATGGTGGTCACGCTTCTTTCTTCTTTTACAAATAGTTTGCTACAAAAAAGATATTCGATTTATCTCTTCAAATTGAATCTAATTGAAATGTTTCAGCTAGTGCGCTATGTCAAGTAGTTATTCTATTCTAGTATCATACTGTTCCAAAATGTGTAAACTATTATGGAGACAGGTTAAAGGAGTATCTAATACCTAAATTATTTAATAAAATTCCCGTTAGCCATAGTTCACGATGGAAATATAAATAGTGTAAAATACAACATTTAAAATATTTTTATTAGAGCAACAATAAAATGAATTAGATTAAAAAAATTAAGTTGTTTAATACAAGTGGGAATGCAAATACAATGTAATGAAACCAGTTGTATATATATAGCTGATGATTTTAGAGGCGTGGTTTTCAAGAAGAGATAAAACGCATATAATTTGATGTTATGGCTAAGAATTTAGTTTTATTATAAAGATAAGGGTTTGCCATTATGTTTTAAAAATGATTTCGGGTACTGTAAGCAAAATATAATATATAATTATCTTACTTCTGATCTGTACTGGAATGCGGTGAATTTATCATGTTTTTCTTTTTCTTCTTTCGATAGATAAACTGTGTACAGACGCTTGTCAAAGTGAATTGGTTCCTGGAACAAAAATTTAAATATAACAACAGAAGTTTAGTAAGTTAGTTTATAGAATTAATTTAAAATAAATGGGTTATAAAACTACTAAATACTTCACAATGAAGTTATTCAACCATAATATTTTCCTCTAAGGGAAGAAGAAAAGGTTATGGATGGATGTAATCGTAATTTGAACAATTGAGTATATATAGGTGTTTTTTTTAGAGGCGTGGTTTTCAATCTGGCACTACTTTTTTCGTAGTTGGTGTTTTTGACAGCTGTCACTTGATTTATGCTCAGTTTGGTTTGCCATTTCATAATGAATAGACTTACTCCTGAACAACGTTTGCAAATAGTGCAAATTTAGAAAAAATCACTCTAAATTTTTTTTAAATCACTCTAAAATAAAGTAAAAATCCCATCGTGGGCCTGTGGCGTGGCCTCCAAGATCGTGCGATTTAACACAGCTGGACTATTTTTTGTGGGGTTATGTGAAGTCGCTTGTCTACGCAAATAACCCCTTGGAAGACTCGATTAACCCCCTTGGAAGAGAATATTCGGCGCGTTATTGCTGACATACGGCCCAACTTGCTGCAAAAAGTGGTTGAAAATTGGGCCTCTCGGCTGGAATTTGTTCGAGTCAGCCGCGGCGGCCACTTACCCGAAATCATTTTTAAAACATAATGGCAAACCCTTATCTTTATAATAAAACTAAATTCTTAGCCATAACATCAAATTATATGCGTTTTATCTCTTCTTGAAAACCACGCCTCTAAAATCATAACCCTATACATACTTCTTAACAATCCATCATTATAGTGACACTGACTAATTATTTTAAAATAATGATGATAGGGGTACCAACCATTTGATAAGGCACAGAGTCGCATTTAACTTTAGCAGGCACGTGGTACTGTGCCATGTTCAGCAACGTTGTCACTAGAGGGCCCTTCACGTGGAGATCCAAAGGGGATGCGCTGTGTAAACTCGGTGATATATTTACCTGGTAAAATAATTTATTTGATTTAAACAAATGTTAACCAAAAAAATATGAATATGAAGTTGTCGGGTCATTTTGTATAGTATAAACCCTACTTAATTTGAATCACAGGAAGAAAATCCATTACTCGTGTCTATATTTCTTTTAGCATTTTAGACAAAAGTGAAATGTCTTTCAAAACCAAAATAGTTTAGTATATAGAATTTTAAGTTAAGCAACCGGTACAAACATTTTCCTTGTGATTTTCTGTCCTTATTTGGAACACAGATGGTCAAATTTGGACAGTGGTATAGGAAAATTCGGATAAAAAATTCAATTAATTCTAAATTTCGGTTAAGAATGACCCAGTTCAAAAATATAGTAATTTTCTTTAGAGGTATCCTCACACATTATAAATAAATCATCGCATCATACGAAACCTCAAAGTTTACAAAATTTGGTACTAAGTGTTAAAGAATAATTTAAAATCAGGCTATTCCAAGTGGAATAATTCACAGAAATCGTAATCTCTAACTACATAAAAATTAGTTCGTATTGAATTTTTTATTAATTTTAATAGGAAATGCCAATAAAGTGTACCTCTAATAACCACGGCTTCAATTCTTCATCTAAAAGTATGTCAATGCCAAATAGTTCATAGCAGTTATATCTTGATGGCACATTTGTCCTCGTCTGTGCAGTTATATTAGCCTCTCCGCAAATTATAGTCTTTATAACAACATCCTTAAATTTTTCCCAGAGGCTTTGAACGTTAATGCTCCTCTCTTTCTCCAAATACGAAAGTAATGAACGAAGCGTCCTGTAAATATATATATGGTTAGAGAATAGCCAATGAAAGGGTAAAGATGACATATTTATATGGAGTATGGATAGTATACACAGTTTAACAGCTAACAGATCGAGCTTACGAGGGAGATTAGAGAATTTTCAAAAATTTGCAACTTAACTATCAAAATGTAAATGATTGTAAACTCGGTTGCCGGCTAATAGGGTGTGTCTACAGTCACTGGAGGCGAGTATAATTAAAAACTATTAAAAAAAAGCAACGAACCACTTGTGTCCTTGACAAGCGTCAGCTTCTTCGTTTTGCTGATAGGTTTTGGAAAGTCTATTGATGGAGTAATTGGTGAGGTGCATGTACCGATCCTGGAGGCTGGACACCTCCTCGCTGTATTTAACTGTAATCAAGAATGTGAAAACTCATGATGAACTAAACGATGAACCATTTTTTCACTAATGAGCCACTAGTTATATCATGCAAAAATATTTTCTACCATAAAATTATAAATAAATTACAAAAAAACTTCAGAAAACCATCATTTTGAAATTATCATTTTCTTAGTAACAAACAATTATAATGTACTGCCAACTGCCCAGCCCGCGCATTAGTTTAATTAATGTTTATTCCTGACAATATCAATTTTTTGAGACTTCCAACGCCATAAAAACCTCCATCCGATTAAGAAAAATATGGTGTGTTGCGGTTATGAAAAATATGAAAAAATATACAATATCATATATTCAACTATCTCAGTAACAGAAATGGAAACAGACCCATCAGTTATGTCTGCTGTTATGTCCCTTTAGTATCTATGGGTTGTTTTAAATTTTCTTTTAATGTAAAAAATATATTTTATTTTGTTATACACTCGTATTTAGTTACCTAAATGTTACAATCCTATGATTGGCTAACGCTATCAAAAATGTATTATTTTAATAAATGTTAAGCTGTCAGTATATATAAAAAATCGAAAAAGTTAATAGTCATACTAGGTCAAACTTCAAGTAGATATCCTTAAATGTATGGAGATATTTAGTCTTATCTATGTTTATATCTTTACGATAACTTTGGAGTTTTGTACCCTATGAAGTAATTTTATATTTTCCCTATGTCTATAGCACCTCAGTTAAGTTTATAAGTTCATACTAAAACAGAAATGGAAACAGACCCATCAGTTATGTCTGCTGTTATGTCCCTTTAGTATCTATGGGTTGTTTTAAATTTTCTTTTAATGTAAAAAATATATTTTATTTTGTTATACACTTGTATTTAGTTACCTAAATGTTACAATCCTATGATTGGCTAACGCTATCAAAAATGTATTATTTTAATAAATGTTAAGCTGTCAGTATATATAAAAAATCGAAAAAGTTAATAGTCATACTAGGTCAAACTTCAAGTAGATATCCTTAAATGTATGGAGATATTTAGTCTTATCTATGTTTATATCTTTACGATAACTTTGGAGTTTTGTACCCTATGAAGTAATTTTATATTTTCCCTATGTCTATAGCACCTCAGTTAAGTTTATAAGTTCATACTAAAAAAAAAAACTCTTCAATTATTATTATATCAAGACATAAAAAAGTTTAAGCATTATTGACACAAAATAAATATGTAATTATTTTTTTCCTGTCACATATAAAAAGCATAATTTATCTGCATTAACATTAAGAAAAAAAACACACCTGAAGCAAATCTGGCCAGGCCGTCAGGATATAAGTATATCCTCAGCGGATGCATGGACGTGACTAGCACGTAGAGCCGGATATCAAACTTAGAGTCGTGGATAAGCAATGGCCTGGCAATGTACCTCTGCACGACGATGGGACGCCGTTTCGGGATCTGCGTCCAACGGGACACCACCTTGATGCCGGTCCCGCGCGCTGATGCGGGCTGCGTCGTAAAAAGGTCAATTTAATACCTGTAGCAATTTATAGCATATTTCGTGAAAAGTGATGCAAGTACAAATGGAGTGTGGCAGAAAAGGCACGCATAATGAAGAATTCGACCTCCTACTTGGTGTCACTTTAAAAAAATGCTACCCACACATGACCATACAGGTGAAGTTAAAGTCAGCAGTATTCTTTTATGGGTTATTACTGAGCAACTCTTATTCAATGAGTTTTCATATCGTTAATAAAAAAAATGAATACAAAAGTATTTATAGTCTTTTGAATGGTTGCTGTACGTATTTAAGAAACAGGCGAGGTAAGACATGTGTTTTGGCCTAGGTAATATAGACGGTCTGTAACACATGGTTTTATTGGCGCCGTATCGGCCACACCTACTTTGCAGGCCGCGTGGAATCAAGAATCACCAAGCATGTGCTTTTTTGCTTCAATTTACGAAGTTCTAGAACAAAAGTTAGTCCGTTTTAAGTCCAGAAAACCCAAAGGATACTACTGACTTGAACTTTACCCTGTATATACTGTAGTCAATATTTTCAAATTTTGCTGCCTAGTATTTTGTTTCCAAAATAAATTTGAAGAAAAAATATCTTATATCTTTTTAAGTTGGAAATATTTCAGACAACCCTCGTATAGGATGCAGCGCAATTTATAGTACAGGCTGACGGCGCGCGGTGAGGCGCTCACTCGACCGATGTAATTAATTTATTGCGCATAAAACATAACCTTAATCCGGCACTGGACCTAGGACATATACAATTATTTTAAGCCTTACTCAATTAAGTTAAATTAGTTTTTGCTAGAGTCAAGGGAGATAGTGGTTAGTGGTTTTTCGACAGTTCATCATCATACAAATTGCAGACACCCAAGAAGTGACTTTCAAATATACATGGCACAATTTTTTTCGACGTCATATTTTTCTGTAGATAAACACACACAGTTATTTCGACGTCAAACAGGCGAGACGCAAACCAGGTACAAGTTCTACTTTCAAAAAAATAATTACTTTAGAAAAGATAATCTTGCCAAGTCATAGATGGCAATAGTGACTATCTCGTCATCTACTTTATTTGTAAATGATTTGCGTTACGTTTGCAGAATATTTTGACATATTTATAAAACTAGGAAACTGATTTTTCTAATAAATTATTATGTTTGGGATTCGGAGAGGCATCTGTGTTGTGTTTTAGTTACAGAAGAGTGGTTGTCAATTTCTTATCGGCAGTTGAGTTGACTAAAATATAAATAATAGTCAATCGTGCAATTATGTATGCCAATTTTACTAGTAAGTACTGTAATTTTTAAAGGACAATAATATTAATACAGGCCCCATGATGCATTTATTAATTATTATCAATATTATATTTAAAAATAAAATGCACAAAATTGGAAAACATAATTTTAAAATTATTCTGTTGCATCCAGTTGTATTCATTAAATATGAATAAATATATTGAACATACCGGTTTAATGATCCACTTTTCGCCGGAGGCCACATGCTTCTCCCAGTCCCGCTTTAACTGCTTAAGGTCATGGGGAAGGACGTAGGTCAATGGCATCATGCCAAACTCGTTCTTTCCATACTTTGCTACCATCTTCTGAAGATTGCGCCACAGACGGTCCTTCCTGCCTATGTGAAATGAACCGGGAAAATGGTTCATCTTCTGACCCTCGCGCAGTGTCTTGAAGCAGATAGACTTCATATGCTTACCCCAAATGCCAACCCAGTTGTAATCTGAGAGAACATAACACAGTTGCATGTCAGTGTTAAGAATGAGGTTTGTGTGCCCTGCTCGTTTATGAAAGGTATTCTAGGATTATGGGCTATATAAAGGGATTATAAGTTATTTTTTTTTTATAATTTTATATAGTATCGAAAGTATTATACAAATGTTTATTCAAACAAACAAATTATACAAGTGCATCGGAGTATCATAGAATTGAAAAAATAAATGTTTTGGTGTTGTGTTTACCACAACGTGTCCGTCATTGTCAACAACAAAGTTAATTGAATATTTTGTTTCTTTTTATATATTTGTATGCTAAAACATTCAGCGTAAGTATTTAGAATAAATATTTTATCGCAAATCACATAGGAATTCTAATATGTATATACTCCAATATGCTGATATGATAAATATAATTCAGTAGCTATCTACAGATTTGTTTTGAAATAAATCTATGCCATACTTAGAAAAACAATTTTTAAAATAATATATTTAATAAGTTTTATTGAGTTATGTTAATTTATA
This sequence comes from Neomicropteryx cornuta, assembly GCA_020383195.1. Lineage (NCBI taxonomy): Eukaryota > Metazoa > Arthropoda > Insecta > Lepidoptera > Micropterigidae > Neomicropteryx > Neomicropteryx cornuta. The sequence goes on from JAHKQU010000028.1 coordinate 2,630,935, forward strand.
TTATAGCATCTTTCCAACCGATTTTATTTATAAACCCGCTGTTCAATCCCGGGCTTAGCCCCAGGATGAAATTTGATAGTTTCATAAAATAGTTATTATGGCACAAAATAGTAAGTGTCTGAGCACAAGTGTTCCTATGGAGTTTTTTTTTTATTTTTTTCTCGTATAAAAAATATACACTATATTTCACACCTAAAAAAATAAATAAAAAAAAGTGTTTTTTTAAATTGGGTATTAAAAATAAAATTTTGCTTAAAAAAAATTTTTTGCAACTTCGACATTATTTATTTATTTTTTTTAATTTTGTATAGTTAGTAATAAAACCTTATTCTAGAGAATTTCACAAACTATTCAAAATATTGCAGGTAATCAACATAACATAGTTTTTCTGAGCGACCACTTTTACTCCATTTTGAATGAAAAATAAATGAAAAAATGATTTAATACAAAAGCATTATTTCCATAGCATGGAGGAGTATACTGACATCAAATATCATGACATTTTGCATTTTGATAAAAGATATTATAAATACCTGATTCGGGAGTCAGCACATCAGTCTCTGATTTGATGAGTTTGAACCCGGAATTGGTGAGTGTTCTCCTGACGACGACGGGCGTTATAGTGGTGAGTCGCCATTTGAGATGTCTCGCAAGTGCGGGCGGAATGTGGATGGGGTGAGGCAGGTCATGGGTGTAGAAGCGGAGATAGGCACCCACGTTGGGGAAGAGAGAGGGTCGTGTGCACTGTTGCCACAACTCTGACTGACTCGACTTTGGCAGATCTAATATCATGTCTCCGATGGCACCACCTGTAATAAACATACATAACAAAAGTAGTTTATTTATTTAATTATAAAAACCATGAGGATATGTTCTACAATATGTAAATATAATAAAATGAATAGTTGATGTATTTAATAAATAAATATAACATATACCTACCACAGATTAAGTTTATGTTCTCTATTAAGAGTAAGAAATTATATAAAAAAATGCAATTACTTATCACCAAATTTATTAATTATAATAAAACGCTGATGTAAATTATCTTGTTTTGCTACACTACGGGCGTAAGCAGGAGCGTTCATTCACTACCTGGCGGACACGTGACAACAAATAGTTTATTATTAGCAGGTAAGTTTATATATTTTTTTCACAGTAACTATGATAAATTTTGACATAGGTCAATACAAATCGTGTTTGAAATTGCCGAGTCAATCAGCTGGATTTTTTTTATCAGTAATGGTCTTGTGTTTATTTATTTTACCACATTCATTAATAAAAAGAATAAAATAACAATAATGAATAAATTAAACTGACAAAATGAGTCACGAGGACACTGGCTTGCATTACCACATAAATTCAAAATAATTAATTATAATATTATTAGATAAGGAAGATCCCTGTAGCCTGGGACAAACGGACAGACAGACAATGAAGTTTCACCATACTTTGGTTCGGAACTCTAAAATATATGATATTAGGGATATTAAAACGTAAATAGAAAAGTTCTGATTTGATACAACATTCCTATTCACTAGATTAAACTAAAAAAAACTTAACATCTCTTTAGACGGCTGCTTAAAATAGTGCGTCAAGTTCATTCAAGTTAAGTTCACGCATTGTCCATAATTATGCACCAAAAAATAATGGACACACGGTAGGTACAACAAACAGTTGTACCTACCTACTAGTTGTACGTACAGTAAGTTGATTATATTTCTCTATTAGATCTCCAGTAGACTGGTAATACCTAATATGCCAAGATCTTGGCCGTAAATGATATCTAAACATGATACAACGATTCAGCGTAATTGAACATGGTGAAATGGTAGCCTAAAATAAGCAAATATTCATTCTTATGTTAGATACATTGGAGATCTCTCACAAAAATTCAGTCAGAAACTGCGTAAAACCACTCACCTACGAGGCCGGTGATGATAGTTCATATAGATAAACTTAATAAACCTTAAGAAAAGGTAAATCTCCGGTAAATAAAGTTGATTTAAAATTTTGGCTAGCAATTTTGGTTTGAATTGAAAACATTCTACTGGGTATTTCCGGAGGATAATTTTTAAAAACTTCTTTAAATTAATAAGACTAGGGAAACATTTCAAGAAAAAAATTGTTCTATAATCACAACAACTCACATGATATTTCATCTGCATTAATATACACATATCCATTCCCTAAAATTTAAAACGAAATATTAAAAATAAAATAGCAACAAACTTACCAAAAGAAGAAATTCATAGTTACGTTTATAGCATGATGCAAGCAAGCACAAGGCGCTAGCTTTGTTAGATCTTAACTCACCCACAGTACTTGGTATCTTTGTTAACTCTCATTCAGCGCAACCCGACAAACTTGTCTGATTGCAAAGTCGCACTCAAACAACTCGGATTGTCAGACACTGTCAGAACAATACCGACTCCCTTGAAATCTTTATCGAAGCAGATGGCAAAATCGACACTTAAGATCAGCACCTCTACAGACCTCTGTTGTCCAGTCTTAATAATTGGTTTTGGTAAATTAAGTTATTTAAGTTAAGTTATTGAGAATGGCCGTAAGATACAAATATGAAAATAATATTAAATCCTACTACTGAATTTAGTATTTTCATATAGGTCATAAAAAAAGGTTATTTATACTTCAACATCTGTTGCGATTTAAGTATTGAAACTCGACTGCCAGAATAGAGATGTACTTGTTGGAGGCTTCACAATTATGAAACAAAGAAGTTACATAGATTTCTTTAACATTTTTCATTTCAAATTATTATTGATAGATTTATATTAGATTAATGTCAATTAACGTTGACCAAAAAAGGACAGACATTATTTACACAATATCTAAATATGCGGTTTTATAAGTAACAATGGCAGCCCGCAGTGCCGTGTTTATTGTATAAATCAAAAACAAAATGTTTTTTTTAATCCCAAGACCTCGCATGCAAATAACAACCGCAAATCCCGCAAACATAAGCAGAGCCAACAATATTACAACGCACAACTTCAGAATAAAAAAACAAAAATGACATTTTGGAAGCGCCATGAGCAGACCCTTTAAAAAGTTTCTTAACCATAGATAAATAAATACATTTCTTATTCATGCAAAAACCATTAATAAAAATAAAAATAAAAATTCAATTCACAAAAAAGCATAAGTTTCCAAATTTCACTAATTTATTAGGAATCAATTTAATTTCTAAATAAATTTGCAACTCATCATTTACGAACCTGGAAATCGCAAAAATTTTGAAAAAGGTGTTATAAGCGTTTATAATTTTACACTCATCTTCAAATTTGCAACCCGATTCAGACACCGGAAGAATAGAAAATTAAGAAGAGTTAAATAAAAATGGTATTGCTTACTGGTATTAAACGTTGCCTCATTCCGACAACGTTCCCTGTTTGCCCGGCTAAGCGGACAGCTTCGACCCGGGCAAGGAGATATTTCGTTTATACGTAGTTTCATTCAGTCGCATTTACTGATTTTTGATTCGGTTCCGTTTTTAAGCGCATGTTGCAAATTTATATTTATATTTCTAAATTTATACAAAGGCATAATGCTTTATATATAGACAATATTTGAAAACTTTTGCAATTAATGTTAAATTATATATTTTTCACCCTCTATTTGACTGGCCTTTAAGGTTGTCAACTAAACAGGTATATTTTGTGATGTGCGAAAATATACATATTACCGACATTAATTACATAGAGGTTTTAGATTGCTTAACGCAAACCAGAAATTGAAAACCACTTTAATAACTAAAATACGATACAGATGTCGCAACAAGTCTCAAACATCAATAAAAAAATAGTAATTTACTGGAAAAAAGCACACGGTTTTGTAATTTTAATGACAGATGGAAATATATACATTAGGTTTAAACCGAAAATTATTTACAAAAATAGTACACCACGTGTGAATTGACAAGGTTTTGTTTTTTCTAAACTATAAACATTTATGCTTCAGTGCGGTTTACTATATAATAATAAAATATGATTAATATTTTGTTGGCAAAAAAATAGCGCTATCTATATCTCAGAATATTTTTTTGGGTGCCTACTAATTGTACAAGGTTGAGTTATTTAAAACCACAATTATAAACAATGTTACCGATAATAAAGTCATTTAACAAATTTGGTATGTAACATGTCAGAGCCGGGCAATCTAACGAATACGAAAGGTAGCATGTAACCGCATAGTGCTGGGCAATCTGCGGCAAACCCATTATGTTGTTGTCGGATATTGTAATATTATAAAAATAAACTTCTCACTCTTGAAATTAGTGAACTGCTTCACTTCAACAGTTAATCCCTTAATGTTATAATTATATTTTTAAAAATTATTTACACATTTAGGGTTTATTAACAACCTATACTCGCATTAGTTATCCATACAAGTCAATCGCCCATCACTAAATTTATTAATTTGTACATAATTCTTCAAATAAAATAACTTAAAAATATAATGGCAAAAACTCACAATATTTTTGTAGAGATAATTAACATATCAATGCTTACCTTCTGTGATGTATCCTTTTAATGTGGCTTGCATTTGTGCCGATGGGCTGCAAGAAATAAATGAGAAATAACTTATTACCACATCAGAAATGATTTCGAACTTCAAAAGAACCTACCATCATCAACAATCGAAGAAACCTGGCACACACTTTGACGGGCAAGAATGAAAATAATCCATAGTATTTCTCGTCTTTAGATATTATATATCTTTGATGAAACATGGTACAATACATACAATGTTTTTATTATTTGGTTGATTAGATGCACACGGTCTAGTGTTCACTTTAGCCAGAAAATAGCCCATGGCAATTATCACAAAAAAAACCAGAAAATTTAAAATGCAAATTTGGAAATGATAATCCAACTCTGCAGCCTGGCCGAACGAAAAGCATGCACTTAATGCGGTAGTCTGCGACGAACAAAGGCATTGAAATTTCCATATGCCCAACTACGGCACCGTGAACACGGCCACTATACGCACTTTAATAGACGACGCCGTGTAGTCGATACCTCGTGTTAAAAAAATTACTTCCTATTTCAGAAAATAATAACTCTTATCCACACCTCTAAAATAACAATGGAAGCATGTTTGAAAAAACTTTGTTGTGCCTTTTACACTCAAAGTAGAAATGCTAAAGATTAAGCTTACCGTTGCCTTTTAGCTCGACTCTCAACCAACGCAGAACATCTTAAAGTTGTTTCTGACCTAATAACAGATGGGTTTATTGTGCATTCACATAAATTTGTAGGCCAACGTTGTTGTGTATTACCAGTGGCAGCCGGCTCGTGAATTGAAAAAAGTGCTGCTTCACAGATGTGTCGAAGAAATAGAGAAAAGGAAGAAAATTAACACACATAGGGTAACCGCAGTCTGTACTTGCAGAGTCTCTGCATTGCTTAAGTAAGTATACCTATCTCTATATCTGTATTAGCCTTTATGAAATCAGACCTTCCTATTTGTTTTGGGATTGACCTAGGTTAGGTTAGGTTTTAACAATTATTTAAAATAAAAATTAAATGTCCAATATTTACCTCAAAAATAAATAAAAATAGTTGCCTTATTAATATTACAATGCCCAGTTTCGGTCAAACTTAATATGTGGAATTTGGGGTATATATATTTCATAGTTTATGAGCTAGAAGGCGGTAACAGACAGATACTCAACTGAGCAAGAGCAATAGGGTTTCCATTGGACCTATAATATACCTACAGAACATAGAATAGTTTAATTAGTTTAGTTTAGTTTTTAACGCTTCTTTACCACCATCTCCCCTGACTATAGCACAGGCACATTTGGCCTAGTTGAGTTGGGCCCAAAATAATTGTGTATGACCTAGGTCATAGCTATTATTAAAAAAAAAAAAAATTGTGTGGAAGCGTTGTAAGCGAACTACGGCAACTATGATAGTACTATGACAAATTGAAAGTTTGCCACCATTCGATGGTAGAAGTAAAAATACCCGCCATTTTGTGCAGCCAGCATTAACAAGCGATATTAAGCTATACTCGCGGTTCGCAGGATGTTAATATATGCGTTATTCTAGTGCCGGCCTCGTGTGCTTTTACGCACGCTAAACATCACACATATGCTGTCAGATTTTCAATACATAGCTCAATATGTAAGATTGATTTAAAAGCGATTTTATATAATTATGTTCTATGCTACTGAACAATGAGATACCCCATTATTATCCAATATTTCTTGGGACCAGCCACCACTGGTATATACACGGAGTCATCAGTAAAAAATCTTAGTATAACAAATAATATTTAAGTTCAAAATAAAATAAGAAATAAATAATAAAAGTCTACTGACTAGGTAACACCCCTAATGATTTAAAATGCATATTAAATATTTTAATTTGACGACAGAATAATAACATATAGTTGGTGTTTTCATATTATACAAAGTCACTTTGGTCACTATGGTAATTAATATCATATATGTACGCAAGATTATACTTCAAATTGAAACAAAGAAAAATGTAAATTTGAAAAAAAAAATTTTTAGTATTTACTCATAGGTACAAAGACAGCAAAATTTTCTAACACAAGAATAAATAATCGGTGTCTCAGATGGAAAGACTATAATTATTTTACTATTTTCAAAGAGCCACCCAAAGTGCGTGATTCTACTGCCGTTATGATACAATATCGCACTGTCATGCATCACTTTTGACATATCGGGTTATGCTGTTAGCTGTTATATGTGTTTTTTGCATGCAGCTGGTTCTTTTGAGTTTTTTTATTTTATACAGTTTTCATTGGTCAATTTAATAATTCTATAAGATGTGTCGCTTATAGAAAGCTATCGATGAAAAATGCAAATTCAGTCAATTTCAATCAATTGCAAAAAAATAAAAAGAAGCAACAGACTGGAACTACAGCTGACATGACACAATTGCAAGTCAAGGCACCTTCCTGTTAAATTTGACATTTGCATGCTTGGTGATGTACTGGAATTGCTCATAAAAGCATATATGTTTATTACAAGGAGTCTGACTGTCTTCGCGGTGTTTTCAAATCATTTTTAAGTTAAGTAAGTTTTGGTGTTTCAATAGATTTTAGAAAACATTACCTCCTTTATGTAATTAGGCATTTAAAAAACCTGTTTTGGTTAAATTTAAGGTATTTTTGAATCGTTATTAAAAGCCTCTATTTTCAGAAAAATTTACTGTGCATTAGAAGTAAATTTCATGAAGATCAAGAGAAACAAAACGCTTTCATCGTATTCTTCAGGGTTTCTAAAAATGATCTTAACCCTTGCACATATGATTATCCGGCAGCTGGCCGGCAATCTCAAAAGAGACAGGCAAGTAACTCAGTGATTATCCGCACATTCAAACCTTGCCTCCAAATTAAGTTCAGTTTGCTCCTTCGAATTCCAAACTAATCAATCAGTGGCTCCGAATTTTTAAGAGTGAATACGACTAATAATATAAAGTATGCATGAGATCCCGGCTGTAGGATGACCGCTAGTAAGTATTGGCAACCAATACTTACTAGCGGCTAGTCGTTTTGACTGTCTGACGCGCAGTTTTTTTTTTAAGTGGAAGGCTATAATAGACATTTTTAATAGAGAGTTTCGAGGGTTTAACGAGGCTATTATAACGTCTTAAATTGTAAATTAATTATTAATTCTGCCATTAAACATTGGGTATATGGATGCTGGATGAGGTTGATCATGGCACATTTCAAAATAGGAAACTCACCACTTGTCAATATCCTTCATGATCCGATCAATCATAGAGTTAGCGATCCCTTTTTTCAAGGTTTGGGGAGGAATATTAATAGGGGATTTTTTTCTGAAAGGGACAGGATAAATTAAAAATTAACAAAATGTTTATGAAGGAAATGTACCTAACCTAACCTTTTATAAACAATCTTCTTAATTTAAAAAAAAACACATTTTATCACAACACTTACTCATCAGGTGAATCGGTAGATCTCTCCGTACTGCCATTTGTCACATTCGACGGGGAATCAGGTGCCGTGATTCTTAATCTCGACTTCAAAGGCTTGATGATAACTGGCGAAGACTTAGTTATGGGCATCGGGGATGGAACGGGCGAATGAGTCTTTGCATTTCCACCAGCGTCAAACAGTCTTTGTGGTGGATCTGAAAACTGTATAATAAGAGGAGGTGCTAGAGAAAAAAAAAACCTATGATGTAAAGTAAATATTAAAAAAAAATGATATGTAACTACATTATATTTAAATAAGTCCAAAGTTACTGGATGAAGTAGGCCACAATATATCAAAACAATTTTTGTAGTTTTCCTCAAATTTGTAGCCATGGATCTATAAATTAATGAGTCCATATAACGCAATCAAATGTTTTTTATTGCTCTACTAACAATGCATTGTTCTCGCCGGTACCGCGCATATCGAACGCTTTTAATAAATATATCAATTGTTTTGACACTCTGTTCGCTAAGAAGCAATCCTTTCAGTCAGCCGCCATTAAAGCTATCACCAGTCAATTATGTGAATAATTAAAATATATATTTAAACCGATTTACTATGTCTATATCATGTGATTTCAAGCCATGTCAGCATTTTGATATGATTAAGAGTTAAAAGCATAATTAATTGTACATTTTTAGTTTCTAACTTAGTTTTTAGTGTTTATATCAATAATATTTGATTAGTTTTACAAATATATTTTTTTAAAAAATGTTAACTTATCATTAATACTAATTGTTTGTAAGACTGTTGATTTCTCTCAATAAAGAATAAAGAAACATTTCAGTCTAGGTACGCTGATTACAAAAATTGCTCATAAAAACACAATAAAGTATATTACACAGTGGAGCTAAGTGACTTTCTGACAAAATAAAGATATCTCGAGAGTGGCAGTTAAAAACATAAATCAGTCTTTATCGACATAGATATATTTTGTGCCAGTCCAACCTATTAAATTATTTCCGCGTGTATTATTGCAATACAAAATTTTATTTACGCGGTTCAGGGAAACCCAACAACCTCATAATTTCTTTTATACAAAAATTCTGATAATTTACAAATCGTTTCTAAAATACTACTATGGATGATTTCTCAATTGATAAATTCCTCACAAATTTCGCGGCAGTTCGGCGGTTCTTTGATGACGACACAGAGATACTGCTTTTCAGGGTAGCCATCACCTCAAGCGTTCGAGGCGAATACAGACGATCCAATAGCTAATGAAAGACATTCAAATACACATCAACTAGTAGTTATTAATCAGTTGAAAGTAAACAAAGGAAAATAACTAGAAATAAAATACCGAATCACCTGCCTCTTAAAACAACACTTTCTAGGTAAACGTGTGGTTGTTTTTTATTAATCACACAGCTTATGTCATTAAAGAGACACTGTTAAGCTTAGCTCTAACTGCCTTGCCATTGTTTACAACATGTCACAAGTCAATTGAATGAGCGTCTGTATATGTTTCAATCAACGATGTAAAAAAAACCGCCGTTTAACCCGAATGGCATCCACCCGACTTTTATAAAAGATACGAGGATTGTGTAAAGAGATTTTTAAAAAATATGTGTAATAGAGAGGTTAACCAGGGTAAATAAAATGAATAAGACCCTCTTATTGGCGTTTAAACTAACTGATAAAGATTACAGAATACTGCGTGGGCCCAAATTCACTAATTGTTCAACTAATTGTCTATCCTATCGGCATATTTTAATTTGAAAAGATATGTAACAAAGTCTGCATCAGCCAGGCACGAAGACACAGGCACGATATTTAATCGTAGTAATTCACACTTAATAAACTTTCCGAAAGCAAACTTTTACACAATAATTAATTGTTATTTAATTAATGATAATGGCTACCTTTAACTTGTCTTCTAAAGCTCGCGTGTCGTCCTTGGCTAAACTTTTCAATGGTGATTCAATCCTTGGAGCAGTGTCCGAAATATTATAAAACTGACGCGAGAAGTCTTCACGGGCCCTTTTCAACGTTCCCGAATCACATGCTTCTTGGGAGCAGCTGCAAAAATAAATTTCACTTTGTTTATAAAGTAAAAGACTAAAAGCAACCCATATTTTTATAATGTTAATCCTCTTTCCTCGGTTGGCATTGAGACACTCTTTTATTTTCACTTTAAATTCCCAGTATTTTTCATAACAGTCCATCGATTTCAGGACCAACTTCTTTGTTAAAGATTCTTGCTGTTTTACTCAAAATCTGACCAGAGATATAGTGAAAATTCCAGGTCAATCGGTTAATTCTATCCAGAAATCTAAAACACGGGCAAACGTAGACTAATAAAGCAGAAGATTTTTAAGTTATTCATAGGTTAGAAACAGAATTTATTGTCAACAGTTTGTTTATCTTAGATATATAAGACCTTTATCCTTAAGGGTCCTGATTTATAAAGTAATACTCTAGGGTAACTCATTATCACCGATAATCCAGTTATAAAGTAGTTTTTTAATCATTTTCTAGATAGAAAGATACTTACCTATTTTAAATAATCTAGGCATTAACATATCGGTGTGTGCAAATTTTATGTATTATTTTACCAAAAACATTTATAGCTATTTTCCACACTTCTAAAATTTAAATACTACATATGCTATTAACCTAAAATAAACTCCGACATTTAAATGTCACTTTGACTGCCTTCCTAATTCAATAGTATTTTTTGAAGAAATTTAAGTACTATTAGGTGAAAAATTTTCACTTTTAAATTTTAATGTCAGTAATTGTCAAATAAGGATTAAAAATTCCAAACTAATTCTATGAGAAAACAGATATAGTACATACATGCAAAACACTACATAGCGTCATTTAAAATGTTTCCGGCCTGATAAAAAAAAACGCATTTGGCTGGACATTTCACAAGGGTATTTTTAGCACAGTCTGGTAGATGCATGCTCTTTAGTTAATTGTGTCCACAAACAACTTTATATCATGTACGAAACTTAAACCATACTATTTAAACATGCCCCATACTGCAGTGTGAATTATTCAACTAGTATCTCAGCAATAAACACACGTACCTATATCATTTTTTACTATTTTTAAAAACTTTCTGGCCCAATTTCCAGCAAAGATAACAACAGGCCAGTTGGAACTGCAGGTAAAAGAGCTTCTCCTACAACACACAACCTTTACGATAATAATAAAAATATAACAAATAACACACTTTATTTATTCGTTTAGCAGAAAAAATAAATATAATCTATTAAGTAATCACTAAAAACAGTTGATTTTTCAAATAAACTTATAAAAATATTTACCGACTAAAAGATTGTGGATATTCTGCAGGAATCCGGTTAAACTTTGCTTATTGAGATATGGTAATACAAATGATTGATAACAATAGAAATATTCAATACAAACATATTGTCACAGTGTTGTCGTCCAAGGTCAGTCCAAATTTCAGGTTTTTTCTAACAAAACTATTCTGTCCAAGACAACAAAATGACATTGCATCAACGATCGATAGTTTTATCCGAAGTGGATTTGACCTGAGGCTAGCGGGATAAGTACATCCGCCTTTAAAATTAACCATTTGGATGTCTGCCAGCGAACTCCAATCAGGTATGAATAAAATATTTATTCAACGGTCAAACAAAGTGTAATTCACAAATACATCAACACAAATTACAGAATAAATTGAAGAATGTTTTCATAGCTATGAATAATACATTATAAAATGAAAAATCTTAAGATAGTCAATACATATATATGTAAATAAATCTATATGTATAATGTATATCCCTTATATATATAGAGTGCCCCAAGACCATTCCCGCAGACTCCAGGGGGTGTTCCCATTAAGAGTAAGAAATTATTTAACAAAATGTGAAAAATTTTCATCCCCAAATTTATTATTTTTGTAATAAAATTGGTGTAAATCGATTTTATTAATCAATAAATCAATATAATCTGTCGACCAATAGCATCCCTCTTACAAACCCAGAGAAGGGGTAAGCAGTTACCCCTTCTTCTTAGACCGACCTCTGTTCGACTAGTGATATCTGACAGCGATCATTTAGCTCGGCCCTAATAGGGCGTTTCGAACAATGCAGCTGGTTAATGAACTCGATCTTGACTGATGCAACCCAGTGAAATAGTTATCCGAGGGAGGAGCCAATGAAAAATAGCTGTTTTACACGATTTAGAATAGAAAGTTTAACATTGTATTTCTTTGAAACTATTATGAATTTTGATATAGTTTCTTAACAAATAACACTAGAAATCGAAGGACCAATTTGCTGTTTTTTTTAACGGGAATGGTCCCTGCATACGTTTACCACACAATTATATATTTATCCATATAAACATTCAATATTTTAAACGATCCATATTTATGTTTATCATAATAACTTTAACAAACCCATATTTTAAATAATATATATTTTTATCAGTGCAAATATGCAAGAGCTAAACTATTTTATTTTTATTTCTCATGTATTTTTTTTTTATAATCAGTTTTAGGTGAACCTACCTTTCAATTCAATTGTTAAACAGTGGATTCATGCAATTGGCCAAATTAAAAACTCTGTATTTGCTGTTTTATAAATTAAGTTACGCTGTATGTTTCCCTAAAATAAATTAAATACTTAAATAAAAGATTAGGCAAATTGAAACTTTTACACTGAAATATATTTAACGTTAAAAAGGAATTATAAATGATGCAATATGTCCATTTTTAGGAAGGAAAGTAAACTGTCATTGGCAATTCTAGGAACAATGTGTCTATTTTAATGTTAGGGTGCTTTCATTACCGTACAATATTAGAGATTTTGACCCTACTTGAACCAGTTCAAAAATATCTTGTAATTATTATTTATTATGGATTGAGCATTATGATTTGATGCGGCGTAAAATCATACCTAGAATAGTGAATAAAAACACTCCTTTAAGTTTCCTTTAAGTAAGGTCGCGGGACACAGTGTATTGTGGTGACCATATTTGTGAGCCATACTCTAAGACACTTTTAACAAATGCATTATAAATTGATCTTATAGAATCTTGTAAATGCTTTTTGAACTATAAGGTCGATATGTTTATCATAATTTTATTTACAGTCAAGAGTCACGCCTAGGTCGCGTATCTTATGAACGTTTTCAATCAAGATGTTATTCATTTCATATGAAAAGTTTATTTATTTAATTGATCATTGTGAAAGATTTTTTTTCATTTTACTGAATTGAGACTTAACTCTTTATCAACGCAGTATGCTGACAAGCAGTTGAGATCAGCTTCTAAGGGTAAGCAGTCGAAATGTGTTTATACTATTTCATATATCTTATAAGTTATCTGCGTATGATATATGTTCTGAGTTAAGGAAACACATAAATTTCATTTATGAAAATGTTAAAAAGCAGCGGACCTAAATGCAATCCTTAAGAGCCAGTATATCGGGAGGTGACCTTGAAGTTCGGCCTTTGCAAAATGTGTGTCGGCCGCGTGCGCTTCGAGCGTCCGTCGACAACATCAAAGAATAAACATTTGACAAGTTTTTTATTTATATTAAAAATATAAGGCAATTAAAAAAATCTAAGTTAAGGATTTCTGTAGAATTTATTGCGGACATTTCTATGTATAAATTAGGCTTACGTCACATATGTAGTTTGGTTTAAGAGAATTTTAAAAAATAAAACTTAACAATTTCAATATTTTTTTATGTAAACATAGGATTATTTATTTAAAAAACCAGCTTAAAGATTTTCTAGAAAAATGTTCAGTTAATTTAATTTTATTTTTTATACATATATGCCTGGTATGAAAAGCTATCTTGGCAGTAGACCTCAAAAACATGCATAAAATGCAATTCGAGTGCGTTATGGCTCTTAAGTTACTCCTGTTGGAATAATTTATAAAGCTGGTTTTAAAACAACTTACGACTGCTTGGTGGTGTTTGCTAATGTAAGATGTAAGCCACCTCAAAAAATCTCCACGAATGCCTAATGAAAATGATATATTTATTAAAATTGAATAGTTAACCCGATCAAAAGCTTTAGAAAAATCAGTGTATATCACGTCTACCTGATAACGATTATCCATATTATTTGTTATATGGTCAGTATACTCCAATAAATTGGTAATGACCGAGCCTTTTCTCATGAATTGAAAGTGATTTGACTATGGATGGATAAAGTTGGTTGTATGCAATTATATCAAACAATGTACTAAAAACATTTAACATAGAGATTGGCCTATAATCCTGTATGAGATTTTTCTATTCTGGCTATTTTAATATTTCTGGCTAGAATGTTTGAAGTTTATTTTGTAATTAAATGACTCCTTTTTATAAGAAAAAGCATAAAATCATGACTTACGTGTCAGTTAAATCTGCGCACAATCCAGACATGCAATAATGGCAATCGGATTCACTAATCGCCCTCTGTCGTCTTCTGCCTTCCGTTGCCAACGCCGGGGGCTTCGGAACCACTTTATTGAGTTTCTCCGTTGGCGAAGGAGGACCTTTCTTCTTAGAAGGGGGAGATACTGATCTTCGCTTATTATTTACTATAGATTTAAGGGGTGTTTTGTGACAGTCATATTCAATGAGGCAGTGTTCGAGAAAAGGTACACTTTCATAAAATTTAGATATTCGCGGCTTCTCATTCTCAATAAGTCTGTTGGGAGAGCGTGATCTGTGAGATGAAACATCATGAAAATCGTAAGAGTGTCCGTTCTTAAAACTATAATAACTATTGCCCTCTTTAATCACTTTGCACTTTGGTGATGAATTTCCGATGGGAGATAGAGACTTTTTCCTCCCATTACGAGAGGGTGACCCAGCATCCGATGAGGTAAAGACTATTTTCTCGGCGATGGCGGGGTAACAAGAATAATTGTACTTGTAATTGGCGTAATCTGACTGAGGCCAAATCTGTTCTTTCCTGCTCTTTGTACTACCGTGAAGCTTACTCGGCTCCATTTCGGGAATTCCATCCGACATACGTTTGTTAAACGAAGCTAAAGTACACGTTTCATGACCTCGGTCAACGAACTTTCGTTCGAAAGGGCTGGTCTCTAATCCTTCGCTTTTGCAACGACGCCTAAAACAAAACAAAAAATAAAATGGTGCTCAATTGGATTGTACGATTCATATGTTGGTTTATATTTTACCTTCTTTGCAAAAGTGCAGCTTCTCTACATCGATTGACAGACTGGGCGAGATGCGGTGACGGAGTGGTACGCTGCATCAGTGAGAAACCATTACCCAACCCTACCTTGCTTCTCTCCATGACGAAGGGCTGGGCGACGTAGAACTCACTCGCTCGCCGGACACTGCAAGAAAAATTACATTTTTAAAACCTCATTTTCAGTGCCAGACAACCGTCCGAAAATGAGGACGAATTATTTTCAACTTTTATGAATCCATTGTGTGTTTTTAGCCGATCCAGTACCGAATATTTACAAAAGCACCGAGTCGCGATTGCCGCGGAATTCGAATGCTGCAGAAACGATAAGGCTCCTTTGCAATGACAGCTCAGTTCAAACGGACAATCTTTCCCGCCGAAAAATAACAATGCCAACCCGGACAAATTCATTGGAGAAATACCACGAATAGCGCGAAGTAATAATACAGCTAAATTCAAACTATCCATACAGAATTTGGACCATAAAAATAATTTAACACATACCACGTTCTAACTTGACGTAGTACGCAACAATGGCGTATCAAAATATAGCAGTGACTAGCTGACTACGACCTATAGAAAAACATCGATAAAAGCTGCATCCCCTACCAAAAAAAAACTACAAACTGCATTGACGCATTCGTAATGAAGCACTGCCATTGACCTATATTATTTTTTTTAATTGAAAATCAATAAAGTACAAGAAATCGTAACTCACCAAAGCCATCGGGACTTGATTGAATCAAAAGAAAACAAGCACAAGAACAATCGTAGAGCGAGATGCACGTAGCGCGAATCGCGGTTCGCGCGATAAGCTCTCTCCTCCACTCTCCCGACTGTCCCGACTCCGCTCGTTCGAACGCAGTAGATGTCGCGCAATCGGCGTTTGTCGTTTGCAGTAGGCAAGCAGTAGCCACACAGCCGCCAGTCTTCATAAAACATAGTCGATTTATTGTGGCCAAGTAAAAGTGTCTACTGCTGTAATAACATAAACATAAACCCAAATAAATTAAATCGTCAACAAGTTAATTACTATATATTTGTTTTTGTCAAATATTATTTAACGATTTGTAAAATTAATATAAATCAGAAAAATAATTAAGACACATATTCACTATTTATAATTACTTATTTTAGAATATCAATTTACCGATAATATAAACAACATATCAACGTTTACAAGTATCTCAGATCAATAGGTTAAGCTCTAAGTTATGCGTTTTTTCACTAAAAATAATGCAAAAAAATACGGTATGATTTTATTTGAGATTAAAAAAGTTTCTATAGATATTTTGCGTTGCCCAGAATGACAAGGAAAGACTTATTGCTATCGTTTTTTCACATGTTGCCTAAACCATTGATTATATAGTGTTTTTTTATAAAACACTATATAATCAATGCCTAAACGCAGACGCGTAATTAGAAAAAAATATTTATTAAGATTTCTCTTTTATCGAAATTACAATCTAGGACCAAATCAAAATTTATGTTTACGTTTAAAAGAAACAATATTTTTATATATAGATACCGAAATCAGAAATATGTCAAAAGTATCCAGACATAATAATAAAATTGAGTAAGTACATTGTTATATCAGTAAATATAAATATTTTAAAATGGTTCAAAAAAACTTTTGTGTTAAGTATAAGAAAAATATTTATAACATATTGTCAGGAAATGCACGCATTTTAACGATAAAAATAAATAAAACCCGAGGATAATATTATTTTTATTAAATATTTATTACATCAGGCCGAGTATGAAACCTCCAGTCAATTCACAAGATAATTTTAACGAATTTGGAAGGGATATTTAAAAAGTGCGAAGACTTATACATTTAAGTATCAAAGTTAAAAAACCAAGCTAGTATTTATAGTTTAGTTTCACATCAAAATTGAAAGGTCGCGTTTAATAATAAAAAAAAGGCTACTACCAAACGTAACTTATTCCGAGTGCAGAAGACAATATGCAAGTCTCATATTGATTTATTAAGCTAAGAAGATTGCATTATGTATATAAACCAAGGCATTTGGCTAATAGTACTGAGTCTTTTTCATTTTACATTCTTATTTTTCAAGTTGTCTGTACTCATCTGATGTTAACGTCTGTTATTTGCCTTGGTTGAAACGCGATACCTACTCCACATTTTAGCTATGTTAACTTTTAAGTTAAAGTGAGCACAAATTGTCTAATTTAACCACTTTTGATGATTTATCAAACGAAAAATTAAAGAAACACAGTTTGATCATTATATAATTATCATTGGATATGTTAACCCTTTCCCGCATAATGTTTTATATATAGTAATGGTAAATATCTAGGATCCGCTTTTTGTGTCATGCAACTTCTCCGATGAATACAGCTGCTATAGGTCTGTTCCGGCAGTCTTCACTCACTGCTATCGGGTAATATAGTGGTAATTCCAGCCCTCGCATGAATATTTCACAGAAAACAAAAAAAAGAATAGTAAATACATGTTTTACAATTTTCACCGTTACTTTAAAAAAAAAGTTTTATGTATATAGTTATTAATTTTGCATTCTATTTATCAAAAGAAAAATATCAATCTTTTCCACTCCATAAAATAATAGTAAATTTTGAAAAAAGCTTAACTCAACCTGACGGACACAGACAGAGGAAAAATAGAATCAAGAAAATTAAAATAAATAGATTAAAATTGTATATTTTTATTTAAATTAAAAATTCTCTTTTTACACATTCATTTAAAAATATCTTAAATGCATAAAGTGCTACATTTGTCTACAGGTATAAAATGGAGTTTAAATGTGAACCAAAGTATTTTTTAAAGCTACCATGCCACCACCAGACATAACCAGACTATTTTTTAGAGCAATACTAAATGAAAACTGACATTTGTATCACTAATGTCATTTTTTTTTATTGCTTGACTGTCAAAAAGTGTCGCTCCGCATGTTTGCGTTTTAGCTGTTTATATTTTTTTATACGATAATTAATAGTTTTGTGCGCTGTTTACTGCTTACAATTAAAGACATGTCGATTTTAGCTAGGAGATGTGTTTTGCGATACAACTTTGGGCAGTTTACTAAAGGTAGTTTTAGGTTAAGTTTTTCATTTATGCTGATTAGTCAGTCTGAAACTTGAAACGAACTTAGCAAAATGACTGCAGATCTAACTATTTAATCGTAGAAAATTCATTATTTAATTTAAAGTAATTGATATTCATTATGTTATTCTTAGAACATAGGTTTTCATCTATTGCGGCGGAAGCGCAGCCTGTGATCGCAGAAGATATTAAACCGGAGAAAAGACCGTCAAGGCGCCGACAAAATCAAGTATTTCCTGGTGGATACGAAGTACGTTTTAAGTATCCTGAGTTTCTTCCCGACCCCAAGATCGAATGGCGCAATTTGCTCAGGGAAAAGTTAGAAAGAGCAGATATGATGAGTAGAAGAACTCAAATAGACTTACCGGAATTCTACGTTGGTAAGTTGATTACTCACTAAAATTAAATTTGGATAAATATATGTTGAAATAGTTAGAGAATAATTGGCTGAGCTCAGGAGCTTATCATCAAAATTATATTGCGGTCAATATAGCCACGTTGAGCTGCTAATGTTTGCAGCCCTGTTTACTTACGTTTAGTGTTCACTTTTGAGCCAAGCAGCATACTAACGTGACCGTGCCTAAGGCGGGTAGCATTTATAACATTCTAATTTGGTTTAAGAAATCTTGAAATAATTTCTATCCGTGGTTACTCATTTTAAAGTTCCAATTGTTTTTTGAGAGGCATCAAGAGGGAATTAAACCCAAAGCTAATTTTTAGGTTTTGACCTCTTAGTTAATTAAATTAATGCAATGGAAGGTAAACTAAGCTTTTTGGAAGCTATTTAAACCCTCTAAGTTTTCATTTATATCTTAAAAAGGATATATTATACATATAAGATCAATGTCCTTGCTAAACAAACACTGCATGTATAGAGTAAGTACATATTTCATGTCAACCCAATCTAAACATGCACTCCAAAAATACCATGCAAAAATATCAAAAAATTAGGTAACTATGAGCAATATATAATCTTTGTATGGGTGTGTTAACGGCATAAAAGCATCTGACCGAACAACATAGTTTTGAAAAATGTTACTATCTCTTTCTACTCGAATGAAAGAAAGATTTAACAACATTATTGATTTTAAAATTATTGAATTAAGTTTAAAAAATGTGTTTTTAACAAATTGATAAAAATGTCAACTCTTACATAAATCCATCCAGTATTGTCCGAGTCTTATATATATATAAATATATATTTGACTTATGATTGTTTTTTAATAGCAGCAAATCGCCTGAAAAGATAAATGATACAATCTTTGACAATATTGAAAAATTTTGAATATTTTTTTATTATTTTGATAAAGTGCTGGATAGCATAATATTTATAAAGGTTCTAAAGAGGTCCTGTACTTGAGAGCGTAGAATGTCGGTTTAAACCCAGCGCTGAGTTTTATAAAAATGCATTTTTAACTCTCACCTGTCCTCTTTAGTGTAAAATATTGTATATATATAATACTTTAAAAGTTTTTTAGGTTGTTTAAACACTTATTATTATTATAAATAATACGCACACAAATCATGTGCTTTAATTTTACACTTTTACATATCCATTATTTTTATTTTCATCAACTTCATACATAAACCACTCATAAAATCATCTCATTTCACCATTATTCTTCATCGTAATCACATATCCATTATTTTTATATTTTTTGTTAAAATATCATCCTTTCCTTATTTCATCTAATTAGATGGTTACATAGTATTTGACAATATTATGTAACCATTAACATCTTCCATATATTTTCTGACGACGCCGAATGGCGAAAGCTAAAAAATATTGTATCATCAAATCTATATATATATATAAGTATATAGATGCTCATTTCTTTATAAACCTCGTAAAGTATTACTAAGCAGATGTTTTATTGTAGGATCAATATTGTCAGTTACTTACGCCGATCCCCACAACCAAGGGAAGCTTAACAGATTTGTTGGTATTTGCATTGAGCGTGGTGGCTGTGGCTTAAGGGCCTATTTTGGACTCCGAAATGTTGTGGACCATCAAGGAGTCGAGGTATGAGTATTTTTCCCTTAGCACTTAGTTATCACTTTCTTATCGGTAGCAAGTAACCCTTAATGTCGGTAGGTATGTAACTTATGAAACGCTTCGATTTATTATAGTATTAGAACTGGTTTCATGTTAAAGCACCTACCGAAAACCGCTGCCTATAAAATTTCTTCCATTAAATTACAGGGCTTTAAATTCATACAGATTTTTTTTAATTAAATATGTTTTGATGGCGTTTTTGAAAATAAATATATTTTTAGATTAAAAGATTAAAATAACAAATCAGGAGTACCAGTTGCCCATTCCGTATCAAGATGTGATATAACGCTGCCAGAACAGTATTCGGGATTGATGGGGAAGCCAAAAAAATAACTAGGCCAGAGAGGGAAAGGGATGGAGGGGGGGAACAGTGTTATGATAATCGATTTTAGAAGTTACAAAAAATATCTATAATTAGCGATAATCAGTTGAAGTTATGAACCAACCTAGTGGTCCTTTATCAAAGTAAAAGTAACGTTGTTACAAGTATGACTCTTTTTTTTTGTAGATATAGAAGAAAAATAATACCGTTTATCGTTTTATCTGATAATTTTCTGGGGAATAGATTAAAAAAAAAAAATCTACTTTGTCTAAAAATTAAGAACCTCCAAAAGTATCTATTTTTCCATACATTTTATCAAAACTTTAGATGTAGATATCTTAATTGACTGAATACAGGAGCCAAGGAAATTCAGCAACAGTTGACAAAATGCAAATTCAACAAAGTTTTTTTTAAACACATTGGTTTTCTATATCATAATGTAAAGAAAAGTAGATTTATCATATTGTGACATACTTCCTTTACTTAAAAATATAGCGTGCTAAACTATATATAAGTTAAACTTAACAACCGTCATATGAAATAGCATGACTTATGACCACACCAAACACAGACAACAGCTCCTCTGAGTCCTCTTAGTTGCCAACATCCAAAGCCGACTAGAAACTGTAGTGTTCGGTAGTAACACCCCCCCTCCGACCGCCTAGCGGCGGAGGTAAGACGGTTGCGATGCGCAGACGCAGCGCGCCAACGTTAGTCGAATGGGCGCCTACCTACAAGATAGTAAGAGCTCACTCTATCCGCAGTATTGTAACAATATTATAATAAACGGAAGTTATAAGCAAGAGCGACGTCTATCATTGCTTCGAACCAATCAAGTGGTGACGCCGGGATCGCCGTGGCGAACCTTCGCCACGTCGCCCCGACAAACATCATAGAAACATAAAAAAAAATGGTTACTTTCAGTCTTTTTTAAGCAAGTCTTTTTTAATTTTATTTTTATAATTACAGATAGAATTCGATTTATATGATCCTACTCTGGCCAAGGTACAAGTTCTGAGGCTCGAAAAGCGACTTGACAATGTCTTGCAGTATTTGAGGGATGCCCCGGCTGAGTATAGTACCTTTGACTTTGACATGGAGCCTGAAATTCTTCCAGAGGGAGCACCGGTGCCCATCAATCCTCTTGTGGTTGGTAATATTTAATGTACTTCTTGCTTTTCTCGCGTGTTGTACTGACATGTATAGTCTGATTAAGAGGGCAGTAAAATTATTGTACCATTTCTGAGGAGATTGAAATATTCGTCTTTTCTATTTAGGCTACAGCTTATGGGCCCGTACCACAAAAAAAAAAACTTCAAAAATTTTAATTTTCAATAGATAAAATAAACAGGTTTGTTATATTACTGTGTTGCTGCTGGCCCTCTTATAAACACAAAAAATTGACACAGTTGTGTCTGCGTCTATTGTAAACAAAAATAAATCGAGCTTCACATTGTGCCTGTGTGTTATATTGCCTGTTATTGATGCATTTTAAATTTCGTAAAACAAACAAAATATTTGTCTGCATCTGTTTATATCATAGTTTAATAATTGTTATTTATGTCATAGTTTTAGTTACTTTTTAAAGTTTTTTATAACGGTTTACTGTATTTAACATTTTTTTATATATTTTTGTCCTATCTGGTTAGAATGAATCCATCTCTCGAATCCAGCTTGTTATACATATATACTATATATTTACAGGTTCCATTAAAGCCGAGACCATGGCAGCAGAGATGGGAAAGACATGATTTAAAAGGAGTGGAAAATCTAGACAGGCATATTACACCCAAGATGATGAAACAAAGGGATGACCATAAGAAGCCATATCTGAAATACGACCTCATGAAGACGTATAGGTAAATAAATTAATTTTATGTTTCTTTTCCTTTCAAAGTTTTTAGTGGAAGTAAAATCTTCACTTTTATATGGAGTGAATACCCAGTGCGTACAGGAGACACCTTTATTTATAGGTATGGATTACACTTTAATTGCAGGATAATAGAAAAAGGCAAAAACAATTGCATTTTATTAATATTAGTCAATCAACATTCGTATGATGTCGTAAGTAGTAGGATGCCAATAAGAAAGTATGAAATAAACATTAAACTCAAATTTAGAAAACATTTTTGAATTTGTTATATGATCATTAATTATATTATCCAAAAATGCTTTATTTTCATATCTTGTCCATAAGAGGTAATATAGAGCGCTCATTACATGTCCGCAACTTCCTAATGTGCGACATCCAGGAATGCATAAACAATAATATATCTCGCTCGCTATCATTATGTTCCCTGTTTACTAAAATATTAGTATAAGTCATGCTTCTTACATGTCGTGACTGTATGCGACCTCTGATAAGAATATATTACTGTTTATTATTTCTGGGTATAGAAATAATTCTATTTCATACGCACCGTTTGGACGCATGTGTTCGCTACAGTATGACAAGTTTTAAATGGTAAGGCAAGTAATATCAATTCATCATATCGACACCCCCAACGAATAACATCCTATGTCATTTTTTGGTGGTTTTGAGTTAGGATATTATTCCGGGTCAGAAAAAAATTGGCTATTTTTCTGTATTATCCTTATTTCTATCATTACTACGTGCAAAGATATTGTATGCATGTGAATATCGTAAGTAAGATTTTTAAGAAATATTTAATGGAAAAAGATCTCAATTCTAGTTAAGTACAGTATTATCATCAGAGAAGATTATTTTTACATGGAATAAAATCTTAATTGCCTTTATAATCTTTTTCGTAGCAATCTTTTACTTCAATATTTAATATTAGCAATGGAATAACATCTTAAAATGACATACAATGTTTTTCAGAAAAAAAAAACATTTTGACTAGTTAATTTTGTTCGAATATGATCAAATGTAATTTTAGGATGTTTATCGGTTATATTTTGATAAAAATGTGCACAATCTTCTCGTTTCAAAACTGACTTACGGTGTTTTTCCGTGTAAATTTTAATTTAAATTTTTGCTTGATTTTTATAAATTAATAAATTAATAAATTTTTGCTTGATTCTTTTTGCATTTTTTTATACAATTTCTTACACGTAATTCAGGACAGGAACACCTCCTTAAGTCTTCGGTAATGGTTTGGAACAACCTATATTCATATGTTGTTCATAGAATATTTGCACAATGTATGTCAACATTCATAGTTTTCTAGAATTATAATTTTGGCAAAATGGAGGACATTCGGCAGAATAATTAAATAATGTATGAATTAAATAAATGTTTAAATAAATGAATTAAATAAATGCATTGAAGTTGACATGTGATTATTCGTTTTCTTCAGAGCTACCATTCCTGAAGAAGAACAAAACGAAGTATGGAATGATGTTTATACGCGGCTTCATCAAATGGAAATATCCAGCAGAAAAACATCAAGGAAGAGGTCAATTGTGCTGCCCAAGAAGATGGGATAACTAAGCGCTTGATTTTGTTATTGCCATGTTGAATCGTATTAATTTTTAAGTATAATTATTTTTTACAGTCATAGTCAGCATTGTTTGAATAAAAAATGAATAAATGCATTTCAAATTTTAAAACACCAAACACTTCTTTTTGGTTCGCTTCTGTCGTCAATTGATTTATTCCAATACATTCAATGTCATCAGGCCCTTGTTACAAATCTGTCATCCTTAAAGGCCTCTGACCAAAGAGCTATCTAGCTATGAGCTGTGTCACTCTAGTTTAATTTCTTGATCCTTTAACAATCAATACCATATTGTAACACTGTAAAATGTCCAAAAATACGGCCGCGCCTTCCAACACGGAGCTCAGATGGGTCGAAGGCACCCGGATGGGGTGCTTGTGTGAGACTCCTTACTTGCAATACACTAAGAGAATAAAAGATAATTTATTAATAATATTTGTCATTTGACGTCACTTATTATTTTATATAAACTTGAAAAGTATCAGAATTGTAAAAAGTGCCAAAAATGCGTCTATCTAGTTTTTATCTTCACTTCTTTTTATTTCTTCTACAGCCAGATGCGAATTCACGATTTCGGCCAAAACTTTTCTTTTTCAACATTCCTGGCCGTTTCGCGAGGCTGCCAGCATCGCTACAATATTTAGGTCTAAAGCTTTGATACAATGTATGGAAAAATACAGAATCTTCAAAGCTCTTAACATTTTAAACAAGATAGAAATTAACCTTTTTTTTTTATTTTAACCCAGCTAATTGTGATTATTGTGAATTTAAGTTTGGTAAGGTCCACTTTCGATTCAACTTAAATTAAAATATGGTTATATAGTATTCCTTTATAGTAAATTTAAAAAAGAATGTTTTTATAGTATGAGTAAATGTAAAAAAAAAGAATTTTAGTAAATAAGTAATCAGGTCGAGACTATTTCCAAGTAAAAGTCCGATTTTAATCCGGAAATATTAAAAATTCCCAATATTCTTTGAAAAAAAACTGATACAACACAATCTGGCCTGAGCGTAAATCATAATAAATTCACGTGCACCGGAAAATGGTTGTAAACCAAAACTGTAAAAGTCCAGTTTGTTCCGTACCTTCTCATTTTCTCCACCCTATTACTCCTTCATTCCTACTTTGATAATAATAGATCCATCCTGGAGATGAAACCATTAAATGAAGATGGGAACGGTGATTTTGTAATTCAGGATATAAATCTGGTCATCCAGGTATTGTCATTTTTATTTGTGATATACTCGTAAATGCTCGTTTGTTATAAATCAAATATTTGTAAGTACTTGGTTAACAAGTAGTTGAAATTCTGACAAAGCAGTTTTCTCATGTAGTAATTTTATAGAAATTTTCATAAACAATATTTTAGACAGGGGTATAAAGACAACCTTCAAAAATGGTTAAATTGTCATCTGGGGAATCAGAAAATTTGTCAAAAAGTGGTTAGTAATTTTTTCTAAACTATTAATGATGATTTTTGAGGGCATCGACGGATAATCATTTTGGAGGTCGTCAAAGGTCCAATTACACTTAGGTCACAGATGAATATTTATTAAAAGAATTATAAATAGCAAAATTGAACAAATTTACAGTTAATATTATGCATAACATAACATAACAAGTATAATTCAAAAATTAACAGATTATTATCGTGTAGTTGTTGTAGGCCACATGTGTATACCTCTGGAGTGCAGCTATAAATTTTCAGGCTCTTTTCCAAACGAGCCGCAGGATAGATAATTGGTTTCTGCTAATTTTTGTGGTGAATGCTGGACATTGGTTGATTACATGTTCTGCGGTCGCTTCCTCTGTATTTAGTCCTCTGCAACCTGCAATGGACTGTAAGTAAACTAACAACAAACCAAAAGTGAGATATGGATACTTTTCTTACTGGGTTCGGAAAGTAATCATTAATTTAAATTCGCTCATATCCTTAAAATTACAAAACGGTTTAAACAATTACAGTAGAGCGTCGATAATGCGAATTAATTGTGACCGGACCCTGTCCGGTTTATCAAAATTGTTAGAATTTTCTAAAAAAACCCCAATAGTCATTCGAGTTGACAACAAAAAAAAATAAACTCAAACCGTTAATAATTAATTCACGTATTTTTTTCTCTGTTACTATGTATCTCAAATCGCTTAGGTAAATCCCTCATCGGCTCTATTTTCATGATAAAAATATATTTATTTTAAATAGGATATTCTGGTTTCAGAAACGAGTGACTTTAAAAAATGCTATTTCAAAAACATGGATGGTTACATAATAATTAAAGATTTTTTTTAGGTTATTTCTCTAGAATAATAAATTATCATGAATCTAAATAAATTGAATTACTTATATATCTTGTGGACATCTATTCTAACGCAATTAAAATTCCGTAAAATTGGCATTTTTGTAGCATTCCGCTTCCCGCGATGGCGGCATAGATGGCGTGATAGATGGCGGCACCGCCGGTTGCAAAAATTGCAAGGCCGCTGACGGCTGCGACAGGTTGCACGGAACGAACGAACGAAACCTGTGAAGTGAACGAAACGAACGAGTGTTGGGTGACGTGCTTTTTTGTGTTGTGTGTGTTTGTGAAAAACATATGTTGGCGTAGGTGATCGTGCAGTGTGTTTTATTGGTAAAAAGTGCTAGTGATTGTTTTGGAAATTCAAGGTAAGGCTTGAATTACCTACTTTTAGCCTTAGACTGTATAATATAATTTTTATTTCCGTAGAAGTAAAAAAACAAGCAAACAGCCGGTTGTCTGCAAACTGTCAAATCAAGTTGCATTCTACCTACGGTAAAGTTCGTTCGATTGCTGGCTGCAGTTTCTCGATTGAAGAAACCGCGATTCACGAATTTTGTTTTACACTACGTGAAACCTTCCTGAAGTTTCTCCGTAAACTTGTTACTCAGTAGGCAAACCAACTCGCGTAGTACAAGGCTCGAGTATGTACTTAATTTAGC
Organism: Neomicropteryx cornuta; assembly: GCA_020383195.1. NCBI lineage: Eukaryota > Metazoa > Arthropoda > Insecta > Lepidoptera > Micropterigidae > Neomicropteryx > Neomicropteryx cornuta. Next base: position 2,657,953 of record JAHKQU010000028.1, read on the forward strand.
TATCAACTTCTAATCTGTGTTTGGGCACTCGGTTTGCTAGTCGCAAGTGGTATAGCGAATACGTACGTTTATTGTAATGTAATATAATTTACAGTATGACTCACCCACGTCAGTTGTTCAAAATTTATTGTGCTAAATAACACTAAATATAATTTATTTATTTTAAATAAATTAAGTATTTAAAATTATTTATTATTATAATAATTTAAGAATTTAAATTGATTAAATATTAATATATAAATTAATAATTAATTATTTAAATTTTTGAATAAAAATTTTCGTAAATCCTTGGAAATACCGGTTACTAATTCCTTTCCCCTTGGATCAAACTATGACTAAATTCGTAAGAAAAATAACATCTTACGATCGAGGTTACATTTCTTTCTATTAAGTAGGTATTTGTAATAATGACCAATGATTTTCATGTTACATGTACCTATACGTCGTTAAATTTTAAATTTATATAAATATTTATATGTTTATAAATCGGAAATATTCTAGACCAGGGATTCCCAAACTTTTGGGCAAGGACCCCTTTTCCAAAATGAACCTCAGACCTACATAGTTTTTTTCCTATTGATACAAAATACTTAACAATTTAAAAACTTTGCGGTTGGTTAAGTGAGTAAACTTGACATCATTTTCTCATCAAAATTTAACAAAATAAATAGATTTAAAATTCAGTAAATAATACCAAGTGTAACAAATTACGTAAAAATACATAAGTAGGTAAATATTTTTTGAAAAAAACATTAAAATCGCAAAGTAAAGATAAATAAAATACAAAATTCTGTGTGATGGATGAACTTGGTGACTTTCTACCAATCTAGCTAAATCCGGTTCAATATTGGTTTATACGAATTTGTGAACGCTTATCAACTTGTTGAGTTTTTTAAAAGTACCCTACTAAAATATTCCCTACTAAAATATTAGTCATTCTTATAAGTTGGCACACGTAGCACAACTTATACAGTATCTTGAAAGTTTCAAATAGAACTTGTGTTAATTAATAGGGGTCGATTTTTAGACCTCGTCGACCCCCGAAAAACCGATTTCGACCCGTCTATTCTTAGCTATAGTGGGATGGGGAAGTTGTGTCAAAACCAATCATAACTGCATTCTGATAAACTATTCACGGAATTTAATAATTTAGGCATTAGACAATTATATGTTAAGAGCGTAATATTATATACTAGTAAAATTCTTAATATGCATAATGTTCAACATAACCACAATACTAAAGCAGTTGCTAATGACCTACAAGTTTTAAAAATGTCTACCACATTTGGACGGAGATCTCTTAAATACACAGGCCCCAAAATTATTAATTTACTTCCCGAATCTCCAAAAAATTAAAATTGTACAAGTTATCAAAATGTTTAATAAGCGGTTAATGGATGTTGGACGGAACGCACTTTTTTATTCTGTGGTGTGGTAATTGTAATATCAATTTATTTAAAATATCGCTTATTATTAGGACACCCGTTACTACCTCTTTTATTAATAATATACAACATGATCAACAATCACACGTAAATTAGCAAAAATTTGTAAACAAACCAAAAAATCAGTCTAAAAAGATCCTAATTTTTATTGCAACATTTCTTCTTTTTGTTTATTTGCGAATTTTTCAAAATTTTTCCTCCTAGCTTAAATAAAAGGTTACGGAAATTTCGATTAATAAAAATCATTGGTCACTGCCTTCTTTGGTACAGACGGTGTCTAGTTAGGAAGGCAGGGTCCAGCAAACCGGCATACGAGTACTACTGCTCTGGACATCTATGGATTTTGTGGAGTAGTCCGCTCTCATAAGTCATCTTGAACGTAGTTATGCAGAAATTATGCAACAATTTGTCAAAAATGAGTTTACTTTTATTTTTTGCATTAATGATCCAACTCGTATCAGTCATACTTACGCGGCATAATTTTAAGCGACGATTAATAAATATATATATTTTTTTCTAAAATGATCCAATCATTTTTCTTGGATGACTTATTCTCAAACAGTCTTAACACTCATTTTCCGTAAATGATTCATTTGGCTGTAGTTTTAAGAAATCGAGGTTATACTTCAAAAACGAGTTAAATGCATATTTGATAAAATTGAGTAAATGACTTGAAAGTTTATGAGCATTTATTCGTTTGAGGATTTCAGAATCTCATAACAATGTATTATTTTTCTAATAGGCTTTTTTATTAACTAATGATTTTGTTTACAAAATAGACCTATATTGTAATAGATTTTAAATAAAAAAATAATAAACCAAGGTGGGAGAGCATTTAATTTGTTTGACCAGAACATGATTTGCGTAAATCATATATTTGACTTGAAATTGATTTTGAACCTATTCAAAAAAGTATCAAATACTTTTCTGTTTTGTCACGGAAAAAAATAATGAAAATAGTTCATATAATCTGCAGAAAAACTGCATTTATCTGGTTTTTCGAGAAGCTAATTTAAAAATTAAACATCTTAACGAAAAATGTGTTACACCTAAAGATGGACCTTAAAAAACTGATCAAAACTGCATCAAAATAATTTAACTCGTTTTTGAAGTATACCCTCGAAATACGGATATTTTACAAATTGCAATGACCCCGAATTTGAGCAACCGCTTTTTGATATAACGTACTGTTTTCTATGGAAGTGTACGCACAAACCGTTAATATCAACGTGGAAAAAAACGTTTTATCAAGAAGTCTTTATGGGGCCTAGCTGTAAGACTTTAGGTTCTGAACTTAACTAAAGCCGTCTCCAAGTTTTTAATTGTACAATCTGAGCACGGCCGAGTGCATAAGAACTACTCATAAACCGATTCGGGTGGTGAGGATAACGCGCCATAAAACTTGACCGGTGCGAAGCGCGAAATTGCCGTAAGCGACGGTCGCGCCTTGACCCTCGGGGGCGAGTAACTTTTTTGCTCTCGACTGTACCGCCTGCGCGTCGATGTGCCACTTCCCCAATTTATTTTCTTGGCATTAATCATGATTGACATTGTTTTTGCTCATCTTCGCCATCGCAGCCATCGTCACGTCACGTTCAGGGAGCATTCGCAGACGGCAACGGCGGACCGCAAGAGATCGTGCCCGTTCTTAAGAGGGTAGGTACCGGCGAATTACATGCTGCAGCGCTCTGGCACTGCCGAATAAGCATCGAACCAAAAGACAAGTTACGGGCGAGAAAATGTAGTAAAATACAAATTAAAAATTTCAAAACGGCACAAACGACTGCACAGATTTTCTTGAATAATAGCTAAGAACACTCTCGATCAAGTCACATTTTAAACAAAAAAAATATATTAAAATCGGTTCATCAATTTTGGAGCTACGATGCCATAGACACGTTAAACTTATAACGCACCTCTGTTTGCGACGGGGGTTACAAAAATAAACAAATTTAAAAAAGCAACTTCAATTCAAAATAAATCTACTACCAAAAAACTAATAAATAATAAATAAACTTTTTATTTTAAAGTCGGCTTTATATATCTTTATTATGTGAGGCTCACACAATTTTTCTTGGGCAGCGAATTAATCTAACGCCGCTTGCGTAAAATAAGGTAGAAAAAAAAAATAAAAACGATTTGATTCTGTTCAAAACGATATCATAATGTATTGATCAACATTACTTAATACAAATATCATTTAGAAAAGTACCTAAACAGATCAAACAATAAATATAAAAAATATCGTACTTCAAAATTAGTCCAAGTGAAGTCGGCGCAGACACGCTATACTATTTATTTATTTATCTATATTTATTTGAGAAAAAAACATTTACATAAAGAAATATACAGGCGGAAATAATAAAATATTAAAAACAATGATACCAAATTACAATTATAAAATAAAACCAATTAAATATTTCCACTGAGTGAGTATAAAATTAGTGTATAAGGGGAGGGAGAGGATAGGCCCAGGTTTATACGAAAGTTGCAAACGGTATGTATCTGCGCCGATTTCAACGTTCCGGTCGATCTTTTTTTAATTAAATTAAAGTTTCCATCCAGACGGTGTTATAATGAATAAAATAAAATGGCCTTCAGTGTGGTCCACGGAACCGGCTATGAAGTATGAATACGTCGTCAAGGCGAGGCTCGAAAGACTCCTCGGCATCCAGGAAGAGAAATTACGGCAAAAAAGCCTCGCGCGTCGATCGAAATGCGTTTTCGCGGCAAAAAAAAAGAAACATGGCCGCCCGGCCTTTTCGCGAATGAATGAATGAATAATAAATAATATGCGAGTCGCTCGTCCGCCAAATGATTGATGGAACCGCGAGATAAAGGCCGCGATGACTGATTTCTTGCGTTCAACTCATCATTCGCTGGACTCCATGACTCCACTCCATGCGGCTCATCCCGTGCAAATGCCGATTTTTTAGATGACGCCATTTTTCAAACATGGCGGTAAAACTTTTTGACATTTGAGAATGCTACTTACTCTTTTGCCTGCAATTATAAACTTATATTTTTTTTTTCGTTATAAATTCATTCAGGATTATCATTATTAAGTACAAAATTATCCTATTATATAATTCAGTTGTATACTAAATATCTCTGTCTATTCAAGACGATCCATAGCGCCTGATCATATTGATATTTTCGAAATAATTTCTCATATACGAGTACACGAAAAAGATATTCAAAGATATAATTTGACTATTAAAAAGGTCGCAATACTGTCTCTTTCTTTAGAAAGATAAGATAGAGATGGTCATATTTTCATCTGTTCCAACGTGGCTAATACCCTGCATATGACAGAAATCCCAATTTTTGGTTTTCAGGATACCGTTGGAAATTTTGTGCTATTAATCGAAGATCAAAAACTAATTTGATTATTTACGCACTTATTAATAAACTCAGGTGACATTTTTAGTCACTAACATTTTGGTAATTATAAGCAACTACATTTTTTTCTTTAAAAAATTACACTTTTACAGAGTAGCTTTTTTTATATAGAAGATGGACATTCTTAAGATTGAAATTAGTATGGTTTGTGTTATCAAGTTAGATGTTATAAAATTATTTAATTTTAAAGAACTTTATTTATTTTTTATTTCGTCAAAGGTTTTGAAACTGAGCTTTTGACGAAAATAAGTATTTTTTCAAAAAAGAGGTTTTGACGAAAATAAGACAGGAAAAAAATTTAACGAAAACGAGCTTTTTTCAAAAAAGTGTTTTGAAAAAAAAAGAGCTTTTGACGAAAATGAGCTTTTACTGACAAAAAAGGCTTATGGGGAAAATTAACTTTTGTGGACCATGAACTTTTTTCAAAAAACAAATTTTAGCTAAAATAAGTATTTTTTGAGAAAGAACTTTTTACGGAACAAACTTTTGACGAAAATGAGATTTTGACAAAAAAATAAGGCTTCTGAGGAAAATGAGCTTTTATGGAACACGAGCTTTTTAAGAAAAACTAGCTAATTGGGTGGTTATCACGAAAAAGCTTTTGACAAAAAGAGTTTTTTTCAAATAAATCTTACGACCAAAAAAAGCTTGAGACGAATATAAGCTTTTGTGGAGGGAGCATTAGCATTTTTCGATAAACAAATTTTAACCAAAAGGAGCTTTTTTCATGAAAATAAGCTTTTGACGAATAAGATGTTGTGACGAAAGAGAGCTTTTATAGAAAAAAATCTTTTGACGAAAAAACGACTTTTGAGGAAAATGGGTTATTGCCGAAAATGAGCTTTTGAGGAAAAAGTGATTTTGACGAAAAGAAGCTTTTGAAGAAAATGACTTTTTGAGGAAAATAAGCTTTTTTCGAAAAAGAGAATTCGAGCTAAATGAGATAAAAAAACGTATTACTTATACAGATCAAATTGTTAACCTCCTCCTTTTTTTTCAGTCGGTCAAAATCAAAACGAAATTGAATCATTTTGACGATAAGATTTATAAATGGACCAGCAATAAAGTTGTATTTGTATTTTTATCGATCGATCAAAGCATAATATCGACCAGTCATTGATTAATGCAAACACTTACCTTTCAATCCGAGTTCAGGTCGATACCATTTGTATTTTTAGGTAGATTTCATTAGAAATGCTACCTATTGCAATGGGTACCATGTCATGACTTCCGAATGTCGACATATCCTCTTCACATCCCCTAGAACTTAAAACCACCCTCAGTTAAAAAGGCTATATATCTACCTATATTACTTTCTTGTGGACGCGATACCTACCGTAATTTTACACCAATCACTTTCAAATCTCGGCTAAGTTCGGTAACGGGTAAAATCAGACCAGGGGGTAAAAGGTTCGAAAACCTGAATTTTACTGTAACTTTCTTAGTATATAAGATGTCTAATTCATTTAAATTTTATATTATTCCTTAGATAAAGGCCTAAACCGTGTCCTGGGGGTGGGAAAAATTGGTTTTCCCACTTTTCAAATCGTTCAAAATGTATAATTTTTCTAAACTTTTATCTACGATAAAATGTTTCACCACTTTGATCCATGTTTAACGAAATGTTCAGATAATTTATATGAACGTTTCATACTTCTTAAGAATTTATTTAATACCTTGCTATTTTTAATATTGTAATTATAGTCATTACTTATCTACAGGACTCACAGGGGATATAAATACTAACATAACACGAAGTATGTTGTATTTATTTTAACACCAATAAATGACCAATCTTTTAATTGCGTCTTTCTATAATGTTCGTGTTACTGTCGGCATACAAAAGAAACTTTTAAATGATTGTACGCTCTAGATCGGGACGTATGTATTTAAATAGACGCCGATCGATGGCATATCTGTTACCAGTCATTGTAAAACTTATAAGCACTGCAGATAAGTACATAATTAATTTTGTAGATAACCATCGCAGTAACAATCGATCAAATATTACAAGTAAAGATTATCGAATATCAGATAATGACTTCTTAGTGAAATGGAAAGTTTCGAATTGTTTTTTTTTAATATATATATATAACAATAGAAACTCGACTGCTAAACTTTTCATAATACATTACATTGTATTTTGACTAAAATATGCAATAATTCGATTTTGTAAATAATACGTCACTAGTTTTTTTAAAAATTTGTACTTAAGATTTACGGAAATATTTACGTATCGGGCGATATTTAAACAAAAAGTTTAACTAAAAATGCAAAATCCCATAAGTCAAAACAGCCACACCAGCAGCTAATAGCTTAAAATATGGTTAACTATTTTCTTGTACGGTCAATAACTAATATTTAACTGTTTTATGCTATTTTACATATACAAATTGGAATCAATAAAAATATCCGTAGATCGTGATAGTCTAGTGGTTAATTAAGGCGTTGGACTATTGACCCAAAGGTCGCGGGTTGGAATCCATACATAGTCTTACCATTTTTAACGCTCCATTACCACCATCTTCCCTGACTCTAGGACATTTGGCCTTGGCCCAAAAAAAAAACTTCACTTTCAGCTTGAAAATTAAAAAACTGACAATTCTAAAATTCTGAAATTAGAAAAAGCCTAAAGTAAAACACGCTTATATTAACTTTTTTGTAAAACTAACTAGTCTGGTATTTTAACTCCTTCGATTTTAGCATTTTGCCTTCGAGGAGTAGGATACTCTCAAAAAAGACTCCCTGAACTGTTAAAGTTAAGCCGAAACCTTAACAGACCACTGTAAGCTGAACAAACACCTGCACAAATTGAGCCTATCGACCAAAGACAGGTGCAGACTCTGCCTAGAGAGCCCAGAAAACCCTATACACCTACTAGGTGTACGTGGGCCCCTCATCTACAAAAGGTACCAGCTGCTAGGCACCCATCTCCTCAAGCTAGAAGATATTAGAACCATCGCACCCAAAAAGTTACTCAACTTTATCTACAGTACGGGACTAGAGGGCGAACTATAAGTGAATTTAAATGTTCAATAGTTCTGGAAAGGACGCGATACAAGGGGGGGGGGGGGGAAACAAACCCCCATATCCGCTAACATATATAACATAAGTTAAGGAATTTGGTTTTGAGACCAAAAATGTGGATTTTTTGAAGATTTTCTTATGTTAACCCTTAACTGCACTGAATCCATTGAGAAACGACTCACGTTGGTCTGTTTAGCAATATTTTCCCGACGAAACTCTTCGTTTTTGACATGTTTGTTTAATTTTATTGCTTTAAATTAACGATTAGAGCGACGTGACATGAGAAACCCTTTCGCTGAGCGTGCGTTTCGAAATACATTCGAAACGTCGCCATAACGAGAGGGTCATAGTTCCCATATAACGAACACCATGTTTCGAAAACAAAACTCCATTAGCCCTCGGATCTGTGTTTGCATTCTAAACAACGGACGAAAATAAATTATCTCGAAGCCCCGCGTAAACGTCGCTCGATATCTCCGCGACACGCTCGTCCCAGATTACTTTCGCCGGGTTGCGTAAGATCGGAAGATCGTGTCAGTTTTATTGCCGTATGACTGAGATGTCAGCGGCGAAGTACCTACTAGCCCCTTCTATTTCATATTGGATAATTAATGGCCGTTACTCGTTTATAGACGGCAGTTATTCGAGTAAAACTATAATTAAATTCAAGACGAGTAACTAATGAATCTAAGAAATGCACCAGTTTGCATAGATCGATGCAATTGGACAGAACTGAAAATCCCTTATTCGCGAATTAACCATCATTAGAATTAACATCATAGTAACCTATAAGGTTTCAATTGAAGTATTTTAATTTAGCTCATATTTTGGCTTTAAACTGGCGTGATAAATCTTTTTTTTTTCAACCACCTTTTTCCGGATTATTTAAGAACAGGTTTTTTTAACCTAGTTAGAGTGGCCATGTCACTTTTAAGTATAATAAATGGCTGGTATTTAATTTGTCTACATGTTGCGACATTATATTGTGCCATTATTATATAAAACAAAATAAATAAATTGTATTAAAATTTAGAATTTTAAGTTATTCTATTTATCAAAATCCCAATTGAGATTTTAGAATATCTACTGCACCTGAAATCTTGCTTATATTGCATTTTTAGTCTTAAGTTTTTTCTTTAGTATGAATTATTGCGTAACATTATAATAATAACATTCTACAAAGGCGATATTTAAACGCGAACTTCTGTAGTACCGTCAAATCGTTTTGGAAGTGGTTTCCCATAAGTTTTATTTACCAGCATTAGATTTATTTATTGAAAATATAATATTACAATTTTTAATTAGTACAATATAACTATGTAACGTATACGTATTATTAAATAGCTTATAATTAAAGCGACAAGCGACTGTTGCGTTGTACAGATGTTTCCTGCCTCCCTAACTAGACGAATCTATACTAAGGGAAGCAGTTTGGTTTCGTTTGCTTAATGTGTCACTTCCGTCATCTGACCGATCCTATAACAAAATCGAAAAGCTATATAAATATAATGTAAAATAAATACATCATCGCAATAAACTATAAATACATATACATTTTATAATAAATAAATAAATATTTCCAATACACAAAAATAAAACCAATATTTATATAAAATTGAGTTAAACATAGTTATTACACACAAATATATAAATTAAATATAGTTTATACTGAATATATATACTCGATTGATAATTATATTCTCTTTATAGATGTTTACTTAATTTTATTGCCATGTCTAAATACAAGAATATTTATTTTCATTAACAAACAAGTTGTACAGGATGTGCCATTAGTTTATAATAATTAAGTACATTTCTCCATATAAAAATACAATTATTATAGAACAATAATTTACAGCCGGAACTTTGAGCTCAAAAACTATAAAAATAATGTTAAAAGAATTGGTAACTAAAAGTCCTCGAAGCGGTATAGTGCCTTCTGAATAAAGTCGTTTTTTATAGCTTTCCTGAAACATTTTAGGTTATTTCTTTCTTTAAAATCCTCAGGCAGTCTATTAAAATAACTACTCGACACCCATATAGGCGCTTGTAAGGTTAATGAGTTTTTCGAGATGAGCACATCCTGATAATCGGTCCAGCGGTTCCAGAGTCTCGCCGTTACAGACGAAATAACACACGGCGACCCGCCCACGCGTTCGATTTGCTTCGATTTGCTTCGCCGCCATATGTTCGTAACGGGTACGTAGCATTAGAGGGCTTTACGTTAATATTTTTAATCAAATTCATGGCTCCTGCTGCTATATTTGGGTGACTTGTGTTGCACCAAGGTCGCTGTTCTCGCGCGATTGCATCAATCACCGATTGTTACAACAGGATCCGCATCTTACCCACTGACAATTGACAATGTCATTACTCCGTCACCGGCGTGGGTTGGGAGTGATCTTTGCTCGTAAAATATAATTTGTCACGATTGTAGTTTTGATATCATAATATTAAGGCGAAGCATATTTTTATAGGGCGGCAGGTTTTTGTTTACTTACAGCCTCATAATATAGAAATTAAAAAACACTAACTTTTCCACGTTTTGGATCTTTCATTTACCCTTCAAATACATATTTTCCTAAGGCTCTAAATGTCTTTTATAGGAGAGCAATTCAACTAGAAAATACTATTAGCAGTTAAGCATATATAAAAATCTGCCTTTATTTATTGAACACATAAGATAATGGTATCTAAACATATTTTTTTTATGACCTTAAACCATGAAGCTGGAAATCGTCGCGCGCCTCTTAACTGCAGTTAAGCATGGACCTATTCCCGGGTTTCCGCAAGATCTCTAATTTTTACTATTCTCCGCGAAAGCATCCTACCCATTTTGGCATTACATTTAATATTGCAAGGACTCAATAAAAGGTTTTTTTTTAAATATAATGAAATAATATTGAGTTTACTCTTTGGCTTAACGATATCTTAGTTACCGCATGGACAGTGGGAAAGTGCCGACGATTGAACATAACAATTGCGACATTTCTCGCGAACGCGTGCGGTCTGCGTGATTGGGAGAAAAAATATGCGCCGCTCTCGCTTCTCGCCAGATCCATCCCCCGAGAATGGCATCGCAAGTTTTAGTAGCAGCTAAACGCGTTGCTTACATCAGTAGAGGAGGGAAAATATTTCTAGCTTTGAAACTACCTACTATTTTCAAATGGACCGCTAAATTTTCTACTTCCGTTTTTACTTAGGATAAAAATAAATAATAAAATAAAAATGTTGGTCATTTGACTCTTGTTAAACATATAAATTATGTGAAAATCTTCATTGGAAATGAGGCTACGTGGTCCATCGCGCATTGACGGTACCAATTTCCTGACGACAAAACAAAAAACAGTAATATCAGTCTTTTCACCCTCAGTTACCATATCTATATGTTTTAAAAGATCGTTGCTCGTTTGTGTATTTTGATTCGATCAATGCCAGTATTACATTTGAATAGTAATGCCGTCGTTTTCCGCGGTTTTACGATGCATTGTCCGCAGGTGAGTCACCGCGCACGCGATTTCAAACCATGCGACACGTTCTGACCATAGCTCGACGGATTTAGGTAACTCACAATAAAGAATATTTTTTTTATATATTCGAAGAAATTAGTATGATTCCCTAAATATATCTTATATTAATAGGAAACTACCTTACACTGGACGTAACCCAATGAAACTTCAATGGAATCAACTCGAAAACATAATACCATTTCGACAGAAAACTTAGTTTGTATATATTTTTCTTACCTTATACTGGAAATAATAAACAAGAATGGCTGGGAGTCTAGTCGCGCATGTAGTACCAACTTGTGATGGGTTCCTTTATTACCTATCTCCGATTGTGCCTGCAGCGCTTTTAGCCCATTCGTTGTGCGTTTTGGATGGCGACTGAGGCAAAAGTGGATTATTTTTTAGGACTCGGTTGAATAAAATAAAAAAAAGCATACAGTGGTATCATGGCATTCTTTTAAATCATCATAAATTTTACCAACAAACTGCCGTGTTTAAAAACATTAAGTAACAAACTAATAAAACCTACAGTCCCAAAAAGTGTAAAAGAAGAAATTAAACTCAAAATATTCTTTTGGACACGACAACCACCCTAACACATTAATCACTTTCAAATTGATTCGAACAGTTGAATAAAATTATTAGGTAAACTTAGGTTGAAAGTGCCAATTTTAAACTGATATCGTAGGCTTGCACCGGTAGTTGCTGAATATAAAGTAGAGCATTTCATCTCGAAGAAAGGTTTCGATCTCGCCTAAAGGGAATTTTGATCTCCAACATGGCTTCTCTAAATCAGCGGGGCATTTGACATTTGCTTAAATGTCACGAGACTGGTTTGGAGTCGTCGAGCTAAAGAGCTGACCTTTCAATATTGGAGCGATTAAATCCAACAATACGGCAGGCGGAACTACGTCCTGTTTGCTTTATAATTACACTACGAATCCCTACGATAAAAAATCCCTTTCAGCAGGCCGAAAGGCGGAGGTAGATTTCACCGGATCAAAGTAGGGGATAAGCGAATTCCGATTGTACGAACTGTATCAAACTCACTCCCCTGCACGGCAGCTCGCGCACCTCAATTCGCCGCCGCGCCGTACCCTTGCGCAGCGAGAATGCGTATACTGATTTTTTTGACGAAGGATGAGTTTTTGAATTTTGAAAAACGATTTTTTCCCATCCCTAGGACCAATGGTTTGTACTCACAAAAAAGTTTTCATCGGATAAATTTTAGGCCCTTATCTGAGGAATAATATAAAATATTAATGAAATGAAAATTTATAGCAAAATTTCACGTTTTTCGAAACAACTTACCTATTCCCGCTACCCTGGTCCGATCTTGACCGAGATTTTGTGCCCTTAAATTTTATGAATCAATTTGAAAGTGATCGGTGTACAATTACGGCAGGAATTCCATAAGAAAGTTATATAAATAGATGATAAATGGATAGATATATAAAATTTTAAACTGAGGGTGAGGGTGTTGGGGAACGTGAAATGCGAAGATATGTAGAATTTTTCCGGATGCCATGCAATGGGTAGCTTTCCTAATGAAATCTACCTAAAAAACTTGCAATAAAACAAATAATCTTCAACCCTATTGTAGATACATGGGTTATAACGGATTTCACGTTATACAGGATGTCCCGGTACCATTTCCGGTAAAAATTATATATCAAAACCATCTGGTTCCTAAGAAAAAAAACTGCAAACTTTACATGATAATATTAAATTGTTGTTATTATTGGCAGGTTAACATTAGCCGATATATCGTGTATTTAAGAAAGTAATATATCGATTATTTAAACGTGTGAGAACGTTTAGAAATATTCCCTTGTAGCGACGAAATTGCTCGGCGTGCCTGCATTAAAATACGCGCCGGCCGTCGACCGGTCATCCTTGAGTTCTCAGGATACTTTTGAATGTGGTCTCATGCAAAATGGCAACATTTATTTTCAATTCACGTGTGCACATTTTACGGGACTCGAATTGCCCGCCCAACCCAGAGCATTGAGGAAAATCTTGAGTGCCGGTCAAGATATTGACAGGCGAGCTTGAAATTCGGTGCTTTATTTTTATAGGCGTCAAGGTTTTACTCTGCGCGGTCAATTATTGCGTAAGCAATTATTGGTTTTTATATAATTACATTTTTATTATATAAAAATTAAAAAAACAAACTTTTTTATGTTTTAGACTCTTCATTTACTTTACTTTACTTGTCACAGTGACATAGTTTACTTGTCACAGTGACATCAGTCATCTGACGCAAATCAATGCATTAGTGGTTTAAGTCCAAACTATACCCTAAATGTGTCAATCGATTATTATAGCTAGAACTAAAATGACTATTGCTCTCTAGCGGTTAATTTCAAATTAAATGTTAAGTGCAACAATCGAATATCTAGAAATATAATTGCTAGGGCTTTTTGACTTTAGCGGTCCAAACTGCATTAAGGACACGTCGCATCTTACTCTAACGTCACAAGCGTCACTGACACATGCCTCAATGTCATCAAATAAGAAATTATCCTCTCCGAAAAATCGTAGGGTCCCGCTATAATTGTTTACACATCAAAAAAATAGTATTTTCATTTATTATTGTTTGTTGTTTTGTTGTGTGCATAAGACGTCCCATGATCTAAACTCGAAATTATTACTGCCAAAATAACAGTGTCACTCTTGCTAATGGATCCGTCATAAGGGTGTAATAAGCTATATTAATAAAATAATAATTAAATATTTTATAAAACTACACACTTTAGTTTGCAACCAAAAAAACCCGTTTAAAATATGTAAAACGTTTTTTTTGTCGTAATTTCGAAATTTACTTCTAATGAAAAGTAACATTTTAGCTTCTTTAACATACATGCATGAATAAGACGCTACTATACCCGTCCTCTCGCCGTCTCTCCGTCCGTCTGTTGCATCATTCAACTAGAAAAGCGCAAATGCGGAATAGTTGAATGTTTGTGTGCAGATTAATGCTCCTGAAAAACAACCGTAGCCATTTAGATCACATCGGAGGCATCGGGATCACATCAATATAGATATATAACATTAAAGTAAAAAAAAAATAGATTACCAATAATTGAAAAAAAAAGCTGCTGGAAACTCGAGGACGTAGTAGTTATTACTGACCAGTTAAAACTACTACAAACCCATCTACTCGTATGTGCGCAAATAGAAACATGTAAAAGAAAGTTCAGTGCCACGTTATAATTATTATAAATTAAAATAATATGTCCGTGTTGTTTCATTACTAGCCGCACGTCAATAGTTATAAAAAAAAACTAAAATGCTGGTAAAATTTATGTTTTTTTTTATTTTATTTTACTCAAACCTAAAAAATAACCTTTTGTTATGGCCATTCAAATCGCACATCGAAAGTTCCGCAGGCATAAGTGGAGATAGGAAATGAGGCAACCCATCACAAATTGGTGGCGCGCGTAGTGTGGAGGAGCTACCAGACGCCTGTAGGGACTAACTGTTAGACGTCAGGTTATGGTTAAATAATTTACCACTAATAACGAGTATTTTATTCTTGTTAATAAAACACTCGTTAAATATCTCAATTCAAACAAAAACAGCTTTTTAAATTCCCTATAACTTTAGACTGGTCATTTTTATTAAAAGTCTATCGCTGTAGATTAGAAGATAATGATTCTTAGCACTCAGGTTATATCGTAAACACACCAAAACTTGATAGTAATTAACAGCAATTTGACAGTAATCTACCTGTTTGGGCGTAGTTACGACGTCCGCGCACTTAAACTTCTCTGTATTTTATGAGCGTTTGCATTTTTTCCACTTATGGAATTTATCATCATCACGTCATAATTCTGAATTCGCATTGGTGTTTTGGTACTTGGTACTTGACACTGCAACTCTTCTGCGAGAGATACCTGCCGGATGGTGACACGCCACCCGCTACTATAGACTTACACAGTAAATATTAATCCCAACCGAGCGTCCGAACCCATACCTAAATTATTATATTGGTAAATTATTATATTAAATAAAATTATAATAATATATTTAAAACGCTTAAGACACGATCACGTTCTGTTCGAAATCATATCCAATTTTCTTCGCTGATGGTTTAAAATATCTTCTTTTCCCGTTCGTTCGGGTATGCCGCAAGGATCCTAAGCTATTTTATAGATACTAGTAGTTATCCAGTGACCACTAGTTTAGTTTGAGTATTATTTTGGTTCTTATACCTTTATAATACGGTGAGTTTACCTCTATAATGAATATATATATAGTAAAATTGTATAATGTATTGCTTAAATACCGTATTTAGATGATTCCTTACGATATAATAAGCGTTCGCCGTTACTTTACATTACTTATATAAAAGTCTGACAGTATTGACATTTGGAAAATTCGAATGCTTTTTAATATTTTTACAGATTGAAAATTTTCAAACAAATTATGTAGGCAGAGTGTTCAAAGGAAAATTAATACCGAACGCACAGATAGTTGCATCGCTTGAGGTAATGCACGCTGGTTTAAATACAGGCCTGTATTTTATGAAAGCTTTTCACTCTCACCTATCTATCTGTGCGCTTATGCAATACGGTCAAACTTTCATTAAAGTGGTAAAATAATGATTTAGAAAAGAAACAATAATTATTAAAAACATATAATATGACGTATAATGAATGAGAAGTGAATGGTTTAATGAATATTTACAAGAATAACTTACGTTCAACGTAGGATATATGCAAATGAATCGTCATGGCTAAAAATAAAAAAAAGTGTAAAATATATGCACATATAAGTAATAATTTTAAATATATATTTATTTTAATTTTATTCTATTATTAACAAATTATGAATAAATACGTCATTAGCGTGTGTTATTTGCATTATTCCCTGAAATACCTATGAAATTAAAAAATTGGAATAGTTAATAAAACACATATTATCCTTATTTTTTGATACAATTTTTTGTCAGTTTTATTTTTTCAGGGAAGGGTTATATAAAGAGAATCGAGACCGCTACTTCAGAATAGAAATTTTAAAAATCTCTGGAAACAACTGATTATCGACTTTTTTTTCGATGATCAGTCATCGATTATTCGATTTAATTTCATACATAAATATTAGCTTTGCTTTAGAATCAATCACTGCAATAGGTGGTCGATCCAGAGCGCCAGTTATGCAAGCGCACACACTTGAAGATATTGACTTCCTTATTCCAAGTGGAAGCTGCATCTTGATGACGACTCAAGTGGTTATTGTGTAATCTGGTTGGACCATTTAGAGCCGCTGGGAGTTGAATGACGTGGAGTTTAGCGTAGCAAATACTCATATTGATTTTAGGGTATAATTGAAGCGGTGAGTGCATGAAGGGGAAAATGCTTAAAATCCCAAAATAAAACATGATAAATTTAATATAACTACCCAGTATGATATGCATGAAAACGCCTTCGTTTATTATATTTATTAAATTTATTTAAATATTTGCTAATATAATAGACAAATAATTTTAAAAATTTGATTATTATAAAAATTAAAGAAATTATTAGAAATATATTTTCGTAAGATGTTGACTGTGCTACAAACGAAATTCAGTATGTATTCTTTAAAGTTCATGAATCTTGAAATTCAATTTTGTTACTTAACCCCTTTGTGCGCTTCATGATTGAGCAGGTACTTACCGTCCCAGTGGCTAGTCTAACGCTGACTCGCCGATCGCAAATTGACTGCGAGCGAGTTTGACATTTGAGCGAGTGACGAGTCGGTTTCAGACTAGCCCCACTGAACAGGCTTCGTCAAACAGGGCGTTAAAATGCCTACCAACTGTAAATTTGTTTTGTTTTCTCTGATATACCATCAAATTTGTAGAGCTATTGTTTGTGTAAACGATGTTTTTAGTTATAATCATTAACTCTATATTTTTGTTTAGGATTCATTACATGTGCTTAATATGAAACTGATACATTTCTGGTTTTGTCAAAGATATACTAAATAGATTTTGAATATATTTAAGTTTTAACGGTCGGTGGATTTTTGAATTTTATTTAGGATAGGGGTGCTAAACGACTTGATCGTTCATAGTCTCGACACCATTTTCGAACATTTAATGGGAGGGCGTATGTGTTCTCTATTATGAATAAGAAATTTTGTGATAATAATTGATGCCTAAATTGTTTAAACTACCAGTATTTTTTACGACGCGGCTCCACGTGTAAACGCACCGACGTTTAACGTACCCATTACAAAAACCGTTTATTATTACGCAATATAATACGCAAAGTATACATTTTTTTCTCAGAAACCATGACGAATTGCGATAAACGGTCTTCACAAATAATATTTGAAATCGCAGGACCAATTAGCTAGATGTTTCATCGGGAATGGTCACGGGACGCGGTGTATGTAGTAACGATATCATTTTCACACATCCTAAAACCGAAATGAGTTCAAACTGCAGTACTGCAGTGTTTTCCACAGGGAAATTGTAGATGGTATAATAACTAAAGAATACCTGAAGTATACGAGTACGTTATATTAAAATGCACTGAAGAGGAGAAAATAATTTCAATAAAATCATGGCCTCAGACATTGTTTTAAGATTACAAACTTCTGCGCTTGAGTGTCCAGGCGCTAAACAGAACATAACTAAGTATCACTCTAAGACCTGCCGCTGATGAACTGGGCGATGGAAATAGACACGGACAGGCGGACATTCCGTCTCTTTTTGGTTCATTTGTGGACACGAACCGCGCCGGTATGTGATTAACATTTCGAGCACTCTGTCAAGCCGCAGATCTACTCTTGTCTTTGATGTGCGATTTATTTGAAGCCGTGCTCTATGCAGCTATGGGCGGGTGAACGCCAACCGATTGCTTCTAGCCGTGTTCCACAATTAATTGTGGACCCAAGAACTATAAAAAACTGAACTGCCCTAGAGATATCAATTCTAAATTTTGGAGGAAAACTGCTCTAGAGAAATCGATGCATTATACTTTAAGTTTTAATGAAGTATGTTAAGTAAATGAGAAATTGGAGAGTTTTTTCATTCTTGAGTAAATAATGAGCTAACGAAATGACTGAAGAATGAAGCACTCTTATTAACTTTGTTTTGATGTGTCTATAAAAGCACATAAATAGTTGGAGGGACTTATTTCTTCGTGTGAAATCGGATTGAGTCGTCGCCCTGTCCGAAATCGACTATCTACGTTACTTTTTTGATTCAATAAAGTTTTGTAACGAGTGAATTTGGAAAGATCAATTTGGGATAACTTAGTATTAAATAAATTACAGATTCAATCTAGGAATAGTTCAAGAATGAATAACATCTATAGAACTAATAATATTACGAATATTTAAATTAACTGGAATAATTAATCGATTGTCAATAAATTATAAAAATTATAATAATAAATTATATTTTAAATATTATTAAAAATTTTACTTTAATTATATTTAATTTTAAATAAAAATATTTTTAATTATTTTATATTTAAAAAGTATATTTTAATATAGGGGAGGGCAGTTGTTTCATTACTAGCCGTGCCTCAAAATTCTCAAAAAAAGAAACTAAAATGGTGTTAAAATTTATGATGAATGAGTGTCATGTAATGTTAGATACCACAGGCGCGTGTAGTCTGGGGAGAAGATGCCGTCAATGACACCTCTAGGGCCTAGCTGTTGTAATACAGGGTGTAATAGCCAATCTTGTTTGATTCTGTCAAGGGGAAACGTTTCTGATCTGTAAATATCTATCAAGTTACTTATTTCGTTTTGTCATTATTTTCATTTAAGCGGGTGCCAATCGGACCCTAATTTTCTTCCTAAAAATATACACCGAACTTAAAAATAGATTAACAGACCGTTTTTATTGGAAGATGGAAACATAGACTCGCATTAGATAATGGCAATAATGGCGAGTGACTCACCCTGCATTGCCGACGGACGCCCCGCCGTTGGCCGCCTGTGATTTAGTTCGCAATTCGCCCGACGCGACGCACCTCCGCTCTTTTCCTTTTTCAAGTTCAATGCCGGCGGCTCGCGTGCTTTCAACTTGTGACGTCATCAACTCGCCGGTGCTTCTCAAACTTTCTACTCGTGACGCTCGTGTGCCACCTATCTATGGTATCTATGGTTTAAAACCGCGTCGGCTCTGTTCCGGGTGCAAAAATTATCTTTGCGTTTTCTCGTAAATTGTATATATATATTTGCATATATCCTACGTTGAACGTAAGTTATTCTTGTAAATATTCATTAAATCATTCACTTCTCATTCATTATACGTCATATTCGTTACATTTTCACTGTTTTTTTCATAATTATTGTTTATATAAAGGTATTAATTTTTCTTTTAACATTTTGGCTATACAATTTGTTTGAAAATTTTAAATCTGTAAAGATATTAAAAAGCATTCGAATTTACCAAATGTCGATATACTGTCAAACTTTTATATAAGTAATAACGGCCGAA
Organism: Neomicropteryx cornuta; assembly: GCA_020383195.1. Classification (NCBI taxonomy): domain Eukaryota; kingdom Metazoa; phylum Arthropoda; class Insecta; order Lepidoptera; family Micropterigidae; genus Neomicropteryx; species Neomicropteryx cornuta. The sequence goes on from JAHKQU010000028.1 coordinate 2,677,785, forward strand.
CGGCGAACGCCCTTTAATTTATTTATTTAGGTTCATCATAAATTTTGACAATACAGTATAGCAATTAAGAATAATGGAACAGTAAATTCATACAAGCGATTGGCCCTACTATACTGTTTTCTGCCCCCTTAATTAGACTATCGTCTGTACTAAATAAGACAGTGTTCCGTCCTCTTCGAGTTTTAAATTATAACCTATACACAGGTCACTGTTTTCGTTTTCAAGAATCTTTATTATAGTATTAGTTTAAACGTTATACATTTATAGTATGATGTGCGGCAAGATATTTGTCAAACCACTTCAGTATGCTTACGCCTAAAGTATGGATTCCTGTAATTATAACCGAGATTTCGTTATTAATTTCATTGAGATCTATAAGTAAAAAAAAACTATTATATTTTTTTATTTATTGTTATTTTCACTGAAAAAAAAACTTACAGCTAGACATACAATTATTACAAAAAAAAAAACATTTTATCTATACATACAAAGAGAAAATGAGATACATCTCCTCTCATCTTAATTTGCACTTAGTGGCATGTCAGAAACTTCACCGTGTCCATCTAACTAGGTGCTGAACACCTGTCCTAAGATGGACTATCTTTCTGTTTCCAATAAAAATGACCTGAATTCGAAGTATACGGAGCAGAAAGGGCAATAATCTAAGGTTTTTAATATCTTTTTTTTTTTCTTTTTTTTTTAATTTACACGAACATATATTTCCGTTTATTTTATAATTTGTAAGTACATAGATGAGATTCAGAGAAGCAAAACAAAAAAAAAGAAGAGAGAGAGGGAAAAAAAGAACATAAAAGGAGATATCTAACGCTAATAAAATAAATACAGTGTTGTTGTGTAGAATATTAAAAAATGTAGTCTGTAGTTTAGTGTCGTGTAGTGTAATGTAGTGTAGCGTAAAGTAGTGTAGTAAGAGCATTTTTATGTATTTTAAAATTTGAATGTGAGAGAAAGGGTATTTATGAGGGCGCGCTGTGGAAATGAAGAGAGAGATAGAGAGAGAGTTGTAATGATATTATACAAAAGGAAAAAGAAACTATATTTGTATTCGTAATTAATATTATATTAATTATTATGAAACTACATTTTTAATTAAACTTCAATAAAATTTTAACTAATTCATTAAAAAACTACCGTTCCTTCGTTATTTAAATATTTTTTTTCTCTTATTACTTCTACGGCTATTGGCGAGTTTCTGATGCATGCGTTTTGTAAATCTATTGGCCCAACCACTAGTAAATATTCCGTCATAATGATTTTTGTATTCCTGACGTATATGATTTTTTTCAAGCAAAACTGCCATTAAAACCTTATGAATATTTTCTAAATTTTATAATTGTAGATCCTAAGTTTTCTTTTTTTTTTGTTTCTTCGTATGAAGAACGAACGTCGAAGTCGGCATATTCTAGAGATAACTCGCCAGTTTGGTGTGTTTGTCAAGCCAAGCTGGACGAAATCGTGTTTTACGCCGCAAAAAATGTTTTGGAACCACTGCCAAGCGGCCACCCCATACTGGCCAGCGTTTCCGCCTAGTATAATCGCTCTGAGTAGCCGCCAGAACAAATGCAGCCCACGGAACGGTTACTACTCTACCACAATTACTATTACCGAGCGGTAACTGAATCACTGCTTATCGCCTCATTGGCTGCAAACCGCGCCTATTAATATTACTATAATAAATCTATGTTATCATAATGCACTCCTCCAAGTGCACCTACCCATGGAAAATAAACACAAGTGTTTTTTTTTTTTAAAGAATTGCTATGTGCAATTATTTTGGGCCCTACTCAAGTGAGCTCAATGTGCTTGTGCTATAGTCATGGAAGATGGTTGTATGAATTTTCAACATATGTACTCGTATGTGTGTATTTTTACCCGTATTAATCAACCCTATAGAGAGTTATTGATTTTACCATTAACGGGTAAAATCGAATCGCGTATTTTTATTTAATTTTCACCTTTAAGCAAAATGAAGCGCAAATATCCAGTAGCATGGTCCATATTTTCGAATATCAAAAATATTACAGCACGGCTGTTGGAAACTCGAGGACGTATTATTTATTACTGGACTGTTAAAATTAATACAATCTCGTCTATTTATTTTTTTGAGCCACATTATAATTATTATAAATAGAAATCTTATGTCTGTGCTTTCATTACTAGTCGCGGGCGGTAGAATTTACCTACAATCTAAATACTTATTAAACTTACTGATTAGCATTGTTTTTCTTGTTTGTTTCAGGTAAAAGCCCCTTTGCTGATCCTCGGTTTTTTGCATTACCAAGTGCGAAGTTCATATCGAAAATACACAACGATTGGTAAGCGGGTGATTCATTCCAAGACTGGACGTCTACACCCAAGGTCTGTACCTTGGGTGTAACTGCAATATCCATCGTAACCCTAACCTAACTTGTTCTCTTGGTTGATATGAGATTTGATTCTTTTGTCTATATTCTTGAGAACAATTCCAAGAGATCTGACCGTATTTAACACTTGCATTCTTCCAGACGGCCTGCATCAGCGTTGTGGAAACAATTGTTAATCAATATTTATTTATTAAATAAAAAAAATAAATACATTACATATAGCCTACTAGTGTAAAAATGAGTGTGTATGAGAGAAGCGTGTTATTTGTGCGTGAAGTGTGTAGGCAGGTACCACCAGCATTATCAGAATTTCAGAGAGATAAGACGATTGTCGCAAATGTGTACTTTTCAATGCACGTACGGAGAAATGAATGCACGCTAGCAGCGGGGTCACTGCCCTGTTACGGCATTTCGTGCAGACGATAGACTCATGAAAAATTCAGGAAATTTTGTCTACCCTCCGCCCTCCGGAAGGGTGTAAGGCGGTTAAAGATATGGTAGCGTTCAAATTAATTGCCTTCGATGTCTATTTAAAAATCTGAATTCACAAATTATAGTGTTGTTTTGTCCTGATTGGGAGGTTTTATCTTGAAGTCAATATGGAAATTCGGTACAGTCGTGTGCAGGAAAACCACTCCGTGTTTTGTTCAATATTACCCGGCTGGAGTTTCACGATAAATATTAGTGAAAAGTGCGATTAAGTAAAATATATATTTTTTTTTTAAATAATATTTAAGTTCGATTGTATTGGATATGTAATTTTAGACTATATTTATAAGTTTTATTAGTAGTATATATTATACAATATGAATCTGCCAAGATTTATGTAGTATTCACTTTTTTTTCTTCGTATCTAAATGTAATCTAGTCTTCTTTAAAATTAAATAAATAAATGTCAAAATATATCCTATTCAACTAAATCACAATATTTTTATTTTTTTATCTATTCACAATTTCAGCCGTTTCGTTTAGAACGGATTTTACGCGTACGATGATTGTGGAGTCATTGACAACGTGGAATCAGACCTTGTTCACAATAGGCACTGAAAGATCCGAAAGCAAACACCAGAATACCGGTTATTCTGATTTGATCTTATGACTCTGACTTACTCCGTGAGCGGTTCGTGACTTTCTGGGCACTGGGTATAGAATATGACATCAACGTGTGGAGCCATTTCGCGTCGCAGGCGCATCTATGATTAGTTCTCTTTAACAGTTATTATGATATTGGTTTTCGGAACATGTTTTATTCGCTGATAGCTTAAAAAACTACCGCACTTTAAATAATACGGTAGATGGCGATTTTTTTCAAGAAGACCTCCATTGCCGCAGGGATTATTGTATGTTCCGAAATAAAAATAAAATAAACCACGTTTATTACATACATCATTCGTGATATCGGCTTGATTCTAGATAGCAAACTCGACTTCGACGCACATATCAAATCAATCACCCTTAAAGCCTGATTTAAAAATCACTTGTGTAATGTGTTTACTAGTGCGGAAGCGCTCAAACCCTACACAAGCAGCGTTCTTGAATTTACCTCACCTGTTTGGTCCCAAAATTCCCCCGAATTTTTTACTTTGCATAAAGGTGACTATACTCATACGTAGAACATAAAATTACTATCAGTATTTTCAGCACAACCACACAATGCACCATTCTACATGCATACATGCATACACGTTAACACTATCTTATATTCCACACCGTAATACATTCTCAAATTACAACTAAACATGTATATCTAATTATTTTTAGTATTTTGAATCATTACAACCAGTAGTGCTTAAATGATACATTCCAAGGCAATTCGGCAAAACTTCTGTTAAGTATTTATTAATTTTTAAGTGGTACTCTAACAAATTATTGAAATACATAACAGTTGACAAATTATTCTTAGACCCTAAACATAAAAAATAAATATTCTAATAAAAAGTGTACATCGCCTGCATATTTTATGCTCAGACAATGGAAGATAAAACACAGATTATAATAAATGGAACTTGAACTGAAACTAGAAATGAGTTCGATCGCCTTTATTTAGTAAATAAAACCCCGATCCGATTGGATCGTCATTTATGCTCGAAATGGCGAGGCATTTAGTTTGACTTCAATTTCCACCTTTTACGGCCGTTCTAAGTTCCAAGTCCTGGCGCAAACAAACCATTTATTTGACCATTTTGAACCATTTTGAATAAATCGCGCGGTATTTTTTACAATGAAAAGGTAGGTAATAATCAATACTTTACGCGTAATTTTCTGTAGTTTTTTTTCATGGTTTTATTTACCTACCGAACATTTTGCTAAGATTAGAATTTTTAAATGTTAGAAACAACTTTCGTGATCTTTTCCACGCGATTTTCATTCTCTAAGCGTTTTCGGCCTTTGTCGATTATAAAACAAAATACAGAATTTATCATTTTATGAATTTGGTACAGAAAATTCGTTTAGGCTCCAAATATTACGTATAGAACGATACAAAAACCTACATGTAGATTTCAACGGAAATAAGGTTATTTTTATTTATTTTATTTCTATAAAAAATACACGAAACTTAAATTAAAAATAACTTTTACACGAAAAATCACATCCGTCAACAACTGAGGCACCACACAAGGCATCTCACATTTTACATATCTATATTAAAAAAAAAAAACAAATAAACCAGCTCAGTAACAAAATGGTATTTTTTATATTTATGTAAAGCTGATTATATTTAAAAAAAAAACGAATAAAATAATATAATATGAAAAATAAGTGCATTTGTTTTAATGTTTTAATGTTTTAGGGGTTGGGTATGAGGGAATATTTGTGGTTAAGCACATTTGTAGAATGTAACGAATGTGTGGTGGTAATTGAAAAGTAAACTTTTTAATATTATTTCAGCGCCGTAAGAGTTTCTTTGATGTGAGTATAATGTCGCCTTCATGTAAATGAAAAACGTCTCTGACTGACTCTAGCACAGGCATATTTGGCTTAGTGAGGACGGCCCAAAAAATTGTTTTGACCCATTATCATGGTTTCAAAGAAAAAAAAAATGCAAACTCTACGTGATAATATTAAATCGATCTTGTCATAAGTTAGTTTACTCGCGACGCTGCGCCGGGTCATTGATCGGCCTTGGCCGAATGCGAGCGAGCAAAGAGAATTTACATCAAACCTTTAATAAATTATTTTTTTTATACAATTTCTTACGTGTAATTGGGAACATAAACACTTCCCTTTACCCTTCTGGAATGGTCTTGGGACACACTTATTAAAAAAAAATGATTTAGTTTTGACTTTCATTATCTTCTAGTGTGTTGCAAATGATTTCAGAATACATGACTTTCCTCAAAGCTATTATTGGACATTTAAAAGTTATTTTTAGTTGAATGTAACATACTTATTGAGTGTAACTAGTTAATATAACAATATAATTTCTATAGGAAAAATGTTACTATACTTAAGAAGTAAAGTTGATCACAATTACTTTTAATTACACAATTACGTTCATTCCATACCCAAGCCCAGATGGAATTTTAACCAAGCAGATTGGGTAAAGTTTTCAAAGCTACTGGATAGTAACATCAGGTGGATAGAACCTACAACAAACAACTATGGTAAATTTGTTAAGATTGTTATAAATACGGCTAAAAAGTGCATAGCAAGAGGATACCGTAAAGAGTATATCCCCTGCTGGAATACCGAAAGCTCTCGCCTTTATAATGAGTTTCAGAAAACTGGAAACATTGATACTGCTGACGAATTACTAAGAAGCCTAGACGCCAACCGGAAGAATAAATGGATTAAAACTGTATCTGACCTAGATTTTAAGCACACAAGTAAAAAAGCGTGGTCTATTATCAACCGTATAAGTTCTGACCCAAAACATAGCACTCTCAAACCACAGATTGATCCAGATCTTATAGCTAGGCAAATTGTGCAAAGATCTAAAGTGAAAGGCGATAAATCCTTTTCGACAAATTTAAAAAAAGATGTCACCCTAAGAAAGTCTAAGGCCGCCGAAACCTCTCAATATTCGGAAGCCTTTTCAACTATGGAGTTAGACACCGCTCTGAAAGATATAAAACAAGGCAAGGCATCTGGTCCAGATGGTATATACCCCGAATTTATGAAACACTGGCCCAAATACTAAGCGCTGGATAACTGAATTCTTCAACGACATTCTGTGCAAAGGACAGATTCCAACCCTCTTACAAAAAACCATGATAATAGCAATTTTGAAACCAGGTAAACAGCCTGATTCACCAGATAGCTATCGCCCCATTACCTTACTAAGTGTTACTTTTAAACTTCTAGAGAGACTACTATATAACAGAATCATGCCAATGATCGACCAACATACACCTACAAAACAGGCAGGTTTCAGACCGAATAGAAGCTGTTGCGACCAAGTACTAGCATTAGCCACTCATATAGAAGAGGGTTTTGAAAAGCGCTCTAAAGTTGGAGTAGTATTCATCGACCTAACAGCGACCTACGACACAGTTTGGAGACACAGAACGATACATAAACTAATAATGTGATCAAAAATAAATAGTATCTACTATTTGTAAGGGGGTTCATTTTTAATCAACTTAGAGAAGTTTTACTCAAATGGAGGCGATATTATATTATTTGATACTGTTGAAATGGACGCTATGTTTGCGCCACTTCCAAGCTCGGTTTATTTATAAGGCGGCATCAATTTCGCGTGATTACAGTGTGTTGCCAACAATGGCGCGAGCGTGAAATTGCCCCTTACCCACATTTACGGATTACCCCGCGTCCGTCGTCTATATCGACGGCATCGCGCAGCGGTCGCACTATAGTCGGGATGATTTATCTGAAGCCGGCCGCAGTATGTCAACGGAAGAGCCTTACACCACCGAACTACCTCACATGTTTCATAAACAGAATCGTTATGGCTTTAAATCGAGACAGGTGCTAGCAGTACGTTCTATCAGAGACGCTTGTCCAACTGTCAAAGTTTTGACCGATGCATTTGCGATTTGGGACGACCCAATGGCACAGATGTCCATACATTGATAAGCAATGAATGGACAAGTAATGCACTGGAAAACTGCTTAAATCCGCACTACAACTATTAGGGACGAAATTTCTTGGCCTAACTAATTTCATGAATAAACATCGTATTTCAAATTTATTTTAGCTTTTGAAATGCGCCGCTAGGATAGGGTTGCCATACGTCCCGGTACACCGGGACATATCACCGGTTTAGAGCCTCGGTCCCGTTTGACCCACCATATGTCCCGGTAAACGAATAATCATGGTTTTATATGATTGCTAAAATTATGCGAAAAATTCGTGCGAGGACGTCAGATCACGTTGGCTGGCGGTGAAAGTGTGGGGTCGAGGGATGTACTGACATTTTACGAATATTTTTCCATATTTACAGTACGGAATGAAACACTGAAATACCTTTATGAGGGAGCTGATGTAATTCATGGTAATTTACGATCTCACTCAAAAACTAGGTGGTTAACCGTGTTTGATAATCTTATATTTTCTCTTGTAACGACGCTTATGGGAAATGAAACAGACCTTCTCAGCATTCAATATGTATTAAATTGAAAGTTTTTTTTTACCAAACTATACTTCAATAGATTTAAATTGGAAGCTTTTCATAATAACATTACATCACACGACATACCAAATTACCCGAGCTTTCTTCGAAACGAAAGTCGCATTACACAATATGAAAATATGACAGCAATACATCACGCAGTATAGGCGAATGCTTACAAAACGCTCGTAATTTGCCTGCATGCTGTGCCTTTTGTGTGCTGATGGCACTTTAGAAGCATCTAACTGTACTCGGCGATCACGTAATAATGGCTGTTATTAAACTGCGCTATCGTTTTCTCTCCAGATGAATCTTCTGCGATAAGGGCCCGACAGCAGCCCGCGTGGACCGCGCTGTTGGCTCTGACCCCAGCGGCAAATTGGCGACTGAATTTGACGAACCTCCGAACACTCATATCGACTGAATGTTGTTAAGCGTCGGACGTATCGATCATAGTCTTCGAGGCATTCTGTAGTATCGATTTCTGTTGTAAAGTCAAGCGCAAAAGAGTGACTCACCCTGAAAGCGATGGTGAAAATGACGCTTATAGCGTTTTCGCGGTTCGCGTCATTAAGGGGACTACATGCGTGAACGTTGTCTGCGATAAGAAGCCTTGCACGGTGAACGGAAAGGTGTAAAAGCTATGACAGGCATAACGGCGCTTATAATACAAACCGCGACCTACCATTTTGTATGAAATATTAATAGCAATTGGTTGTTTTTTATTTTTAAAATAAGGGTTGTGTTTTTTAAGTCCATTTTTTAAAAAATAATTTGAGTAAAATAATTCTTAAAATTCAAAAACTTTTCGCATAAAGAATCATTTTTATATTTAAAAACTAAAACAATAATCAAAATTAAACTAAAACCAAAAAATTTTAGATAAATTTTGTTATTTTATTTATAAGTTGTTATACCACATATCTCAAATTGTTTATGTAAATCCTTCCTCAACTTTATTCTTATCATAACACTATATTTATTTTATACGGGTTGTTTCTGGTTTCATAGGCGGTTCACTTCAAAAAATACTATTTCAAAAACACAAAAATTTTGTTTAGTTTTTATTTTTTTTACATAATGTTTAAAGAAATTTCCTTATGTAATTCCCTAGAATAATAAAATATCTTCAATAAAAATGAACCAGATTACTTGAATTTCTTTTGGATAGCTCTAGTAACGCATTAAATAACCTGTAAAATTTGCATTGTAACATTCAGGTATGTGGACACCGTAAAGTTTTATGGCGCAGTATGGCGCGCATGTCGATTTATGCACTGGACTCTACAGGGGGCTGTTTATGTATAGTCTTCGAAATTTTCCTAACCTTCGTTCCTATCGAGAATGCTGTAAGGATCTTTGCGAAGAAACACTTCACTTTTGGCAGGAGAGGTGGGGTACTGGGACTACTTTACCTACCGTTTCTTCTTCTCGGCACGAGAATGGGAGGTCACGGTAATCTCAAAGGGAAGCTAACTGGAGACAGATGAGGGACGTTAGGATGCTGAGCACATGTGATTCCATCGTCATAGGATTCCATCGTTACAGGGTTCCGTCTGCAACAGTATGCCATGGGTTGGCAACGGGTGTCTCTCCAGAGACAGTGTCGCCTACGGAGTTTAGTAGATGCGTGAGTTGTGAATGATGCACACCTCATAGCTTAATGTTTTTATGCTTGTCCTCTCTTTCTGAGGGTGTGTGGAGAAGTATCAACTTCTCCAGGGCACACTTTTGCTTTCATTCCCACCACCTTCTGTTCTTTACATATAAATAGGTTTGTCTATTCATCTGTCTATTGAGATTTAAGAAATTCGTTTTTTTTAGATTTTATTTATTGAAAATATACTATTACAACTCTTAATTAGTACAATGTACTGATGTTTCCTACCTCCCTAACTAGACGAATCTGTACTAAGGGAAGCAGTTTGGGTTTGTTTGCTTAATGTGCCACCTCCGTCATTTGATCGATGCTATAACAAAATCTAAAAGCTATACAAATATAATGTAAAATAAATACAGCATATCAATAAACAATAATTACATATTTATTTATTTATTTTATCCATAACAATACAGTACGAACAAAGAACATACATAATTCCCTTTTTTTTATAATATAAATTTCAAGGCCTTAATTATAAGCCTTATTGCCTGTTGGCGATATTGTCGCCAAAATGACAGTTTTTGAGTTTGCCGGTGACATATTTGGCGTTTCAAAACTTCTGGCGATCAATTAACGCTCAATCCATTCCGCGCAGTACTTAAATATACCTACATTAAACTTATTAATTCACCAACACGCCATCAAACCCGGAAGCATTTTTCTCGTGTCTTTTTAACTGGAGGCCGACTGTCAAAAGGTTAAAAATGTCAACATTCGATACTTTGTTGTTATAACTAAATTTTAAATAACTGATCATTTAATTACATACGATTGTAACTGCGAAACATTAACCCGAAGGGCTTATTTAAGTTTGATCCAGATAAAAGCCAGATTTAACTCCAGTGACATACATAGATCGCCGTTTAACGAGTTATGTTAAGTTGAGCAGCACATTTTTAACAACCTAATATATAACTAACAATTTCGCAGAGCGATTGTGGACCAAACCAGTCCGGGCGAGACAAGATAATCATGGGATGAGAGTGCGCGCCAGATCTTCTAGTATCAATAAAATGTGTTTAAGATGAATTATGCAAGTCGTAGTATGAACGCCTTAAAAGTTAATGAGTTGTTAGTTTTTTTATTTTATTTATTTGTTATAGTACCATACGAAGGCACAACAATAAATGATATAATAAACACTGAAATAAGAAATTAAATTATTATAATATAGACAAATTAAACACCACTCGTTTATTGTTGCTCTGAAGTAACATGGCTACTCTAACTAGGTTAAAAAACCAGACGTTACTAATAAAAAAGTTTCATAGGATAAATATCATAAATACATGTATAATATCATAATAAATAGTGCATACCATTATCTATATATTACATACAATATTGTCTAGTTTCATTAACACAAAAAAATCGACATTCTCGCTACAATAATATAATATTTTTTTTTAAATTAATGAACCCCCTACCCTATAAATCCTTATGATTAACGAGTCCTCTGTTTTTTAAAGATTTGTTTTATTGTAATATTTCGTTTTCACATTTTCATGTCACATTTAAAAAAATATGTAATCTAATACTGTAACGAAATTGCTGAACTGTATTTTTTGATTAAATGAAATAGCAAGTTAAAAATACAATTGCTAAGCGATAACTCCAAACTAAATTACCAATTTAATTTAACATGGACTTAAAATGCACCTTAACCTTCTTTTATTACTTTTTATTTAAAAAAAATACTTTACACCGTGTCTCCAATACCACCCTGTAAAAGATATTTACATTGCCAACATAAGAAATTGTCCATAAAAAAGATATTTACGAGAAGGTGAGCGTCAAGTACCACTGCAACCTAATTGACTATCTCAATAAGACTTATCTCAAGTTGAGCATTTCAATTGGGATACGCAAATTTTGAGTAGGATTTTGACTTTTTTTTCCCCAACATTTTAATAAGGTACTGAGCTACTGCGTAAATTGCGGTAATAAAAAAAAAATATATATTTTAAGTAATCAAAACAGTATTTTTGATTAATTAAAGGTATATTTATTTTTTTGGAGACTGTATGATTGTAATTTATGTATAAATCAGTTTTTTTAGGTAGTTTTTTATGAAATATAATTAGGCTAGACGTAAATAATTCGTTAAGACATTTAACTACTGTATTTCGAATATACAAGGCGGTCCCGAGACCATTTGCGAAGAGGAGTTTATATTCCCCATTATGAGCAAAAATTATTTTATTCCCAAATTTATGCTGACGTGAATTGACCTAGGCGTCGCGACGCGCGATCATTCATAGCCTTAACCGTCGCGGGTTAATATTATCACTCAAAGTTTCTTGGAAACCATGATATGCCGTCTTTACAAATCATATTTGAAATCGCAGAGCCCATCAGGTAGACTATTTATCGGGATTGGGTCTTGAAATAATTAAATAGCTTATTGCGAACTGCACGCTTTAGTTATGTGCGTATGCAATCGATTTCGTTCCGTCTATCTCTCCCTTTGTAGAAGCGCAGGAAGAGAGAAAGAGACCAGCATACACCCGCGCAGAAAGCTAAAGCGGATACTCTAATTCTCCATTCAATCTTAACCTTTATGTTAAGTTCCATACCTCCTCGTTCCACTTTAATATTGGCCAATCGAAAGTCCAGCGCTGACAAGCTTACACAACCCCCAGGCGTACATGGCACAAAGCACCAGCTACAGCTGTTTTTATATGCTGAACAAACATCGGATCTCCGCGAATTATCTGTATCCGAGCGGTGAAATACCTATTAAAAGTCAAACATCGCGAAGTCGTGAGAAAATACATCGAGTTTGTGACGCAGTCGTCGGCAACTGACGGCTCTTGAGATGCACATTTTTTTTTACAATACCTAAGAGTGTGACGTCAAAGGTCCGACCATAAGTATTTTTTTTCTTTTTCAGATGACATCAACTTGCTTAAGTTTTGGTGTGTTTGGGTTATAATTTGAGGTTAAAAATCATTATACCGTGTCCTAAGACCATTTCCGATTTTTATCGAAGCTGTTATTTTTAACAGCTACACCAATTATGGTGATCGTTTAGTTTCGGCCTATAAATGCTAGATGAGTTGTAGAGAGATAGAAGTAGTTGTAACTCTGACGTTGAACAAACAGCCTGTTCTTATTCAACATTATGACTATGCTGTTTAAACATCTTGCATTTATTAAAGAAATGTCATATTATTTAAGTAATAAAGAGCGCCGAAGGGAAGGAGAAACAGAACAATTTTCTATTTGTATCAATACCTTAGCAACTAAGCGAAACAAGTGTTATTTTACATACCATGAATACTTGCGGTTTCAATGAATGCATGATACTCATCTTCTAGGGCTAACCAAACGGCAACGGATGACGGTTCATTACTTATAATAACACATTTAAATGGTAATTACAATCATACTCACACATTTACACAAATACGCTCGAACCTTAATGTTCACAATTCCTCAAAGACTTTTCTGTTACACACGTTTACACGCTCTTCACTCACTACCATTGCACCGTGTTGTGAACATACATTATGCGAAGAGAGGACATCTTTAAGAACCTGGAATGGGGAAGATAAGGGTATCAACGTCGCCGTACCTATATAAACCACCTAAGGTTCGCAGATGACATCGTCATAATCATCAGTGACCCAGAAGAACTGAAGTTCATGCTCAAACAATCTTATGAAGCATCGGCGAAGGTCGGCCTAAAGATGAATCTGTAGAAGTTCGGACCCAGTTCAAATCTTGGTGGAGAATCAACCCTTGGAAGTAGTGGACCTCTATGTCTATCTAGACCACAGCGTGAAGCTAGGAAAGGATGACCAGAAGGGTGGGTCCTACGTGGGCGGCATTCGGGAAGCTCGGCAAGAACCCAACAATGCCCATCAATTTGAAGCGGAAGGTGTATGGGTCCTACGTACTACCAGGAACTAATTCAGCTTGGAGACTAGCACTGACAAAGGCGGGCGCCAATCGGCTAAGGATTTGTCTCGGGGTCAATTTACGCAATGAGACGAATCGCCAGCCAGAAATGGCGCTGTACGGGTCATGTGGCAAGACAAGGTGGTCGAAGAAGATCGTCCAGTGGACAAGGACAATCGAGCAGAAAGTCGGAAGACCACAGCTAAGGTAGATGGATGACATCAGTAGGGCTGCAGGGGGAAACAACTGGCTTCAAACAGCAACAAATAAATATACGTGGATGGAAATGGAAATGGAAGAAGAAATGAGCAAATTTAATCAATTCATCAACGCCTCATGTCCTGTCAATAAGGGCCAACCTATTTATTTGTTTGGATAATGTATTTAATTAGTTAAATATTTTTTTAAAGAAAAGCATCATCAAAGGTGCACGGCCCCTGCAAGGCGCGGGCTCAGCTTCATTCAAGAAGTAGTCCAGTAGGTTTGCGATTGTTGCTTTTTTATTGGTGAATATTAATTGCGACGCCGCTAGACGGTGCTTAGTAAATGTTCGGCGATTGCGAGGCAAACAAAGGTCACGAGCAAAGCCGATCTCGCCCGACGATCTTTCGCCGGCCGTACATCTATCTCTCTCTCTCTCCGTGATTCAACCTAGACAAATTGGCGGCTGCAATCTGCAATTGACGCTGAGTATTTATTTTCAATAATTAACTAATAATATTATATAAGTTTACAATTAATTTTGGGGAAATTCGTGCTAGAACCGCAGCTGACACAAAAATGCATAACTCATTTGATAGGGGTTTTACTGCTAAACTGGAAATTTGTAGCAACACCAAACTTGCACAGCAAACTTGAACTTTCCGTTCAATTCGTTATTTGTGTAATTTAAAATATTTATAGATACTAGTATCTAAGACAAAACGCACAAATAAACCTTTTCCTAGGAAAAGGTTGATTTGTGCGGTTGAGAAATAATCATTGTTTGCGAAAAATATTGTACCTACATGTATAATATATAATCGAATAATACTGGGTATAACTTACTATACCTATATAGAAATAAGAATGAATACCGCAAGGAAAGATAGAATACGTAAAAATATACAAAATTCGTACGAATTAAAAAAAAAACTCACAATGCATTCGGTGTTTCAAATTTTAGGGGTCGTAATCTGTGGTATGCACAAGAAAAACATAGCGGCTTAAGAGCCATAACGCACTCGAATTGCATTTTATGCATGTTTTTGAGGTCTACTGCCAAGATAGCTTTTCATACCAGGCATATATAAAAAATTTAATTAGATTAACTAAACGTATTTCTACAAAACCTTTAAGCTAGTTTTTTAAATAAATAATCCTATGTTTACATAAAAAAATATTGAAATTGGTAAGTTTTATTTTTTAAAATTCTCATAAACCAAACTACATATGTGACGTGAGCCTAATTTATACATAGAAATGTCCGCAATAAAATTCTACAGAAAACCTTAAACTTAGATTTTTTTTAAATTGCCTTATATTTGAAATATAAATAAAAAACTGTGAAATGTTTATTCTTTGATGTTGTGGACGGATTCTCGAAGTGCACGTGGCCGTCACCATTTGCAAAGGCCGAATATCAAGGTCACCTCAAGATATACTGGCTCTTAAAACATATTATTGTGAATTCCATAAGATGGCGCCAAGGTCAACAATATGCCGGGTAGTAGTTTGACATTCCGCAGTACTTTCTAGTATGTAAGTCACAAATCTCACTAATTATAAACCTACCTTTATATTTTACAGAAGCTGCATTCGTACCGCGATTGCTGACTCCCGATACTCTTGAAATAACATCTTCCAATGTAAAAGACAGATCCTAGTTTTCTAGTCATTACGCACTTCCGCTAGCAATAATTATTATGCATGTCCGACGTCGAGGGCAAAACGCTCATTGCCAGCAATCAGAGGAAACGTTGGATATGTGTACAGAATCACGAATCAGTAACGCGAGGCGACATCTTTAAATCACTTAATTGCTGTTTGCAAATCTGTGCTTGTGCTCTGCACGATCGAGGATGCTTTCATTGTTCATTCATTCTTTGATAATTTCCTTACGTTCCTTCATTGACATACTGATCTAAGTATTACATGGTATTTCGATGTCATTGACACGTTAAAACATTATCTTATTATTATTTTTTAAATATTGAATTAAAATTCTGCGCAAGAAGCATTTATTTATAGACTTAATACGCTTGAACTACCAGGTACTCTTTTTTTACGCACGCTTGTCACTCTCATTTCAAAGTTCGCGTGTCCGACAGTAGCGCTAATTTTTAAAAAATTACATAAAATACATAGCTTCAACACTAAACTTCAGTTAAGCTAAGTTAAATACGTGTTACACTGGGTTTTGATTCGTGGGTTCCTTGAATCTGGCCATTAGGCCGTGTTAACTAATATATCTTGAACCTTTTTACATCCATATGCTAAATCGTTCCTCGAGCGTACAACCCTAACCGTAACTGAAGGAACCTTCGAGTCAATGAATTCGCTAACCCTTCAATTTGAATTGTGTAAACAAAGAATATAAGGACCCCGGAAGAGGGTTTGTTAATACGTCCTTAATTTTACATTAAAATATTGCCAGTCTGCCTTATTGCTTCTAGTAAGTAACCTTAAAATAAACAGCTAATAAACTAGCATGTGCTAGTTTTTTTTATAATTATTATTATATTTTAAGAGCCAGTTTCGGTAATATTGTTGACAGCTAGTGTGATCTGCTTTTATGCAACCTATGTTTTATTATTATTTTATTACCAGGAAATGAAGTTAAAATGGACTTTCGTAGGGCATTCCAATCTCGCACTGTTCTAAAAGAATGGAAACCAACATTCTCTTCCTAAATAATTGTTTTATATTAGCAGGATAGTCATTTCGACCAGGTGAGTTTGCTTAACAAGTTAGTAGCTAATTTCAGAAGAGGCAGGTTCATCAGTTACAGCTTTAATAAATCTGTAAGACACACCGAATGACTCCTATTTTGAGACATTCATTTTATTGGACTATCAAATCGACCAAAACGCCTGAATCTTGCCTTTCTTTGGACTATTTCTAGATCGGTCTTTAGACGGTGTTAATAGGTGCCAATACTCTAAGGTCGTCTGACCTTTGATCTCTCAAGTTTCGCATTACGAATCGTAGTTGCATTCTACTCTGTCTTTCATCATCAACATGACTGGTCATCAACATGACGAGTACATGAGACTTTATGTGTACATACAGGTTTTTTATATACGTTTTACCTGAAACAGTGTTGCCATTCTCAGAATCTTAACCGCTGTATCTAAAGTAGTTAAATTGCCGTATCTTTTATAGAAAATAACCAGACCTGCCGTATATCGTATTATTTGTTTAGAGAAACATTAAACCTGTGTAGCTGTAATAGCCGTATTCTACGATACGGCAATGATAATGCTGCCGTATTATCTAATTAAAATGAATTGAATTGCCGTATATTACGGCAATTGCCGTATCAATTGTTGTTCTTAGAGAGCTCCACAATCATAAAAAACTTGAAGTTTGTGATTTTTATCATTCATTCTGCCAGAGAAAATAATCGTATAACATTAT
This sequence comes from Neomicropteryx cornuta, assembly GCA_020383195.1. Taxonomy (NCBI): domain Eukaryota; kingdom Metazoa; phylum Arthropoda; class Insecta; order Lepidoptera; family Micropterigidae; genus Neomicropteryx; species Neomicropteryx cornuta. The sequence goes on from JAHKQU010000028.1 coordinate 2,694,925, forward strand.
AACGGAGATCGGCGTTGTATCGTACGTTTGCCCCACATTTCAGTAGTGGGTGGCTCGAAGATTAATCGGATATCGCAGACTCTGCTCCTTGCGGGTCGCGCCGAGACCGCTCTGTTGCAGCCTCCGGCCTCCGCGTGCGATTTCTACTGATTCCGGACGTTATTTACTCAACAGCTGACTCGCCCGCCTTCCGGACACCCACAGCGCGTAGCAAAATCTCACAGCTGCGAAAATGCCGACTGTAAACACTATTCTAATGGTGACCGTCAGCCACTGTCACCCTGCGAATTTGAACATTGAATATGATTCATTTAAAGATTACTCATAATTAGCAACGTAATTTAATGTGTCTTACTAACAGGCGAACTGTTTCTCATATGGTATTCTACAGGTGTATTTATATTCACAGGTGCCCTTTTAGGGGGTTGATCTATATCAACAATCAAATCTAGGAATCACTTCTTGGACGCCTACTAAATTGTATTAAGTTGAACTATCTAAAACTACTATACAGTATGTCCCAATGTCCCAAGAACATTACCGAAGACTTAAGGGTGGGTTTATGTTCCCTATTGCGTATAAGAAATTGTATAAAAAAACGAAAATAATTAATTCCCAAATGTATTCATTTTGTTATAGCGCTCGTGTGAATTATTAAAAAATCCTCAAATTTATATAAAAGTAGTTTTATTATATTTTTTAAAGCATCTAAGTGAACAGGAACGCCTTAATATATTGGTAAATACGATATTTTACAGGTTAATTGGTAAAGGCATAAGTGAGTCTGAAAAAATGATTGGTAAAGTCCTAATATGAAAATTCTTAGAGTTAGCAAATAGAAGTTCATATTTTAATTTATTTTTCTTTAATCTATTTCTTTATACTATCATATCCAAAATGGGAACTAAAAATATTTTTCAAAATATGTAATTAATATACTAATTTATAAGCATATAATTTATAACTGATTTCATCACCTTAGAACAGCAGTACACGCTATAAAGGTGTTGTGAAATTAAATGTATTGTTTTTCATAAAAATAATAATTAAATGAAATAAAATTAATTATATTACATTTTTATATTACGCTCTTTCGTTTGCGTAAAGTTTACATTTTTTTTCTCGGAAACCATGATTAATTTTTATATGACGTCCAATCAAATAATGTTGGAAATCGCATTGCTAAATAACTGAATTTTTTTCGGGAATGGCACTGGGACACGGTGTATATGGTAGTAACAGCGTTTTTCAGTAGAGTATGTAGTGATTGACGCGGTGACGGTCGCAAAATGGAAATTGTTTTCTTTATCAGCGCATTGTCTCGGTCGTAAATAATGGGCGGGCGCTGCAATTTCAGTGGATTTCTCATTGGGCGGAGAGTTCTGTCGAACCGGAGACAGCGCGCAAATTCTAATCGCCTGATATATTGTCACGATGCCATGGGTCACCGAATTGACAATTCTACCTTTTGTGCTATGCAGTGTACTTTATTAACAACAAAACACCTAGTGAAAGAGCTCTAAGATGAAACGCTCGTCCATTCAACTAATCAAAAATAAGAACAAATTAAACTGCCTTCCTTAGGACAGACATTTAATCTAGTTAAGAAGGCAACGAACAGAGGTTTCAGTGGTACCAAACGCTCACTGATACAATCTATCATTAATATGTACACACGAATCTGTTGTAACCTTGTAAAAGTATCATATAATTATTGTCAGATAAATAAAAAAAAATATAATAAGTTTGTGGATGATTTTTTTTCTTATCTTTTCCTGTTAGGTTACACAACACCCTCATTAAGTCTTGGGACAGCCTGTATATTAAACTAATACATTCGAAAGAAACACCAGAAGTGCATTCCACCGTATCCCGGCTGTGATCTCCCGCGGATGTCTGATCGAGCGAGAGTGTCTGAATGGTGTCTGATCCAAAAACAAAAGTGACCGGCGCGGAGGCCTATTAGCATAACGGCTGCTTTCTATCGGTCGCGGGCTAAAACTGGATTATCTGATCGCCGATCGGGAAGCGCTCCGATTATTGCCAGCCCTGGTCACGATGTAGGGTCCTTGTATGGCTTTGTGCGACGAACCTAAATGCTCTGCTGTATAACAGCATTGTATTAGCGACGCGAATGGCGACACGACCCTGCGGGACTCCCTTCGCTGTAGTGCCAAGAATTATATGAACATGCTTATATCCATACAATGTATTTAGAATTTAACACATATGACGAAATGGCAGACTTCTCGAGGACCGACACTTCTCCACGATCTCTTACATAACAGAGAAGACAGTCCATATCTGGTGTCAGGTGCGTCCAACCTGCGAGTGCCTTCTCGCACCACACGCGCGTCCACTCTGTTCCAGGTGCCAAGGCGCAATGCAAACTATCCCAGAACTCTGTTCTGTACCGTTTATTACAACAACACCAAACACCAAACCCTACAACAACACCAAATTCAGCGAGGTTGACGTACTTGACCTAAATCGTGGGCGAGTTTCTCTCAAAATTAAAAAAATGCATATTAAACATTAATTTAACACAACCACGAACACCCTCACTCACACTTTCCTACCGTACATATCATAAAATATAATTAAGCTCAGCAAACTTTAAATCCTATCGTACATAGGTATAAGCTTTAATTGGCCTTATTATTAACTCTTTCGACTAAAATGTATATGCTGCTATTTCGCTGTTTGCTTCTGTTTAATAAATAAATAAATATAGTCTCCAAATTACAATTTCAGTTAGGCGTGCGCGTTATAAAGCGACATTGTTTAAATCACCCTGTTATTCTAGCGAAACGAATAGCCACGTTATTGAAGCTCGTTCATAGCGGTGACGAAATCGCGTTCATTCACAGCCGTAGCTACAGAGTCGCGTCCAACGAAGTCGCTTCGCTTGCCTATTATTGCTTAACTATTTTGACAGTCGCCCTATTATTTTTTTTCTTGTCCGGTCAGGCTCCAGCGTCAGCGACACGGAAATCTCGTTAAAGCGTCACACACCACTAATCACTTTGATACACAGCAATATTCAAAATGGGTGCTAAAAAACGCCTTCTCCCGCTGATTACAGTGACACGTACGACGTGGACCCCCGTCTTTCAAAACACTATTGCCTTTGTTCGGTATTCTTGATGAAATATTACATACTCGTGTAAACCATACAACGGCTAAACCGCTTGGCTCGTCACTCATCAGATCTCGACACTCATCAGATCGAAACCACCGGCGTCGTCACAGCTTCCATGTCACGTGAATTACAATTGACAGAGAAAAGCGTACATGTCCGAATGATTTATCGATAGGTCGCACTCAAAGAGACCCATGCACACGCTGTACTAGATAGATTTACGGGATAATAAACTGGTATACTGTTTGTCGTTTGTCTCGGTCGAGAAAAATTAGCCGCTTGCCTTCTGAACACAAAACCAGGGAGAAACTTTATAATGTCTGTCTTCCATATATTGTAATTCTTAATGTTTTCATATTACCTATATGTATAATAATTCTATATACAATAAACCAAAAAAAATATTCAGGAAAGGGACTCCATAAAAGCGTGTTACGTTCATTTACAATAAGGGTAACTATTTTTTAAATATGTTAATGTCAAATTGATTGTTATATTATTGGAGCGAAGCGAGCGTAGCTCCCATGTGGTGACTCAAATGTCACTCTGTTCACGGACTAAGGCTCTAGAACTACAAGACCGATTTTGATAATTATTTTTTTAAAATGACCATGACAATGGCTCCTGTGCATAGATTCCAAAAAACATATACATTTGATTGCGCAACGAATTATAAAAAAATAAATGGTAATCCCTATGGAGAAATACATTTATATACTAAACTCCGCTCCAATATGCCGCAGCAAAGCAAAGCGGCGCCCTAGATTATTTTCCGTGATCCAAATGAGGACTTTGCAAGTAGGATATTCAATTAATGCTGCAAATCAAATTTCACGAAGTGTTCACACCTAAAGTATGTTCACAGTACTAATAGGACTTTACATATAAATCCAATTTCACTGGATTCACCGGGATTCACCTTCTTGAACAACGTTTTTTTAAAACATATAGATACGGCAACTGAGGGTGAAAAATGCACCATGCCTACGTAAGTACGCCACTTTGCGTCGAGTACACTCCTCGCGTATCATACGTCTCGCTCGCTCGCATATGTCATCGTGATAAGTCTCTAAATACCAGGACGTTTGAGTCAGGATAGTCATTTTTTTTTACTATGGGTACTATTATTTTTTGTGCACGTTAATACTCAATTCTCTAAAGATCGTGTCCGTATACTCGTTTATTTCCCTGCGTGTGTTCCATAGAAGCGAACATCAGCGCCACATCGGATGGCCAAGTTGATTTGTATTTCCGTAGAAGCATCTCTAGTTTTGCAGCTGCGGGAAACTGGTAAAATTTAGGGCAGTATAACAACAGTATATATCCAAGCTTATAGAGTACTTTTTATTATCTAAGCACTCACAGTATTGTAGTTACTCTTAGTATTAATCGTGTGAATTACACAAAATACTCGCGTGACGAACAAAAGGGTTGTGTAATATGTCTTATATCGGAAAAAAACCATAAATATATTCGACACAATAAATAATAGCCTTTGGAGATAATAATAAAAATAATAATGCATGTATCATTCTGTGCAATTAGAAAAATCCCCTTCGGCACGCCGGAAGGCGGAGGTAGATTTCACCTGATCAAAGTAGGAGATTTTATGCTTTTTTCCACTCCCCGCGCGGCAGTTCGCACATCTCAAACCGCCGCCGCGCAGCTAGAGTGCGTATACGGAATCCCTCTTTATTCTGTGTCGTAAGGGTTGCTCATATCAAAAATAGTTTTAATTAAAAGTTGTATGGTAATTATAGGCCTACGATTTACATTTTGAATGGATTTAATTCTATACCTACGAGTATTAAGGGAGGTATGATTATTTTGAAAAACCACTTTTTCCACCTCTAGGACCAACGGTTGGTGCTATCAAAAAAGTTAACTTAGATAAGTTTTAGGCCCTTATCTAAGTAATAATGTAACATTTAAATGAATTCGATATCTTATATACTGAAAAAGTAACAGCAAAATTTAACTTTTTCGAAAAACCCCACCTCATTCCCGCCCCCTCTGGTCTGATTTTGCCCATGACGAACGAACTTGACTGAGATTTTGTGACCTTAATTTTTTTTTTTTTTTTCACAAATCAATTTGAAAGTGATTTGTGTAAAATTACGACAGTTATCGTGTCCAGATAGATATAGATAGGCGATAGATATATAAACTTTTTAACTGATGGCGGTTTTGGGCTCTAGGGGATGTGAAACGCGATGATATGTCGAAATTTTCCAGAATTCGTGAGAATGGTACCCATTACAATCGGTTTTCTAAAGAAATCTACATAATAATAAACCTAAATTACGTGAATAATTACAAAAATCAAACCTATTAATTAAAGACGAAAAATAATTTAAATACAAATAAACGTCACTATTGACTCAGTTTTGTATGTATAATAATTATATTTTAAAAAGAACCGAAGGGCAAATCCAATCAATCGTAAATTGCAAATGCTTGAAATTGCGATTCGGTTTTGTTTTAATTATTGTATTTGGAACCTTTGTTCAGTTTGAAAAACTCTAGTATTTTTTAACTTACTTGATTTTAGGACCCCTTAGGTCTCCGTATTTCTAAATATAAAATAAACTTAGCAACCCTTCTCCAAAACCTAACTATTCGCCTATCCTCATTCTGTTCGCGCTAAGCATTCTCTACTTAGCGAACGTTTTATCGAGTTCACATGCAGCGCATGACTGATTATACCAAGCGCTTTGAATTCACTTAAATCTAATCAATTTTGAGCGCAATTTCATGTTTAAATTCATCGCCTCGGTTCGTCATCAATCATTCGTTCAATGATGAAGCATACACTCGCGTTCCCTAATGACCAATAGGAAATATGACGAAATTTTACCTACGCTGTATATCAAAGAATGACGAAATGTCAAGCAAAAACTCACTCACCCAAAGGTTAATAATGTGCCATTAACGAGCGTGATCCGCTTTGAGTAAATTTGTAGAAGTTGACGAAACGTTTTGTTCGTCGACTCTGAGGCAGGCCTAATCAAGTAGCTTATGGATTTACGATCGTTACTTCTTATTGCGCGTTTTTCTTCACAATATTTGCAACGAACCGAATCCTAAGCTTCAAGGACAGCGTCCGATATAAAATATTTTTCTCGCCGACGATCGGAATAATTGGTTGGGGCAGCAATTTTGAACTTCCGAAGATTGACTTACGAGAACTCTACAAATAAATATAATATCAGCGCGAATTCACACCTTTCATTTCGATTAGGATCAAAGAGTACATATACTTTTAATTACCAGTCAAAACGCGAGCGCAAATCTACCTGTGTAATAAATAATATACAATTACGTATCAATAATATCTGACCGATGACAGTTCGGTTTACGCGTAAATGGCGTTTGTGCACGATTACGCCTTAGAATCGCTTTCGCTCAACATCGTTTGTATTGCTTCAGGGTGACAACGAAATAGCTAGCGATCGATCGACTGATATTTCAATCGCTCGTATGAATTTGTAAGAATCCGTATTGAAGTTGAACCAACATCGATTCAGCAAATAATAATCGATTCATCGGCTATTTTCGAATCCACGCCGTCTAGCACTAAGTCGCGGCGTCATTCTGCAAAATCAGGTAATTATTAGGACTAGTGGTTGCCAAGTGGTCGAAATTCGACCGTAATTTGAGGTCCTTATAGTCAGTCACCTTATGAGGTGAGTATACCTAAAATTTAATGCTAGTAACAAAAGAAAAACACGATTTCAACTTGTATTTTTTAAATTTTGTTGATAAATCGTCAGGTTTAATTTTAGTCAGTTCAAAAATGAGACATACATTGAACTATAAGATGACATTAATAATTATTTTTGCTTGACATGTTACTACATTAATATTGAATGAACGTTTAATTTAATTTATTTGATGAATAAATTATAGATATATTTTAGCTTCCGCACTCCTCCGTATAAACTTTTACTATGCCAAATATCACAATTCTCCGTGCGAGCAATATGCTTAAAAAAGGGGTACAATGTTTTCTCTTCACGTAATAATATATAGTTAATTGGTAGATATCCAGGTCATCATCATATGAAGCTGTTTAAATGTGAAAACTGGTTGCTATGCTCATCCGAACCTGTTTGCCAGCTGTTTAGCTAAGCAAAATAAACTTTCAAGTGATATCAGCGTTTTAACATTTCAACACCACCAGATCCCTACTCAAATCAAATGTAGCTAAATTGTGTATAAGTATATATGACCCAGCTCATAGCAAAATTAACCAATGATCCCTCGAACGATGCCCGTTGACATATTGATACCGACTAAATAATCTGTCTTAGTTCAGCTCTATCTACATACCGAATCTCCTCGCTTAGGGTCTTCGCAGACGAAACGTGTTCAGCCCAGAATTGACACTATCCAGGGTCTTAGACTGCTATTTTTCTCTACTCATCAGAAACAGCCTCTGGCGACTAAGCAAGACGAGTATTTACTTTCGGATTGTGATATTGTTTTACTTATTAATACTCGCAGTCGTGACCTCAAAAATAACCATAAATTGCCAACGGGCTCGTAAATTAGTCGTCTCTTTTTAGATGTACACGTATGTATATATTATATATACATTCGAAATAAGCGAAAGTTTTAAGTTGTCACCAAAAAATCTAATACTACCTTAATCTATTCAAAAATTTTATTTATTACACAAAAAAAGCAAAAACTGCTTCTTGCGTCAAACCCTTCATATTTGATTTTCAGTGAAATATTTAATTTCACCAAGACTAAAATGTGGATGGGACTGTGTTTAGATTCACAGTCAAGGGACTGACGTGAATATGTTCCCAATTCAAGGTCGTTTTCAGCCACTAATGTGTATCGCAAGATAGTTGGGATGTTTCCAGTGCAGCGTGTTATATATTTTGTGCGTGCTCTGACCGATACTGTGATCTTTATTTTCTTGTTTGAAGTTAATCAATATTTATCATTTGGCACCAAAACCAGCATCGTAGGTGCTCGGGGTCTCGAGCTGCACCTATTGGAATTACGGTTTTGCTTTGAACACCATATTGCGACACGATATTTTGCAGGGAACAGAGCCGTGGGACGGTTCGAATGAAAGCAAAATCATACCAATCGGATGTACTCTTAAGAGTTATTCAATGATATAGTCCAGTAAACGTAACATCAAAACTTCTGACGTCTCCCTTAGTACTGGAATGATTTTTTTGTCGTCATACGCAGAATTGCTTTGCAAGAAATATCTATATATTAATATGCGAAGAGAAAAGTTTGTACCCCTTTTTAAGCATACTGTGAGCAAGGTGGAGTGTGAGATTTGGCATAGTGTAAGTTTATATGAAGGAAAAGTGCAGAAAGCTAAAATGTATCAATAATATGTGTTACAAATACATTAAAAAAATAAAATAAAACTTTCATACTACTGCCAGATTTTATGTTTTTTTTTTCAATATTCTGTCAATTTCAAGCAAACATATGTTTAATGCCATCTTAAACTTCTAAGAATGTCCACAGTCTCATTTTTATATGAAAATATTTAAACCGACAATTAATTGTATCAAAAAATACATACAAATACAATCTCTAATTGTGTTTTTTTTTAACTGTTACAATAAATTTTAAATTTCATAGGTATTGTAGGGAATTAATGCAAACAAGACACGCTAATGACGTATTTGTATACGCTCCAGCTGATATATATAAACACAATTCAAAAAAATATATGCAATTAATATATATACTTACCTCATTGGTATAAGAACCTCAACAACACTCAAACTTAAAAGTTTAATGAATTTCTGTAGAATTTCGACCACTTGGCGTCCACTAGTTCACATAAATAACACTGCCTATTTTGAAAACATACGGTATAGTATATTCTAAGCACACATCAAAAGCTTTCATCGCAGTTTTAGGTCTAAGGCAATTAATTATAAGATGCGTCTAAAAATCAATATCAGCTGTTCAAAAATGGTTACCCGAATGAAGCTTGTAAAATGTAGTTTTGATTAGTGCGTTCACGATTACTGGTAATAATTGACTTTTACCTGTAGGGCCCGCGGCATTTTCGTCTTATTAAGTACGGCGTCGCAGAGCATCTTCGACGATTTCCTCAGACAGAAAGGAGTGTAAAATTATTGTTTGGACGATATTGACAACTTAATATCTACTTAGTTGCCAGGCTATTATTTTTCGCGGGTTTAAAGTATACAGGCTGTTTGGTAGGTCGATGCAAATCTTTTAGGAGCTGATGGAAGGCGTCATTTAGAACATATTTAGCCATACTTACCTTTGTATTTAGGAGATATTTGCCATTTTGAACTTTTTTGACTACACCACCACAAATAAAGTCTACCTTAGTGCGGGAATTGACTTTGAATTTTTTTAATTATTATAAGTTCGGTATGCATAGATAAATAAATAAATATAATAGGGTAATAAAAACGCGAGGTCTATATTAGAGATCTCATATTATATGGTGTTTTGTTAATACTTATATAAATATAAATAGATAAGTTATTATTAGATAAATTGAACCCAATTCTCTTTTCTGAATATTGTTTTTTTGAAACTAATATAAAAAAGCTTCGCTAGGGAGCCTAATTCAATCCGTTCTGTTATGTATATGTGCATAATAAATAAATAAATAAATAAATAAATTACACGATAGCAAAACGTAGTAAATTTGAAAATGATTAACTCTAATATGTACCTATTTATTATGCTTAATATGATAACGAATGTCTAAATAATAAGTAAACAATGATGATAATGACATTTTATTTTCGCAAAAAAAAAAATACAAAAACTTAATATCTCCTAAATCTTAAAACTTTGTATTAACTATGTTCTTTGTGTAAGTATGGCGAAAAATGTTCTAAATGACGCCTTCCATCAGCTCGACAAGGTTTGCATCGACCTACCAAACAGCCTGTATATATAAGAAAGTATAATAAAATACATATATACTTCTGTATATCTCAATAACCGCCCAAAATAAGGCCCAATGTCGCCCGCAGAACATACCTGCCCGGGTATCAGAAGCTAGTCTTCGAAAAGTCTTCAATTAGACATACATTTTATCGAAAATTTGGACGTAATATCTTATTGACTGAATTACAAGAATTAAGATAATAAAACCACAGACGCGCAGTTTTCATAGAGATGTAAATTCAATTTAGTTTATATTGATGTCGTTTTTGTGTTATCTGTTTATTTGTTTTGACAAGCACGCGCGAGACAAACAAGATCGCTTTCCGAAAGATGCTGCTGGTTAAGATTTTTCATATGGACCTCGCTTTTCCTTGTGGGTTTGTTTATACGGAGCTGTTTTTTTACGCGAAAATTATCATTCTTTATTTATTATTATCATTCATTCTTTATTAAAAAATAATACGTTAACGTTACGGCGTACAGCCAATACGATAATGAAGCCTTCAAACTATACAAATTCGTATCGAGTGAAAGCGGTATTCGAACAATAATCGATCAATAACACGGTCTGGAACTATATTAAAATCAAATGTAATCTCTCGTTCGCTTTTTTATAGGTTAATCGTGTTATTATTGATGATCGTATAGCAGATCCAAACAGCGGCAAATAATCTGCTGCTAATAGAAAGTACCTAAATAAATGTATCGTTTTATAGCATTGATTCGATATGTTCACTCTTACGAGTATGTACTCGTATATATACTACGGTTGTGAATTTTCATACATAATACCGCAGTTGATTCGAATACACGTGACACCACGGATGTATAATTGGTATGGACGCGAAAATGCTTTGTTGTTAATAGTTTTGTTGCTGCACGGGGAGACTACCCGTCCTTTTTTCCTCGTTTTACGTCGTGTGTAATCGCAACACCTCCTCCATACCAATAATACATCCATGGATTACATACCAAACGGTATGGACAATTTTTGGAACCGCGAATTTCGTATGTTCTACGAAAATTTTGCAACCAGACATAACTCAAAACCAAACTTTGCTTCGGAAAGGATAAATGTGACGTAATAACTCATTGTAATGACTTATTCTTTAAAAGTGAATATATTACATACATCTAAGTTCTATCTAACCGAGCAATGCAATGAAAATATTTATAATATAATTATGATAAATATTGATTGAACAAGATTGTTTTTCTGATTTTATACTTTTTATGTGTTAATTACAGGCGGTAGAAAAATAGAGAGGGATTACTTAGTGAATGCCAGACGAGATATGGGTGCTGGATATCTTCGCAGGCACCCAACACTCATATACTTGCCCTGCCCTGTGCCTGCGAAGGCACTGGTCTCAATATTCAGCGCTAAAATTTTTGTTTATTTATGTTTTTTTTTTATTTATATATATTCTTTCGTTTGTTTGTCATATGTTATTTTAGTACGTATATAATTATACTTTTAATATCTAATAATCTATTGTAACTAACAAAAGTTGTACAGTAGATAAAATATAAATATACTTATATAATGCATATATACGTACTATTATAGTCACTTTGGGAGAATAGTACAGATTATACAAGTATAGTCCGATTGGGAGAGCAGTCAAATTATTAAATTCCATTTCCGCGGAGATTGATATATTTGTCTGTTAAAAATCTGCTTTCTATTTCTCACATTTGTGAAATCAGCGTGAGTTATTTTATTTGTTATTGTTTGCCTCGGAGCGTTATTTTTTAATTATAGGTAGATACTTTGTATTTTTTCTGATTAATTGTGGTTATTTTTTGTTTTTTTATCGTTATTGTTTTGGTTTTTAATGTTTTTTTTCTTTTATTATAATAATTTATTGCTTGTATGGTATGATTTGAAATGTGTACACGTGGAAACCTATTAAATAAATAGTAAAATACTAACAAAGATTTAAATATAATTTTTAAATATTATACTCGTCGAAAACTATTAATATACCTTTATTATACTCGTGGTAAAATTTTATTTTATATTGGAATTACCGATCACAATAACAACACAATTAAACCTTCTAAACTAACAAATATGCTGAAGATTATAACTGCTAGTGTTGAACATACTTATATTAAAATGAACCTCATTACATTCGTGAAGCTAACAAATGCGTAGAAAGAAGAAAACAATTTCAATGAAAAACATAAAACTATAAAAACTGTACTTTAATTATCAGTGATCAGAAAAACAATCTTTTCTTTTTATATTATAAAAAAGTAAAATTTGTGTTTTTATTAGTGTCTATGTATTACTTCAAAACCGGCTTTAAAAGGTTATTTAGGAATGTAGTTGTTAGTAACTTCTGTCTATGTTCTTTTTAAATACACACTTACACACTGTTTAGTACACTGGGAGGGGTGAGAGGGGGGGGGGGGCAAGAGTCTGTATGCCGGTGCGAATTCGTAGGTGTACTCGTTTAAACACCATTGCAAGTGGCATTGAATTGAAACCGAAACTAAATGTAAACCATTAAATTTCACTTCAGAACGGCTATTAGACACAATTTATGAGACGTGAACGCGATGTTCAAGTCCCACGACGTATTCTAACGAGTCGCAGTCGGACGCGATGCTGTGCAGATCCGATAGCTAGATAATATTGTTGTGGATTTACTGTTGGAGATATATTGTGCTCTGCGAGCGGAGGCTGGGCCTGTCTTCCGTGACAAAAACTGGCCTTTCGCGCTGCGAGAGTTTCCACAAGAGGCAATAATCTGCTCCAGATAATAAAGAGATAAATGCAGCAGCCTTTGCGACTTAACGCATCCATGTAATAACTAATTGTGATATTACTTAAAATAAATGAGATTTCTTTCTTCAAGAATTGATATGACTACAAATATCGTAGGCCCTACTCGACGAGCTAAATTTGCTTATACTAGTCGGGGGAAATGATGGTATTAAAAACGGTAAAATGGTATGACTATTATGAGCGATTCGACTTTTCTTTTCTGTCTTGCGCGTGCTTTTAAATCGTTCTATCTCATCGAACGCATAAACACTCTGTACCGTTGTTGCCTTATGACGAACAGAATTAATTTGGCTAAAAACTTACTTGAATTTGCATCTTTATAAAATAATTTTCTCGATATTTGTTTTGTGACAATAAGATATTTATTTACGTCTAAACTTTTCATAAAATGTATAGAAAAATACATACTTTTTGGGGCTCTTAACTTTTAGACAAAATATAAATTTAACGTATTACTTCCATAGAAGCCTAGATTTTTGGGAGATAAAACAATACCTAGTATTATTTTTTTTTCTACGTCTACAAATAAGACAGCATTTGTATGGAAAAATGACCTGCTTAAGTTATCTTAAACATGTCTTAAAAAACTCCTTAAATACAGGTTGTTTTTATATTATACCAAGTTGCCAATTTAAAAAAATAATATTGTTGTCTGCTGTGGTATCACATCATTTGCTCCAAATGTTGTGGTGATGAATTTGATCTCTTGGTTTTTGATCGCCCTAGGTACAGTCGAGTGCACAACAGCCGCTCATAAATGCGACTGGAACCGCTTGGCAGATGATAGCCGCGCTCAGACTTTATTGACGCGAACCGCGAAAATGCCGTAAGCGATACTCGCCGCGTTATACGAATAGTGCGTGCGTGGGCTTTGGAGAACTTAAAATGTCACCGTATAGCACCTTATACGTGTTTCGAATATAAAATACGGCATTATGTAGTGAGCTATTAAGAATTTGCACTTCCAACGTTATCGTTAAAACAATACGCCGAGGATCTCGCGTCAAAACTATGTTCTCAAACGCAGTATTAAGGGGACTCAACCCGGTGATTTCTCCATACACACGCTGTAGTGCTGTAACTCTAAAATAATACTGGGTATCGTTTTACCTTTTAAATATCTAGGATTCTATGGAATTAATAAGTTACATTTTTATTTTCTTTATAAATTAAGAGCCTTATAAAGTCCGCATTTTTCTTGCTTACGCGTTAGATGAGACGGAACGATTTAAAAGCACGCAAGAAAGAGAAGAGCGCCACCGGATAGAGGCCCCCTAAACGCTTAAAATTGTATTGAATGCAAATTCGTCAGGTCCCAGTATGTCATATGAATGAATGTAATGAAGCTAATGAGATAAGGCGTTGGACTACTGACCCAAAGGTCTCGGGTTCGAATCCGCAGATGGTCATACCATTGTTAACGCTTCATCACCAGCATCTCCCCTGACTCTAGCACAGGCACATTTGGCCTAGTTGAGTTGGGCCCAAAATAATTGTGTATGACCTAGGTCATAGCAATTATTTTATTAAAAAAAAAAAAGGCTCACCAAAATTTACGGTTTTTAAACCAAGCCTTGAAGGTGGGGACTGTTAGCCTCTTAAATATTGCTCATATTCGCAAATTATCTCAGAAATGAATTAGAGGTCATCCAACGAAGAGCAAATCCAACTGAATTAATGTCTCTTCTTGATTGGGAGCCACTAAATTAAATTCAGATGGTCGAATTTATATCATACTGTAGCGATGAATCTGCTTAGTTTGAATTAGACTCCCTAGCCAAGCTTCTTTATATTATTTTCAAAAAAACAATATTCAGAAAAGGGAAAATTGGGTCAATTTATCTAATAATAATTTATCTTTATATATTTATATAAGTAATTAACAAAATACCATATAATATCAGATCTCTAATATAGACCTCGCGCTTTTATTACCTTATTATATTTATTAATTTATTTATTTATGCATACCGAACTTATGATAATTAAAAAAAATCAAAGTCAATTCCCGTAGACCCCTCCTCTCATAATTAGACCTTATTTGACGGTTTAGTCATAAATTATATTTATACTTTCCAGCGCTGCGTTGAAAATAAATACCTATTTTAGATTAAATTCTAGTTAAAACATATATGCTAAATATTTCAAATAGGTGACACCTCGACACAGGCATTTGCCTAATGAGGTGTTACTAATTCACACATACAGTTAAAATATCGAACTCGATAAAATATGACAAAGTAATACATATGCAATAATAATAAATTGGATGAGTCATATAAAATCAAAAGCAGTCATCTGCCAAAATTATCATTATAAGGTTTTGTATCGATTTTGAGACAACTTTATCTTTACCACAAATTAATGTAAGAAATAATAATCTAAACCAGCAATATGACCCTATAAAACGTGTTTAAAATATTAGGTTAGAATCAAAACAAACAATCTGCAGCCATTTTAGAATTACTTATGTTACTGATATTATATTATGATTAAGTACTTACCTATACCTCTGTGTTTTATAGTGACGTCATTGGTGTTGCCAATGACGTCATAATAAAACACAGAGGAATTGTTATTATTAAATTGCCACAAAACACATTCACTGCAGATTACTGCTTTTGATTCTATACGACTCGTATATTGGATATTTAATAAATAAATAAAATAAAATTTATTTATTTTCGGGACCTTTTGCGAATGGATTGCGCTCTATCGGTTAGTTTTTATATGTGATTCCCGTGTGCCAATGCTGCTTTGGAACAGTTTTGAATCAATTTCGCCCCACCTTCTGTCGTTCTGAAATATTGTAGTATCTAACTAACTGAAACGGCTAAGTGTTCCAAGGTCGGAGGTCGCGTTCCGTTTCTGCGACGGCAGCTAATTTTTCCACACGAGCACATTGATTGATAGCAGCCGTAACACTTTCCTGATTGACGACAGCGCGCGTCCATTTAGCTGGCGATCGAAATGTGTGCCATCGTGTAATTTGCAATGTAATTACATCGGACATAATCGACCGGCGGCTTCCCTAGATTTGCTTTTGACCAGGCCGTACCACTTGTCCCCACTGCTCGTGACGTTTGTGGTACAGCGACGAACGCCCGCCTCACTTTCTGATTCGATCTGTATATCTTATAAATGCATTCAAATCTAAAATCGGGCGGATAAATGTTTTTAGATTTTCTTTAAACTTTAATATCATAAAATCCGTACGTACCTTCATACAAAAATACCATTTAAAAATTGAAACGAAATTAAAATAAATTACATACCCTTAGCTTAATGTTTTTATTAATCTCTCATAAGTACTTATTTTTTATTTTTCTCAATACATTTAAGTAAAAAATATATAAAAAACAATAGGAACCTATGATCACACACACAGTCCACATATCAGATCGAATGGCACTATCCTTGTACCAAAAAACTTCTTATAAATAATTCTTATGAATTTATTCATTTATTTTTAGATGGTACTCTAACACAATATTGAAATACATAACAAGTTAACAAATAATCTTACACTAAATTTAAAAAAAAACCTTATCAATATTCAAATAAAAAGAAACACCACATGCATATGAAAGATAAAACACAGATTACAATAAATAAAAACAATATAAATTATCTATTATATAATACATACAACACAAATATATATTATAAATGGAAATAATATAGCTATATATTGTATGAACGTAAATATATACCTACCTCTATATTTTTGTTATTTCCACTAACCACCACCCAACTGAGAGCGATAAAAACACAATACTAATTACGCTCCTTTAACCTCAGAGCGCAGAGCTAAAGGTAATATAACTATTATTGATTGTGAACCTTTAAAAACAAATTTTAAATGTTGTTTTTAAAGGATAGGCCTCTATTAGGAGCGCACAGCAGTGACCAGCTCTTTGCTGTAATGACATGTGCACATTAAATTTGCACGTCGATTTAATTGCTAATATTTATGTATGTATTATATTTTTTATCCGAATGATTTCAAAGAGATTTCAGTCAGAAAGTCCTGCTACGGAAGCCAACAAAGGTAGTGGAGCATACCCAAGTGACCTCTGCCGAGAGGTCATGGTATTACGAGACACTTAGGAAGCACTGCGCGCCAAGTGGAATTATGGCATTGTGGCTACCCGCATTTAGAGCTTTCATTGTAGTATCCACGGGTGCAATGGCCCTTAACGGGGCCGATGCAAGGAAGGAGAAATAGGTTAAGTTCAGAGAAGAAAAAATCTGGTGTGAACGTTTTTCAAGCGCATAGGTCTAAGTTAAAAGTTATGTATATAAAAAGATAAATTTGAGATATTCGGGCTTTTATTTGTATAATATTCAACATTAAACTCTCGGCACAAATTCTTATTTTAAAAAAAAAAACATATTTTGCGTAGAATGTGTCGTTGTAACATTGTTGTTTTTTAGATTTCAACCTGCTTTATTTATTTATTCTGGTTACCCATCAGAAATTGTACACAATACAGGTAATCTCGAAAAACAATATAAATTGAAGTATACAATCCTTAAACTAGGGTAACCCAATTGACTAATAGAGATAAAAAAGAATTATACCAAAATATAATAAACGAATTACGATTTTTT
Source organism: Neomicropteryx cornuta (assembly GCA_020383195.1). NCBI lineage: Eukaryota > Metazoa > Arthropoda > Insecta > Lepidoptera > Micropterigidae > Neomicropteryx > Neomicropteryx cornuta. The sequence continues at coordinate 2,712,402 of JAHKQU010000028.1, forward strand.
TTTTTAATTTTGGGCCCTACTCAACTAGGCCAAATATGCCTGTGCAAATGTGTGTGTCAGAGGAGATGGTGGTAATAAAATGTTAAAAATGGCATGACCATGTGCGGATTCGAACCCGCGACCTTTGGACCAATAGTCCAACGCCTTAACCACTAGACTACAACGAAGGTAAGAATTAAATTTAAACAGAAATAAATGATTTTGTTTAAATTTAACTTTTTAGTTAACTCAATTTATAGCTTAAATCTTTCCGTCGAAAGTATAATTTAAATTTTATTTATATTTATTTATTTATAATATGCTACATAAATATTGTATAAATAATATGCTACATAAATATGCTACATAAATTTTGAACAACAAATAAAAAAAATAGATACAATATTACACAAAAAAAAAACAATTAGATATGGTATCAGCGTAAATTATAAGAGTATTATTTAAGCTCTGCATGCTAGGTTTCGTTGAGAAAAGGTTTACTGCGTTTACAAACTAGGTGCGAACACATGTCCAAAGATAAACTTATGTAAATGCAAGCAAAAAATATCCGTGGTCCAAGACCATTCTTTATATAAAAAATCAGTTTATTGGCCCATTTCAAACATGATTTGTTTTGACCTCATATCAAATTTTTCATCATGGTTTCCGAAGTAAAAAAAATTGTAAATTTTAAGGGATAATATGAAATCGCTCTTGTCATAAGTTCCAGACAGACCGCCATAAGGTGGTCGAAGAAGATCGTCCAGTGGAGACCGAGGACAACCAAGCGGAAGGTCGGAAGACCACAGCTGAGGTGGGCTGCAATGGTAAATAACTGGTTGCAAACAGCAACAGATAGGAATACGTGGAAAGAAATGGAAGAGGCCTACATTCAGGAGTGGATGGCGACAGGCTGAGGAAGAATAGGGAACATAAACACGCCCTTAGGTCATCGGATATGGATTTATATGGATTTATTTATTTAGGTTCACAATACACGTTGACAATATAAGTATAGTAATTAAGAATAATGAAACAGTAAATTCGTACAAGCGATCGACACTACTATACACTTGTTTCCTACCCCCTTAACTAGACTATCGTCTGTATTAAAGAAGGTCTGTATATTCCATCTTTTCAAGTTTTCAAGTGTAACAGGACACAGGTTACTGGTTTCGTTTTCAAAAAATTTAAGCAATTATACTTAGTGTTAGTTTTACGTTATACCTTTATTGTTTTTTTTTAAATAGCGCTTTAAATTTGTTAGAGTTTAAATTATATTATGTAGGATATGTTTATATGTAAGATTGCGTTTGTTGATAATGGCTATATAAAATTAGGGCGTTTGTGAGCGAGTGTACTTTACAAAGTGGAAGTGAGATAATAATTTGGAACATTTTAATTTAACGCTAGTAAATAAAGCGATCGTGACTCGTCTGTTGCAGACCGCCATTTCCCGGCTGCAGCTCGACAAACATGAAGTTATGAAGCCTCGGTACACTCGAGGCGTACCTCAGGTCATTCGCATGACAAGCGCCAGGTTCATGTCATGACAGCCAGATGACGTGCATCATCTGCTTTCGGTTTCGTCTGCACGCGGCCCGCCGGTGTCGTGCCACGAAAATGTCAGAAATCAAAAGTGATTTCAATTTTAAACACAAACATTGATGATTTGTCCAATCCATGGCTTTTAAGACATTGGTCCAATCTGAAAAATGCAACCCTTGCTTTTTGAAGTTAAACTTCTTTAGCACCTTTTGCACTTTAAACAATTTTTCTTAGGCACTGAATACATCGAATGCGATTTGCTCATTTGGCTAAAGTCGGGTGCACCCAGCTTTCATATAAAACATTGTTGAATGTGCATGCCAGTAAGGTTGATCGTTTTGACAAATAACATTAAATATTATCATAAAATTAAATACCTATACTATATTAAACAATACTATAATATTGAATATTTTTTATTTATTTGTGTATTTATTGAAAACAATTTTATAAGATTCCAAATTCCTGTACATGATTAAAATAGCGTTTTACTAGTGAGCGTTTGGTACCACTGCAACATTGTGTGCCAACTAACAATAAACGAGCATTTCATTTTTAAATATAATAACATATTAAAAACTTGAAATATAATAAATAGATAAATGAAGTAATTGATAGTGTATAATAGTATTGAAAATACATATTTCATAATCGGTAATGCTACAATTTAGTATACGCTCTTCTGTTGCTATTGCAAAATAGGTTTTCCTATTTTCCTTCTCATCTTTGTGTGGTTCTAGGGTGCCATTGTAAGACTTTTTAGTCCACCGCTCTCCAACTTCCTTGCAGTAGTTTTGATTTTTAACACGTACCAGCCACAAAATATGTTTAAAACAGTATGATTTCCCTTCATTAACTATTACTGATAATGAATATAATATAAACTGAAAATGCTTTCCTTACAAAGTTAATGTAATTCAATTTTACGCATATAACAAAGTCAGTTTATAGCGCGCATTAGAAAGCGCACAGTTTGCATGGACGGGTTGTATTTTGCGAGCACGCTTGAAATATCGCGACTGGTTCGCTGGTAACTTCATGCAATATCTTTATTTTCTAGGTTCCAAGAGAATATAACGATAGGTCAAAAAACACCGCCAGAAAAAAAGCTATTTACATATATTTTTTTTTGTTATCCAAATACAATCTATTTTACATAAATCGCTTAACCTACAAAGTTCACAAGATCTTAGATTTAGGTATATCGCTTGTATTTTTCACACGTTTAACAATAAATGAAATTTTCCTCAACATAACAAATTACAAATTTACCACATGTAATAACAAATTATCTTCTTATTAATAAACATACATTAAATACTTGAAATGTATCAACGTATCATTGCTCGAATAGTTTAAGAAAAACATTTTTACTTGGTTTGGCTTTTTTTTTCTTATTTATTCCATATGATAAATAGTTTTATCTTTTATTTTAAACGTGTGTATATTTTATCGTCTAAATTTATAACAAAAAAGTTATATTTTGAATTTTAACTAATATTTATCGAGATTTTCGAATTGTCTACCTTAGAAAAGGGGGAATTCTTTATCTCGATAGGTAATTTAGTGACAAAACTAATTTTGGTGTCATTTGATAGCTAAGATTATGTACAATATTTTTATTAGTACTAGTGGTACACTTTTCTGTGCGCGCAATATGCTTAAAAAGGAGTATAAAGTTTCCTCTTCGCGTGTTAATGTATAGATCAGATTTCACACTTTCCTCATACAAATTCTTGAACAATTGTTCCGACATTAGCTGTACTTATCACGTGATGCTTTCAACCTTTTTCACCACGACTATACCTTACGGAAAATAGAATGTTATTAATATGTGAAACTCAAAAGCAAACCTACCTTCGATCCAAGAAACACGAATAGTTCAATCAAAAGAATGCTATTAAAATTTCATACCGTGTAAATGTCCCATTTGGATCTAAGCGATGCGGGTGCGATTTTCACACACAGTCCATTCACAAGTCAATAAATACAAATTTCATCGCTGTGTGAACAAACATTATTAACTTCACCGAGGCAATGTGTCAGTCGCGGAGTCTTCTTTATATGTCACCTGTCGGATTTCTCTTTTATAGCAGCCAGGTCTCCAAATCTATTGTATTTAGGTGTTCCCAACTCTCCAAAGCGTTCCCACTTCGTCGTGTTAGGTCTTAATAATTTTATCCATTCTTGATGTTCAAACGTCTCTTCAAAGAGACATTAGCCATTTTCTTCACTCGATAGTTTAGTCGCAGAATTGATACCTACAGTATTTAACCCTTTACTGCTATCGTACGATTGCACAATAATTAAGTCTATCGTGGGTGAAATTTCACCCCTACTTTTTAAGTGTTACCTGTAGGTCAGGAAATATTTATGAAAATAAAAAATTTCGCCCGTTCGCACTGCACAACAATACATAGTGTATATAATGAAAGAATTTGAAAAAACGTATACAAATAAAAAACATTCTATTACATGTGTCTGTTTTATGCCGCCATTTCGCCCTATAACTTTTCGTTTCTTTACATTCGTGTATAAGAAGCTACTATACGTCCGTTCGTACATGTATCATGACATTCAAAACGCGCATCAAATGGACTAAACGTGCCGCAGGCACAAATTGAGATAGGAAATGAAGCAATCGATCACAAGTTAGTACCACAACTGCGAATAGTCTGGGTAGGAGATGACGCTGTAAGATGTCAGGTTCTGGTTAGTTAATTTACTACTACTAAACAGTGTATACTAGCAGTCGATGTTGTGGTTTGTATAGGACTTCGCATTGAATAATGTCTCTGGGCAGCGAATGGGTTAAACTCTGTTAGTATGCCAATGTTTTATTATTGCCGTACGTAGGTGTTAATGAAATGTTCTCGCCCATTAGAGGTGACGTTAACGCCAACGATCCCCATTAAAATATTGACAATTGGTATAATTTGCATGACGGCAAGATCGGTAAAGCGCATTGCGTTAGGAGTTAGGAAAGTAACTGATCTTGTAAAGTTCGACAAACTCTTTATGGTGGGTGTGTTGGCGGTTTAGATTCCGTGTTTGAGTGTCAACTGGGCATGGTTCGGACAACCGCCCGACACAGATCGCAAATAAGAAAGCCTTAATGGTTGACACACCTCAACACGGAAGAATTTGTACCGGCCATATTGTTTTTTAACTCAGGCCGATTAAAACTGTGTCATATAACTCCTCAGGATGAAGAGGTATATAGACCTGCGGTTGTTTTGTTCGCCCTCATCCCGCGGGAATTACTTTTTGCTGCCTTCCGTATATCGAATATTAACCAATCTATTTAGGGGTTCCTGTTTTAAAAAATATAATAAAACTACTTTTATATAAATTTGACGAATTGATAATAAATTTAATTCTCGATAAAGCTGCAAGGTATCGTATCTCCAGGGTTTTAAAGTTAATTTTTAATATTCCATTTTGACTTATCCTTAACGGCGCGAGAACTGTTTTTGAAGCTCATCCCCAACCCATTATGCCATAACATAGAGTGGATTGACACAGGGCAAAATAAACAATTTTTATTGTACTATAAATAAGTAGGTTACGAGTACATTTAAATATATAAATTAATTATTACGTATTTTGGACGACATACATTCTACCTGATGTATCCAGTTTAGATTTGAAGATAAACCATTGGAAGCCGTATATATTTAGATACCTTGATCTTCAACACAGTAAAGGCAAATTTTTAAAATTCAATTCTATTTCTGAGAAATCTAATAAATAATAAATTGATAATAGTTCCTTTTAGTCGAATTCCTCTCTTATAAAAGATATTAGAGTCATAGAAAAAGTAGTAATTAAAAGGCAAATGAGGGGTTTAAAATATAGAAAAGTTTGTTTTTTTTGTGTGCATTCTTCGTCTTAAATAATTATTTTGTTACTTCTTACTTTACTAATATAGTTTTTATGTTAAATTTATTTTATAATTTTTCAACACGCACATCGAAGCCGCCTAGATTCCCCATAAAATTATTTATTAATAAAGAAGTGAGGAGAAGCGGCCAGGTCGGTGCTCTGAAGCATCATCGGATCTGCTCTTTTTTGTGTTTCTTCTCTCTTATACTCGTAAAGCTTAGCTAAGCGCACGACGCAATATCACCCTCTTTAAAGTTACTAAATCGCTCTGCAAGTCCGTGCAAATATTTCGCGACACAGAACTAAGCACGACCATTCCGAATGACATTTAAATAATGTCGCCTTAAAATGAGCGAGAATTTCTCCCAGAGCTGCACTCATCCAGGTGCTTTGGTTGGCCGACAGCGCTATAAATTCAACATCCCATTTCCTCGTCTGCATTATCCACGGCCCACCACCTCCTGGCCAGGCCTAATGTCTAGCCTAACCGGAACGAAAGTGAAGCTCCTACTCAGCTAGGGACGCTTAGGGTGTGCACGCACAGGACGGAGCGACTAGGAAATTGAACGCCTCGCGTTTTCTCATTCTAGACCTGCCATACTCAACCTGCGGCCCGTCTACCTTTTTTTGTACGGCCCCAAACACATTTATTTTCAGGGACATGATTTACAAAATCTGGCATTCTATATTTCGTATATCTTGAGATTAATTTTGACTTTGACGTACAAATAGTGACAACCATTGTCGTTTCATATTTTTTTCGTCATTCCAGTATAGTGTTGCGGCCCGCGTAGCTTTGCAAATATGGCAAATATGGCTTTATAAATGTGGCCCGAAGACAAAAAAGGTTGAGTATGGTTGTTCTAGACGATATTTATGTATTTATTTCATGTCCCGAGACTAACAGTGGGCGTTAACACGATGATCTCATAACTGAGGTTACGTTAACGCGGTTTCAAAATATCCTATTACCTTCCTATTAATATCCTATTATCCTATTATCCTATTACCGGCTACAAAATAACTTCGTGATTTTATTGTTTATTTATTTATTTTTATTCAAAAGAAGACATATATAACGGGTTAGTAATTAATAAGAGGTCAATTTAGAATCATTAGGAAAATTAAATCATTAATTCAGTAAATACAATGGAGGGGGGAGGGGGGGGGGTTATTGTAGCATTACTAGCCGCGTCTCGAATTTACAAAAAAAAACTAAAATTTATGATCAATTGGAAGAATATTATCTCCTCAACCCATCCCAAATTGAAACCACAGATAGGCGCGTCTAGTCTGGGGGAAAAATGCCTTTAATGACGCCTATAGGGCATAGCTGTAAGACGTCAGGTTCTGGTTAATAATTTACTACTACTAAACAATGTATTGAAGCAGTTGATTATGTAACGTTTTGGCTATATTTGTTGGGAAGGCTGTCTCGATAGCCTTTAAGTTATTTTGTTTTTTGAAAATGGAATGGAGATTAATAAAAAAGAGGTAATGTGACATATAGAGTGAGGTTAGTTTTCTGGAAAGTAAATAAAAAAAAATTAATTGTGCACCACAAGGTACCTTTCATTACCTAGATTTACGCCGTCCAACAGGGTTGTTGCATTGGTGTAGGCGCCGGGTCGTGATGGCTAAACAGGTTGATGGATCTCTTCCTTTTTAAATCGAGGCGCATCCCATCTCATTCTGACAGCTACGCTCTTTTATGGAAGAGGTATTCCTCAATTGAAAGACCAGGTAAATTAGTATGTTTTTCTCGCGCACAGCCGCACCAAGTATGTCCCAACCTTTACTTAAAACCGCCCCCGCGCCCAGCCAGGCATCATCGCGATTAATTCGCATGCAATGCAGAACATGCTCGTAATTCATACGCCGTTTGGCTGATCAACAATATCAAGAGAGTAGAATGCGGAGGCCAGGAAGGTGAATGGCGTCTCGTATAGTAGACGCCGTCATAGTTACGATTAACGAGCACTTGGTGCCGGTTTTAGAGACTCAGTTCTGAATCCAAACCTAAGTGAATGATTTCATAAGCACCTCTGTCAAAACAAACCACTTTTATTTTATTTTATCTTTATTAGGGAAATAAACAGTTACACGAGAAAAAATATATACAGGCAGTACATATACAATCATATAAAAACATAAATAAATAACAAGAATGAAAACAATGGTACAAACTTATGAGTATAAAATAAAACCAATTAAATATTTTCACCGAGTGAGTATACAATTAGTGCTTAACCTAAGAAATGCAAGATGAAGAGATGAGGAGAAGGGGAGGGAGAGGAAAGGAAAATTTCACATTAACGTTTCATTTTTTATAAGACTCTTGAATGCCACTAAATTAACATTGAATATATCAATATCTGGGTACTTTGAATATAAGGTTGACCACATTCTATGAATGGGTTCATTTTGCCCATAATTGGTTCTACAACGTGGGATGTCTAACAAAACTTTCGTTCTTGTCACACGTGAAGGTATCCTGAGACGCATTAGCTCAAGCAGAGAGCTGCAGTTAACTGCACCTGAGATTATTTTGTATGCATATACAGCATCAGCTTTAGACCTTCTTTCAACTAAGCATTCAACTTTATGAAATAAAGTTGATTCGGATCTATTCGGATTGCAAACTGCATGGAGGACTTACGATCCATGTGTTTAAGGAATTTGTGTTGAACCGCCTCAATTTTAGATATATGTGTCGCGTACTTAGGATTCCAAATTTGGGAGCCATATTCCAGGACACTGCGCACATAAGAAAAGAACAGTTTTAACAGAAGAAGAACTTTAAAGAACCCCTAAACTTGCTCAGGCCAGAGAAATTTGGTTGCCGCCAAAATTACTTTTGTGAAGCATGAATCTGTACAACTTTTGTTCAACAAGTTTTTATATACGTAGCTGACAAAAAAAAATGTATATAAAAATATAAATACTCTAATGAACGTTTGGCGCGCGTATTGTTGTGTTCCTGACCTATCCAACTTTTACATTTTTTTTGGACCTTTTCTTTAATCTTTTTATACTAGTTTTTTTTACTTTATTTACAAAGTTGTCGAACAAAAGTTATTCCGTTTAATTTCCAGAAACACCCCTTAAAACGATACAGCTGACTCTAAGCTTATCCTGTTTATATCGTACTGATATGCGTATTTACGACACAGACACATTGCACCGGTTTTTTTATATCATTACCTTTTTAATAATCTAAAATCATTTTAATATTACCAGATCGTTCCGAATGAATAACGATATTGTTATGACATTTATAACGTTTATAAAGCACATAATCGCATAGCAATTACATAAATATAACGTTGATCGCGTTCGGAACACAATTGCGGTTCCTCGACACGAAGTGCGTACTTTCAGTTTCGATTTTATAACGATTCGCCACATGACCACTTCTTACGACCCACGGATGGATGCTGTCTGGCGCCCAGCATCCATTCGTTCGCAGATTCGAATCTCCGATTACAGATAATTATTCAAGTTGATTCCGTTCGCGTCATCAATCATATGCGCCTCTCGGGCCCGACGCCGCGAAGACTGAACTCGCTTAAGAATAGATAATGCAGATTTCACGGGATCAAAGTAGGGGATAGGCGAACTCCAATTGAACGAACTTGTATCAAACATTTCGCAGTGAATCCCCCTTTATACTGTCCTCTTTGTACTGTACTGTCCTCTTTATACTTATATATATCTTTATACTGTAAAGGTTGCTCATATCAAAAATTGTAGGGAAATTATAATTTTACCTATTAAGGGAGGTATGATTTTTATTTTTTGAATTTTGAAAAACCAGTTTATACCACCCCTAGGACCAATGGTTAGTGCTATCAAAAAAGTTGACTTAGATATGTTTTAGGACTAAGGAATAATATAAAATTGAAATAAATTCGATATCTTATGTACTAGGAAAGTTATAGCAAAATTTCACTTTTTCGAAAAAAACCTCCATTCCCGCCCCTATGTCTGATTTTGCCCATTAACAAATTTGACCGAAATTTTGTGCCCTTAAAATTTTCTTATCAATTTGAAAGTGATTGGTGTAAAATTACGGCAGTTATCGTGTCCACAAGAAAGTTATATAGACAGATTAGATATATAAACTTTTAAACAGAGGGGAGATTTGGGTTCTAGGGGATGTGAAACGCGAAGATATGTCGACATTTTCCGAAAGTCCCATGGTACCCATTATAATAGGTAGGTTTTCTAATGAAAATGTGATTTTTCTAGTGCTATTAAGGTGATGCACAAGACTAAACCATTGCACGTCATTACAAATTACAATATTGTACAATATAATTTATTGTGTAAACACTAATTGTTGTTATATATAAGAGTGTATGTAAATGACGATATAAATAAATACCATAATTCACCATGGTTACTGTGAAAATGTAAACTTTACGTGAAAATAGTAAAAGCATCATTTAATGTCTTTATGGTGAGCGCACAGCTGTCGCCCGCCGTACGCCGTAACGGTGTCAATGCCATTATCGATTGGCGAAGTATCGGCATACTTTTGCCACGTTTCATTTGAGTAGGTATCTACTGGAAAGATTTTTAATTAAATATTAATTATGATAATATTGTTTTAATCTTAATTAGTTCTTAATTCAAAATTGCAATTAAAATTGTGTGACATCACTTTAGGGGTGGAGGGTCACACAGCACTGGGCTTAAACCAACATCCTGCACACTAAAGTACAGGACCTCTTTAGTACCCTCATAATTATTTTGCTGTCAAAAATCATAAATAAAAATATCTAATCAAAAATTAAACTTAAACTAAACGTGAAATTAAACTTTTCTAAAGTTTTCAATAATGTCAAAGATTGCGTAATTTATCTTTTCGGGGGATTTGCCGCTATTAAAAAACAATCATCAAATATATTTATTATATTATTATATCAAATAAATTTTAGACACTTCTTTCATAAAGGATAAAATAATAATCATGTTCTATTTCGCTGTTTATAATTCTTTTAATAAATAAACAAACAAACAACAACTGGCTGTAGCTATCTCACTCTTTCGTGTGACCGATGAGCGCATCGCAGCAACCCACCTATAAAAAAATACCTACCGCGACGTCTAACATCTGGCGCTAAAGATGTACTTATTACAACAACTGGTTGATATTATTACACAACTTATACATAATTTTTCTCAGAAACCCCAAAAAATCGCATGACTAATTAACTGTTTTTTTTTTTATCGAGAATGGTCTTTGGACACAGTGTATAAGCAATGATAATTATGAGATCAAACTATATTTAACATTATTTCGTACAAAACTACCGCGCTTGTATTGAGAAATGTATCCATTAGATCAGGGGTGCTCAAACTTGAACTGCTGGCGATCTACCTCAATATTTTTAGACTACTTACGATCGACTCTGAGAGACTGCAAGTGTGTGTGATGCAGGGTTGTCGTACATACACGATACACCCTACCTACCTAGGTAGGGCGTACCGTAGCATATATAGATATTAGCTTTCTGCACAATATAGGTACATTATTTTAGTCAAGGTTTGGGTTAGGTTTAGTTAGGTTTTTCTCTACAATATCAATGAAAAAACTCATAGTTATTCAAAATTGCGAGTTTATTGGTTGTTACAAAACAAAAGAGTTACATATACCAGTTGATAAAGCCACCTTTTGCCGCAAGCAGTGTTATTTTATTACGAAATACATTTTTGTAGTTTAGTTACCTACCTACTTATTAAAAAAAATTTTCTTCTCGAGATCTACTCAAAAAGCACTCGCGATCGACCAGTCGATCGCGATCGACCGTTTGAGCACCCCTGCATTAGATACATCCTAATTTCGCTACTTAGCATATAGCGAATAGAAGCGAGCGCTTTATCGGTGGTAACTGGTAGGTGATAGCGTTACTAATATTATAATGAACATAATAAGGCGAAAAGGCTTCTCGGATAGCGGATATTATTTATTAGCTGCAATTACAGCAGCGCTCTATAAAGATGCGCTTAAACGGCGATAATCTCTATTGATCTCACAGATATACACGATATTTTAATAGCTTACTTTACTGCCGAGATGGTTTATCCTGCGTTCTCTTTATTTTTAGGTAGATTTTAATTAGGAAAGCTATTTATTGCAATGGGTACCATTTCACGACTTCCATGTATCTTTAGTTTAAAAGTTTATATATCTATACACTAACACTTGATTCGAAATTCATATTTGATACTTATATAGACAAAATAATCACGAAAGCAAACAAAGTTGGATTCATTTCCAGAACTACGAAACCCTTTAGGAACTCTCAGAGTTTAATTCTGCTATATAATGCTCTGGTAAGATCGCATTTAGAATATGGCAGTCTAATTTGGAATCCTTATTATGCTAAGTTCTCAGACAGAATTGAAAGTGCACAAAAAAGATTCCTAAGAATAATATCCGCTAAGTGTGGTCTTGGTAGTCAATTAAGGTTTTATGGTGATAGACTTGTAAGATTTGAATTTGATACGCTTGCTCATCGTCGCTTATCGTATGATTTAATATTTCTTTATAAAATCATTAATTATAAGGTAGAAATAACTTGTTTCAAATCATTTTATACAACGAAAAATATCATTTAATACAACGTCGCATAATTTAAGAGCCCTGATCTGTTCAGAACCCCTATTAGCCTTTAAAAATATAATACCTTGCATTTGTCGTTTTTATAGAGATAGTCGCATTGACATTTTCCATGATAGATAGCCTTAGTCAATTCAAAAGGCATAATATTCTAAAGGAAGAATTGCTTCCGAAATAATAAAAATATAAAAGTACATGTTTATGTTCATACATTATATTTATATGAATAGTATTATTATTTATTTATATTTTTATATATTTTATTTATTATACAATTATATATTTATTTGTATGTAATCATATAATATACATATTTATGGTATATATATTATTATAAAATATATAATTTATATTGTTTCTATTTAGTATAATATGTGTTTTATCTTTTATATGCATGTAGTGTTTTCTTTTTATTTGAATATTGATCATGTTTTTCTTACTTAAGTGTCTAAAATTAATATAAACATGTTAAGTATTCAATATTTTGTTGGAGTACCGTATAAAAATAAAATAAAACAAAATAAAATAGGGTAAACTGAGCTATCTTCGGGATACCAAAGGCAAATTATATTTTAAAAAAATAATCCATTTGTTTTAATAATAATATTATTATATTTTTTAACAGAAAAATATATTTTCTAAACTAATCTTAACTAATATATCAAACATTTGATATTATTGAAAAGGTTTTTAGACAATAAAAAATCAACTTAAAGTATAGCTAACTTCGTGACATGAGGTAACCCCATGATACCGGTGATAGCGGTGGTAACTTCGTGATAAAGATAAGCAAACCCATGAATAGCACTAACTTCACGAAAATCATAATAAAATAAAATAAATCTCATAAAATTGCCGTTTTATAACATTATAATTGCCATTTTGTACTTCAATTGAATGAATAAAGATCACTATTTTAATGAGGCAGTTTTAACACATTCTTATGTATTGTTCGCACAGAATATTAAACTTAATTTTAATATATGTTTATTTCTAGTATTATTTTATGTTCATTTATAAAGTCATTTAAAGGAAAAAATAAATAAAATAATTATTAATGTTTTTCTTTACTTTTTTCAGATTGAATGTTGGGTCAGCGGCACTGTCAAGGTATGTTTTACTTTACGTTTGTATTATTTTTATATATGTAATTTTATATGTGTAATTAATAATCTTCTCTAAAAATAAGATTACACTGTAAGATTTAGGCAATTTATTTAAATTATTACACTTACAAAGCCGAAGATTATGCATTTCATGTAAAACGTTTTACAGCCTCGGTTTCCTGGCTAACTGATATTCTGGAATCACCCAGTCTATGTACAACACCCACTTTAAAATTGCTATTAAAATGGAATGCTCGCACGAGGTGCATAAATAAAGGATTATAACAGGAAGGATCAATGATTCTCCTTGTCAGATAATTCTGAATCGTCCCATATAAAAACCGTCCGCCGCCGGTGGTATGATCTGTCTAAGACGCGTATAAGCTAAATCATACCCGTAAACAATATTAACCAGTTTGATCAAATTTTACGATGAGATACGCGTTTTATACCCGTAACTAAACTAAAGTTACGTCCGTTTGTTCAAATGCATTTTTCAGCTCAAATGCGAGCACTTGGCTCAACTGTCAAATCTTGAAATTTCTCCCTACAACAATCAGCTTGCCATTCAAAAGACTTTCCGAACTGTATATCTTAATATAGTATGTATGGTTTTTTTTTTTTATCGTATGAATCAACTATGAATTTTAGGTAGATTTCATTAGGAAAGCTATCTGTTGGTACCATGTTGGTAATGGGTAACATGTCATGAGTGGTGGTACAACTTTCCGTAGTACTTTTTTTTTAGGTAAACTTTATACAAAGTTGAGGTATTTTTTTTATGAAAATAGTAAATTATGACAAAATTCAAGTTTACTTTTTTAATATCGAGGAAAAGTTCAAGAAAATACTTTTACTAGAAAAATAAATTACTAATAAGCGCGAAAAAAAAAAAATCTTGAAAAATAGATCATTTTTTATGTAAGACGGGGTAAGTATTTTCAAAAAAGTGGTTGTAAATGGTATAACTTCTAAACCATTGAGAAATGGTAGACCATGTTTATAATAAGTTTGATTGCAAATGACCTCTCCTATCACCTCATTTCGTTTGATCCACCACTTATGGGACACCCTGTATAAGTATATATACCTTATCTGTCTATCTATATCACTTTTTCTTGTGGACACGATAACTGCCGTAATTTTACACTAATCACTTTCAAATTAATACATAAAATTTAGGGCACAAAATCAGACCAGGGGGGCTGAAATCGGCGGGGTGGGGTTCGGATAAAATCCACTCAAAATGTAAATTGTAGGTCTATAATTTCCCTACAATTTTTGTTTGAAACAATTTTTGATATGAGCAACCCTCGCGGAACATTATGAAGAGAGATTCAGCATACGTACTCTCGCTGCGCAAGGGTACGGCGTGTTGAGGTGCGCGAGCTGCCGCGCGGGAAGTGGGTCGCGCATTAGCTTGCGCGATGTTTGATACAAGTTCGCACAATTGGAGCTCGCCTATCCCCTACTTTGATCTGGTGAAATCTACCTCCGCCGTGTCGAAAGGGATTTTTTAAATACAATTACTACAATGCAGTACCTCGTGCCAATTTGAGTATTCTATTTTCAAACGTTGTTAACTCCAGTTTTGGTAAAAAATGATATTTTAATTAAATAGATTATACGCTAAAGACTTAGCTCTGCTGGTGATAGCAGAGAGAGATTTGAATGCATCTTTAAAAACACTTCTGAGGTTATTTAAAAAATTCTCTGCGGCACTCTATTTGTTTTCATTTTTTGATTTGTCACGTTTTGGCGATGAAATTAAGGTTTTGTCTACCCTCTTTAGTTAATATCCCAGATTTAATAAATTGATTTGATTCTTTACAAAAACAATCTATTAATATAATATAGTACATGGGATGTGTTAACAGGTGTTAGTACATAACAATTTTTCTGTTTTCTTTTCGCGATCTGGTTTAACAGACACAACTATAAGAATCGTTAAAACTGCCCGCAACAGCGGTTTGTTTAAAGTTGAGCCTTGCCTTTGCAATTTGGACAAGGGCTCAAGAGTAGACCTGCAGGTAGTTGAATGCTTTTGAAAGAAGCTTGATTATCTTACACAATTTTTTCGGACAGAGAATGACGAATACAGTTTTTTTTATTTTAGCTTACACTCCACTTTCAAAACCATATAATTGTTAATTATGCGTCATCTTTGAAAAGCTAAGATGCATTAAACTTGAGTTTTCTCTACCTTGAGATGTGTATCCCTCAGAATGAGTTTCTGCCTAAAAATAAGTTACCCTTGAGCCTGTCAATCTTGGCATTTGTCGCAGATGAGACGTGCCATCATTTTTGATTTGTGTCTTACTTATGAAGTGTTTCTTCGATCTTGAGGTCTGAACTTGATTACTCTTTGTTTCGACCTAGGAGGTCGTGAGTCCTTTGAGTGCACCGCAGGATAACTGCAAAAAAGCGAAGAAAACCACTCTCGTGGCCATTGGAATATTACCGATTTGCACATAGATTCAGCCTCAGTATAAATATATACGTATGGCTTCCAATCGAGCAACGTTTTGTAAAAAAAAACCGTTGACTCATGTATGTATTCGTAAAACTTGTAAAATTCTTGTAAGAGTCGAAAATTTTTCATTGCATTCAATATTTTATTTTTAAACCACAAAACAAATAAACATACAAATTATAAAAACATTTTTTTTTAATTGAAAGTTGTATAGAAAAACATTTTGAGCTAATTTTATTGTTGTTTTTATTTTCATTAATTTATCTATTATTTTTGTTTATACAGTATTTAAATCGCATAAATGTATTTTGTTAAAAATATATTATTTAATCAAAATTATACAATAATTACAATAAATAGTGCTTGCCAAATTGTAAGACAGTTTGGGTGGCAAGAAAGAGGTCCCATATAGGTCCACATTTTGGTAAAACAGTAAATTTAAAATATAATTTCAAAAGAATTCAACTAACTCAATTATTATAATAACAATTATAAAAAAAAATATGAAAAAGGTATGAAAAAAACCTATATACCTTCTCTTTTCATTATCTGCTGTTAAGATGAAAAGAGAGCAGGTTAGTTAGTACTTATAGTGTATAGAACTGTAAGAAAAACACATATACAAAGTGTTTCAGTTTCAAGCGACCAGCCGTTGTAAAACTATATGTAAAATTATCGTCAAAAAACTTGGAAAAGGGTGTCTGTCTCTTTTAAATAAAAAGTTATTAATTTTTGAAATGTGTTTAACCATAGCCATACATGATACACTCTTTTTAATTTTCTTTTGAATGGCTTAAAATTAGAGTTTCAAAACTGACTTATTTTATTGTCGTTACATTGTTTTAACTATTAAAAGTATAAAAAACCAATTAGAGAAAATAGTTTTAGAAAAAAAAAAATGGAATTAATTTACATAGAGGTCATTTAAATCCTAAAAACGGTCAACTAAGTTATTATTATTTTGTATTATTCTACTGAATGAACTGTACAATACCTAAACTCATTGTTTGTCTTATCTTTTAAAGTTTTTGAGAAAGATGTCTGTTTTTGTAGGGAAATCTAAAACGCTTTGTTGAATATAATAAAGTATATATAAACATTATATTGGTTAGTGTTTTCTTAGAATCTTTTTTAATTTAAAATTGCTACCATTTTCGTTCCCAATTTCTTTCGGAAAGCCATTAAACACCTTTTTGTCTTGTCACCATAAAAATTGGTACACTTAGTAACAATGTCCAGCACACACGAGTGTTGGCAAATTAAAGTATCTTGTTTGCCTATGCGCTAGTGCAGACTGCATATTAGGATTATAAATCAACAGATTTATAAAATTAACCGTAATAGGTTATCGAACCTTCCGTGGATCGACTCCAGTAGCGAGATGTTTGTGATATCAAATCTCAATGTGAATTTTTTTCACGTAGTTTCTCAATGAATTTTTGTAAAAGAATTATTTATTTGAAGTTTACATTTCTCCGCTCCAATATGCTGCTAGCATGGTTTTAATCTTTGCGAGTGCGGCTACCAAATATTTAATGTTTCGAAATATGTGTTATTACACATAATATCGCATAGTTTCATATTTGAAACTATGCGATATTATCGTAAAGTTGAACTGAAGTGCACTTTGTTGATGCTTACAGTCAGTCCACTGTAGAGAAGTGCTTCAAGCGCAGCCGGCCGCCGGCCGCCCTGCTCGCGTATGCGACGAGGCGAGCGAACGAACCGCGAACGCGTTCGGCTGCATTCGAGTTCTCGCGGCCGCCGCGTTCGGACGCGTCGTCGCCGCCGCGTTTCGCTTGCGCGTGTCGATTCGCGTGCGCGACTCTTCCTCGGAGGGAAGTTTCATCGTTGGCGTTTTTGGAAAACTTTGTTATTATTTTAGTGCGTGATTGATTGTGCTGTGCGAGTGGAACCATTTTTTCGTTCACATACTAACATGGTTGGTTTCATAGTCATGTATTTCTAACGAGAAGTTTTTTTCTGCAGATAAACAACGTTTTTTTTGGTTAGATTATTAAACATAGCACGAACAATATATAGTCCCATTGAACGTAGTTTTCATGTGATGTTTCATAGTTTTCCAGTTTTAGTAAATCAGTGTTTATGATGACAGAATATTACCTATGTTGCTTCAAAGTCTAAATTACACTAATTGTGTCTAATTACGATTGAATTATTTTGGGTCTATGATATGCTTTTCTATAATTAGTTATAATTAGAGTAGTGCAGATTATTATTCGTTACTTTACTCTATTTTTAATTATTAATTACACTTTTTTATTCAAATACGTCTATGAATATCAAAATAATTTTAATACCGTAGTGTTTCTTTGTAACATTATTATTTATTAATTAATTATTGTTAGAATGAAATCTTTTTGGAATGTCAAGTCCGCGTTATTTCCGTTTTAATCCATTACGCGAAGTTGTTTTTCAACAATCGTGTATTTAATTTTATATTGTTGCTGATGATATTCAAATAACGTATGCTGACCTAATAATTCACTTCGTATTTCTTGTGTTAACCCTTCATATAAACGCTATCTTTTTTTTGCTAATATTGTTCACTATTTCAGTATCCGAGTGATTCTTCAGTATCCGAGTGAATATATTTCTTTCAACAAAATTAAATTTATTCATTATATATACAAAACATTCCCTACCATGTGAGACAGTCTTAGCCCATTAACAGTCTTAATTGTAACAGAGCCCAGCGCATTAACAGTCTTAATTGTAACAGAGCCCAGCGCACTAACAGTCTTAATTGTACCAGAGCCCAGCGCATTAACAGTCTTAATTGTAACAGAGCCCAGCGCATTAACAGTCTTAATTGTAACAGAACCCAGCGCATTAACAGTCTTAATTGTAACAGAGCCCAGAGCATTAACAGTAACTGTAACGATTATGAGCATGGATGCCGAGGATAGGTCACCGGCCGTCATTAAATTTCCACTCATTCCGTGCAGCATTGATTTTCTATATTCATTGCTTTTTGTCTTGCTCCAACTATTTCAAAAGCATTGCTATAAATGTTCGCGGAACGAATGTACTTGTTTCAGCGGCCTAACGGTCTCGAAAATCGTGACTTGGCCAATAAATCACCAAGTCAGCGTCTCGAACTATTATATTCGAAGAAAATATGCATTTCGATAGAACGCTAATGACTTTTGATGGCTATACGTCCGTCCTATTCATCCCACCAATCCTGCATACCCGATTTAATAGATCTGGAACAAATAAATACTATAGGGTGATGATTTTAGAGGCGTGGTTTTCAAGAAGAGATAAAACGCATATAATTTGATGTTATGGCTAAGAATTTAGTTTTATTATAAAGATAAGGGTTTGCCATTATGTTTTAAAAATGATTTCGGGTAAGTGGCCGCCGCGGCTGACTCGAACAAATTCCAGCCGAGAGGCCCAATTTTCAACCACTTTTTGCAGCAAGTTGGGCCGTATGTCAGCAATAACGCGCCGAATATTCTCTTCCAAGGCGTTAATCGTGTCCGGCTTATCAGCGTAGACAAGCGACTTCACATAACCCCACAAAAAATAGCCCAGCGGTGTTAAATCGCACGATCTTGGAGGCCACGCCACACGCCCACCACGCGATTTTTACTTTATTATAGAGTGATTTTAAAAAAGTGATTTTTTCTAAATTTGCACTATTTGCAAACGTTGTTCAGGAGTAAGTCGATTCATTATGAAATGGCAAACCAAACTGAGCATAAATCAAGTGACAGCTGTCAAAAACACCAACTACGAAAAAAGTAGTGCCAGGTTGAAAACCACGCCTCTAAAAAAAACACCCTATATAAACAATTTAAATATATATATATGTATAAACCATGAAATGGATTAAAAGCAGATGGGATAAAACTTATCAATTGAAGAATAAACACTTTTTTTGATAGGATAGATAAAAAAGGCACTTTTAAAACTCAGCGCTGCGTTTAAACCGACATCCTACACAATGTAAGTGTATTTTAACCTTTCTAATATAAACTTTTTAACATTAGATTAGATTTTTTTTAGATTACAGAATTTAAATAAAAATATACGTAAAGATTATCTGGTGATGCACTGAGCGTAATAAGAGTCATCCCAAATGAAGAACGCTTCGAACTGCCGAGCGTACTTTGAAAGCAACGCGGAGGCCGAATAAAGATCTTCCAACGAAGAGAGCGCCGGAAATGCGGCCGTGATGACAACGCTGTGTTTCCCTCCTAATTACTAGCCATCAAATAATGGCTTTCTATTGACAGCTAATGTCTCCAATCAAAAGCATAAAGTATCTTCAATACCTAGCAATTACATACTCTATTATACTTATAGAAGTCAGTAATCGCTTAGCAAGTCATACCGAAGTGATTTAGAACAAAACGATTATAGGTGAAATTGAATTTTTCAATTAAACTAATAAAATAACATTTAAAATGACTAATTTTAATGAATAATTTTATTAACAAGTGCACGTGGCTCGTAAAGAAAACTCCATAATTTGTTCTAACCATTTTCAATACGTACTTAAAAAAAACGCTGTTTTGGGTATATTTTATCTTATAATAAACCTTTATTTATTATTATTTTTTTTAATCGTAAGGAATAATTCAAAAATTTCGTCGTGAGATAAAAACTTCCTAAAGGTCTACCTTAGGACGGGTATCAGCTATTTAATTTCAGTATCAGAATTTTATAAATAGATTTTAAGTTTTAATAAATTTTAGAGGTATAATTTGATAGCTCATCATTTAGTTCGTGGCTATTTTCCCTTATCAAATAGCTGTATACTTCTGTCATTATATCATATATAGTATATTTGAACGACTTTCTTTTGATTATTAAATTAATACCTGCTTTGATATCGGCGGTTGAATAATACTCCTCATAGGTTATAAGTTAATGGCCGTATAAATTAATCGATTTAATTGCCATAAAGGAACGTCTTATAATAAAAATTTCAATATTACTAAGTAATCGTATTTCAATGCTATTTTCAGATATTTTTTATTTTAAATTTCCGTTTTATGCATTTCCTAGCTAAGTAATCAATTTTTATAGCTTTCAATTAGAACCACAGCTTCCTAAACGGGTGCCGCTGCTCGAATGTTTATATCTGCCTTTCGTAATCTGAACATGAATAGAAATGACTAAATTTGCCTTCATTGTGTAACAAGTTAGTAATAACCACAACGCCATCTTTTCTAATTACTTTTACAATTTAAATGTATCACATCTTATGCAAGTTTTAAGATTCTCCTACGAGAAGTCTACATCGCAATGATAACCTAATCTTAATATGATTGTTAATATACGTGTTCTAAAGTACCGGTATAGTTGACTTTACAATTAGGTACAGCAATTAATAATCGTGATAAAAGTGATCACTGCGTGCTATACTTTTGATGTTGGATTCTTGACACTGAAGCTGAGAAGGTTGGGGGCCAGATATCTTCGTCTGATCTGATCGAGAATGCAGCTCTGAAAATGGACGCATCTAAAGAAGTAGAGGTAATTTTGAATGTTATAACTTTTGTAGGTGATCGGCTTGTATTATTATTTATTTAGAGTGAAACAAACAGATACAAATGAAAAGTTTTTAATTTGTGCAATCGTCGATTATATTATTTGTGCAATTATATTATTTGTTACTGTCTTTTCAAAATTCTGATCGTTACAGATATTTTTATGATGGTGTAATAAACGATTTATGTGCTATATATTTGCTGGATTTTATAGGCATTATAAATGGAAAAATTCTTCTTTTGGGGGATTACTCGAGAATTTCTACATCTAATTATATCTTTCTGTTCAAGTAATCCCACCACCACACAATTATTTTTCATCTTAGCAAAAGTAATATTATTCACCAAACACGCTGACTTCTTAATGCTCACATATCCCCTTTCAGTTCAAGATACAACCCTACACTCGCACAAAAAAATAAACATTTACCTAACACGTACGTATACACCGTTTGTAACTTTTAATAGGGAAATAGTTTTAATTGGCCAATATTTTTGAAAATAACTATAATATTTAAATAACTGCAATGTTTACCTAAAAGTATTAATGTATTTTAAAAATAAAATTACATATAGAACAATGATATACCTCACATTGGTATAAGCACATAACTGTAATATTTTAAAAAAAACGACAATATTGTAATTTTACAATAGTAATACAATGTACATTTATAACTTATATTAAATTTTTATTTCATGTTTACTCATCAATTGGTACCTTGACGGTTAGCATCCATAGGTTTTGCATAATTAACTCACTGCCTTCCTTAGCACAGACATTGTCTACTGGGAAAAACAGTGCACAAAATATATAAGCACTGTAAATCGTTTCCTATTTATTATTGAGAATCATAATGTAATTTCAAATTAATAACTACCTTAGTATAATGTCAAGCAAAGTGGTACTGGATTTAAATGGATTTTAGAATATTTTAATCATTAGGTAGATATTTTATCTATTTTAGAAATGTTATTAACTAACTCATTTTGGCTAGTTATCTGTACAGTTAGATACTATTAAATTAAGTGTATCTTTTAAGGCATAACGTAGAAAAGACTTACAGGATACATATATAGATTTTAGGATTCCTTCTAACAATTATTTAAATAACTGTTACATATCAATAATTTATTTGACTAAGTATAATTATTAAATAAATTACACTACTATACAGGGCTGTTTTTAAATTTAGGGCACTGTTTTTAGGATTTTGATTTATATCGACAGTCAAGCAATAATCAGCAAAAAATGTTTCTCAACTGCGAGAAAAACGACTGGAAAATTAAATAGAAATCGTTTTAGTGTTTGAGAGCACGGTCGAACGCATGGCGCGAGATCGGCCGGTGACCCCCGAGCGCGCGGCTCGCGAAGCACTTCGATGAAAAACAAAGCGTTTTAATAATATAATATTTTAGTGAGAACAATTTTTTTTTGTGCGACCGGTTTAATTATCAACCTCCTATCTAAATTTAAAAACTCTCTTCATATACATTTTTTATTTGTTCCTTATTTGTCAAGCCTTATTGTCGTGAAGAATTGCCTTTTATCGATGCCGATTATCGAACTGGTGATATCTTCCACTATTGCCAAAATAAAAATTTAGTTAATAAAATAGAAATATTTTTTAAATATTTTTGTGATCCAAATCCAATATTCTAGGATAGCGGAAAGATGATAACTTCTTGATGAGGCGCTGATGACCTCAAATGTGGGCACCACAATATAATTTGCTAATTAGATAATGCATTCTAATTAAACGACTCTGATCCCGTTAAGTTTGGGGCCCGTGATCTTCGCGTGGTACGCGTCCAATTATGAACCACCGTATTAACATACCATTTCCTAAATTTCTCACCCAACTAGTTTTCTTAAATGCTCAACGTCGGTTTGATTTGACATGTCGACGATCCCTCGGTGCAGTATTAGATAATATTTTATTTGACTAATGTTAAACCCACAAAATTCTTATATTGAAAAATTTTATTATAAATATTATTCAACAAATTCAATTACACAGAAACGTACTTAATAAAATGTAAATTTAGCTAAATCATACCGAGTGTAAATAGAATTGCAAATTACATTCCATTAAAAATAAAATAATACACTTCTCGAAAATAATTTATAAATCGATACTTAATATATTTTAAAGAGAATTTGAATTTTCTTTCGTTTTATATAAATTATACAATATCCAATGAAACACGTAGAATTAGAACATCGTACCTTACCGACAAACATTTCTAAAAAACTAAAAAAGTATATTTTTTTTTCATTTTTGTATTCTAATAATTTACATTTTTCATTTTTTTACAATAAATATACAATGGCATATATAAAGGCGGAAACATTTGACTTTTAAAAAAATATGCACAGCAAACGTCTGACCCTCAATTTCAGGCAATTCTGAAGTAGTCTCGGGTTTCATGATTTTAAAAAACTAATACTTAGGTACTTGTGTATTTTTGGATTACCCAACGAAATAAAGTGGAATAGAGGCGCAATTGTAGAGACTGAGAGATTCCGAACATTCAACCGGCGCTTGTTTTATAAAAAAATAAAAAGTCAAGATGTGAAGATCAACTCACCAATCAAAATCTGACATTGCCATTAGATATAACAGTTAAAAAAAAAAAACAGCCGACCGATCGATGAATGAGTTAGCTGCTCTATAATTGATCAATTTACGTTAAACGGGTCCTAATAACCGCAATTGCGAATTACGCATGACATTCAACATAGCCGATGAGATAATTTGTATAGTATTTGAAACTTATTGTTAAAACTCTATAGTGGTGTAGGTGTATATAGTTGTAGACTTAATAAGATGCATTTTGTATAAACTATCATGTTTTGCGTTAAAACATGCTATGAATATGAATCCTATAGCTATGCTAAATCATATTAGCTATACTGTATATCGGAACATTGATTTATTTTTTACGTATTTTGAAAAGAAGCGATCGATCAAATATTTGAATTTCACTGTAATTTATTCTGTATAATATTCACGAGCCGAAACGCTATATGGTCAAAGAAAAAATGATTCAGTGTAATGGTAAGCACCGGGGTTAATCTTTTGATCGATATTTTTGAAAAGTCTTTTTCGTCCGAACTATCGCTAAATCTGCTATGCGACTTACATCCGTTCTTGTGGTCAGGTATTTGTCGCACCATGTCAATGTTAGAGCTCGTGTTAGAACTGGAATTTTCCGCTGATTGTCGCAATGATTATCGACAGCCATTGCCGTCGACACGTTCTCCAACTTCAGCAACGCTGGAATGTCGCCAAAGTGTAACGCAAATGAATTAATACGCGGTTCGTGCAATTATTCAATAGTACGAGTTATTTTTTTAGCGATCGCTACAGTTTGACAAACATCAGAAAAGGGATTTATTTTATTTATTTATTTAACGTCGTTTACATGCACTATTATAATATAAAGCAGTAAAAAAAAGTATTAACATAATAAATACATTACATGTACATATATTATATTGTAATTTGTAATCACGTGCAATGGATTAGTTTTGTGCATCACCTTAATAGCACAATGTGCTATTCCAAGAAGACGCCAATCATTTTTTAACTTTGAACTCGTAAATACAAATGCGAAATATTCGAATTTTTGTGCGTAGATTATACCATGCGATAAAACCATAACCGTTTAGATCGCAACGGATGCTGGTCGAATAATATAGATAAAAAGCGCAAATATCATTCGAATACCAAAAATGACAACACGGCTGTTGGAACTAGTCGAATTAGTTATTACTGGCCAGTTAAAACTAATGCAAACTCATCTATGTACGCAAATAGAAATATGTAAAAGAAATTTATTATTAAATTGAAATATTATGTCCGTGTTTTTTCATTACTAGCCGCGCGTAAAATTTACAAAAAAAAACTAAATATTGTTAGAATTTATGATGATTTCGAATGAGCCAAAAGTGAAGTAGGCACAAGTGAAAATAGGAAATGAAGCAACCCATCACAAGTTGGTATCATAGGCGCGAGTAGTGGGAGATGTAATAGTGGGAGATGTAGAGTAGTGAGTAATGATACCTGTAGGGCCTAGACATCAGGTCCTCGTTAAATGATTTACTACTACTTAACTATGTATGGAATCAGTTGTTTATTATATGATAGCTAAAGGGTGGCATAGCCATTTTTTTTTATATCAGCTCATCACTAGAGTTGTTTAGAAAATAAATATTCACTGCCGATTCAACAAATAGGCTCAAATATCTGCAATTTTTACAAGCCTTAATTTAACTTGCCATGTTTGTTAATCTGTTTAGGTCAAATTTTGCAAGCTAAATTAGAACCACTTCCTCTTATCTTACGGAGTTGAAATTTAACAGGGTAGTTCAGTTCCAATGCCAGTGCATTTTTATGGTAAGCATGATCTAATTCTACACCCAGGATTGGCTCTACACGAAGGAACTACTCAAATTTTCTACATTTTAAAAAATCACAAACCTAAGTGATACGATTACCATTAAAAACACTATGTCATTCATCGATTTATTTTACTCGACTGGTAGTCTTTTAGTACTGCTGTAATATCTCAATAAATCTCATTTTGACTTTGAAATTTGATCATATTGTCTGTTTATTTATGACCTTTTCTTAATTATTTAATTTCTTCTACTCCACTAGTATTAGTGGCGGCGGTTTTAATACTGGGGTCTCTATCAATCTCTCTTCTGTTAAACCACTAATTCCTTGATTTCTTCTACTCCACGAGTATTAGTGGCGGCTCTTTTAATACTGGGGTCTCTATTAATCTCTCTTTTCTGTTAAATCACAAATTCTTTGATTTCTTCTACTCCACTAGTAGTAGTGGCGGCTCTTTTAATACTGGGGTCTCTATCAATCTCTCTTCTGTTAAACCACTAATTCCTTGATTTCTTCTACTCCACTAGTATTAGTGGCGGCTCTTTTAATACTGGGGTCTCTATTAATCTCTCTGTTCCGTTAAATCACAAATTCTTTGATTTCTTCTACTCCACTAGTAGTAGTGGCGGCTCTTTTAATACTGGGGTCTCTATCAATCTCTCTTCTGTTAAACCACTAATTCCTTGATTTCTTCTACTCCACTAGTATTAGTGGCGGCTCTTTTAATACTGGGGTCTCTATTAATCTCTCTGTTCCGTTAAATCACAAATTCTTTGATTTCTTCTACTCCACTAGTAGTAGTGGCGGCTCTTTTAATACTGGGGTCTCTATCAATCTCTCTTCTGTTAAACCACTAATTCCTTGATTTCTTCTACTCCACTAGTATTAGTGGCGGCTCTTTTAATACTGGGGTCTCTATTAATCTCTCTGTTCCGTTAAATCACAAATTCTTTGATTTCTTCTACTCCACTAGTAGTAGTGGCTGCTCTTTTAATACTGGGGTCTCTATTAATCTCTCTGTTCCGTTAAATCACAAATTCTTTGATTTCTTCTACTCCACTAGTAGTAGTGGCGGCTCTTTTAATACTGGGGTCTCTATCAATCTCTCTTCTGTTAAACCACTAATTCCTTGATTTCTTCTACTCCACTAGTATTAGTGGCGGCTCTTTTAATACTGGGGTCTCTATTAATCTCTCTGTTCCGTTAAATCACAAATTCTTTGATTTCTTCTACTCCACTAGTAGTAGTGGCTGCTCTTTTAATACTGGGGTCTCTATTAATCTCTCTGTTCTGTTAAACCACAAATTCTTTGATATCTTCAGCTCGTATGGTCGCAGCACCGCATCTTCTAGTGCTGGTATGGCTGGCGTAAATGTATCGGATTGTTTGCATGCCTGGCAAAAACCGGCTCGCGGCCGGCGTCGGGTTTCGCTCGATCGCTCGCGCAATCGTCCCTCCGATAAAGAAATTTACTCCGAAAGAAAAGTCACCGGCTGCTCCGAATAATTATCGGCGCACCTGTCGGAGCGAATTAATTCCACTTAAAACGATCGGGAGGAAGTCAAAAATTATATTTTCTGCACGATCTTTCATCGTGTTGTCCTTCCACTTTCGCCGCTGGCTCATATTCTTCGGTTCCGCCCGGTTCAATATTTACTCTTGAACAACAAACACGAAGTAATTACTATTCACATTCATTCATTTCTCGCATACACCTACATCATCAACAGTGGCGGTGCATTCATAGAAGCCGAAAGGCCGGCCTAGCCTAGATTTTTTTAAAAAATTACTATGTACGGGTGTTTTTTTTAGAGGCGTGGTTTTCAAGAAGAGATAAAACGCATATAATTTGATGTTATGGCTAAGAATTTAGTTTTATTATAAAGATAAGGGTTTGCCATTATGTTTTAAATTTCGGGTAAGTGACTGACTCGAACAAATTCCAGCCGAGAGGCCCAATTTTCAACCACTTTTTGCAGCAAGTTGGGTCGTATGTCAGCAATAACGCGCCGAATATTCTCTTCCAAGGCGTTAATCGTGTCCGGCTTATCTGCGGTTAGCGACTTCACATAACCCCACAAAAAATAGTCCAGCGGTGTTAAATCGCACGATCTTGGAGGCCACGCCACAGGCCCACGATGGGATTTTTACTTTATTTTAGAGTGTTTTTAAAAAAATTTGCACTATTTGCAAACGTTGTTCAGGAGTAAATCTATTCATTATGAAATGGCAAACCAAACTGAGCATAAATTGAATTGCTGATTATTAAAAAGGAGCTATGTTACATTTTCAACTTTGCGAGATATTAAAAAAAAACTGATTCATTTCTAATATAATCACATATATTACAAATTTATGCATTTATGACAAACTTAGTGTGTTTGCTGATTTGTTTTTGTTTTATTTTTTTTTTATTTCTAATAACTTTTTTAATAAAAATAAAATTAATTCCGTAACATAGCGTCCTTTTAATAATTAACAGGAAATTTGACTTCTAAACTGGTCAAACCCACCAGTATTAGGTACTTAATGATGATTAAAACCTAGAAATTATATTAAAATCAATAATATTTGGCATTTCAATTAAAAAAACTAAATTTTTAGTACGTATTTATTGTTTTAGTTACATTTCTTTGATCTCAGATTTATATATTTCTTTTACAGATGTGATTTAGCTTAGATTTAGGTTTACATTATTCCTAGTCTATATTTTATGTGTGTTTAACTTAGGTTAAGGTTTTAATCTCTTATTTCTACCTCTATGTCGACATCATCTACCGTCAGCCACTCTGTTATTTCGTTGTAGAAATCTAAGTGTTCCACAGGAATATATTTGAGTACTGCCTTCAGGTCCTCGATTTTCTTAGAGTTTATGGCCACATGACCTTCAGGGTATGCTTTCCGTTGAGGCAGTTTAATAGGTTCTGTCCCTGACCTTATTTTGAATGTATGCTCAACGAAGCTGCCTATGAAAGGTCTTGTTTTCACATATCCAATTAGATTTTTGTCATGAATGAACTCCATGAAAGTGGTTATTCTAAAGTTTATTTTTCGATCTGCAGCGATGTTTCTTCCTCTGGTTTCTTCTGAAATGCAGTTTTTTTTGTAAAATTTTTGCCACCAGTAGTCGACCTTCAAAATATCTGCCGCCGATACCATTTTAACCATTACATTTCTTTTGGTGAAAGATTGTATGATGATCTCAACGTATTCTTTAGGACTGTAAACTCTGTCAATCTTTTTGATAGCTCGCTTGATACAGCCGAAGTCTCTATCGCATGTCGCTCGCAATATTCAGTCAACCGGACTTCAGTTGATTATTAAAAAGAGGCTAAGTGAGCGACATAACTCCCTTTTAATAATCAACCGATTTTTTAAGCTCACAAATAAGCCACTTACGATGTATGACCAATCGATCCTTTTACACCAATCGATGGGGCTACCGTTCAAGAACCCAAATTCGCAAAAAAGTTAATTTGGTCAAAAGTGTAACATATACCCCTTTTAATAATCAGCAATTCAATTAAGTGACAGCTGCCAAAAACACCAACTACGAAAAAAGTAGTCCCAGATTGAAAACCACGCCTCTAAACACCTTTACATAAAAAAAAAAACGCCTTCCCTTGGATGGACTCAATATTATTATTCATACATTCATTAAATTCACTTATTTATTCGCTTTTTTTTATAGAGTTTAGATTAAAGGAGATTTGTTTTGTTAAACAAATCTGTGTTATTAGGTTTATACCATCACAGAATGGGCTCACCTTGTGTTGACGCTATAGCAATCACATTGCCTCGAAAAATTATAAGTGTGTCTTTATCATGACAGTTAAAGATTTATCGTAACACTTTTATGAATTGTTAAATAAATGAAATATTACAACTAGTATATTTATTCTATATTACTTAGTTTAAAAATAAAAAATATTGATATCGGTAGGTTAAAAATAAAATTGCGAGGAGACTGTTTGAGGTACTTATGAAATGCTACGTAGGTAACTTAGAATACGATCTTTAAAAAAAAAAAAAATCCAATTCAATGTTCAACGTTATTTTAAAAATGACAAATTTTCCTAATATATATTTCATGCAACAAAAGAATTCAGTCTCGAATTGAATTGAATCGATTTTTTTATATAACGATAAAAAAATGTTAGAAGGCAACTACGATTCGTAATGCGAAACTTGAAATATGCCGGTTTCCAAAGCAAGATCGTTGGGGTAGAAATCAGACAACCCTAGGATATTGAAACCCATTCAATCATCAGTGTGAAACCCATTTACGCAGCGTCTAAAGACCGATCTAGAAATAGTTCAAAGAAAGGCAAGCTAAAGTGTAATCAGGTATTTTGGTCGATTGGATAGTCTAACAAAATTAATGTCCCAGCTAGTAGCTTAGACGGAATGGAAGTAACTCTGTCTTAGGCATGCTATGTATCGTCTCATAAGTTTTTTTAAAGCTACAACTGATGAAGCTGCCTGGTCTAAAATTAGGATCCCAACTTACGATTTAGGAAGAATAATTTACATTAATTTCTTCCTAGGACAGTGCGAGATTGGAATGCCCTACGTAGTTCCATTTTTACTCCCTAGAACTATATTAGAACGTACTGAGTTTGCAAAAAGAGAGACCACTATCACCTATCAAATATTTTCAAAAACCAAAACTCACTTACCCCATTTTACCCGAATTTCAACAGAAATCTAACCGAATAAAAGAGAAAACCAAATATTATTGATTTTGTGGTAATTAATTTATTAATTTAATGTGTTTTGGCCATTTTGATTGACGACATTAGCCTTAAAATGAAGCACTGAGTGTCGGATAGATTTCTGGTGAAAATAATGGTTATTGTAACCAATAGGCAATAAATATACATTTTCTGGTAAAAGATCGTTTTTTGAACATGGATAAAATAACTTTGACGTTATATGTCCACACATTTTTTTTTTAAAACGAGGTCAAACAGATTTCCTAATATTTACAAAATGGTTTAATGTGTTCGCAATACGTCTTTATGCATTTTTTTGTTTTATCTGCCGCCCATAAAATAACTCGACTTAAGTCTAAAAACAACTCAACGTTTAACTGAAATTGTATGTACAAATGTCTTGACATTTTTTTTGTTGCTTGGACTGGTATTCCAGTAACAATTTGACATTCAAGTGGCCCATATTTCTAATTATTCAAATGTAAGGTTTCTATTTTACTTATTAGTTAAACAAAGTGTACATTATCCCACTACATAAAAATAAAAAAATAAAAAGAATGTTGTGATTCTCTTTTCCAGTTAAAGTTAAAAAAATTACCGTGTTTTCTTAGCTATTTATTACACAAGGCCATGTACAAAAATCTCTTTAATGTATTGCAAAATAATATTGATTTTAGCACCTTTGGCGCCCATGCCATGCCCGTGCCTGCGGCACTCGGAAGAACTCAAAATAGTTGGGTCCTAGAAATACCAAGAGCTTTCCAAAATACCAAAAACACCTAAATCAACTAGCATGTTCCCTAAATAATTCCCATATAATCTACCATCCCTATTAAACCCTCTTAGGGGTTATTTTTTTAAGTGTTCTATGTTGTTTCCCAGGGTTCAAGCTGGGTTCATCTGTATACTAAATTTCGTTAAAATCGGTTTAGCAGACGGACTTTCGCATTTATCAATATAAGAACGGATTGTTATCCGAATTAATGGATACTGAATGTAATTAAGCACCTTAGTTGTTTAGACCATAGATAAATCAATCCATAGATAAATCGGCACATGAAGTTTCGTATGGTATTATAGGCTCGTACTTTACGGTATCATCAAAAGTGTCTTCACAGTGGTTGTGGGCGTTTTCAATTTGATGCTCAAAGTAAATTGAACTTCAGGTTCTGCGAAGGCATCGCTTGATCTTTCATTTACTCCACCTATGTGGGTCACTTTTTCCTAGGCGTCACTTTCGATTATACTATTCTAATCAATTCGCACCGGAGCCAGTCGATGTTCATCCAATTCAAGTCCGCCAGCATTCGTCACAGAACTATCTAATTGATAAAATTGTTGTATAGCAGTCTACTTTCGTTGGTCACTTTAAATGTTTCGCATTGTGCCGCGGATGACAGGCTCTGACGTGACCTCCATATAAAATCATCTCGTTTGTTTTTTTTTCATGTTTGCAGGTTGCGTATCTTTTCGCGCATTTTTTGTGTGCCTTTCACACCTTGCATTTGACTTCAACTTTATAAACATTTTTTCTTCAAGGTTGCATCTTTAATTTATCAACCCGTACTTTTACTTTTTTTGTTTCTCAAAACATCCTTAGTACGTTCTTAACCATTTCGATAAACTAATATCACTATATCTAACACAAAAATTATATTTCCTATCTGTTTTATATAAATTATGATAAATATATATTTTACACATGTCCATAATAATGCACATTAAATTATTTGCAATTACAAAGCTTACTTACAAATTGCAATATCATATTTTAATCAATGTTTCCTGGCATCGCTCAATTCCATTTAAGTACGTACCTACTAGTATTTTATATAAAACAATGATTGTTTATTGCCTAAATTAATCATCGAAAATGCCATTGTACATAAAAAAAGCCATTGCGAATGCAAATTGAAATTTCTAAATATTTTAAATTATAAGTTACAGGCTTAGATAAATAAATAAAGTCATGTTAATAATAATTACTAGTATATTATTTACATATTATTATAATGATATAGCAAATTATATATAATATAATATACATGTAAATATGAATTTATATTCGTATATTAACTCATAAAACTGTGGGTTGGTAAAAAAAGTGCATATGAAAATGACCTTAAACCACCAATTTAAATATATATTCCAATTAAAGAATGACTCTTAAAATTAAACGTATTCTTTTGAGCATACAATATTGGGTATTTTATAATGAAATAAATAAAAATACAACATAAATAAATAAATACGTAATCTTAATCTGCTATTTTTTATTTTATTTTTTCAAGTAATTGCTATGATCTAGGTCATATACAATTATTTTAGCCCTACTCAACTAGGCTAAATGTGCCTGTGCTAGAGTCAGGCGAGATGGTGGTAATGAAGCGTTAAAATAGTATGGTTAGGTGCGGTTTCGAAACTGCGACCTTTGGGCCAATAGTCCAATGTCTTAACCACTAGACTACCACGATCTCGAAATTGAAATATACTTCTCCGTACTAAACCTATGCTTAAAATTTATAATACAGTACTGTATGAAATGTAAGGTCCAAGATTAGCAACTAATTGCCAACAGCTGACTTTTCTGACACAGGCTTTTCTTTTACAAAGCCACGGTAATGCTGAGAAAATATTATTCAGCATTACATTTTTTTCAGCATTTGTTGATAGCAAACGATTGCATTTTCTCCATACTTGCTTCTGAAAACACCCTCTCACTACATACCTGCCAAGCTTGGATACCGTTTTTCGTTTGCTGACCACACCACTCCTGAGGGTCTGCCATGCGAACAGTTTTCATATAAAAATCAATCTCATCTGCAGTAGTACCTATCTTCTCCGCATCCTCATCATTTTGCATATATTCTGTGGCGACTTTCTCAAAACAGTTCCAGGAGTAACCTGTCGTGTAACCTGTCACCCGCCGAATATCCACTATTCGCTATTCGTATTCGTCAAAATCACTATTCGTGGCATCCCTACTATAAATTTCTTCAATGTATCATCTATGTGGCGTTAGAATACTTTATAATGTTTCGGTGCCAAGTCTATAAACAGTTCGGATTTAATAACTATTTAAACGTTCTAACTTCGTTCGCTGCGATGATAATTAATATGTTTTTCGCATTAAGATCAATATCCAAAAGCGATGATAAAACTTTCTCTTGTAACTAGCATTTGAGGCTAAACTTCCAAACAATTCCACTTACAATGGTGAGGATGTGTAATTAGATAGGAAACGGCGTAACAGCTTAATTGATTTACGATGTTTTCGCTACATTTATATACACGAATAACGCCATGTTGCCCCCGTGTGGTCGGCGGATATCTCTACTCTGTTATTTGAAGAAAATATGACTCTTGGGAAGCTTTCTACCTTAATTTCGCGCGGGGCGTTTTGACAAGTCGGATTTCTCTCGTCCGACTTAGTTTAAAACTTTTATTAAAACACTCATTTACGGAGAAATTTCAATTGTTGGATACGGCTTATAGAGAGTTTTTCTTTAGAATCGTTTGTTTGATTTTCTTTACAATTAATAATTTGTAAGGTGCATTTAATATGGAAGTTGGATAGTTAGATATTACAATATTTAAGAGTAGACGACGCATACTCTCCCGTCAACAACAATTTACGACTGTAATGTTCAAAATATGTAATAATTACTTCGACTGTTCTCAATTACTTGAACAAATCAACTTCCATGTACCGCCTAGGCCCTAGACTCTCCCGTCAACAACTACCCTTTCAGCCAATAACGCACAGGTCCAACGCAGGTTTTAGAGCACCGCTTTGCAGATTATGCCAAACGTACAACAAATTGTTCCTAGAGGCGGATGTTTTCTCGAAGGCCATAGTTTTTAAGAAATCTATATTTACTCTTCTAAAGTCTTTTCAAAATACAGCATCCTGAACTCGGCTCTCTTCGACGTTAATTTTAATTCTCCTCCATAGCCACTTTGCTTGGCACTATTTTTAATTTTCTGTATTTAAAATAGTACTGCGTTAGTTATGCTTGCAATTTAAACAGTTAATCACGATGTCAATGTCAGAAAATTTATATAATTTATTAGCATTAAATATGAAACAAATCACTCTATATGTGAAAAACTTTTAAGATTGCAAGATTAATCTAAATCATAAGTTTCTTTTGGATTTCTTTTCATCTCTTGTACCCGTTGGTTTTCCTTGATTAAATAAATAAATATGGGAACGGATAGCGCATAGCGCAGTTGTGCTGAAGAGGAAATAATTTAACCCAATTCTCCTTTTCCTCGACATTGGTTTTATCCTAAAATATTGGGTATTCTTGCCGGTCTAATTTTTTAAATATTAAACATGGTGACACTACGGAACTATAAACAGCCAAAAATTGATTATTATTTTTGATTATTGTCGAGGTCTTTCCTAGTCAGGGCGTTTGACTAGTGAGCCGCTGGTCGCGGGTTCGAATACGCTATTCGTACTATTATCTACCATTTTTAACACTTCGTTACTACCATCTTCCCTGACCTTAGAACAAGCATATATTTAGCATAGTTGTTTAGGCTAACATAATAATTATATGAGGTCATCTTTATAAAAAAAAAGTTACACAACGCGCGTTTGATGTAAAACTTACCCTGCATACCACCATATTACACCTCCGATCGAGGTTAGCCGAATGAGCGTGTCGCATTAGATATACTGCACTAATTGTCACTTCAGATTGACCCTGCGTACATCATGACTTTCTTCCTATTCTCAAGATGCGGCATATGTAATCATAATGTCTAATAGCGTCTTTATGATTGGTCGCACTATACAAAAATTGACCGATTATATTCGGATTAGTCACGGTCGCACCCGCCCACTTTTAATCGACACGATAATTATCGATGTTCGAACAATCGATGAAATCGCTGGGAGCGCCCTATTGAGTTAACCACAATGCAAATCGTTGAGAACCTATGCAAGCAACTCGCTTGACCTACTTTTTCCATATTTTGTTTCAACACACGTTGATGTTGCCTTATCTCGTACGCGTGTGATACGTTTGTTTGTGCGCCTTGCGCGGTTTGGGTTCAATTGCTTACCTTAGCGGAAACTAATAGTTCACAGTTGTTCTGTGTAGATTTACAAACCGGGAGATTAGATAGTTCTTTTTGGTACGATGCAGTCAAATATTTAAAATAGGATCTGGGTATCTTTAAGTTATTAAAAAATCCTTTTTGATTTATCAATGAAGCATTTCTTGAGCAAGTCAACTGAATGTTATAAAGATTTTTTCGAATTCTGTAGTCAAATATTTAAAATGGGATTGCCAGCAGAGTACTATTTATTTATTTATATTTCTATGAAAAACTTTTCGGGTTTATATGGTACAGATAACAATACAGTTATACCTACAATACAAAGTAAATGTTTAATTTATTTAATTTTTTTTAATTTTAAAAACAAGCTTTTATTTAAGTGCGCAGTTAATGCGTTTACAAAATGTTATGTCTGCTGTTGATTATACCTTCGTCTGGAGCCATCTGTCAAATTTCAACTCCTTAGGATAAGAGAAAGTGGTTCTAATCCAGCTTGCAAGACTTGACCTAAACCGACATACAAACATTGCACGCTAAATAAAAGCTTGTTAAAAAATTAGACTTAAGGAGGTATTTATGTTCCCTATTACGAGTAAGAATTTTTATAAAAAAATGGGAAAATAACTCACCACCAAATTTATTAATTTCATTAAAACGCCGGTGTCAATTCTTTTTACTCTTTCGTTCGCGAATCGAATAAAAGGAGACATTTTTTTTTTTTTTTTTTTAATAATTGCTACTACCTAATTCGATCATAATTGTCTTCAGTCGGGCGAGATTGTGGTGATAAAGCATTGAAAATATACGACTATAGTATAATGTGCAGATTCGAACCCTCGGCCGCTTGGTCAATAGTCAAACTCCTTAGCAACTAGACTACCACGGTTTGTACATTACATCAGTCCCATTGAAAAACAAGGCATTTGTACCAATTTCCCTTTAGCCAGAATAAAATCAAAAACCTTGTTTACATACCTGATTTAGAAAGTCGTATGGCTAGGACCTGAAGTCTGTTGCATACATGATATCCATTTGTTTTTATAGCTGCTTCATTGAAGGGGTAATTTGTGGTCTTCTATCAGAAGCCGCATCAGCATGGTTCACATCGTAAACGCAGCCAGGGGACCCTCACGAAGACGATAAACTGCGCGTTTCCCGTTGGGTTATTGAAAATAACTTTCGCGTTGTAGCTGTGACGTCCGCGTGGTGATATGGTTAATATCTCGGCTAATTTATCGGGCGTGGTTGTCGTTTAACTATTGCCAAGTCACGATTCGTCCACAGAGAAATCGTCGAATTTCAGCTGTCCTCAATTTCTCGTCGATCTTAAGTTTAAATTTAATCTACGCGAAGGATTCGTGTAAATAAAAATGTAGCAACGCACCTGCGGTGATAAATGAAATCTTAGTTTGTCCCTTCTCCATTTCTATAATATCAGGAAATGGTGCATATGTGAAAGTTAAAGGTGCATATAAGAAAGGTAATCGCGGAAAACCTTTTCTACGGATTAGGTTAGAATTATCCTGTGTATAAACTAACGAACGTATTTTGTACACGTTAAATTTAAAAAACCATTATTTTCGAAAGTATTTTTAAAAACAAATTTAATCAAGCGAATATTTTTGTACTACTAAGGACAAACTGAAAGAAATTTGCTATGACCGTTTGGGAGTTGGTCGTGCTGTTAAACCCGCCTTGTACAAGACCAAGACAAGATCGAAGCCTGCACGTAACCCCGTGGCGAGATCAGATCAACGCTGGCGCGAATTATGGCGAGTTTTTCGGCGAAGACGAACGCAGTGTGCTATCGATGCGCGAGGTGAAAGTATAATATATGTGGCAGTGGGTTGATCCAGGCACTGCAGGAGATGCCGATAGCGGAAGGTGCACTGCCATTGTGGTGTCTAGTCGTGCACGCTTTGGTCCATTGTTGATGACTGGCAGTAAGGTCATCCTCATTGCTAGTTGTATGCTTTTTAATCGGCGCTTGGGGAGAGATCTCACCGCATCGGTTCAAACATTCCGAGACTGTACTTCACTTTACCTATTGACTTTTTTTACCTTTTGAATCTTTTTTTTATTTATTCTAATTAATACTGCGTGTGTTCGTAGATTGGGTGTGCATCACAATATCGGTGACCAGCACAACAACAACACACGTCGCTTAAGTTTCTATTTCGATAGTGTGAACCTTTTTTGAAGTTATACTTCTTTGCGCTCGTTGTACTCATTGGGATGGGATGTTGGTCGAGAAACCGCGTCACGCGTTATGAGTAAAATCCGTAGTGCCTTTTTATACGTTTTTTCGTATATTCGTATACTTTCGTATATACTTACTTGGAATACAGTACGATTTCTAATGAACAGCCAGAGAGATATATATTGAAGAGAAATATATTGAATAACAGAGAAAAATGTCTTATATTTCATTTATATATCCTGTCTGTGGGTGTGTGCGAATGGCCAAAGAAGTATAACTTCCACCGTCTGGTCCGACGCAGATCCAATTTATTAATGTACATTTCTTGTTTAAAAATTACTCACAAACATTAATCGGTTCAAGAAAATAAAATCTTTTAAAAAACTGTGCTTGGGTCCTTTTTCAGAACGCTGTAATTATAACTACTTCATCCATGATGCATGCCAATTAAGTAATACTATTTTTGTTAGCACAATTCTTATTTTTATAACTCCCAATTTGCTAATAATTTATGACTGAAAAAAACTTTCTTTGTACAGATTCTTCTACACTAGTCGTCTTAGGAATTTAGTGTTAGTATAAAAAACCCACAGCACACTATACACTGCACACTGTATTAGCTAATCTCCTTTTATTTTCTTTTTTTTTTCTCTGTTAAGTATATATTTTGTCATTTTAATAAAATCTTTTAGTTTTCTTAGGAATCTTACAATTCTGCCCCTTCTACTCCGTATACTTCGCATTGAGACACATTTTTAAAGGAAGCAGATATATAGTCCATCTTAGGGCAGGGGTTTATCACCTAGTTAGATGGACACGGTGAAGATTCTGACATGCCACTAAATACGAATTTAGATGAGCTGTGTGATTATGTAATTTTTTATATCTTATTGCCACGTTTGGCGGAACGTTTATCCATAAATATAGTTTAATAACACGAGGATGGTGCAATCCTTGCCCCTTATAAAAAAATACCTTATTTAAAATTTAACAAATATAATAATCGTTTAAATAAAAATGAATAATGACAAAATGTATATGACTAACTTCCCGGTCTGAAGCCGACAATGTCTAATCCATCGCTTATAGACCGGCCGTGGAATTTGCTCGTCTCTTTTGGCCGTAATGCTATTGCCAAAGCCTGCACAGCAATGACGGCCGTCGGTAGAACATACTGGATGCACTGGTGTATCATGGGAGGGTAAACAGTATACGGTATGAGTCATTATACTGTACTCGTAGTCCATATCCCTCAGAGACTCGTGCAGTAGGTTTAGAACAGTTGCCTCTTCACGCCCTCTCATTACGCCGACGGAGCGCCTGGGAATCACCGCAGGTCGAATACTTCAGACGCTTATCGTCTTCTTGTCTTCAGTCAGGAATGTGCAAGATATTCGACTGACGCTCTCCTTTATTATTGGTACTTAAATTTGGTAATATGACGTAGAAGGGCGGGGGCGGGTTCCTTGTCAAATTGACGCCATCCTTACAATTGTTAACGAAAAATTATTGTTTGTATTCGAAGGCATTTTTTTCTTGAAATTGCAATTCATTTTGCTGTAATTTTTTTTTAAAATTAATCTGTAAATGTGTCTAAAATATCAATAATAATAACAAATGTGAATTAAATGCATCGCAAATAGGCGTTCGTATTACGCATTAAAATAAGACGGTGTTTTTTTTAGATAAAATATGGTTCTTTTTTTTAGCAAAGAAGAAAAAGCTATTTTTCAAACAATGATATGGGAAATGACGATATGGGAGTTCGTAGATATGACGTCAGATTTTGCCAGAAGGGTTTGGGGTTCGTTAGATTATGACAATTGAAAAAATCTATGATGCAATGCATGACAATCATTTTATGGAATATACCACATCGATAAATAACTTACGAAACGATGAAAAAACAAACGCCGTATTGTTTTAATGACGCTTTACGAATGTCGAACGTTGCGATCAACCCAAATGTTCATTTCTCAGCCCTCCTGAAAATTTAAACCGCGGAAATTAATGGCGCCGGTGTCAGGCGCTGTTTGACGTCGCGTGACGTCACCAATAAAAAACCTAGCGTTTGGCATGCCCTGACTAGCGACCCTTTACCTCAAATAACTATTTTAACGCCCTTTTTAAAAACGCACACACACTGAGATATAATATTATGTATATATTTACTTTGAGTTAAAGTTATAATGTTATTATTTTATTTATTATACTGGTTGATTCATATCGAGCGAATATCCTTACCTTTATAAGATTTCTTAAGGGGCCGGGGGATCCCTTGAGAATAGATTATTATTTATATCGCGACAGGAAATCTAATTTGGTATTATTTGTTAACTAACAAGTGAAATGAAAACAAAAACAGGGCATAATTAATAAATCACATGAATATGCTCCTGCTTATAAAATATTTAGATTTCTATTCAATAGTTAATCGTGTAATAACTTGTGTGGCCTAGTTTTCAGGTGAGTCTATCACCTGACCCAGATCGACGAAAAATTTAGGTTATCACGTTAGCATTTACTATAAATATTTATTCTACGTGTTTGCGTCTATTGGTGCTTATAACAAATTCACGTGGTCGATTTGTAATTCTCTAAGATTAGATTTATAACAAACACTCTGCGCAGGCGTCGGCGACTTACAAGTATATCTCTGTCGTATGCGCGCGTTTCTGAAGCGAATCGAATCGTTGTTAAAATTACAATTTCCAATCTGTCTGTTATAATTCTAAAGCTGTCACCGTGGCTTCCTTCAGCTCACTCGATTTGCGTCTCACTTCTAATACATATATTTCCTTACTTTAATATGGTTTTATGACCAATCACAGATACGACATTCATCACGAAAGACTCATTTGGTCAATTTTATATTAATTTTAAAAGAGTTTTTGAAACTGCGATCAAAGTGAAAAATCAATTTTCCACTATCCACTATTTCTATACACATGTAATATGTAAAATAAAACCAGCAACCGGCAATGGTTTAGGGTTAGTTTAAAAATATTTTTTTCAGTTGACGGTTATAATTTAAGTATTTTTTTATTTTCTTGAGGAGATTGTATTTCTAAACAAATGCCGCGTGCTTGCCTTAACTATGGCGGACCTAATTTCTTGACTGATTTATTGGAATATAAAACTTAAGATGCATCCGGACTCGAAGATTATTTGCTATCGATTTTAATCAATCTAATTACTGTATTCTTTACAACGCGTAGTCAGGTACTAAATCTGCAATTATTTCCCCAATAGTTTTGCCTTCCACCGGCACATCGAATGGTCTTGAGCTTTTTGGAACCATCATAAATCCTTTCAATCCTCACATGCAATTTACCAAACCGCCAATTATAATTTCCAAAGCTGTCGGTTCTGTTTCCATTGTGTCATCTTCTCCGATGGTAACTCTTCGGTTATTGTGTCAATTGAGACCTCGCAGCACGCCGCTGACCCCGTTGGCGCGATCGATATGAGCTCAGCCATTTTGTGGCGTCGGCATTATTACGGTTGTAATTATAACCACGATCCGAGTTGTGTAACCTTAAGGATTAATGAATGCTGATAGTTGGTAAAAGCTTTCAAGCGGCGTTCACTTGATTCACGGTTAACTTGAAAAAAAAAATCTACACCTTTGCCTATTTCATATTTAACGTTTGTTGTATCTCCCATTCCACTCACATTAGTCAATTTAGTAATAGACATTACCGAATTTAGAAGAAAACCTAAAATGAACAGTTTTTAAGTGTAAACATTTAAACCGGAACCCAAAAAAAATCGGGATTTGGTGAACTGCGATTTGGTAACAGAGATGCTCATGACGTCACGATGCGTGCGAAAGAGTACTGGAAGGGGAGGATGATATACAATTACCTAGTAACTGATATTTATTCATCAAATCAGAATCAGAAGAAATGAATTATAAGTATAATTTCATTTTCTATTTAATTTAACTTAAATTTTATATTCAAATCGTTAAATTTAATTAAAACGTGACGATAAACTGATTTTACAACGTCGCATTAGATATTTTAGTTCAAATATGGTAATAAATACTTTAAGTAACGATTTATGTCTTGCGGTCTTAAATCATTCCATTTCATCTAACGGCTTGTAGAAAGACAATCTTTGACGTTATTTTAAATTTTGTAAAACAGAATTAATGTATTTTAAAAACCTTTATGACATCATTCAGTCGAAAAGGTTTTAGCATAAAGGTCGTAGCATAAAGATTCATAAAATGTATGGAAAAATGCAGACTTTTTGTAACTTAACTTTGGACAATGTAGAAAAGCAACTTTTTAATTCTATATTTTTCCTCTATATCTAAAAACATCTGTAGATTTCTTTAGAAAACTGGGGTTACTAATCAAAAAAAAAAAAAAAAAAACCAGTCCTTGACACGAATTACGGGCTCCTTTGAACGTTGCTCATTTTAGCGACATCATTGAGTGCATTGAGAAAATCTCACACTCGCTCTGTAATGGAGCAAAATGCCTAAGCGTTGATCTCTCGCCCCGGTCGATCACCTTGCGTATGGAGGGAGTTCTTTTGTTACAACCACGACTAGCACACACATGAGGCCATTTCGCTATGGTGGGATGCACGTTAACCTCCAAGTACGTACCGGTCGAAAACTGAAAGATCGTTGCATCAGGCGTACTTACTATCAAGATCACTTCTCATATCGAAGGTTCGTTATCATCATAAGCGATCATTACTTTTGTGGATTGGTTACTGTCATTTTCTCAGTCAAAAGCTTCACTTTTCGTTCGAGCTTTGGTATTACTGTCGTATTGTATTATTTTACACTAAATCACGTAAGTTTGTTTATTTTTAAATATATATATATTTAAAATCTTATTCGTGCCTCTTTAAAAGATTTAAAAGCAAAGCTTCGCAGTGACAGACGGATGCCATTATGCAGATTATTTATTTTAATATAATGTAAGCTGTCATTGATTTGTTGTTGTGATTTTCTGTTAAGATTTGCGCTGAATTCTTTAATACTTTTATAACCCTAGATTGTTTGTGGGTTTTTATTTAAATCACGTCCCTTTATCTGGTGAAATATTAAGGCAAAGCCAAAGGATGAATATTAATTTCGAGTCATTTAGATCCTTTTTTCTATGGACTATTGGACTATTGGATATGTAATCATAAAAAAAATGTTTAGATACCTTTATATTGTGTCTTCAACATAGTAAAGGTAGATTTTTAAAATTCAATTCTATTTCTGAGAAATTTAATAAATGCTAAACTGATAATAATTCTTTTTTAGTTGGATTGCTCTCTTATAAAAGACATTAGTCTTAGGAAAAATAATAATTGGAAGGCAAATCAAGGGTCTAAAATAGAGAAAAATTTGTTTTTTAATTTCTAGATTATAAATCTGTAATCCACGTAGTCTAATATAGTCTGATGATACTACTCTACTTATCAAACTCAAAATAAACGTCAGGACAGCCAAAAAGTCATTTTTTTTTTCATGTATAAAGTAGACTGATTAAAAATGACAGTGGACGTTATTATACTAATTTTATGCATTTTGGTTCAAAGATTTTTGGAGTCCAGAAAAACGATAGGTATGAAGGCGCTTTTACAAATTTAACCCATTAATTGGGTTCAATTAATTTTGAAACGCCTAGTAATTGCGAAGTAACCCTACTTTAGGCGACCGTTTACAAGGATTCACTATGACACTGCCGCTAGTTGCTGGCATTTAACGGATTCGCATGGGTCACCGCTGCGGGTCAGCACTGCGCTCGCATGCAACTCGTTAGTTACTCCCGCGGCACTCGGGAGTGCCATGTAGCGTTGCGCAAGTCGGGCACGGTCAGAGCGGGTCCGTTTGCGCAATTTCATCTCTGCTCGTACATAGCGGCTTTGGAACGAATCGATCCGACTGAGCCGTCTCTTTCATTCGTTGCCAACGGTCTTAAGAAAAAAGGGATGGCACCTACATTTGAGTCGATTTTTGTGCGCCGATCGTCCGTTTCCCTTTACGATAAGTTTTTGTAGCGGCGCTACATAATCGGACTGCGGCTGGCATCGT
This sequence comes from Neomicropteryx cornuta, assembly GCA_020383195.1. Taxonomy (NCBI): domain Eukaryota; kingdom Metazoa; phylum Arthropoda; class Insecta; order Lepidoptera; family Micropterigidae; genus Neomicropteryx; species Neomicropteryx cornuta. The sequence continues at coordinate 2,755,992 of JAHKQU010000028.1, forward strand.
ATTGGCCGGCGTCTGCGCAGGCGCACATTAGAACGGCATACGGCATACGGCATATTGTTAGACATCCCACGTCATAGAACCAACTATGGGCAAAATGAACCCATTTATAGAATGTGTTCAACCTTAAATTCAAAGTAACCAGACATTGATGTATTCAATATTAATTTAGTGGCGTTCAAAAGGCTTATAAAATATGATATGTTGATGTGAAATTTCCCTTTTCCCTTTACTCTCCCTCCCCTTCTAATCTCTTCATCTTGCGTTTCTTAGGTTAAGCACTAATTGTATACTCACTCGGTGGAAATATTTATTTGGTTTTATGTTATACTTTAAGTTGGTACTATTGTATTTATTCTTTTTATTTATTTGTTTTTTTTTGTTATGATTGTACATGTACTGTCTGTTTATAATTTTTCTCGTGTAACTGTTTATTTCCCTAATAAAGATAAATTAAAAAAAATAAATTAAATACGGGCGATCCGCCAGCGGCGCGGCAAACGTGTACCGAGTGTATATGTTTTTTTAAATTGCAACTGTTACTTAATTGTAATTGTACTGTTATACTGAAAAAAATGTACTTATTTCAGTATAACTTTAATTGTATTTATTCGTTAAACAGTAAATTGATATATTATTAATAGATCGTGATAATGTAGTCCAACCAACTACTGTACAAATATGGCATACGCGGAGACGTTGAAGATCTGCCACGATACTTTTGCATTGACCTCTTCGTTCGGCGCTTTATGCCTTTGATGACCGCAAGCGCTCAACCAGCTGTTGGCGACTGGCGCATGGCGATGGTGTGCCTCAACAGAGGGAGGCGGTTTTGTCTCCGGGCGCTGTTCGTGCAGCATCAGCTACGTGCCCGATGCCATCGGGGATGCGTTCTTCTTAATGCGCCGTTCCTTTAGTGCACTGCGCAGCGCCGTTGCGTTACACAAGACTGCGCGAATCGCTCCGCTGTTACGTTATCTCTCCTTGCGTGCTCTTGCACTTGACTTGTATTATAGCAACGATCAACGATTTACTGATTCTTATGCATTTGCGCGATTCTTATGTAAAAGCAAAGCTTCATTTAGTACGGGCATTCCCTAGTTAGGTAGAAGTTTGCATAATGTGTGAATTAATGTTTAAGTTACTGTCAATAAATAAAAAAAATATATATTCACGGTCGAGGTCAAATGAAGCTTTACTTTGAAAGGCGATTCGACAGAGTGTGTAAATAATAAATAATTAACCTCGTCTGCGCTCATACATACGGAGATGCGAAAGCGGTGGTTCTCATTGCATAGATGCACACACGTACTAACTCCTTTTTGCCTATTTCAGTTTAACTTTAAATGCTCGGGGTAAAGTTAAACTAGTTAAAGTTAAAAAGGTCACCGACCTATGAGTTCAATATATTTGCATATATATATTCTATGGATCTCAAACTGAACTGTATTCCAGGATTGGAATTAATATCTTTTTATAAGCGAAAAGGCTAAGGTACCATTTAGACTAAATATATTGACGTATCACTTTTAAAAAAACTTGATTGTTTTCCTAAATAAAAATAAATACATCTTTTTGTTAAAACAAAAAACTGTATTAAATCAATCAAACATGAACTTACTGATTGCACTGAAAAATCTCCCTGCTTTTACCATATCGCTAAATCAAGAGAACATAAAATAGTATATTTATTATGTGTAAGAAATTGTATAAAAAAACACGCGAAAATAATTTATGCCCAAATTTATTAATTTTATCAAAGCGGTCGTGTAAATTCTGTTTTTGCTCGCCGGCGCTTGGCTAATGCCGGTCTATAATATGGTGCGTGGTGCGGCGTGGCCTCGCTAGCGACCGAACTTATGACAAGACTCATTTCGTATTATCAAAAGTTCACAAATTTTTATAATGAATTTTGATATGATGTCAAAACAAATCGTGTTTGAAATCGCACGGTTAGTAAGTAGGATTGCATAGAATGCGGAGAATGGTAAAATTACTCAGTCGTTTTTCCAGCGAACAATTATTTTGCAGTTATGTACACAACACAATTTTACCAAAATGATTCCCATTTTGGGGAAAATGGGTAACATCTACCCTCCCATGCCTCTGTAATTAGATCGGGTAGAAATATTATGAACTCCAAATTTCTTAATTAGGGTTAGATAGTAGGCGCCATGATCGTTTACCGATTTGCCTCGGTCTGTGGGTAAACATGTGTACAAATTCCACATCAGACGCAGTGTTGAAGAATGCATTAACATATATCATATTTTATTTTTTACAGGTACATTCATAGTAATAAATAGGTGCCCAGTAACTGTAACTTTTTTTTATCAACGAATCTTTGTGAGCGAAGGAACGTTGCCTATCGCTAATTGCACACTTTTTAGGGTTCGGAAAAAAGAGTAACGATATCAGATAAATACTTATTCCGAATGTTTCAACATACAAATATATAAAAAGAAATTAAATATCTCATTGATAATCGCGGACACTTTGTGATAAACGCAACGCAAAATATTTATTTTCTCAAGTCTATGATACTCCTTTGCACAAAACATTTGTATTATATTTTCAACATAATATTTATGTAATATAATAAAAAAAAGCCTTTAATTACTTTATTTCATCTAAAATCCGAAAAAAAAACACGAGTAATCCAAACTGACGTTCACTCGAATCGAAATGAATGTTCGTATTCGAATGATTATTTTCGATTGTCAATAACACATTTAAAAACTTCTTTATTCTCTCTCACCTCTTCCTAATGACGTAAATAACAACGTGTAATTATTTATTTTATTTATTTATTTTTTGACAGTAACTTAACATTAATTTCACATTATGCAAAGTACTACCTAACTAGGCAATGACCGTACTAAGGTAGATTTTACTAGAAGCATCATTCTTATAAGCATAACTATCTCACTGCGCAACATACAATTACAATTATTTGAATTAAATTGTATGCAATAATACATAATATATAAATAATAATAATACATTGTACCGTTAATAACTAATACATAATTTTAATAATAATTTATTTATTATAAAAATATAATATTGTAATAATACACATATATACACTCACACTAATAAATAGATATTACCCATTGTTATAAAAAATACATGACCTATGTTGTAAACGTAAAACCCAAATTATAAACTAATATTAAATCAATACAAGTTATAGTATCTACACAGAAAAGAAGTTTATCTTGGTATCTAATAGATTAAAGTCTCTGTTTGCTTTCTGCCGAGCTCAAGTAGCCAACAAGAAATTCGTTTTTTATATGTTTATTATATATATAAATAAATATAGTCTGTATTTAGCCAATTTAGCTGAGATAATAATTCATAGTTTTTCGTTTCAATTTTTTTGTTATCGTTACATGTATTCAAATTTATTTCCTTGACTGTTCCTACTTCTGGGCGTCCCTCGTGAATACGTGCGCTGATAGTATCAATGTCTTCTCGTGGGCATTCTGTATGCACCTGCTTGAATATTAAGGCTGGGACTTTTTCGGCGCTAGTAGCTTGAATCTTTTATTCCCTCTGGGCAACTTTATACTTGCCGTTAATTGAGGACGTGAAGTACTTTCTCGCGCAACGTATAGGTCAGTGATCTTCGTATCTCACCTAATTTAATTAAAGAAAAGATAGTCTACGTTACACTACCACACTACAGAAGTAAAACTTCTTCACCCTAAATCTGATAACGTAGACATGAAGCTTATGAGGTAATTCGCACTGTTTACACACATTTTTTTACGAAATTTCCTTACAGCTATATTTCAGAGAAGTATAGTCGCACTTGCACTTTTTTCACAAGATGAAATCAAAGGTTTCAAAAGGTTATGAAAAGGTCATAATATTGCCATATTGAAGTAAACTATTACGAGTTTTCTTAAAAATTCCATAAGAAAATCAATTAAATTTGGGAGGCACTATTACACAATGATAAAACCGACATATTTTTTTAAACATAACTCAAACTGCACTTTTTTACTTATTCTCTTTTTGTGGGACGAATCAGTTTTTTAATTAATACACAAAAGTTTTTCCTTAGAATAGGCGAAAGCCTAGTTTGGTAAGATATTTTGAATTGTAACATTGTCTTATAAATTTGCTGGAATTAATTAAATAAATAAACAAAAATATATTATTTACCACTTACAAATGTAACGATAAACACAATGAACGTTTTTTTCAGCGTTGCAGCTCAACAGCCGGTGTGTAGCTTTTCGTTACATCAAAACGCTGTTCTTTTGGCTTTATTTAATATATTATTTCTGTAGCGATGTAAGGGCATCGCCTCGATTGACGTCGATATGTGATCTTCTGTTAGCGCAACTGGATATCGATGGCAAAGTGATTGTGTAACTATCAATAATGCCGGTCCCGTTATGATCGACAGATATTTGCTCTTATCGAACGGACACATCTCTATTTATATTAACGTCGCAGTTTTCGAGCAAGTCATCTCGGCTCGTACAATATTCGTCGGAGCATTTCCTAGAGCGCGAATAAAGTTTTTTAATGTATTATTTTTTATAAATAATTGTAGGTTATCTGTAAAGTGTAAACATAATTAGGCATTGGTTGAATCAATTACTGGCTTCAGCGCATTGGTTTAAGATATTTTTTGCGCAGGCCAAACTGTGTCTTTAGAGATATGTTTTGAAAATGCAATATTGTATAATTTTACCTAACCGCATGAGGAAATTTATAAGAAACATTTTCAGAATTTTGTAAACGAGTGATAGTAAGAAAGAACAGATTCGTTTGTCAAATTAGTCTAAAATTCGGAAATATTATCAAAAGTAGAGTATAGTTCCATTATCTGGAGTCCTCGTGAGATCACATACTGTAATATCCTGGAGGTTACTCAGAGGAGATTCCTAAGATACCTCTATCTCCGTAGGTATGGATATTATCCTGAAATATTTCCCAATACGTATCCATCAGCATTTGTATTAGGGATGTTAGGCTTTTAACTTTGTATTTTTCCTAATGAGTTCTGGTTATTTTTTGTTGTTGTTTTTTATTGGTATGGTTTTTGGGTTTTAATGTTGTTTTTTTTTCTATTAGTAGTTTTTTTTGTATTGTAATGTGTACATCGGGAAACCTATTTTATAAATAAATAAAAAATGTGCATTTACTTATGCAGAAATTTGATAATATTTTCTAATTATTTATACAGGTATCCATAAAAATTTGGAATATCTTTTAATTGGTGGTAGGTATTATCACGTAGGTACTAATCTTAATATCAAAAAGTGACCTTAGTAAAAAGCAGCGTATTTTCAATGTAGCAGAGGAGATCAAGCAATCGAGAAGTGGAAGACGCATTAGGAGATCATTTCTAAGAAGGATGCTTGCATGTGCAGGAGGAGGGGCAGGTGTGGGTAAAACGGTTATAGTAATAAATATAATATAAAACATTAAAATTGTTTTAATAAAGTGATTAAAAACATTTTCATTTTATTCCAATTGCCATTAAATTATTTTGTGTTGCTGCACCTGAAAATGTATAAAAACAAATTTAACCCCTATTATACACTGTACTTTCCATAAAATTAATGATAAAGCATATTTGACTAAAATTGTAATAGTTAATAGGGGTTTACTTAGAAATAAGATCCTGTTTGATTAGAAAAGCATTACATTAATTTGTAAGTACAACATAATATGTTTCATACCATTTTTCGATCTGGATGTTATGACTATAAGATATTAGGTCAACTTTGAGTAGTTTTTTTTACAGTATTAAAAATCAAACTTCGCCGTTGAAAAGGTAAGTAGAACAAAGGTTTAAAAGAAATATTTGTTTATCTAAAAGAATAGTTGTTATTTTAAGTTGCCATTTGTAGACACAGCCTTGAAAAACCGACCTACGGTGCCGATTTTTCAAAATTTCAATATATTGAAAACCATGAGGTTTTTACTAGAAAAGATATTTAAATAGTACTAGATTAGATCAACCGGCAGAGGATTACTGGACATTTTGTATAACTTCCATAAATAAGGTTAGGTAGGTAAAGCTACCAAATAAAAGTCTACCTCAAGACGGGCATTGCCAAACTAAGTAGAACTTTGTATTTTAAGTTAACACAACGTGCTTATCGATAAATTAAAAAAAATGAAACCTCACTGAAAAATCAATTATTTATATACCGTATGGATATAACACATTTATTTGATAGTTTTAATACATTTACATTACTGTACAGTCATTATATTACGCCCCAACCGTTACATTTGTAAAAACAAAAAAGTTGAAACCACGACGTCGTACTTAATATACCATATTTATCTTTTCCAACAAAGCCTAAGTTTATCGTACAGTCGACTTACAAATACCGGTCAAGTATAGAGCAACGCACATTATCGTAATAATGTATATAATGCTCTATAGATATTACCATTTTTAATAATAAAAATCTACTACAATTTTATCCAATGAAAAACTTAATAATAAAAATTCGTTGCAAAAATATTACTTTACGCTCAGTTAAATTAGTTACGACGCTCGGATAGATTCATGGAGATGATATACTCAATAGTCATGCTTCATTCGGCTAAAGTCGTTGCGCCCAGTGTCGCGTTGATTTTCTACTTATTTATAGGCCTGCGGAAACATTGTTGAATATAGCTACCATTATGAAGTGATAATGTTTATATATATACATAATATGTGAAATTTAATCAACTTTCTTAAAGAAGTTTTACTTGAAATGCGGGTATTGTAACCACACACACGCGGTTTTTTACACAAACATTTTATATCACTTCATTAGATGCAAGAGGTGTAATATAGATACCTATTTATAAATTGTTAGTTGCCAATTAAAAATAGGTAATATATAATGCCCGTAACCTACCTTGGAAAATATTTAACCAAATTAATTGAAATGAATCGTTACTGTCTCGAGTTAAAGGGGCGACTGTTGCCAGATCATAAAGGCTTCCGATAAAGAAGATTTAGTGTGGTCACTTATTATATCGAGTGTCGGCGTCTCGGCGATAGCGATCGACTTGAGCAATGACTGGTCAGTTCTACGGTTCAACTGTCAAATTCGATTTGGAATTGAAGCATCTTCCTTTTCATAGTTCGGTGTATGTCTTTATTTGATCGATTCGAATTCGGCCGGAGTCAAATAAAATAACGTTATCTAGTTCGAATCTTTCAGGTTACCCGCAGCAACTGCACGTCATCTCGTTTCCTGAAATAGCCCTATTATTATTTCAAATCTGTTTACAAAATGTTCCAATAGAGCTGTCATCGAATTAGAACACTTGAGCAGGATGTCCCAGAAATTGTGGAACGGCTGCTCATTCCGGCACCCCGATGTGGGTGTGAATTCCAATTTGGTGACAGTGCAGTGACGCTAGCCACTGGTGTACGCGATTGATGGCTACTAAAATTCAATTTCTAATTAACTGAATAATTGGAGTAGGGTAGAATGGTATTCAATTACTTAGTAACTATTAGTACATATTTCATTTAATTCAATTATTTTCCATTCTTCCGTTACATTCACAGACGAACGCTTGAAGTTTACACATCTTAACCGTAAGCTCCGCTTTTTGTGCGGTATTATAAAAATCCATCTCAATGTCTGTGGCATGGTGTATTTAATAAATTAACTAAATTAAACTTTCAAGTATGTGATTTAAAAAATTACAGGTTTTTTTATTTTTCTTCCTCGTTTCATTCAATAATCAGCGGTTTAGGTCGGAGAATTTTGGAGGTCAACAAATTGAACTACAATCGTCTGATCCCTCTGTATAAAATTGCACACCACACTCATTTAAGTCGTATCTACTTCTAATAAGTACCCGTGTACGTTAAAATCCACTATTCTACTAGAAGTGTATACCATCAGCTCTCTGTAGTTAACCCTCCATTATGTTTGAAGCAGGATTCGTTAGTATGGCGGATTTCAATGATTGAAAAATATTAAAAAAATAACAAAATTGGTACGAACCTTCTATGTTTTTAGAACATTCGACGTATCCCTTGCTTTTGGTTGACCGTTTTTATTCTGACACTTCACGTCTTCGTTTCACACGATATGGATATCAGAAATCCGATCGTGATATTGCAAAAAATGCTCCAATATTTCCATTCGAGTATCGCGGAACTCATTTCAATACGAGTTACGACCCAAGTCACCTTTCGGATGGAAAGTTCATCTCGAAGTGAGAATGGCTTTGTTTGTTTTACGGCTTCGCTGTCATGATACTCCATCAAAGGTGAGAGAATATCTTCCTTGAGTTGAATTTGGCTCTCTTCTCGTAGCAAACATACTATTGCATAAAACCGACTTTGAACATTATTTCTTTAAATTAAATTGGGGAAACTTACGGCTAATATAAAAAAACATATGCTTTTGAGCTGGAATTTCATCTCTTTCAATTTGGAAATTGAAAGAGGTGCATTTGGAATTTAATTTTTCTTTTTATTTATTTATAACATGCGTCTTGGCGTAATACTAATCACAATAAAAGTGGTACAATAGTGTCGCGTGACCAGCGTAGAATTGTAGGCGTTGTAATTGTTGAAGCATACACTGTGTTTATCTAACAAGGTGTAAACACCTGTTCTAAGGCAAACTCTGTTCTCTGTCAGTGCTTAGGATTGGGTTTGACCAACTATCTGCTTTGAAATATGAGTGTCCGGTGCTGCGGTAAATATAATTAAATTTCATTCTATGATTACATGTATAATAAATATGTTATAATTTAGTATCCACTTCACATTTATGTATCCGCTACTCGTTATTTATTTCATACCCGCTATTTATTACATATCATTAAAGTGAACCATTGCGTTATAAATAACACCAATAGTGAAACAGTTACACATTACAAAATATTAAAATTAACACATATAACTTAACACAAAAGTTGACTTATCTTATGCAGGTATGCTTTTTGCGAGATTATTTTAAAATCAATAATTTATGAGCCGAAACCATGCGATTTTCAAATACGATTTTCAGTAAGTTTGTCTTGAAACTAAGATGTTCAAAGGGACTGTGATGGCGACCATATTGATCATGAATGAAAAACTTTAATAATTTTAGTGTATCAGGGTTATAAGTATTTATAGGTATGTATATAAGTGCATAACGCGAGGCCATACAAACTTAAGCCAGCATATTGAAAAATCTTGATTTATTGGGGGTTCTAATTGTCGCAAGGTGGTCATAAAAGAATTGTCTATTAACCTTAAATGCGAAATTTGAAAAATGAAATTTAAAAAATGACCGTCCGAATCGAATTCACACAGAGACCTCTCAACTTAAAGTATGTAAAGTTCGATAGTGAATTTAGGGTGCTATACACTATTCGTGTACCTCGTTTTTCAGAACTCTTGTGCTTATATCATCCACTTAAATTTCGCCCTTTGGACCTATAATACCGCCGATAAAGTTTAGTAACGTTTTGGCTGCGATAGATTGTATCTCTTCAGGGTCGAGAAGACTATTGATTGATGCGAATTAGGAGGCCCACATTCACCGATTAGACGTAATGGAGTTTCAGAGATTTCTTCGCAGAACCTGCGCTTGTATTATGTGATAACCTTTAATAGGTTTCAGCTTAGCTTAAGTAGCTCAGATAGTCGTCTTTACGAGTATCCCATTAATCTTTGGCTCGCTTTTATCCGGGCAGTTCTTGCCAGTGTAAGCATAAGGTTCTTACTTTAGGACACTGGAGCCCCGGCGAACCTCTGATATAATCCAAAGACGCCAATGTCAAAGAAAATTCACACTGCGGCCACTTCGTCTTCGGAAAAATCGTCCTGAAATAAGGGTAATTTAGACAGACAGCTTTAGGATAAAGTGGTTTTTAGATAGCTTAACCCAGTTATTAAGCGAAATATTGTTCATGTTTTATTATTGATATTTCGTTGGCAGATAACCTAGTCGCAATCCGCATAGGAGTATAAATGTTTACAGTTTAGAAAAGCCAATTTCTACAAACCACAGATTGCGCACTGTTTTGTAAATAATTCCCAGTGCAAACAGACATAAAAAATATGTCGCCATCTGCCATTAAAATCACGAAACTGTGCTTTTCTAATAAATTACGATATTTGATGGATGTTTGAGATTTGGTTCGACATCGATACTAAAGGGCGATAGTTCAATTCTTATTAGCAGTTGAGCAATCTAAATATCACTATAATTAATGTATTTAGCAAAGTTAAATCTCACTTTTTCTTATAAAATAATTTATAGAATTTATTTTTTCCCATTTGTTTTCCTCTTCCCTTCCTTTGTTTTAATGCACAAATGGCGTTTATTAGTCGACTTCAGAGGAGGAGATTCTCTATTCGATGTATATATATTCTACGTATTGTTTTTTAAATATATTTTTTATTTATAACATTTAAACTAAACTTATTGGGCTTTAATAACAGTATATTCTCTTTGTTGCAGGTATGGAGTGTTTATGCGAAATAACAATGGTATTATTTACTTCCATTTTGTTGCTTCTATCGGTGGTTATGACGGTATGTGGAAAATTTGATATAATTAGATAAACTTGTGCTGTGTTCACAGATCTAATTTAATGTTTTTCTGTATTGCAAGTAATTCGGGTTTGAAGTAGCTTTTGTTAAGAATAGTAGTAGCCCTGATCATTATATTTGAACTTTGTACTTTAGGTGAAGTTGATAGCCGAAATACGTTTGTACAGCATTTATTGTACGAGTGCACACGTTGATCCTTACGATCCTTTAGGGAGACAAGTCTTTAAATAGTGGTACGTCAGGATGGTTAAAATGGATGGTGTCCATTTAGGATGGTTAGGATATCTAAATAAAACTAAAAAAGTGAATGTATTGGTTATGTGGTAAGTAACTTCGGTAATGCCATTATTCGGTATGTATTCGGATACGTCATAAAACCACCTAAAGTATTTCTTATATTTATTAACCATGATAGATTTTTCCTAATTTAGATTTTTCCTAATTTAGAAGTAGTCAACTAAATGTTAAATGAAACAATACTTATTAATTAATTTGAATAAGAGAAATCAAAGCATTTCTGTTCGTAAATAGTATTTTTTTATGCTTACTTTATGTTAATGTGACGAATATTTTATATTTTAATTCCCCGAAGAGTTAAACTTTAATTTCACATTCTTTTTCATGGCTAGCTCACCGTTTTGCACGAAAATATTTTTTTTTATTTCCACTTCTTTCATTACCTAACACTTCTATATATTCTTTGTTTTTAATTGTATACGCTTTGTCCACTTCACCTTTCTTGATATTATAATTATTTTGTAAACCATGTGATTTTTTTTTAAATAGCCGATTTTAATGGCATCAGTTTTTTTTTCTCCACGACGCAACGCTATTTCGAAATCTAGGATCGAAAGGTAAAAGATCGATCGAAGAACATAAGTAGACTCAATTCAAGTCTCGTTCCCGATTACCGGTGATCAATAATGTATTCACTTAAATAACAGTAAACGCGGCATTATAGCACCAAACGATTCGCAGTCAATAAAGCCAAGCCCGGAAGTCAATGTCAAAATTCAGCTCGTTGCCGATGTCGTTATGAAACAATCGATCGATCCACAATACGACACAAACTCAATGCAAATCGCCATTGAGAATAATTTATGAGTTACCTGCCGGTAAAGAGCGATTTTCATTAATGGAGCTTGAAGTGGCAGTCAATGGATGGCCGTCACGTCGGTAGTCAAATCGCTGGACCGGTAAGCTTAGTTTAACATATATTTATATATAATCTAAATACGACTGACTATACTTGTATTGTAAATCAAAACACTGCACTGATCGATGCAAAATTTCAATAATCATTAATAACAATTCTAGCGTTGCCATTACCACTAAGTAATATTGCAGACACCATTAATAATTTGTCAAGATGTCTCCGATCGATCTACAGATTGCCCATGACACCGATGCAATAAGAACGTCTAGTGAAGCCTTTACTGTCGTTAAAATAGTAAATCATGCTGGCGAGTTTGTTGAATCCAACATATCATTTACTAATGACCATATATCTAACGTTGGTCTCTTCGTTGGTTGTTAGCTTTTACGAAGTATGAGATTTTTTACCAAATCTCCCAGCGGCGTTTTATTTAGCACTCAATTATTCTTACGCGTATTTATGATAGATGCGACTCAATTATGCTTCTATACTATCATTTCCAGCTGCCTTCACACAAAAACTACAGATTTGCCACATAACGTTCTTTCCATAATTTGATATAATCATAAACAGCCTAACTCGTAAAATAATACCGTTCAATATTTTTGATTGGCCCATATGGTATGTGAAATATTCTTCTGAGTTGTAAGCAGGTGCGGATTCCGGGGGGGGTAATTTCCCCCCCCCAAGAATATTCAATAACACCCACTAGTACACACTTTGTAGTGTTCGGTCTCTTTTTCATAGTGTTTCCATAGTCATACCACCAAAAATATTATTTTTGAATTACTTTTATATTTTTAGTATAGATAAATTCGACAGAAAAAAGACCAAACGAAAAGTTTGGTTTTAAAGTTTTTTATTTGCTTTTCTAAAAAAAGTGAGAAAAAAATAAATTTCGAATGTGCGTCTGCTGGAAATTCGTTTAATTACAATTTCATCTAACTACAATTTATCTTATCCGAGAGTTCTTGACGGATTGTATCAAAACGAATTTTCTGCAAATCGAAAATGGCTGACCTTGACATTTTGCCCCCCCTCCAGATTTTATCCAGATCCGCATCCGGTTGTAACCAATGGGGCTTATACGAGTATGTAGGCTTGAAGATTTTCACGAATTATGCGTAATCTGACTAAGAAGGAAATTACTATTACGTGCTTATTTATACTATTTTTTTTTATTATTTCGAAAGTAATAAATAAAATACTAAACATTAAACAGAAATCTTTCCTATGCGTGCGGCTAATAAATTACATTGATATGCGAAACTGTGTCATATTTCTGTATTTCTCGGACGATTTAAATAACATCGCCCACGCGTAGACTCACGTAGGAGGGACCTAAATCTTGTAACAGATCGCTGCCTCTTAAGCGCATTACTTTTTTTATTGATGTCTTTAATCAAACTGATCGAAAAGGCAACGTTTCGAAAGCATCCTACCATCCTACCTGCTTCAGCTAATTCGATAAGATTCATGTCATTAGATTGCACTATTAATTTTAGCATCCCAACGGTTCGCCTGATAATCGCGCAGTTCCAAGCGCCTTTCATCGATTAAGTAGGTGTTTTAATAGACATGCACTTTCCGGTAAGTGAGCTGATGATACTAACATGTCGAGTTTAACGGCTCACCGGTTTTTATTGATTATGGTTTATATACAATTATCCTTACAAGGTGCAGCGGCCTCCCAAGATGTGTTATTTTATATTCTCTAATTAAACCTTCTCCAATCCCGTCAGATTTGTATTAACCATTAATATTTTATCCTTACTTCATAAATATACTTTCTCTTAGTATATTCCATGTTTCTTCTGATCGAATGATTCATAATTAATAATTGAATTATGATTTATTGACGCATTAGTGTAAAAACATCAACTGGGTATTTTTTTATGGCATACCTATTCACATTTTCATATTGAATATTTCTGTTTCATTTGTTTTTTCTATGTTTTTTTACCTAACTCATCACACGTACTTAATTCTGTTTATAAGTATAGACTTTTAAATTATTTATTAATGTCAGCACCCAAAATGTTACGACTTTATTTTGTAATCACAGCTCTGTGTAGCTATAAATACAAACATTACCCAGTCGACATATTTTACAGTCCACTCTATCTAATCAGGCATGTCCCACTTGCACGATTGGGTTTAACAAAACAACGCCGTTTAACAAAACATACCGAGTATGACGCCTTACTAGCGAGAACAATGGAAGTAAGGCTGTATGCAAAATATTTCACAGTATTCTGAGGCCAAAGGCCACTGCTAGACACATTATACTGCGATTTTTAGTAACGAGTATTGCTTTGTGGTAGAAATTCTCATTATAACCGTCGTTGATTTTAGTATGTTGTTTATAGGTTAAGGTATGACATTTCTAAAAGTTAGATTTCATTAAGAATATGTATTATCTGTCGTGCATTTATCGATCTCGATTTCATACAATCTTGTACCATCTTTCGGGCACATAATACAAAGTAACATAAATATTAGAAAAACATATTCTCTAAAGTCAAACTCTAAACGAAGTAAATCTTAAGTTTATATCTGTAGCGACCGTAAAAGAGTTCCAATTGCTGTTTAAGAACATGTTTGAATTGTCACTGCTTTTATTTAGAGATCCTACAGATTATAGATAGATAATTTATTTGCAATGATTATGTCATGCTTTTACATGTTTTTACATAATTATGCCATTTTAGGCATTGCAAAGTAGTTGTCGAGTGTTGTAATACCTACTACTTTATGTTTCATAAGTCCACATATCTTACGTGAATTTTAAGGAATGCTATTACTTATGTAGTATACGTTTTTTTTTGGTCCTACTAACTAAACAAAATTTGGTAGTAATGATGTTCTAAAACTGCTTAAATGCTAGTATTAATAATTTTGGTGACCATCAAAATAACACCGTCCTACACGTATTCTTTTCTGTTTTATGGCGTTCCGTTATCTCAATTTTAATTTGAAATAAAAATCTTCTTCTATACGGAACGATTATTTCAGGCGTCGATGTCACAATATTTGGCCGGAATGCATTTAAGCACGATGAATAATAAAGTAATCAAATGAGTTCATTAGTCTAGATAATTAAGGCATTCAGAGAAAGATACGAAGATAATAGAACGCCTCTATAAGTACATGTATTCAGTTTTGCCTAGATGTAGTATGTCAAACTCATGAGTAGTCTAATAGAACATTCTTTTCAGGATTATCGTCCACATATGTTTGTTACTGTAAAATGATCCAAGTACAAAATTCAACGATTATTATAACGTCTTTGTCAGCTTACTTTCAGATGCAACGAATGGCACATTAAACCAACGACCTAAATGTGCATATAAAGATCTATACCATTTGTCTTTGTCGACAATCCAGTCTTTCCTTTACTAACTGGTTTCTCCTTATATAGTTCCTTAATCTGCAGCAACTCAAGTTCATAGTGTTGGTGGTTTGTTACGTGGTTTGCATATTAAATATGAATATGGTCGAAGATTTAGTTTTCGATGACACATATTACGAATTTATTTATTTAACGTCGTTTACATACACTCTTATAATATAAATCAGTAAAAAAAAGTATTAACATAATAAATTAATCTTCATAATCTTAATTCTTTTTTCTCTCTCTCAAATTCTAATGTTATAATTAAAATCAAATGTACCAAATTTTGTATGTATAACTAACTTAAGATTACACACATGCATGTTTTGTAAACATGAAATTGGAGAGCATCGAGTGTTATAAAATATATTAACCTGTGTATAATATGTAAGAATGTTTACGATTACTCTCTGTATGTTTACTTTATAAAATAAATAAATAAATAAATAAATACATTACATGTACATAATTATTGTAATTTGTAATCACGAGCGAAGGATTAGTTTTGTGCATCACCTTAATAGCACAATGTGCTATTCCAAGAAGACGCCAATCATTTATGGATCTTGTTAAGTATTTCGACGCGAGCTACGGGACTGCTTAATAAACCTATAAATATATAATAGTCGATATTTACGAGTTTGTAAATATCACACAAAAAGCGCTGCGTCGGACCGCTGTTCGCGATCCAGTACCCTTCCCCCTCCCCACCACTACAACCACCAATCGCCAAAGGCAATTGGCAAATATGACAAACTACAAAGAGTCAGGGCATAATTTCTAAAACTTTTTCGAAAGAAAGGGTTCAGGAGTTCATATTTCTACTACAAACGTTATCTGTTTAATTGGTGTAACTCTAGAAGTATTCATCTCTTGATCTCTCAAGGAGCGTTTCAGATATTTATATAATAAATAGTATGAATGAGAGCACTATTTCTTGGTGCAGTCCAACGTTGTCTACTAAATTGTAGCTTGAAATTGACGAGTGCAAAATGTCTTCTAAATGTCATCACTCGTCTAGACTAGTACTCGCGCCGGACTTATTGAAATTCTCGCCACGTTTCAGTACGATGGTTACAGATGCAGACATTTCCTCGGATAATTGCGTGGATTTGCATTGTTGTATGCCATGATGTCACCTGTCTGCGCGCGTCTGCGACCAGTCATCGAGGCATTGACAGCGCGCTCGATCTGGTTATATTATAACAAAGTTGTTATGTTTTCGCGCTGGCTTGGAACCAATATTTTTATGAATGAATTTATACAAACTCAAATGTGCGCAAATAGAATCATGTAAAAGAATGTTCACTGAAATATTATGACTGTGTTGTTTCGCGGATCGAATGGGCTAAAAGTGTCGCAGGCACATGTAGAGATAGGAAATGAAGCAACCCAACACAAGTTGGTAATACGGGCGCCAATGACGCTTGTAGGGCCTAGGTGTAAAACGCCAGGTTCTGGTTAAATAATTTACTATTAAACTGTATAAAATACTGGTTAAATAATTTACTATTAAACTATTGTCTAGCTCCATTCCTGGTTATTTTTTCTAAATTTATTCTGCGTGCTGAGTAAAAAAAATGATCTTGCGGTGCCTATATTTATATTTATAGGGTTTTTTTGAGTCATTTTTTGTAGTAGATTATTAAAATACATCGTGTAGAGATAAAGGTAACGAAGGTTTATTCCTGATTACTTTTTTTAAAATGTATTTCAATAGTTCAAAATAAATTATTTTGTGATTATCTGCATCGAGACCAGTAACAGATCGAGAAGGCGTGTGCACGCCGCTCTCTTCGCACCTTTGTCGGAATCTGCCGTGACGCGTGCAATAGAGTAGGATAACGCGATAAATGTCTTTCTTGCGACAATGTCCAATTTTGAAACACGACCTTATGCCTCTTAACTAGAATATTTCTATTCTCGACTCTCGCGTTGAGCTCTCAAGAAATATCTACATGTCTGAATGTATTAATTTTAGGCATCGCGTTTGTGCGGTAATTTCGATTTATCGCATAAGGCACAATTCATATTCTATCTCAGTTTCGTCAATCGTCTGTTTTGATTTGTATCGCGTTTGTAAGCTTCTTTCGTAAATCGATAGACACGTACGTCTTGACAGACAAACGTGAAACCACAAAAGGTAGACTGGAATTGGTCGTGGAATCGAATTACACCTGCACCTTGAATTACACGCAAACATCCGGAATTTTACGAAAATTACAAATGTTGAAATCCATTCTTTTAGAACCACCACTCACTGCAGTTTTAGTATAAGTTACATTCCCAGCAACTTCAAAAATATATTTTTAGTTCGAAATATTATCATATACAGGGTATTCCAAAACCATTTCTGAAAACTTAAGGAGGTATTTATGTTCCTTATTCGAAGTAAACAATTATATAAAAAAATAAGTCATTACCAAATTTATTATTTTTATTAAAGCGCTGGTGTGAATTCCCTTCGCTCTTTCGTTCGTTCGCGAGCGGACGAACTTATGACAAGAACCATTTAATATTATAAAGATTTTTCTCCGAAACTATGATTTATTTTGATATGACTTGAATACAAATCATATTTTAGAGACTATTAGCATAATTGTATGTTGTGTTTGTCTTTTTACTTAAATCACTTGCCGGTGCTAAATAACGGTTACAATGAGCATAAACTAGTTATCGGCTGTACGATTGTGAGCGATAAAGATATGATTCAACAGAGGACAAAAAACACTCTCTCACTTCTTAAAAAAAGAGCAAGATGAATGATGTTTTAACTGTACTAACAATATAAATACTAAAATGACACGGTTTGATCAAGGATGCTTTTATTAATAGTTTAAATTTTATTATTGAACCGGCGGAAAAATGTTTAAATGCTTATTTTAGGCAGCTATATCAACGACTTCAATATTGCTAAATCGTTCTGTCACATCTTACATACCATCAAAAATTTGGGTTAAGTCCGTGCCTAATAATTACTAACGCTGTATATACTAATTTGTTTATAAATCTGAAATCTTATTAATACCTGAAAAAAACGTATGTTCGCGGCAGGCCTTCTAACACTGCGGTCCATTGCTACTCTACACGTGTCGCTAGGCGTTGTTTTAATGTCAGCGAGTACGTACTCGGAGTAATCGCATTTGCACCCTGGCAATATTTTATGTCATTACGGTATTGTTTGTTTCCTGTGTTATATTATTCGCTTTTGTTTATTTATTATCTTGTATAAAGCGCCTTTTGTTTTGAAGATGATTTCTGTTTAATAGTTTTTCTCCGGTCATTAACAAAGTGTAATCGCTTTATTCGATTTAATTGTTACATATTTGTTCAAAAAGTATTAAAAATTGTAGCATTGTCACACATTAAGGAAAAGAGGATGTTCACAAAGTAGGACTTCTATTTATTAATTGTTTATTTGGAAAAATAACAGTACTAAGTGGTATTATAAGAAATAGTACGTACAAGTGCGTATAAGTTGACTAATAACAGGTTTTCGCTAAAAACCACAAATAAACGATAAGATTAAAATTAATTCACACTCGCACTAGCTCAACTCAACATACATTATTTTGAAACAATATAGGTGCAAACTGTCAGAAACCAAAGAAAATAAAATGGCGTCTCAAGATTTTATCTTAGTTTATTGTATTTATTATTTTTACTATATTTTGTTTTAATAATTTAATTTTATTCTTAAATTTAGAGTTTTTGCAACTCAAGATGAAATGGGTATTTATTTAATAAAATGATATGGTGTGACAAAGTGGGGGGGAGGGGTTACAAGCTTGTAACATCTAAAAATCAAAATAATTAATTATTCAATAACACGCGGAAAAGAACCTTCTATAGTATATTGAGGTTTAAAATCGTATTGACACTTTTTGACCCAATATATTTTGTCCAGCGTTGCGGTGCATAAATGGTTTTTTTTTTTTTGAAAAAATGTTTTCGTATTTTTATGTCTATTTATTTACTAATTTTAAAATATTGAATATCATTTAACCGAAATTCCATATAGGTCATTAAATTTTCGGGCACTAACGACAAAAAAAAAAACACCCAATAAAGATTGTCTGTGATTGGATCCAGTGGATATATCACCAGCTGAAATCCGATCATCAGCTATCCTGTAATCTTAAGATCGCATTTATCCTTTTTCTTCCTATGTCTGACTAGGAATATAGATGAGCTTAGATTACAACAAGCCACATAATCAACTCTTTCAATAAGATTGTTATTTCTTTCTATAACCCTAAAATGTAGGTGATCTGAACTGGGCCACCTACAAACCTAGAACATGATATATGAGTCAATTTCGTTTCCCGATGAAAGTGCCTCTTTTATACTATATCTTTGTCTCATTGAAAACTGCACGATTATGCAAATGTATCATTTGACGACGAATACTAAAATATGATAACAAATTTGGAGCAGTCTGTCGAACATATGGCCAAAATGGTGAATAGTCTCGTATCCGGTAATCTAAAATTCCACTTCGACCACTGGTAGTATTTTAGACCCTGAGCCAGCGTAATAATGCCTCGTTTTTATTTAAAAAAAAAAACGTTAAAATTATAAGGCATAGAAAAACGGAGGCTTTGTACTTTGTCATTACAGACTGTAGTTCCTTCTATGCATGTAACGTTTCTGAGGGTAGAAATATTTTACTATTATCCCATTTCATTACATTGTTGCCGACCTAATACATATTTTCAACTACTTCTTTTATCCACAATTAATCGAGGGAAACTTATTAAGAGCTACTTTGCAGTTGGTTAAAAAAACGTGGCTCTATCAAGCGCTTGACTCCGAAATTAACCACGTCATTTTCAATGTTCTGGGTAGGGTGCATAATATTTATATCGAATGCCTGAAGTTGATGGATTCTTTCTTTAGAACATACTTTTATGTTTCGCAGGCATATAGAATGGTTTATCATACAAACTACCTTATTGCACGATTCTCGATAAACCCAGTAATTACACGCTTAAAATCGGCATCATTTTCTACAAGTTATGTAATTTTATTTAAAAGGGACCGAATTGTAATATTGAAAACCTTACTTTGCATAACTTTTGGTTTTTTATTATTTTTAATTTAATTACTGATAGGTTCATATAGGGAAACTGATTAACAGATAAAATTAATATCTTCATACGGAAAATAATACACTGCCGTGATTCCTGCCCATCGCTTTATTGTAAATTATAAATTAAAAAAGCTTTTATTTTGTTACAGCCAATTCCAATATTTTTTTTCACTTAAAACATTAAAAACATTTAGAATATTTTTTTACTTCGTGATTTTATTAGATTACTTATGTAAAATAACTATTCAGGCAATGAGTATACGTATCCTTTTCTCGCTTTAATTTTTTTGTTTTTAAATATTTCTCTGGCTCTTAGACTAAAAGTAGTGGAACTGTCATTCGAGCTACTCTGTTTTTATTACATTAAAATCTATATAAAGTAGCTTCTTATTGACGTTTTTCATCGTTAGCTTTATCGTAAATTTGTAAACGATTCGAACGCAAGCTTCGCCTATATTAGATTGTTAACAAGTATTACTAGATATTAGTTTGCCGCTTTTTATCTTGCACTTTGCCGTTACAGAATTACATAAGTGTTCTCTAGTTACAGATAAAACCGCGTAAAAATATTAGAATTTACCTCATGTTTATTTTTTTTCGAAACCTTCTTATGTATGAATATTTTAATATAAGGGTGTTCCTTTTGTTTCTACCAAACGTAAACGAGCAGTATAGGCTGCTTATAATAATAAAATGTAGCTACTTATTTCATTATAGAAGTTACCTTATTATACTTATCTAAAGCCTGCTTTAATAACATTGCAAGTCGCTTGAAGTCAATCATTTTGAATATTTAGACGTTGTTGATACAATAGAAAGTAAGCGAAAAGATTAGAAGACAGGTGGGAATAATATATATGAAAGTGATCAAGATCATGTGAGACTATACACTGCTAAACCTACAACGTATTGAATAATTTAAAAAATAGACCCTATCTTTTGAAGAGGTTAGGTCCTAATTAAAGATACCATACGAGGCATAGGGTTTGGAGAGCCACACGTTAAAAAATCTTTAGTAGATATGAGGGTTATTGAAAAATCAATCTGCCTTCAACTTGGAGAAGAAAAAAAAACAAGCGCACACTTCCTGCATGGGCTATGCAATAATTTTTATTTAGTTATTTCATTTTAAAAGAAATCTACAGATTCACATAGTATTTTACATTAACATATAAAAAGAGAAAAAAAGTGAATGCTACATAAATCTAAACACAGACTCCTATATTATTCTACTTAGATGATAATATAATTAATACCATCGTCTAAATAAAACATTTTTGAACGTAACTAAAATATTGAGTGTAAATAGTTATTTTAAGTAAAGAATTTGGTGCGGATTGCTAAACCTTATATAAGCCCACATTGTGAAGAATGGTAAAAGTTTAATCGGTATCAAAATTTTATGCACTAGTCTACCTCTAACGAAATGAATAAATGTCTTTGAGAAAATATTCATAACATTGAAAGACGTCGACGATAAAATAGGAGGCCTATGTTTGATAATGGACCATCAGGGGCTGAAGAAAATAATGGTAAAGAAGATTTTATACCTCATTTAAATGCCTTGAAGTGTGTTTATATATTCTGACCGCTAGAAATATTTACCGAGCAATTCTCGCCCGATTCATTTAACGTGTTGGTAATTGAAGGGAAATGAGTCAATATCGTTCTCGGTAGAAGTCGCAGGCGCGGCCGCGTCGCCATACCAACATTCCAGAGATAGCTGACTCCGCGTCGCGCATGGCAATTTATTTTCGGATAATTCAGCGACTGAACTTGTCGCCTTCGCTATAAGCTGCTTAGCGGCCGACGGCGCCCTGCCTAACTAACTCGACCGCTGTTAGTTCACTTTATTTAGGCCGGAGTTCTGACTTAAATCTGAATAAATTTTCTCTCGCTTCGCGTCGCCGTAATGAGGCGGTACTTCCATTCTTTGTTAGCAAGATAAAGGAAGACCATTCGAAGCAGATTGCCTCTGCATATTCGACGGGCGTCGACATTGCCTGCAATGTTGCCTATTTAGAATTTTGAGTGAGCGCGAAGTGTTACACGCGTCTCAATATTACAATATTACGCGTCTCAATATTACACGTAGGCGATTGTTTGTTCACAAAGTCGCATTTCGTAAGCCACCGCTCAAAATTTTGTCAGCGGTAGCAAATATCTCAAGAAAATCGATGGGATTTGTATACGAAGATCTAACAAAAATAAAAGAAGATTTAACTATGATTTAGATTTTATTTAAACTATACAATAAAACATTATTTACTTTCTTGATATAAAGTACCATCTGAATCTAAATGTCGCTGGAATAGTCCAGCGCTTGAACCGATTTCATTGCAGTTCTGACATCTTTCACTATAACTGTATTAGCTTACATTTGAGACTGAAGGATTCAAAAATCAATTGACGGGATGGAAGTGGACATTTGGACTTCAAAGAATTTGGCGTATCCAGGTCTGCCGGAGCCAAAGTATCATCAGAGGTGAGGAGCCTTCATATGGCGCCACGAATGTCACCATCTTGCACTTTTTGCTCTAATCTGATCTTGAATTTCGCTTATCCGGAATTGAATGGGTGATGGTTACCAATATTATCTTTAATTTTACTGGCCAATGAACGTTGATCTATTGGGCTTTTCTCTACACGAAGAACTTTTTAGGCAAATATAAACAGACCCCTTCGAAATCAGGGTTTCAATTTTGTTTTAATTTAGTGCAATGTAAAAAGCCATGATAGTAGTTTTTAACTACATATTTAGAATAATAAGGGCCGGAAGTGACGGGTGAGTATTTAGATTAGATTAATTTATAATATACATGGATATAATATATTTTCGTTTTGTTCGTCAAGAATTTTGATAATCCCAGTAACTCAGTGATTGTTGTCCGTGTAATGTCTCTTGTTTCGTAACCTTTATAAGCCAGTTAGGGAGATTACTGCTCACCGTGTCCGACGTTTGTTTTACTGTGTCTTATCGACCTCACTTTGATAATATCTAATACCGTAACATGTAGTCGAGCGCATCTATGATTATGGTAAGTACGATAATACTCTTACACATTTAACAAGTTCAACGACCTCTCATTCGATCATTTATCGGATATCAAATATAACAAACATTCGTCTGTCAATATTAGAGAATGTTCGTCAGAGTATCTCCGCCTGCAGATCAGTTAAGACCACCATTATCGTCTTAACATAATGTGAAGCGTAACAAATCGAATTTCAATAGAAAATTTCATGGCAGAGTTGCCATTCCTTAACTGACAAATGTCAAAACTAAGCTGTTAATTTCCTAAAAAGTCAACGTTCACTTTAGACGTCAATCGCAAACAATCGCCAACATTTTGACTTGCAGAGATAAATTTAAAAAAGGGGCGGATATCTTGAGAAAAACACTTTCGTTTAGATGTTTAACTCTTAAGTTACCAGACCGCTATTTAAAGGCAAAATTAATGACGTAACACCTTAAAGGTGCCTAAAACAAACCTTCCCCTAAGGTATTCTTTGTTTCCGCGATGTCAATGAAAGGGTTAGAAAAAGAATTGATAAAAAAAATACCCTGAAACTTTCTTTACTTTGGATTACAAGAACGACTTAGCATATATTACGTAGGTGTACGAGCTCCACAATTTGCTCAGAGGGCCCACAATAGGTTATTGCTTAGGAAGGTCAAATCTTAAATTTAAACATATTACAATCTACAAATTTAGTATGATTAGATTTACATGGTACGAAATATATCTTATAACTAAGAGATATACGAAAATACATACATGCATACACTCTGCGACTTCGTAATGATTACTAGTGGTCGAAATTCGACCGTAATTCATTAAACTTTTAAGTTTGAGCATTATTAAGGTTCTTATACCTCTATATCATTGCATATACATATTTTTAATTTTGTTCTTTTACTTCAGCTGCGAGCGTGTAGAAATACGCTATTAGCGTGTGTTGTTTGCCTTAATTCCCTGCACTGCAATACATATGAAATTTAAAATTTAATGTTAGCAATAGTTGAAAAAAAAAATATTAGTAACAGTGAATGTAGCTTTTCACCTAAAGTGACTTCAGATTCGAAATGTTTTGCATTGCAACACCTGCATTTTAAATGCATTAATCCACAATCAAAAGTATTCAAATTTCTTGGAATGACATTCAGTGCACATTTAAATGTATCCCACATATGTTTGTTACTGTAAAATGATCCAAGTACAAAATTCAACGATTATTATAACGTCTTTGTCAGCTTACTTTCAGATGCAACGAATGGCACATTAAACCAACGACCTAAATGTGCATATAAAGATCTATACCATTTGTCTTTGTCGACAATCCAGTCTTTCCTTTACTAACTGGTTTCTCCTTATATAGTTCCTTAATCTGTAGCAACTCAAGTTCATAGTGTTGGTGGTTTGTTGCGTGGTTTGCATATTAAATATGAATATGGTCGAAGATTTAAAATTTAATGTTAGCAATAGTTGAAAAAAAAAATATTAGTAACAGTGAATGTAGCTTTTCACCTAAAGTGACTTCAGATTCGAAATGTTTTGCATTGCAACACCTGCATTTTAAATGCATTAATCCACAATCAAAAGTATTCAAATTTCTTGGAATGACATTCAGTGCACATTTAAATGTATCCCTCAAAATAATGTCATCATTTTGTAATCATATTTACAACTATTTAAATTTGCATTTGTCCTATTAAAATTCGACTTTCAGGCGAACATTCCTCCTTCTATGTGTTTCACGTCAGTTCTATGTGGAGGCATAATGGAAGATGGTGCGATTATCTGAAATTACTGTAAAAATGAAATTACTGTAATTAAAAATTTAATATGTAAAATGAAATTACTGAAACTAAGATTAGACAGGATTTAATTGATGTAATAAAATGTTCTCATTTTTTTAAACCTAATAATAGTGCTTTTTTTGCCGTGACATTACATTATTGACATTGACAGACTATTGAAAAGGATCATTTGAGACCACACACAATTCACAGCTCGAAACTCATTCGTCAATCTGTCAGTTTAGTATGAACGTTTTATTTTATTAAATTTAATGTATTTATAACACATATTTTAGATAATTTTAGCTATCTGCAATTCTTCTCCATATAAACTTTTACTATGCTAAATCTCACACTCCTCCGTGCGCGCAATATGCTTAAAAAACTTTGTGATATTGAACTTGCTTTAATTTGTTTATGTTTGTTTCACCTAGGTACGAAACGCCTGTAACGCATCCGTCGAAATCATCTAGACTAATCTAGAGTTTTCCCGTTTATTGAAATAACTTAACCTCCATAAGTGCATACATTATTTTGAAACTAGCTATTCAACCCCGGGCTTCGTATGCAAAAATGTGTCTATACGCAATAGATTTGACGCAAAAACCGAACTATTGAAAAAAAAAATTGACAAATTGACTCTTCCATCTAGCAGCAGACGGCCAACTGTCATCACGATGGAGATCTGACGCAAATTGAACGCAACTGTGAACGGGCTGCAAATATATATAAAATGTTAAAATATTTTTCTATTTTAAAAATTTCAGGCCCCGCGTGGTATTGATTTCACTTTACATAACCTTTTATTAATGATTATTAATGATGTAACCTTGTATTAAAAAACATACGATGATTCAAAATGGACAATATTACACGAGTAATATGCGACATGTATTTCTGTGGTCAAAGCGCGGTTAACTATTATTTTACACATAAAATCCTACTCAGCGCATTAGATCTGTACCACAGACTAGATAAAAGTACTTCTGTACCACATATTGTCCTTGTTTCTGTTGCCCGTAAAATATATAATCATTATCTGTCATCATTGGACATGTTGGGTCAGTTCCGATGACAATGCATTTTTATGGTAAGCATGACCTGATTCTACACCCAGGAATGGCTCCAGACGATGGAACTCCTCAACGGTCAACAGCACGGACACGAAACTTTGTATACGCATTCAAGCACTCAAATAAAAGCTTATTTTTAAAAAAAAAAATTCACTATTAATATTTTACGTGATTAAATATCTTAGGCGGCATTCTATTTTCTCTATTTTCACTATTTCACTATTTTCTCTATTTTCACCACGGCTTCAACCGATATTGAAAGAAAAGATCGTTCCGTTTTCTCTGTTACCTATTTGTTGCGCAAAATGTTTAGTTTTTTGTGCTTTTCCATACGCTTTCCCGTGGTTTGTCATTGAAGGGCGGAAAATTGATTTCATCTACATCCCTCAAACGGAAAATGATTTTACCTTAACCACCCTACCTCCGCCAAACCTCTCGAAATAACATATACAGCTAACCAAGCACCTACAAACAATATTCTAGTTTTTGTGTATTTAAATCTCATACGCGTGCGAGTACTGACACATTTGTTAGGGCGTTTTTTTCTTGTTTAAAGACGTGTAATTGAATTCAGTTAGTATTATCGCGTGCCTATTTGTGCAATTATCTCCTTATAGATATGGTGCCCTAAAAAAGGAAGACAGAATGTAATTAAAATGTTAAAGAAATTGTATTTATATTGCAATTAAATAAATTTTACAATTGTTCAACACATTATTATACTATTATATTATACTATTAATTAAATACTATTAATTCTAAAGCATTCAACTCTTGTTTAATTATTTTATATATTATTTGATCGAATATATTTATTTATTTACACTTTAGTACAGAATTACAGCATTTTGTATTGTGTATATGTCGAATTTATTGCCTTAAATGCATATATGCGTCTGCAAATGAACCCCCCGAATTTGAATGAATCTGCATTTGAAACATAATAAATACATCCTCATTAACCATAAAACACTTTGTTTTTTTTGTCTTCTCTTAATTTTTCACTATCACTACTACTACTGCCAGTAATAACTTACCTACTCAATTTTATGTATATTATACTCATTTCCTTTCTCTTTCTTTATAGCTATTTTAAAGTTATGCATTTAAAAATGAACATGGCAATTTTATAATGCTGATTGTAAACCTTTTATATACATTGATTTTATAAACGTTTTGCTTAAATACCGTTTTTTTTTTCAAAAAAAAAAATAAAAACTCATATGTTCGATTATCTTTAGCAGGAAATAAGCGCAATCTCTTATATTAATCGTAATGTGTATGTGTGCGTGTGTAATGTGTAACCTAAAAAAAAGTCTTACACTTACTTTTTGTTTTAGCGCTTTTACTACGTGGTTTTAAAGTCCTCGTGTTGTGATGGTCTCAATCCTACCCTAATAAGAATATATACGAAGATGTTATTAAGATAGATAAGTTTAAAATAATGTAATACAGAAGCTGTTACATTAAGGAAATCGATTTGACTACTTTAATAACATAATATTGTATAAATAGATAAATACAATACGAAAATTCGGAAGCTACGATTTCTTTGGAAATTTGGAAACGATATCACAAAGAGGTCAGATGAAGACCTACATTAAGGAAAAATTATAAAAAGTTACATGGAAAAAATATGTAAAATAATTATATTATTACAGAAATTCTATCGACACCAATTAAAACGAAATTAACGGGAATGGATAGCTGAAGCAGCTGGATGGAAACTTTAGTTGAAATTAAGACAAAAATGTCATAGTTGATTAAACTAAAAGCAAAATACCGTTCTTTTACTCTAAAACTGTGTTTTTTTATAGAAGGAGTTTAGATACGACTGTTAAATTTTTACAGTAGTAAGGTGTATGGATATCAGATCAAATTCCGAAGGAAAATAACTTAGAAATTATTAGACATTTTACGAAACATATCAAAATAATTCAACTTAATTCAATTTTAAATACGAACAGGGAACAAAGACCACCGATTGTGCACTGCTGATCGAGAGTAATTAGAATTAATGATTTTATAAACAGAGACTTAGGGATGAGCATTCAAATACCACGAGTAACCGAAGCGAACCGACGCAACGTAACCGAAGAGAACGGATACGTTAGTCTCCATACGAATTATAATTACTGATACTTAGATAATTGATCAAAAATGTATTCGCTAGTGGAGCAGATACCGGTTATTTTCCATAGGAATCGAGCGTACACCTTTAGCTGAGTTATGGCGGTTTTAATGGTTATTTTATAGCTTTGCCGAATGATAGGGATAGCACATACAAAAATGACTGTACAGAGAGAGACAAGAAACGTAAGTCACGCCTTCAGGGAAGGGTTTTGACTCAATCATGGTGATGTAACCAATAGAGATCTGGAGCAAGGAGGCAGGACGCTGTAATGGTTTAAACGATAACTGTCAGAGAATAAAAGCGAGACGTTGGAGGTTGAATAAGGATGCAAGATGTGGGTGTCTAATAACAATGAATTTAGTGTGTAAAAAATGGTTTGCGATACCTGGTTACCATAAGCCCGCTTAATTGTATAAACAAGTGAATCTTAATTATGTCAAAACCCATAACAGATTTGATCTTTGGTCATTTAGCCCTATGAACTAACGGGTTTAAAAAACGATTAATTTTTAAGACTTCAAATTAAAATTAACGGCCTTAGCAGAGTACATCCAGGTTTGTTTATACGATAAATCAGATGGTAATTGCTAAAATTCTATTGGTTAGAGATGAGAAACGATTAAATGGACACGCCTAGAGTTAGTGGGAGAAACGAAATTATAAATTGAACGACAGACGAAAAATCAGGGAGTTTTTGGTCGAATTCGCAAGTGAAAGAAGTTTTGTCCGGGACGCGTGACGATAAAAATTTGAAGTCTGGGAATTAAATTTTGTTAAAGTTTTTACTTTACTAATATTTTGTGTAACATTACAAGTCGAAGTCACTCGATAGACTCCTTGTAAACTCGGTGTGTGTTAAATTATAGAAAATATATATATATTTAAATAATACTATTTAAAAAAATATATATTTAAAACTATATATAAAATAATATATAATTAATTACAATTATATTCGTATAAAGTAATTCTAAAGGACTTACGCGATACGCAATTGTATCTTATCAGACGCGATAAATAAACTCATGCACTTAGATCGTGAAGTTTTGAGTTCAAATTCGGATGTAACCAATATAAAACTATATATTTTTGAAATCAGTTTCCGAAATTGAATCCAGGAATCTTAAAAATAATTAATTTTGACATATAAAAAAAAAATTAAGATATTTTAAGAAAATTGTAAATTAAAATCTATTACAAAGTTTTCCTGAAATTACAGGGTAGCGGGAATGAATACAAATTATATACCGTGAAAATAAAATCAAACATTCGATGAAAAATTTTGCACTAGAAACGAAGGGACTCAGGTTCGATCCCGAACACAAAATTATTATAAAATATAATTTTAAAGTCAGTTTCAGATACGGAATCAGAAAGGTATATAGAAACCAGAATTGATACATAAAACTTAAATTACATAAAAAAAATTTTTAGAAAAATAAATATACTCAAAGGTAGTATGAAAAAAATTTAGAACGACCCAAACAGAAATATTATATAGTTATATTAAATGTTAAACTTTATTGGTTTAATTAACCTAGGACCTAGAGGATAAATCCTAATTGGAACCTTAAATAAATTGAGACGTTTTAATCGAATTGTAAATTTCAAACTGCGAAAGATCGATAAAAACAGATATTTTCGTGTAATATAAAGGTTTGAAATTCACATGAACCGAGACAAGTAACAAATCGACGTTATAAATAAATCAAATTCAATTATTGGATAAATTTCGGATAGGAAAGAATCAAATGGAATCTATGGAATGGATGTTCGTTCAAGGGTTTAGCATATAATCTCTAAATTTATAAATACTTAGAGAATTGTTTTTAGCTAAATTATAATTTTAGATAGGAATTAAATGTAGTTATGGAAATATTTAGAAATTATTAATTATAAGTAAGTTAGTTAATATAATAGTTAGTTAAGTTAAAATATATGTATACTAAAATTTGAGTGTTGAGGAATGTAAAATCATGTGAAGTGTCTAATAGTATTAATAGTGGAAATAGTGCAAAGTGAAGTTTGTTTGAATCGAAGTTTATTGGATCCTTGTAAAAACTCGGTGAGTTTGTTCCATGTTGAATTTAAATGGTTTTTTTTGGTTTTATAAAAAGTTAATTCCTCTGTTGTGAGAAGAAAGGAATTTAAAAAATGTTACACTCTATTCGAATGTAAATATTATTCTGAGAATATTAGCATAATTTGTAACACACATAAATTGCAAAGAAAGGACACCCTGTATGTTACTACGAAATGAAATTACATCAGACACTTGAAATTTGAGTTGATCTATTTGGATTTTGTGTGAACGAAGAATAAAACATAAATAAATTTGAAGTCAATTAAAATAAATGCTATACGCATATTTATTTGTTATAATACTATATGTAAATATATGTTCCTACCTTTCATTCTGGTAACAGAATTTTGTTTTTCATACTGATCAGAGCAAGTCGCGTTAGAGATGTATATACATATTTAGATATGCTTATTGCATATGGTTAATCCTGAAAGGAACATTTGATTGATTTGTTGTTTAGTTTATAATTTTGAATTCGCATGAGGAGTACATATGAATTGTATTACCAAATGTGGATTATTGAATGAGATTTAATCTCAATATTTTTTACACAAATCAAATAAACTTATATTTAATTATTAATATGATTAAGGAAAGATACCTAAAACTCAATTGAATACCTAATTTTATGGTTACTAAAACCGTTGGAGATTGAGATAATATCTCAAATTAACACAAATTGTGTTTCATAGCCATCACGTACTTTGTACTTTATCAAACATTATTTTGAAATTATACGCATATAATAATATGGAGAACGTTTAAATAATGTCTATTGGTTGGAATGGCATGCCTTGATATTTTTTGTTTGAAGACACAAACCAAATATCTACTACTTAAAACCAGTTGAATTGTCAATTTGAAAGGATTCAAATTGTAAACTGTTGATCATGTGCCATCGTGATTGGAACATTATGAAAATTCTTCATAATTCCCAACTGAGGGTCAATCATAGACCATAAGTGTACATAAAATGAAAAATTGAAAGAGTCATTTTATTTCATATTAATAGACAAATTTGATAGTTTGACATATAAATATTATATTTTATACTCGACCGTTTAAATTGATGCTCTAAGATCTTGGTTTGGTGGTCAATAAGGGAAGGCTGTGAGGGGTTTGTTGGGAGGCCTTCAATTAAATTCCCCCCCTAAAAATATATATAATTATATATACATACATACATACAAGCACGGGTTGTTTTGCTTCATTGAGAGATAAAAACATACAAATACAAGATGGGAAACACTGGTTTAAATGAAGGAGGAATTTTCTTTATTCTTGTATTTCTAGACCCGGAGGTTCATCGTACAAAATGAAATATGCAAGTTGCCGAGAAAGCTAATTTGATAAAATTAGAAAATCCAGCCGGGTGTGCAGGAGATGAAGCCAAGATAAGTGTGACATGTTTTCCAATAACTATTATTCTTTTGTGTTTATTATGTGTTTAGACAATTGTTTGATATACTTTTAATTATGTCATATGTGAATTTTAAGTATTTTGTGGTTTCAGTGATTATTTATTAAGTTAGTATGTGTTAAAATTGAGTCATGTAGGTAAATTTAAGGTGTATATAGTGTGTGAAATTAGTAGGGCAATTGCGAATTTTAATAGGTCAAGGTTAAATATGGAATATAGGTCGATATGCAAATTTTTTAGCAAATAGGTAATGATAATAATACAAATTTACAAATTAGGTCAATCATAAGTAATAATTTAACATGTGTGCAAATATTATTAGGTCATACGTGTAAACATTTTAGCGAATACAAATAAGTAGGTAATATAATTTCGAACATTATTAATTATAGTAACAACGTAGAACAAGGTAAATATTGAATAAATTAAGATAAATAAAGTAATTTAATTAGATAAATAAGTTAATTTTAAGCATAAGGAGTTCCTTCCGTCTGTTGGATTACTTTTGGTAATTTAATAGATCGCTGGATCACTTCATTTGTTGCCGAGTGACCTAGGATTATGAAATTTTAGGGTTATCACGATAAATTGTAGAGTAGTCACGTCACCTGTGTCGTATGACAACAGAATTTTATAAGAATTATTACGTCACAATAAATATTTCTACCCAAACGATCACGTGCAATTAGATAATTAAAATACGGTTGGGACACGCATAAGTTGACAAACTATAATGCGGTTTTGTTTTAGAATGGCTTTAAAGCGATCATTTGCCAATTAAAAAAAAAAAATAATAATAGCTGATTATATCAGTTTAAAAGTAACTCAAAAGTTATTAAACATAGTTGAACAAACATACATTGTAAACCAAAAGTTAATGTTATATAAAAGGAATTTGTTATATCAATAACAGGTTATATATGGTTTTATGGAAATATGTTTTCAAGCATATAAATACATTCCAAAGAGGTCGTGTAAAATTTAAGGCCGTTTAAAATGGGGTATTACAAATATATATATAAAAATATAAATATTATATATTTAACTAATTGTAGTTAATGTTTACCCAATAATATGAATAAATTTCATTTAAATAAATGAATATACACACATTGTAAATTTGAACCATTGTTTTGTAAAATAAGACAATAGGATTTCAACTAAGTTAAATTTGGCTGAACTAGAATTTTAAAAGGGATCAATAGAGATCAATTTTTTTGATGATGACTTTAATTATGGATCATTTGATCGTATAGTAACAAATGATTTTCAACTAAGTCAATTTGCTTGTAGCAGATTCTTCAAGAATCAATTGTTTGATTGTGGTTTGGGGTTGAACATTACAAGCCACTAAATTTAAGCATTGCATCATCTAACCATTTTTATTACCATTTTGATTTGGTCTTTGAAAAATGAGTTTGACATAGTTGTTTACCTGGATTATGTCAAAAATGTTCTCGATTCAACTAAGCTAATGTTCTTGTAACAGAACTAAATATGGTAATATGATCATATATGGATCGATTTTGAGTTGAGATTGGCTCAACTAAGCTAATGTTCTTGTAACAGAACTAAATATGGTAATATGATCATATATGGATCGATTTTGAGTTAAGATTGGCTCAACTAAGCTAATGTTCTTGTAACAGAGCTGAATATGGTAATGTAATTATATATGGATCGATTTTGAGTTGAGATTGGCTCAACTAAGCTAATGTTCTTGTAACAGAGCTGAATATGGAAATGTAATCAAATATGATTCGATTATGAGTTGAAGTTGGTTCAACTAAGCTATATGTTTCTTTGATGGGATTAATATGGTAATTTAACCATAAATGGCTCCATTATGAGTTGAGATTGGCTCAACTAGGCTAAAGTTTCTGGAACCAATCATTATTTGGTACTTTAGTACCGTGGCTTTTGACAATATGTCAGTGATTGTTCAACTAAGTTAAAATTTCCTGAAACAGATCAAAGGGTGGTATTTTGATTTCATACTGATCTTCGGTATTATGTCTATGACCATTCAACTAAGTTAATGTGTCAAAGCCGAGTTTGGTAGAATAAAGTATTTATCTTTATTTGGTAGTGACAAGATTGGAACTTGATTTTCACACTAATCCAATATCTTTCGACAAAGTGTTGAAGAATGTTCAACTGGAAGAATGCTCAGTTGAAGTAGTGTATCCTAAAAGATATAATCTTATATAGGAATCGTAACTGATCAATAACTTGTTGAAGTTTATCATTGTTTAATGATATAATTAGATACAGGAAAACTTGCAGTTATGTGTTTTGCATTCATTTGAAGTCTCGAAAAGGTAATTTTAAAACAAATAAGAATACACAACGTAGGTTACATTTAAGTAATATTTATAAGATTTAACAATTTAAAATGTTTAAGCAAAATAAATAGATGGTCAAAGAGAAAAGGATTCTACATAAGATATATATATACCCAAAATAGGATATAAAACCTCGACTGGTGGTTGTACAACAAATCGAAGCATACATACAAATATATTGTACATATAGAAATTAGGTATGCATGATTATATTTAAGTAAGCTATAGGTAGTGCATGTATAAAAGATAAGATAGGTAAATTAAGGTACAATATGTATGTATGTTTTAATTCGTTGAATTAAAATTTGAAGGGACAATATATCTGACATGGTCAATGTATATTACAAATAATTAAAAAAAGGGTTAATGAAAATAAATCAGTGTAGTCAAGACTAAAGCAAAATGTTTGCAACCAATGATAATTTTAACGAATGTATTTCGTTGCGGCACACGCGTTCTATTCATATGAAGTGTTTTTAACACAGCTGAGTTGTGTTGGTGATTACGATGGCACAAAGATACACAGATACCATTCATTTTTGGGTCATATTTCTAAGAGCACCGAACGCATGAGCGTTGGTTATTTACGCGAGTTTAGACGACTTAAAGGAAATTTCAGTTAAGTTCTTGATTCGGAAAGAAAAATAATCATGAAGTTATTTGTTTAATTAGCGATAACGTAAATTTACATGAGAAATTTTTCTACTATTCAATTATAGTTAAATTGAATAATTTCACCCATGGAATGTTGTGTTTTGACAACGAGACATGGAAGTTTATGTACATTTGTTCCATTCGAATTTTAAACCAAATGGTTTTTTCGCAAAAATATTTGTGAATATATCTCGTAATTTGAACGATTACAATTTTTTTTGGTTATGTGGAAAATAATTTCTTTTCCGGAAACATACAACAAAATATTGAGATATGTACTTTATGTCATGGCAGTGGTGTTGACCTTGCAAAAACAAAGGGGGGTAAATAATACATGAAAATTTTGTATTAAATTTATTTTAAAATAAATAAACACTAAAATGATCCAAATAAAATTTGGTTAAATAAATAAAAAAATGCTTGCCTGACTATAGATTTATAAATTATCTAAAAATGTCAAAAATATACAAAAATTTATTTAGTGCAAGAAATTTTTCAATAAAGGATAATAATTGACTTTATTACCCATAAATATTGTTTTAAATACCGTGCTTAATAGAGTAACTTGGAAGCAAAATCCAGTGAAATGTTATAATTTAAGACCCCACAAAATTGGCACGAAGCATGACATACTTGAATAAAAAAAAAAAAGGATGATTCATAAAATTATCAATTGTCCAAATAACTATTAAAAATATAGTTGACTTAATTGAATTTTAGTACATTAAAGGAAAAATTTCGATTTAGATGAGAATTTACATTGACGATATGTCATTGACCATCTATAAAAAAATACTTGATTAGGGTAAACTAAACAGTAAGTTTGACATACCTGTAGAATCAATGTGGAAATTTTTCAATTTAGATGAGAATATACATTGACGATATGTCTTTGACCATCTATCAAAAATTGATTAGGGAACTAAAACAAAAGTTTTGACATGCCCAAAAATAATCACAAAAACAAGGTATTTGGATTATACCTATGTACACGCGAACGTAAGTTCATAGAGAGAAAATTCATAATGTAAACATTATGTATATGTGTACTGAACGATGTATATTATAAATCGTTATTTGTCTAATTGGATGCCGTTAAAGTAACGTTGACAAAAATCCAAAGATGTTTCAAATAGGCTTGAGCTATTGTTTATTGACAGACAGTTTGTATGAAGTTTTTCATCAAACCCCACAATGAAAGAAAGCCTTATCCACATCAAGACACTCTGATAACCGGCCTAATACATAGGATGTGTAATAGGTTGTTACTATATAGCGTAAGAAGGTGAATCCCGATTTGTACAGTGCTAGATTTACCGGACGCCTGCAAGTTGCAATTTCCTGGACGGCAACTGGAAATAAGAGTAGGGATCTACGAATCTGTAGTAAACGGTGTCAGTTTTATCCGACTTACCATGCTATGCTGGAAAGTTATCCCGGTTGAAGTTTTTGGCCCTGCGCTGTTGTAATTAAGTGGAGATAGCAAGACGCCCGCTTAAGCGATGTATTCCTTGTATATTGTAATTACTCAGCTGTCAAATACGATACCATAGATGCCAAATTACATTTATTTTATATATTTGGAATTTGCTCTACAACAAACGGAATATAAGGTGTTTGTTAATGAACAATTGATGCAAGTTTATATGAAATTTGAATTATAAATTTAAGGGAATGTCAAAACACGAAACAATTATAAATCAATAATAAATGATATATATTAGGATGTAACTATGTAAAATATAAAACAAAATGATGAGACTTCAATGTGGTGCAGGCATATGATTGTAGGCTGTTTAGTTAAGATTTGTAGTTTTATATTGAAAAAAATCCATATTCATTGTAAATGACATTTGTTGTATTTGAATAATTATTTGAATTAATTTTGAGGGAAGACATAATAGGTTATTTAAAGATAGGTTGAATTTACATGTGTGTATATTGGATTAGTAATGATAGAAACCAATTTAATATTAGCATAAAGGTTAAAGGATAAAGATGAGAAAAACAGGATATAAAATTATAAGCTAAATTTCGGGTAAATTAAAAGCATTAAAATGGATAAACTTATTATAGATATGGTCACTAGGTCTAAAAATAAAATAGTTTAAGAAATAAGAAAATTGTAATTAATAATTTAAGAGAAGAATCCGTAGGAAGAAGTTAACTGAGTTGAGTTTTACACAAATCATAATTTTGCCGTTACACGAATGATGGTTTGAGAGAGTGTTAAAGTGAGAAAGGGATATCGGATGAACGCTCGGATGTTCTAGCTTATAGTTACGAGGACGTAACTGAGTTGCGTTTAGCGTGATTTTTAGTTAATTGATTTTACCATTAGTTAACTAAAGTGGGTTTCACACATTCCATGGGTTACATAGCGGAATATTTCGTGATGCAAGTGGATGCGTTGCAAGCTAAAATCATGTTGAGAGCTTAATAAATTTTTATTTCTTATTGTCTGACCAGATATTGGTTTTAGCGACAAGGGAAATTATAGACATTTGAAGTTAGTTAGAGGAGAATGAGAACGGGTTTTATTTATGAATCAAAAAGTTATAACATTTTAAAAATGATGAATTAATAATACATGACGTAATTTAAGGTTATGTAACTGTCGCGATTTTATCTAGCATAATTTAAGTTCAGAAAATAAGTACCCATATTTTGGAGTTAATTATAAAAAAATAAAATATTGATATTATTATTTTGCAGAACAATGTTTAGTAGGATGAAATTATTGATTTGGCAATTTTATTAGGTTAAAATTAGAATATATATTTTAAAGTAAATGACAAATTGTAAGAATAATATAATGAAAATAAGGTTGGAATGTTTAGATTTTAATAAGAATAACTACATCTTGAATTCAAATATTAGAAAGATAGGAAGTTGTTATGAAAGAGAAGGTTTTGAATAGTTTAAAAAAAATATATTTTAAACATTTATAAAATAAAATTTTTTAAAAGATCTTAATAAGAAAAAAAGGGTGCGTCAGTTAGAACTGAAGGAAGTTAGATTTAATTGAATTGTATTAAAAAAAAAAGGGGAAACAAAATTTAAATAATTACGATCTATTGTGAACATCACACTTTCGCATAGAATAAAACAGTTAAAAATAGAATCTAAAATTCGTAAAGAATATTTCGATTAACAGAAACCAAGTAAATATTACGTCAAAGTGAAGCTTAAGTGTGATGCGACATTTTAAAAAAAAACCGAAAATACTCGAAAATAAACCACTTGAAGTTGCGGAGCGACGGTCGCCTGCGTGTAATTTTTTTCGATCACTCACTGTACATTAGGAGATGGGAACGGCGTTGCGGTTTTATAGCAGTTCTAGCTATGGGGTGTTTCAAAGTTAAAATTAATATAATTTAATAAAAATTAATACTTACTTGCAGTAATTAAAAAGTAATATTTAAACAATTAAAATTTAATACAATTTAAACATAAACAAACTTTATATTAAATGTTTATACATGGAAATATGTATATATTTATGTATGTTTATATGTATGTATATAAGTATATACGTTTGTACTCATGTATTTACTTGTATAAAAAAAAAAATATATAATTAAAAATGCCATTTTATATGTTTTATAGAAAATAAATAATAGGAAAAAGACAATAAATATTATTAAAACAATACAGTGACGTGTAGTGTAGTGTGGTGCTTGTGTTAATCGAAGGATTTTGAAAAGAAACATTTCAAAATGTCGACTGAAAGTTCGAGTAGCCTTAACGAAGCGATAAAAATAAGAAAACATTATAGGAAAAATACAAAGAACACTTTAACAAACGCAATTGCACTGGCGATAAAAGAAGCTATAAAGCCATTATTACAAAGACAGGTACATAAAGGAAATGGTTCGGAGGACAAAATCATCCAATCTATGGGTAGTGAACAAGCAAATGGGGAAAGTTCCCTAGGTATTTCGACAAAAAGGACAAATGAGACGATGAATGGGATAGTCGTTGAAAGAAGTCCTATCATGCAGTGTATGATGTTGGATAAGCCGAAAAGGCCTCACTTTGATGAGGAGAATAATGACAATCCAATTCAGTTTATAAAAAAATTAAAAAGGTATGTTAATAAAAAAGGAGATAATTTTCAAGAAGAAATTGAAATAGTGATGGAGTGTGTATCAACTAAGACAAGATCAGTAATGGAAAATTTCAGAAATAAATGGGAAAGTTTTTCTGACTTTGAGAAAGACTTTTTAGAAATTTATTGGAATTCAGTTAAACAAGATAAGGTGAGAGAAAGAATTCTGAATGGGTGCTGGAGGGAAAATGGCGTTAATTCAAAACTGGAATATTTCTCAGGGAAGTTGGAATTAGCAAGGAGTTTAACACACCCCATTCCTGAAACGCATTTGTTGAACTCATTAATGCGACAATTCCCGGAGTCCATTCAAATACATTGGGTAGGAATTAACTCACCGAATGCGGAGGACGCAGCAAAATTCTTAAAAGGATTGGATGGTTATGTAACCAGACATGATCATAACTCAATGAAACAAGGAAGGGAAGTTTATAATGTTTCAGACTCAACAAGATATGTCGAGAGGAGCAACAAATTCAAAGATAAAAATGTAAAGGGATTACGTCTAAATAATAAAAAACCTCATATTAACAATATGGAAATAAAGGGAATGACAAAAGAAAGAAATTTGGGATTAAATACTAAAAGGCGAAAGGTATTTCCACAGAAGAATAATTTAGTACGAAATATTCAGAGGAGACAACAAAATTTGGTTAAAAGAAAAGAACAATTAAGGCAAGCATATCAGGATGGTTGGAGAAATGCCACAAATGAAAGGAATGAAATTGTGAATGAAGTAAGAGGACAGAGAGCAATAGAACCAGTCAAATCAACGGGAAACGGGATCCCTTCAGTGTTCAATCGTCGCTGAAGCAAGAGAAGATAATCGATTGTGATTTAGGTTCAAGGGAAGAGAGAGAAGAATTAGTTTTAAGAGACAAAGTAGATAAATTAAATTTAAGAAACATTGTAATTCCTTTAAATATTATGTTAATAAATAAGTGGAGACCAGGTTTAGGTTTAGGCAAGTATCACCAGGGAGGATTATATCCAATTAGTGTAGGAATGAAATTGAATAAGTTTAGTGGTTTAGGTTATGTTGAAGAAGTCAGGAATTTACGTATGGATACGATTTTAGGACAGATTTCTGAAATGTTTGAAAGAAGGATGTTGCAAGGAGTTACAGAAAAACAAATCAGAAAGAACATTAATACAAATAAAAAGGAGATATGTACTATATTCGAAGAAGAGGAATATATAGAGTCCAATGAGGATGGTAATTTGCCAACTCTTCCTGAAATGGAAGTAAGCATTGGAAATAGATTGATACGATGTTTGATAGACACTGGTAGTCAAGTTACTTGTGTATCAACAGAATTGTGGAATGAATTGAAAAATTCAGGGTTCAAATTTTCTGAAATGCCCACAATGACATTACAGCTAAAGTGTGCTAATGGATCAAAAAGTCATAAAATTTCAAAATTAGGTTTATTACCTTTGAAATTTACAGAGTCAATTATAGAAACACCGTGTTTGATAGTAGAAGGTTTGGTACGACCAGTTATATTGGGATATGATTGGTTGGATAACCATGGTGCAGTAATAGATTGTTCAAGTTATAATAATGGGAAAATGACTTTGAAAACGATTAAAGATGAGATAATGTTAAATCCTACGAAATATTCAAAAAGGGAAGTTCAAGTTAATAACATAATTCAAGATGGTTGTAAGAGTGGAATTAAGCCAATAGAAAAGGATATGACTATAGAAGAAATAATTGAACAATATATTCAATCATTGAATCTATCAGGTACTGAAGTTGAGAAAATGAGGTTATTATTAATAAGATACAAAAGGGTATTTTCAGATAAACCTGGCAGAACTAATGTTTATTACCACGAAATAAAATTAACAGATGAAAAACCATTTGTGAAGAGAGCTTATCCAATTCCTTTGGCATATCGAGAAAAGGTCACTGAGAAAATAGAGGAAATGTTAGAACAAAGGTTAATTAAAAGACAATTTACTAGTTATTCTAGTCCACTTACGATAACCTTGAAGAAAGATGGATCTATAAGAATGTTATTAGATGCACGTGAATTGAATACTCGCATGTGTGGAGAGATAGAGAAACCACCAATTATTTCGGAAATAATACAAAGGTTTTATGGAGTAAAATACATAACGTTGTTGGATCTAAACAATGCTTATTTTCAAATTCCTTTACTGCCTGAGAGTGAAAAATATACGGGATTTACGTATAATGGAAAGTCATATACGTATGCAGTTTTGCCACAAGGACTAAAAACAAGTGTAGGAAGCTTTTCTAGAGCTATGGATTTAATTTTAGGACCCACTGTTAGAGAATTTTGTATTAATTACTTAGATGATTTAGCTGTATATACGGATGGTACTTTAGATGATCATATGAATCAATTAGGGCAAGTTTTAGCTCGGTTAGAAGAGGGAGGGATGACGTGTAATCTTAAAAAGTGTCAATTTCTGCAAACTAAAGTAAAAATGTTAGGTTTTGACATTTCTTTGGAAGGTATATCAATGTCAGATGATAAATTAAAGGCTATACAAGAGTACCCTGAACCAAAGAAACCCAAGCAAGTGAGGGCTTGGTTAGGATTTTGTAATTATTATCGGAGATTTGTGTCTAATTATGGAGAGGCTATTAGACCATTATGCGATTTATTAAAGAAGGGCAGACGATGGGAATGGGGAGAACAACATAAGTTAGCTTTTGAAAATATAAAAAGGTTATTTTTAAAGAGTGTAATTCTAGAACACCCAAATCCAAATAAAACATATTATTTACAGTGTGATAGTTCTGGATATGGATTAGGGGGGGAATTATACCAACTAGATGAGAATGGAGATCACCATGTGATTGGATTTTGTAGTAAAGGATTAAATACTGCTGAAATGAAATGGACCACGTCGGAGAAAGAATTATATGCTATAATTTATGGTCTACGAAAATTTGAAACATACATAAGGGGAACTAAATTAGTTATACGAACAGACCATCAATCTCTAACATTTATAAAAACCTGGAAACTTTATAGTGCTAAAGTCACAAGGTGGATTCTATATTTGGATCAATTTGACTATACAATAGAGTATGTAAAGGGTAAGGACAATGTAGGTCCAGATATTTTGTCAAGGAGCGTAAACGAAAGACCACAATTGACAGGAGATCGATTGTTACATCCAGAAATAGCATTGTTTTTAGCTAGTGACAAAAGAGGATTGATGAAAAGACTAAAGAATATAAGGTTAGAACAAGACACAGATCCTTATTTAAAAGAGATAAAGAAAACGAAAGCAGATCATATGTACATACCAGATGATAGACTAGCTAGAAGATTGTCAAAAAGGTATGAATTGAAGGAAGGAGTGTTATATTTCAATAACATAAATAAAGAAAAATTATTAGCAATACCAAATAGTTTAATGGAAAAGATAGTGTGGTATTTTCATTTGGAATTAGGACATTTTGGAGTGTATAAAGTACTAGCTGCATTAAGGAAAAGAGTATACTGGCCTAGAATGAGAAAACAAATTACAAGAATAATAAGGACTTGTGAAGACTGTCAGTTGTCTAAACAAAATAATAAACCGGAAGTAGGAGGATGTCATCCCGGTTACACTGATGAAGTAGGAGATGTCATCATGGCAGATTTTTATGGACCGTTACCCATGGGACGAGGAGGGGTTAATTATATTTTTGTCATACAAGATACCTTCAGTAAATGGATTAAATTATATTCTATGAAGAAGGCAACTGGTTTTAATGCAGTTAGAAGAGTATTGGAATATGCAACAGTCATCAAACCGAAAGTAATAGTAACAGATAGAGGATCACAATTTGTATCAAAAATATGGGAAAGTAAATTAGAAGAAGAGGGTATAGAATTTAAACACACCTCAATCAGAAACCCAAGAGCAAATATTACCGAACGGGTTAATAAAGAATTGGGAAGGATTTTCCGAACATATTGTAATACAGGACATAAAAAATGGCCAAATTTATTAAACGATATTGAAAATTGTTATAACAATAGTACACATACTAGTACAGGATATACACCAAATGAAATAGTATTTGGTCGATCACCTAAACATAGTTTAGATAATCATTTGAGAATAAAGGAGAGCAATCCGTTGACGATAGAGGAGATTCGTAATCAAGTCCGGAAGAATTTAAAATTACATAACGAACAAAGAAGGTTAAGTTTTAATAAGACGCATAAGTTAAGAAATTACCAAATAGGAGAGTTGGTGAAATTGAGAACATTACCGAAATCAAATAAAGAAAAGGGAGAAATAAGTAAGTTTGCTAGGTTATTT
Organism: Neomicropteryx cornuta; assembly: GCA_020383195.1. NCBI lineage: Eukaryota > Metazoa > Arthropoda > Insecta > Lepidoptera > Micropterigidae > Neomicropteryx > Neomicropteryx cornuta. Next base: position 2,799,097 of record JAHKQU010000028.1, read on the forward strand.
GAAGGTCCGTATGTAGTAGCTGCAGTGCCATATGTGAATACGTATTGTTTAGTTCATCCGGAAAGTGGTAAGGTACGAGGGAATTTTAATGCTATTCATTTGGCAAAATATTATAAATAATAATTATAGTATAGTAAAGAAGTGAAATTACATAATAATTCAATACTTAGAGTTAGTTACATTTTAAGATGTAACATGATAGGATACGTATCTATTAAGATTTGAGGGAATTAGTAGGTTTTTTTAAAAAAAAAAAAAACGTTTAGTTGATTGAGTGAGAAGAGTAGAGGGAATTAAATGATTTAGGGGGGGTAACATAAGAGATAGGGGGGGTGAAGGGAACAAACTAGAAGAAACTAAGTGTCAAAAGAATTATATACGTGTATTTGATTAAGTGAAATATTTAAGTAGATTTAAGTAGATTTAAGTGTAAATTTTAAGTAGATTTAAGTGAAATATTTAAGTAAATTAAGAGTAGTTTTAAAATAGAGATAAGTCAAATTATTAAATAGATTATTTAAGATAATTAAGGTAATTAAGTTGAAATTTTTAAGTTGAAGTATCTTAGCTTAGCTTTGCACAACACCATTGATTAAGGATAGAGGAAATCGACAGTAGATTTGGTTTGGTCGATACTAATATGGACGTGAGAAGGGGTTCATATTACTTATTAGTTAAGTTAGTTTTAAACTACAAGGAACAAGAAAAGTTTTACGACCATCGGGCAGCTAAAGCTGTGAAGAAAACCAAAGATTACCTAATGGAAATCTCCGTTTTTCATCAGGGGGCATGTGATGGTCTCAATCCTACCCTAATAAGAATATATACGAAGATGTTATTAAGATAGATAAGTTTAAAATAATGTAATACAGAAGCTGTTACATTAAGGAAATCGATTTGACTACTTTAATAACATAATATTGTATAAATAGATAAATACAATACGAAAATTCGGAAGCTACGATTTCTTTGGAAATTTGGAAACGATATCACAAAGAGGTCAGATGAAGACCTACATTAAGGAAAAATTATAAAAAGTTACATGGAAAAAATATGTAAAATAATTATATTATTACAGAAATTCTATCGACACCAATTAAAACGAAATTAACGGGAATGGATAGCTGAAGCAGCTGGATGGAAACTTTAGTTGAAATTAAGACAAAAATGTCATAGTTGATTAAACTAAAAGCAAAATACCGTTCTTTTACTCTAAAACTGTGTTTTTTTATAGAAGGAGTTTAGATACGACTGTTAAATTTTTACAGTAGTAAGGTGTATGGATATCAGATCAAATTCCGAAGGAAAATAACTTAGAAATTATTAGACATTTTACGAAACATATCAAAATAATTCAACTTAATTCAATTTTAAATACGAACAGGGAACAAAGACCACCGATTGTGCACTGCTGATCGAGAGTAATTAGAATTAATGATTTTATAAACAGAGACTTAGGGATGAGCATTCAAATACCACGAGTAACCGAAGCGAACCGACGCAACGTAACCGAAGAGAACGGATACGTTAGTCTCCATACGAATTATAATTACTGATACTTAGATAATTGATCAAAAATGTATTCGCTAGTGGAGCAGATACCGGTTATTTTCCATAGGAATCGAGCGTACACCTTTAGCTGAGTTATGGCGGTTTTAATGGTTATTTTATAGCTTTGCCGAATGATAGGGATAGCACATACAAAAATGACTGTACAGAGAGAGACAAGAAACGTAAGTCACGCCTTCAGGGAAGGGTTTTGACTCAATCATGGTGATGTAACCAATAGAGATCTGGAGCAAGGAGGCAGGACGCTGTAATGGTTTAAACGATAACTGTCAGAGAATAAAAGCGAGACGTTGGAGGTTGAATAAGGATGCAAGATGTGGGTGTCTAATAACAATGAATTTAGTGTGTAAAAAATGGTTTGCGATACCTGGTTACCATAAGCCCGCTTAATTGTATAAACAAGTGAATCTTAATTATGTCAAAACCCATAACAGATTTGATCTTTGGTCATTTAGCCCTATGAACTAACGGGTTTAAAAAACGATTAATTTTTAAGACTTCAAATTAAAATTAACGGCCTTAGCAGAGTACATCCAGGTTTGTTTATACGATAAATCAGATGGTAATTGCTAAAATTCTATTGGTTAGAGATGAGAAACGATTAAATGGACACGCCTAGAGTTAGTGGGAGAAACGAAATTATAAATTGAACGACAGACGAAAAATCAGGGAGTTTTTGGTCGAATTCGCAAGTGAAAGAAGTTTTGTCCGGGACGCGTGACGATAAAAATTTGAAGTCTGGGAATTAAATTTTGTTAAAGTTTTTACTTTACTAATATTTTGTGTAACATTACAAGTCGAAGTCACTCGATAGACTCCTTGTAAACTCGGTGTGTGTTAAATTATAGAAAATATATATATATTTAAATAATACTATTTAAAAAAATATATATTTAAAACTATATATAAAATAATATATAATTAATTACAATTATATTCGTATAAAGTAATTCTAAAGGACTTACGCGATACGCAATTGTATCTTATCAGACGCGATAAATAAACTCATGCACTTAGATCGTGAAGTTTTGAGTTCAAATTCGGATGTAACCAATATAAAACTATATATTTTTGAAATCAGTTTCCGAAATTGAATCCAGGAATCTTAAAAATAATTAATTTTGACATATAAAAAAAAAATTAAGATATTTTAAGAAAATTGTAAATTAAAATCTATTACAAAGTTTTCCTGAAATTACAGGGTAGCGGGAATGAATACAAATTATATACCGTGAAAATAAAATCAAACATTCGATGAAAAATTTTGCACTAGAAACGAAGGGACTCAGGTTCGATCCCGAACACAAAATTATTATAAAATATAATTTTAAAGTCAGTTTCAGATACGGAATCAGAAAGGTATATAGAAACCAGAATTGATACATAAAACTTAAATTACATAAAAAAAATTTTTAGAAAAATAAATATACTCAAAGGTAGTATGAAAAAAATTTAGAACGACCCAAACAGAAATATTATATAGTTATATTAAATGTTAAACTTTATTGGTTTAATTAACCTAGGACCTAGAGGATAAATCCTAATTGGAACCTTAAATAAATTGAGACGTTTTAATCGAATTGTAAATTTCAAACTGCGAAAGATCGATAAAAACAGATATTTTCGTGTAATATAAAGGTTTGAAATTCACATGAACCGAGACAAGTAACAAATCGACGTTATAAATAAATCAAATTCAATTATTGGATAAATTTCGGATAGGAAAGAATCAAATGGAATCTATGGAATGGATGTTCGTTCAAGGGTTTAGCATATAATCTCTAAATTTATAAATACTTAGAGAATTGTTTTTAGCTAAATTATAATTTTAGATAGGAATTAAATGTAGTTATGGAAATATTTAGAAATTATTAATTATAAGTAAGTTAGTTAATATAATAGTTAGTTAAGTTAAAATATATGTATACTAAAATTTGAGTGTTGAGGAATGTAAAATCATGTGAAGTGTCTAATAGTATTAATAGTGGAAATAGTGCAAAGTGAAGTTTGTTTGAATCGAAGTTTATTGGATCCTTGTAAAAACTCGGTGAGTTTGTTCCATGTTGAATTTAAATGGTTTTTTTTGGTTTTATAAAAAGTTAATTCCTCTGTTGTGAGAAGAAAGGAATTTAAAAAATGTTACACTCTATTCGAATGTAAATATTATTCTGAGAATATTAGCATAATTTGTAACACACATAAATTGCAAAGAAAGGACACCCTGTATGTTACTACGAAATGAAATTACATCAGACACTTGAAATTTGAGTTGATCTATTTGGATTTTGTGTGAACGAAGAATAAAACATAAATAAATTTGAAGTCAATTAAAATAAATGCTATACGCATATTTATTTGTTATAATACTATATGTAAATATATGTTCCTACCTTTCATTCTGGTAACAGAATTTTGTTTTTCATACTGATCAGAGCAAGTCGCGTTAGAGATGTATATACATATTTAGATATGCTTATTGCATATGGTTAATCCTGAAAGGAACATTTGATTGATTTGTTGTTTAGTTTATAATTTTGAATTCGCATGAGGAGTACATATGAATTGTATTACCAAATGTGGATTATTGAATGAGATTTAATCTCAATATTTTTTACACAAATCAAATAAACTTATATTTAATTATTAATATGATTAAGGAAAGATACCTAAAACTCAATTGAATACCTAATTTTATGGTTACTAAAACCGTTGGAGATTGAGATAATATCTCAAATTAACACAAATTGTGTTTCATAGCCATCACGTACTTTGTACTTTATCAAACATTATTTTGAAATTATACGCATATAATAATATGGAGAACGTTTAAATAATGTCTATTGGTTGGAATGGCATGCCTTGATATTTTTTGTTTGAAGACACAAACCAAATATCTACTACTTAAAACCAGTTGAATTGTCAATTTGAAAGGATTCAAATTGTAAACTGTTGATCATGTGCCATCGTGATTGGAACATTATGAAAATTCTTCATAATTCCCAACTGAGGGTCAATCATAGACCATAAGTGTACATAAAATGAAAAATTGAAAGAGTCATTTTATTTCATATTAATAGACAAATTTGATAGTTTGACATATAAATATTATATTTTATACTCGACCGTTTAAATTGATGCTCTAAGATCTTGGTTTGGTGGTCAATAAGGGAAGGCTGTGAGGGGTTTGTTGGGAGGCCTTCAATTAAATTCCCCCCCTAAAAATATATATAATTATATATACATACATACATACAAGCACGGGTTGTTTTGCTTCATTGAGAGATAAAAACATACAAATACAAGATGGGAAACACTGGTTTAAATGAAGGAGGAATTTTCTTTATTCTTGTATTTCTAGACCCGGAGGTTCATCGTACAAAATGAAATATGCAAGTTGCCGAGAAAGCTAATTTGATAAAATTAGAAAATCCAGCCGGGTGTGCAGGAGATGAAGCCAAGATAAGTGTGACATGTTTTCCAATAACTATTATTCTTTTGTGTTTATTATGTGTTTAGACAATTGTTTGATATACTTTTAATTATGTCATATGTGAATTTTAAGTATTTTGTGGTTTCAGTGATTATTTATTAAGTTAGTATGTGTTAAAATTGAGTCATGTAGGTAAATTTAAGGTGTATATAGTGTGTGAAATTAGTAGGGCAATTGCGAATTTTAATAGGTCAAGGTTAAATATGGAATATAGGTCGATATGCAAATTTTTTAGCAAATAGGTAATGATAATAATACAAATTTACAAATTAGGTCAATCATAAGTAATAATTTAACATGTGTGCAAATATTATTAGGTCATACGTGTAAACATTTTAGCGAATACAAATAAGTAGGTAATATAATTTCGAACATTATTAATTATAGTAACAACGTAGAACAAGGTAAATATTGAATAAATTAAGATAAATAAAGTAATTTAATTAGATAAATAAGTTAATTTTAAGCATAAGGAGTTCCTTCCGTCTGTTGGATTACTTTTGGTAATTTAATAGATCGCTGGATCACTTCATTGTGTAAGTTTTACAACTTTCCGCTAATTGTAATCAACATGCTAATCAGCTAATGTAAGGCCTTGAGATAATGTTGCATTGTGCGGCGGAACTTAACGTTCGTAATCAGCCATAGGTACAGTACCATTCTAAGAAATAACGATGACAACATTTGACAGTACAATAGGCAATTACTTCGCTTTCAGGAACGATATTACTGCGCTTCGCCGTCAGATTTGGAAAGCGTTTTAGGGACTGGGCTTGTTTGCAACACAAAGAAATATTAAAAGGTTAGCGCACTTCGCTTTGATCGTTATGCATATTCATTTCAAAAATCAAGTTTTCCGTCCAACAATTGCCTTGTTTCAATTGTATTTGGAATGTTGTAGTATCTTGTTTTACAAAAACTTATAATACTTGTTATTGTTAGGTTTTATTTTATTATGTAAAATTACAGTATATTAACATCAACTTAAATAAAACCACAAAGTAAAGATGCCATGAACATTTTACGCGCATACTTTAAATTAAAGTGTGTGTTTAGGACGTGATGTTAATTATGTAATCTAAACCTAAATATTATAATCACAAACCATACTGGGGGTTCATAGACGTTTGTACTGCCTTAGAAAAATATCGATTTTCTCATATTAAACATATCTATTTCATCAAATTCGTTATTGGACGTGTCCATAAGACGATAATTAATGGAATGTTTGGCGTAGTTAGTATTGCTGTATGGTAGTGGATATGGAGGTTTATTAACCACTCCCCCCCTCCGCCCGTGTACCGCGTCCTTTACAGAACATTGTACTTTTAAATCCACTTATAGTTCGCCCTCTAGTCCCGTACTGTAGATAAAGTTAAGTATCTTTTTGTGTTCGATTGTTCTAATCTCTTCTGGCTTGGGGAGATTGTTGCTTAGAACCTGGTACCTGTAAATGAGGAGCCCACATTCAACCAGTAGGTGTATAGGGATTTCTAGGCTCTCTCGGCAAAGTCTACATTTGTCGTCGGTCGATAGGCTCAATTTATTCAGCTTGCAGTGGCCTGTTAAGGTTCTGCTTAGGATCCATAGTTGGTTCCGGCTTAACTTTAATAGCTCAGATAGTCTTTTTTGCGAGAATCCTACTATGGGTTCTTTGGCTTGCTTTTGTCCGGTCTTTCCTGCCAGTATTTTTGGCTTTGTTTCCTAACCCTAGGTTCTGGGCCTTTCATAGGTATGATGGCGCCTTCTTGGCTGTGTGTAGGCATACAACGAGATGGAACACGCAATTTGAGAGAAGATAGCGTGTATTCGCTATCTTTTTCACACTGTAAAATGTTATAGTATAGCAACTTCTAAATTTAAAAAAAACGTCCAGCCGGTATTACTGTAAGTATTCTTATTAATTTATTTATAAAATTATTGATAACATAAATCTATATATTACAAAATAATACCGTTTTAAAATATTCAATAATAGATCCATCCAGTAATTACACTTCCATGGCATTCCTAAAAGAAAGCAACAAAAATTTTAAAAATGTACCATGGTGTAATGTGGCACGCGTGAAAGGAGAATGATACAGTTAATGTCATCCACTCCTGGATGTAGACCTCTTCCATTTTCTTCCGTGTATTTCGATTTGTTGCTGTTTGAAGCCAGCTGTTTCCCCCTGCAGCCCTACGGATCTCATCCATCCACCTTATCTGTGGTCTTCCGACCTTCCGCTTGGTTGTCCTTGGTCTCGACTACCTTGTGTCGGTCGGTCTGACTGGCGATGTATGAGACCTTAGTGTGACTTCGAATTTCCTCTGTCCTTGAATTGTCCTGGGATTGACTGATCCCTGACAAATCCTTAGCCTATTGGTTCTCGCCTTTGTTAGTGCTGCTGTCTCCAAGCCGTATGTAGAAAAGCTTTATTGTGTATCAATGAGGCAGTAAACATAAAGTTCTTAGTATAAATATATTTAATTGCAATTAATTCAATAATTGCGTTTTTATTGATTCGATTTATTATAGATTCATCACTCAACATTGCACCAATACAAGTGTTAGTTTAGTTTAGTCTGTTAGTTTACTGACTTGAGTACAGATATTTCAAGAGTAACCGGCAAATCACTTACTGTTATATTTTCATTCATTCAGGCACGTACGCCCGCCTACACCCTAATTTTATACAGCCGCCAGCACCTACACGCACACATTCACCTAAACATAACACCCTTATCATCTCTTATGTGTATATGTATCTAATGTAGCGTAATTCATATATGTATTTTCTGCTGGCCCATAAATGATTATTACTTTCGTCACAAAGGCGTTAGTCATATATGGCATCTATTTTGTACTTGTATTAGGGATTGCTGTAGCTAACTTTGTATATAAATAGATAAATATATTTTTTCAAATATTGCACATTTTTACCTTTTATCTTAAGGAGGTACTTTCCGGTGGCACTCTTCTCTGTCTTGCGCGTGCTTTTAAATCATCTCATCTAACCGTATTTCTTTAAACTCACTTTGAAGACCGCCTTGGAAATACCTTTCCACATCCTTACGGAATACGGAATACGCCACATCTTTCCGGTGGCGTCTTGCGCGTGGTGGTAAATTGTTTTGTCTCATCAAACACCATTCTTGATTGATTATGAAAAACAGAATCAATTTATGCCTAAAAACTAACTTAAATTTGCATCTCTATAAAATAAACTGTGCTTCTGATTCTTGTATCCGGATAATAAGATATTTACGTCTAAACTTTTGATAATATATTACAAATACAGACTTTCTGAGACTCTTAACTTTTAGACAAAATAAAAATTTAAGTTATTAATTCCATAGAAGCCTAGATATTTAGGAGACAACACAGCACTACAGCGTTTGTATGGAGAAATGACCGGGCTATAGCTATATCTTTAATCGACTCTCTGATTTATATAAATAGGTATAGTAAAACTTTCTTCAGAGCCGATGTTTTTATAATCCTTTTGTAAATCTAAGATATTTTCATCAATTTAAGATCATGTGTTGGGTGTTTTCAAGGAATCATATCGTTTTGAACGCAACATTCCTGCCGGGTTAGTCGGGTTAACGATCGACACTCGACTGTACGCGCCATCCCTTTTTTCCTACGACCATCGGCAGCGAATGAAAGAGACGCCAGAGTCGAGCCGATCATCGATTGGCAGTCAGACTAAGCCCCCCTGGTAAAAGTACTCTATCAAAGTGAAATGAACATTATGGTAAATATATAATTCAGTAACTTGCGTACAATATTTTATCGTTCGAAAGTTATGCTTTTGACATTTCGCAAAGAATGGGTCGCTTAGACATGTTTTATGAAGTTATGGACACTAAACGAGAAATATTGCAAATCGTACTGATACGAAAGTCATAATTTCTTCTATTCATAGACGAGCTAAGTACGTGCTGCCTAACAATGCTTCCCTAATAAAAAATCGACAATCGACCTTTTAGTTTGACTATACGTTTCAGACCTTCATAATGTTAAATTTCTCCCTTTGCATCAAGCAACACCAATTAAACTGCAATAATTGAGTTTGTCGATAATTGTAGGATTCCCCCAGAAAAATTTCTACCAAACTTTCAAGTTTGAAAATAATATCCTAAGAGAGTTTACAAATTAATTCGGGTCAGGTTTGCTTTAGATAATGCCCAATAAGTATGTCGACGTTTACATATCAAACAACTAGAAATGACCTAATAAGTTTTAGCATACTTTATTCAGAGTAGCGATTTTTTTTTATTAATGCTAAAGTATGCCTGTATAACTGTTTATCCAAAAAAATTGAATGTGTATTTTATGATATACAAGCTGACCCGACAAATTTCGTACAGTCTCAGAATTAATAAATATTTTCAAATAAAACTGAATTAAATTCAGTTTTTTATTAAGAATACTCAAAATAAATGTACAAAAATCAAAATAATATCTGTTTTAATCATCGATGCTCGCACAATGATAAATGTGATACCTCACAAAGTGAACGTCTTCGAAGGCAACTTACCGTTTGAAAGTAGAATTCCATAGAGAATACAAAGCCGTTCCAGCAAAATGTATGAGAAAATGAATTTTCTCTATAACTTTTTTCCAATGTTTTAATAGTTATTCTGCTATTCGGGGCGGAGACAAATCCAACAAATCAAAGATCATAAAAATCGGTCCAGCCGTTCTTGAGTTATAAATGGTGTACTAACCCGACTATATATATATATAGATTATTATTGTTCACATTTTCACATAGTGTAAAAGATCATAATAGGCTAATCTTTTTTCTATAAAATTATTGAGGGTGTTGTTTACCCAATATAAGAAAATCTAAATGATCCGATCGAAGAAATATTTTTTTCGCTAAAAAATAAACTAAATACTAAAATGAAAAATGTCTTACGTATATTTTTTGTAGCATTAAAGAACGCGGCCTTTGATATTTTGGAAAAGAAATTCGCCTACTACGATTTTTACCAGATGCGAAAATTTAAGAAGATAATTGTAAAAACAAACATTGAAAATTGATATATAAACAAACGACCCATAAATATTGTGATTAGGCGTACTTTCGAATAAATGAAAAAAAGTTGGAATTTTACCAAAACAAACCTCTTTAATAATAATACGACTTGCGCAGTGTACTTTGAAAGGTTAACTGCAAATGATAATGGCACTACCTTTACCATGTACGGTAAATCTTCAATAGAAAAAGGATAGTACAATACGAGATGGCCATTCATTCATTCATTCTAATGCTTGCGATCTTTTGAAGCTACGTTTTCATTACGAAAATTATGTTTCTAATTTGTTTACAATTACTTCCGCAAAAAAGTCATATGCTATTATTGTTAAAAATTGTAAAACGGTACTTCTATGTACTTAGTAGATGTGAGGAGCATTGGACAACGTGTTTAGGTCAGATTGTATTGTTACCAAACATGCAATATTATCGTAATGTGGGTAGAATGTGGGCCGTTCACAAAAGCAATTTCAGACTTCCTAACCTTTAGATTGGCATCGCCTCATTTGTTAAGTATCCGTCGTTCATTGATAAGTCAACCTCGTTTGTTGGCTGAATTGGTACTAGAATGTGGCTGTCGACCGACGCCTCGTTACGTGGAATGACGACGTGCATTATCTTACTTACGGCTTTTGTACTGCGCCCGACGCAGTTCCTACAACATTGTCTAGATCTAAATAAATTGCATTCTGCTCGCAGGTATGTAGTGTCATGTCGGCCTGTCGCGGCACATGACAGGGTGAAAGTGCTGATAGTGCTCCATCCTCGTGTATTAGGGACAAAGCGGTCGCTTGGGTGGAGGTAGTTTGGAGTCGCCCAGGGCGTTATACTTTCAATTGCCGAGCTTCTATTGTTAATGCACTGTTTACATTGTTTCGAAATATTTCCCTATTATATCTACATGTTTGGAACACAAGTCGAGTTTGACTTTTTGTTTTCTGTGACTATGCATGCAATTAATTGATTTTTTCTCCTTAATTTGGCGAATAGGCAACGATTGAAATTTAATTGCACGTTAAATGTCGTTTTAATTAGCACTTATCTCATATTCTCAGAAAGTAAGGTAACTTCATGATCTTCTATAATAGGACGGACCTTACAGGAGACCAGAACGAAGATTGTTCATTAATAAAACGCAGAATGTTTTTCCCTTTTCTATATTCTTCGGCAAAAACGTTTACAGGAACTATACAAAAATAATTTTACCAAAAGACTTGACATAGTAAAATAAAAATATCAAAACTTGAGTACTTTTACTGTTGATTTTTCATACTCTCCTTTTATTTTATACCTGACAGTTTTTCAAAGGATTATATTTTTATTCAAATATGAATTTATGAACACTTTCAATGCAAAGTATAAAACATTAAAAGGATTTTAGAATAGACGCGATATCGTCACAATATTGTCTCATTTGGTCAATTGTCAGCGTCGAGGTCTAGATTTGACAGACGTGTTGAATGAAATGGGCGGGTCGAGGAAGACTTGCGGTTTGGCTGGGTATAGCCCGGAGGAGTCCAGGTGAAACTCCAGAACTTTCAAGATCTGTTTAATGAAGGCAAATGTGGATGCTTCTTCGCCTTGAGGACCTGCAGTTTTTACTACTCTGTCACCTAATAAATCTATTAATTATTCTTGATTTTTTTTTAAATAGTTTTCAACATTGTATTTTTATGATTAATATATATCGTATTTTATGCATAAATTTGTATGTTATTATGCGCTACATATAATGTTATTCAAATAACACAACACGAATGTGTTCCAAATCTCTTAACTCGTGTGCCTTACAGTATCTTTCAGTACAAGAGTTGTCATTGGTTCGATGTTGAGTTACATAATCTTAGTCACAATAATCATTTGCTTGGCGAAATCATTCTGTGTATTTTTTAATATGCACGGCCGTCGAACATAGTACGTGCGTTTCAGTATTACTACTCGTGTCGATAGACAGTTCTCACAGTTAAGTTGCTTCCTAGTTTGTTGTTTATCTTTTAAGAAATCGTAATTTAGTAGGGTATTTATAATAATATTGTCGCCTATTATAAGTGTTTATTTGTTATTGTCTATTTTTCGTATTGAAACACCACTGCAAGTGCACAACATAAATGAATAATACAATTTGCGTTACTTGTTTTGCAAGAGAGAGATCTACGTGCAAAAAATCAGCTCTTTCGCCTTTGTACTTTTCGAGTGAAAAAAGGACAGCTAAAGGACTGGGATAGTACATTCTTATACATGAATCTATAGAAGCTAAAATATGCTTGATGTGTGAGTGAGTATGTATGAGAAGTGAGTTTATGCAGTGTATATTGAGAGAGATTTTGATTCGTAAATTACTTTTTCGACATATTCTTTTTTTTCTGGAACACACATGAAACAGACACACCTATAAATCTGAGCGATCTACGGGATTAGGGTGTGGCGCCCCTGCTATGCGCTGAAACAACTTTCTCTCTCTGATCCCGAGCGTCTCGCCTGCCTTTATGGTTGATATTATTGTATGATTCTATTGTAACGTCAGCGAAACAGGTTAGGTACTCGATATTGAACATGTCAACCGTGTTATCGTTAAAATAACAATCGAACGGTCGTCGCGAACTGCTTCGCTATGAACTTAACCTATGCATTTAAATGCAATGCCTTTCTCCCGTCCGCTTAACACCAATCAAACGACTATCATATTATAACAGTTGCTAAGCCTAAAGCCCTATTAATAACATTACCTCTTTCACTATTTATTCATACGGGATGTTTAATCTATATATATCATAGATTTAATTTTGAAAAAAAATATTTACATGTTTTTAAACTCGGCATGTAACTCTCAAACTAACTTGACGTAACCGTTTGGAACAGGCATAACTGAGGTTCAATTTTACGCTGATATCGAGTTTCTCAATTTGGTTTTTTTTTTATTGCGTACGATAGGTTATTATTGGATTGGTATTTTTTTTTTCTTAAATATACGACCAAACGGTTAAAAAAAAACTAGTATAAATTTACAAAAAATAGCCGGAAATGGACCTCGACAACGGTGCATATAATTTATTTTTTTTAACTTTGTAATAATCTTCACTTCTGAGAAAATGCAAAAAATAGTCATATTATGACTGTAAGCCCCCATTAATTTCGATTGTTATTTTTGTTATACCGGATTGGTTGGAGTTGATTCAGTGATTTAAAAAAAAAATTACCTTAATTCACACCCCTCCGCATTCAACATCCCATAAAATCATACCCACGGAAGGATAAACCACCTTTCGCTTTTACTTACTCAAACTTGAGTAATTTTTTTAAACTTACAGTCTGAAAACATTGCAAACGCCTTCGTTGTCCCAATTTTTTTGTCGGAAGTGCTGCAGCGCATTACTACATTGTTTGTTTGCGATACAGAAGTATTATTGGTGCAACTGTGGCCTATTTAAATATCGGGTGATAACTTTTTATTGCTTTTGAAAAATACTGAACGTTTGTATTTCACACTGCATGACCCCGCTTCAGTACAGTTCCTAAAACAAACAATGTTTTAATTTACATTACCAATGATACCAGCAAACAGAGTACTCTTAAGCATTCCATTTCTCAACAGGCAGCAAGCAGGCTTTTTAGGATTAGATAAGTAAAAAAAAGTATTGTCTGTTGAAAAACAATCATAGCCTTTGAGATCACCTCGAAAGCTGAAGAATCACATCAGAAAGCAATCATATCAGAATTTCAAAAAAATGTCAATGACGTATTATTTATTAGTGACCAGTAAAATTAATAATAAAAAGTCTAAGTGCCCAAATAGAAGCGTGAAAGAATGCCACATTGTATTTATTTTAAATTGAAATATTATGTGCGTGTTTATTTATTTATTGTGATTACCCAACAGAATTTGTACAAAATATTGGTGATGTAAAGACGATATAAATAATTGAAGTATAAATTCCTTAAACTAGGGTAGCCCAGACTAATAAAGATAGTTATAGGTAAAAAAAATAATAGTTATTCTGCTATTCGGGGTGGAGATAAATCCAACAAATCAAAGATCATAAAAATTGGTTGAGTTATAAATGGTTTAACTAACACGACTTTCCTCGTATATAGGAACGCAACCTAATTTAAAAACAGCAAATACATACCTAATTATTAATTTGGCCAATTACATGAATCCACTCTTTAACAATTGAATTGAAAAGTAGCTTCACTTCAGGTGAAGCTACTGATTAGATAAAAAAAGAATATAAATGAGAAACCTAAATAAAATATGGATTTCTTAAAGTTATTATGATAAACATAAATATTTAGGACTTTTACCTTCTAATTATACTTCATAACTTCATAAATTTTCAACGCAGCGCTGGAAAATATAAGCATAATTAATTATGACTACACCACCCCAAATAAAGTCTACCTAAGTACGGGCTTGGCTCAGTTAAGATATAGAGTTTAAATTTTCTTATTATCATAACTTCTGTATATGTATGCTCAAATAAATAAATAAAATAAAATAAATTACCTATATCAGATGAGTGTATTTTACCTATCATATTTTTTAATAAATTCATATATGTATAGGGTGATGATTTTAGAGGCGTGGTTTTCAAGAAGAGATAAAACGCATAGAATTTGATGCTATGGCTAAAAATTTAGTTTTATTATAAAGATAAGGGTTTGCCATTATGTTTTAAAAATGATTTCGGGTAAGTGGCCGCCGCGGCTGACTCGAACAAATTCCAGCCGAGAGGCCCAATTTTCAACCACTTTTTGCAGCAAGTTGGGCCGTATGTCAGCAATAACGCGCCGAATATTCTCTTCCAAGGCGTTAATCGTGTCCGGCTTATCTGCGTAGACAAGCGACTTCACATAACCCCACAAAATATAGTCCAGCGGTGTTAAATCGCACGATCTTGGAGGCCACACCACAGGCCCACGGCGCGATTTTTACTTTATTTTAGAGTGTTTTTAAAAAAAAATAGATTGATTTTTTCTAAATTTGCACTATTTGCAAACGTTGTTTAGGAGTAGGCTATTCATTATGAAATGGCAAACCAAACTGAGCATAAATCTAGTGACAGCTGTCAAAAACACCAACTACGAAAAAAGTAGTGCCAGATTGAAAACCACGCCTCTAAAAAAAACACCCTATACAATTAAAAATATGTAATTCCGAAAGACTTCTCCTATGTTCATGACATATTCTGTGAAGTATTTGTACACAAAATTATGTTTATAATATTCGACCATGCTATGCTTATATTTTTAAGGACCTCATCAGGATATGCCTAATGCAGGAAGTATTAGAGACGCTTTGCCCCAGAAGACAATCAGACATTCCGAAATCGGTAATTGCTATAAATCACCATTTATCCGTAACGAGACACCTATCGGTGAATTATCCAATTAGCTCAGTTGATTGACATAAAAGGTGGCCTGAGCTGGGCTGGGTGTGCGCCGACAATTTGACAACTTTCATTGCGCCGACGACAACCAGGGTTGTCCATAATAGCACTGCAGCCATAACGGACTATTCGTTAGGCGCAAACGGACTATCGGCGATTCTCAACTGTCGTCTGTTCGGAACATAATAAATGCGAGGGTTCCACAACAGAACGGACCTCAATTTTGACGTAGCATCACTGACCGTTTTACCTGCGTCGCCCTTTCAGATTATTCAATTTTTTTCGAAATTTCATCATTTAATGAACTTTTCTTTTAAAGTTTCTTTTATTGCATACAACAAAAGGGTATTAAGTGGACCCTTACCGTGGGACTAGTTAATTCAGAATTTATTTATTTATTTTTATTTCTAACTATTTCTCAAACATTATATAGTAGTTATTGGTCTATAATTCTATACATCCCCTTTATTGCTGTTTTTGAAGACTGTATAGTAACCAGAGCCAGTCGACGGGGACAATTCTTAATGTAAGGACTTATTAAACAATGCGGTTAAAGGTTTTGCTAAACATTTAGCACATTGAACTATAAAGTATGACAGAATTCCATCAAACCCTGCTCCTTTTTTAATGTCTATATTCTTTCAATATGATAGTGTTATTTCATGGCCAATTAAAATGTCACTCAAAGACAGGTCGTTCGAGTCAGGAATTGGTGTGGTCAGACGATTGATATATATTCTTGTTTTGTCATAGATAGTATTAAAATAGTCAGAAAAAAGATTGCAGATTCCAATCAAACTGCTGGCTGAATCACCTTCAAAATGCATAGTTTTTGGAAATACTGGTGATGATAGCTTCGATTTTCCAGATGGTTTTAGAGTTTTTTTGATATGTAGTGTCTGTAACAGTCTTTTGCTGAGCTCGCATCAACGAAAAAGATTAATAATTTATTTCTCTTTTATAATATGTATTAATGGTTCTGTGTACCAAAGAGGATAACTATTACAACCCATTTATTTTATCGGAATACATTTATTACTTACACAATTATTTATTTCATAGATGTAAAAAAAATACACACACATTCAAAATTTGTCGAAACCGTTGTAATTACGCATTCTTTCGTAAAAAAAAACGCTAGTGGTAATTAAATTAAAAAAAAAAATACTTTTGCTGACCTTATGTTATTGTATGTAGGCACAGCATTATGGACAAATTAGAATTACAGGGCGGTAATAGTATAAGCAAAAATACTTTTCTGGTACTTGTGCTTGCTTTCAGTCGAGTCTTTTCATACGCGCGGAAAAGCATTTCAAAAAAGTAATTTGTCTAAAAATATTAACAAAGTTCGGTTTCAGCGCAATTTGGGAGGTAGGGGGGGGGGGGGAGTAATGAGTTTGCAAAATCCGAAGGACGCTTTTGCAAATTGGGCCTTGTAGTGAAACCTTTGATGCATACCTTTGATGTACAGTACCATGCCATACCGTTATCAAATCACCCTCACCACCCTTGACGGTACCATCGTTAAAATATAAAAAACATAACCTGTAACAAAATATAGATCCTAATAGTATCGGTTATTTTATCGATACGATATCTTTTTGAAGTAAAACACCTGTGCGTGGAATAAAACGCTGCGGTCCACGTCTCTCTGCGTCGCCGGGTGCTGAGAAGCCAATTCGCTGCGTTTATCGTTACAATTCTTATGGGCCGGTAAAGCTTGTTCATTCAGTCTGGCGATTTTGTTTATTTAATCGGAAATATGCCTTATCTCGAACAAGCATGGGTTATTAATCCAAACAAATTTTGTTAGAATTAGTGCAGAATTAGTTGTATGATTTTCTTTACATTTAGACTATTACGCTTTCATACGATTTACTGGAACAAAATGATGATCACTCATCATTCCCTCATCCTTCATCTTCGCCTGATGAACATGAATGATCACTTGCTTTACCTGCTTCGATATAAATACCATTTTCAAAACCCTCTAAGTTCCTCAATAGTTCATATCTACGACTCATAATAAAGAACCTGACGTGTTACAGCTAAGTCCTACAGACGCCATTAAAGGCATTTTCCACCCAGACTACTCGCGCCTGTGGTGCCACCTTGCGATGGGTTACTTTATTTCCTCTCTTCGCTCGTGCCTGCGGAACTTTTAACCCATTCGATAGTCATAGAGGCGTCAGGGAGTTATTTTTTAGGTTTGAGTAGATTTAAATAAAAAAATACACTGGTATGATGACATTTTTTCAATTCATCATAAATTTTAACACCGTTATATTTTTTTTATCGTACATTTTGATTTGCGGCTTGCAATGAAATAATGATACTGACACTTGCAATGACACTTATAATGACTTGCAATGACACTGATATAATATTTCAATTTATAATAATTATAATATGGCACTGAACATTCTTTTACGTGTTTTTTATTTGCGCACATTGATGAGTTTGTATTAATTTTAACTGGCCAGACATAAATAATAATAATAAATTTTTGACAAACTATTTCAATTTCAAATAAGCAACCGCGAAAATGTCGTCGGGATCATAAGGAAAAACAAAAGGTATTGCCTAATACAGTTTTTGCGTAAATAAGTTTCACTTCTGTAGTGCGTAGTGTTAAATACACAATGCCTTCTTATTTGTTTATGAAACGGGTTTCTGTAAGGCTTCTGTTGTCGACGAGACTATTTTGAGCGCAGTTTCGACCGCCTTGTAGTGCTGGCAGAAAACATATTACGATCTCCTGAGCGCTGCATGTGTGTCTTATCGTGGCCTGGCTAGGTTGGGCCCACTGGGTTCGAACTGGTGACCCCTGGGTCAGAAGTGGGCGTTCTTATCACTGCAACATCATTTATTGGCGTTTTGTTACTAGTTACTCATATTATTTTTTGTGATAAGATTATTTACAATTGCAATTACTTACAAAGGTCTGCTTCTATTCATCTAAAGCATATTTTTTGCACATATACATATAGTTCTGGAACCGCAAAACTTCTTGATTCATTATTCAGAACAGAGCCTGTACTAAAGTGGAAAAAACAAGATGTCCAACTCCGAACGCGCTTTAAGTGGCCGTCGAATTCTGTAAATGTTAATTTTTGAGATAGACGCATACAATATAATCCAAACAATACAATATATGGTACCTACACGAATATTATGAAATCGTAGGAACATGTTTTATCATAAAAACAGTATACTTAAAAAATTACTATGAACTTTCTCATCATCTTAAGTCGACGTGAAAAATATCGACGTCTGTAGACATATTACTTATTAACTGCAATGACGGCTAGAATATTGATCCTGCATAACCTACATGTCCGCTAAAAGCGTTCCAGAACTGTCGGACAATAGCCGTTCAAAAAAGAATAAAAATATCTTAAATTCGAAAGTAGGGAAAATGTGTGGACGGGATGTGTGATCATTTCTGAAACGTCGGGACTGCGCAGGGTATGTAAAATTCCGCAAAATTGTATATTTTGTAATGGATAGCTAATGCCAAAGGTTAAAAAAAGGATATGATAGTGATGAAGATGAAGAAATAAATTTTGAAAACGCCCTCACGAAAGCTAATACGTTATTTCGAAGCGAATCCAAAACTAATTCTAATGTACTAACAATTAATGACAAATAAGATATACAAGTGCATTTAAAATTTTCAAATAATCTACCATGTTTTATAAGATACCTTAATAACTTAGTTTACTTATTACAAGGTAGTGACAGTATCTGAATGTAACGTTAACCTAAAATCGTAATATATGATAACCCAAAGCACGAATTTCACAGACCCTACAAAAGAGAGATATTCTTACATTGTGTCTTCAAATGTACCGGAAAAATAGAAGAAATTTTGTCATATTTTTCTTACATAAGACAAATAACTCCTTGTTCTTACGCAGTTATAATAATTCTTGTCAAATAGAATACATATATAACATATTTATCAATTTATTTGAACTCACCACCGACAGTTTTAGTATCGACTGACTCAATCAAATGTAGGCCATCGTTCATTTTAATTGCAATACACAATTCTTAAAACTATTACCAAATCATTATTAATTTTTAACCTCATATACATAGGTATTTAGTTCATTTTTTAGGAGACAAACACACATTACTAAACTCTATGGATTTCTAAGATAGACAACCTTTCCTGAGTGTGTCCCATTTACCAACGGTATTACGAAATAGTAAAACATTGGAGAACCTCAAGGTTCGTATTCGCAACCCTGCTGTGTCCGCCTTGATGGACACAATGAGACCGCTGCTGGTTGCTTTTCTAATGCCTTCTAGGGTCAGGCACTGCGGTGCTGAGATCAGCGAAATCGACTTCCAACATGACCAAAACGAAAATGCATTCATCTCGTTCGCTCGCTTAGTGACAAGTTAAACCCTTTTGTAATAGATTAGCCGCCGATGCCTTCTAATGGGATTTCTGTGCATAGATATGCATAGCACACGCCCGTCATGTTTGAATAAGTGTGTAAGTATCGCCGCTTCGCTGTGTTTGCTTAGATAAATCTCTGGTTTGCATTAACCCAGTTTAACTATCAGCAAATGCGCGCATACTGTCGTACCGGTGCGTATGTTTATTGTGAATATTTCACATTCACTTTTTCACATCCACACATCACAAAACACGTTGTTCGGGTAAATTCGGCGAACTCGTCGAAGTCAATCCGTCGAAGTCAATTTATTTTACTTCTAACAACTCAGTTTTACTTGTAATGCTTGTGATTTAACCACACGAAAAGTATTTTTTCTTCTTTCAAACCCCAATACCAATTTATATACAAGTATATAATTTATATTCACTGTTATCTTTCTAGGAGGTTGATCTATTTTATCAATCAAACATTAATCAGTAAAAAATATTGAAAAAAATGTTTTCCAATTACGAAAAAAACTGTCTTCATATTAAAAATAATATAAATCAATAAACGCGTTTATGATCAGGTTTCAAAGAGATATTATTATTTATATATTTTTCTAAGTAGCAATTTAAATATGTAGATATTCGGGGCTAGCCTTATTTAGGGTTGGGTTGGTTCCACAAGCGGGCAGCGTGGATGGGACAAAGGGACGTTAAGTTAATTGATTTTTAAGACGTTAATTGTTAGGACGTTAATTGATTAAATAAATGGGCAAAATGACGTTAAGTAGAGAACCATTTTGGTAACGACGAGAAATGCCATGTTTATTCTGAAAGTGAAAGCATTCAGAAAGGTAATACGGTTTTTTGAGATTAGAATTTGACTTTAGAATTTTTCAAATCTTTTCTTATATTACATCTGTAATAGGATGGTCTTAATTTGGACAATTTTTAATCAATTGTGTTTTTTTGAAATAATATAACGACCAGTCTGACAAAGCTGTCATATAACGAAAGCTCCCGAGATGACGGCGAACGGACTATAATTGTTGGGTCCAATTTGACATTGACTGATCGCACAGCTTCACACAATACAGCTATTAATATAGCGAAGTTCTGGGGCGGCGTTGTGTGTAGATTGTATCGGATGCGATATACGGACGGATAAGACGATATCTTTGATTCGCAAGCGTGTCGGTGACGCCATTGCTTTAGATACGGTCGCGACCCAACGGCGACGATTGTATCCAACAAATTGGAGACAAATACAGACAGTGCGCCAATTAGCAGAGGGGAACGACATGTTCATCGTGCCTCCCGTTCTTCCAAAAGTTTTAACTTATACCATTCTCTAATCTGTAATTAATTAAAAAAAAACAAGTTATCAGATGGTTAGGTCAAGTTGGATGGTCGGCCCAACCTAGCGAAAATATTCCGGGTAATAAATATAATTCAGTTGGACTAAACTACATAAATCTAAACACACTTTTTTTATATTTTTATTTATTTCGACAACAACAAAAGTTTACAATTATTAACCACCAAACTTTTTCAAGTTTTTAGGTAGATGTCGTACAGTACATTTTGTTTGTAAATATAAATATTTAAGTCTTAACTTTAGGCAATCGTGACAATTAATAAATTCGTTAAATAAGAGGGAGATTCCGAGATGAGGTGAATGGAGAGCATTATTCGAGAAACAAATTGACCTACTGAACTGGTGTGGTGTGAACTCATATATTTAATTTAAAAACAATGAGTAAAACTTCTCCGAGGAAGTTGATTTTTCCAAAATTATCAACCCATAATCATTCTATTGTACACGAGGCGCAACGCCCACATTAGCCGACCACCGCCGAAGAACGTGTGCCGTGCCCTACCGAATTTAAACGAATGTAGCCGAAGAGCGTGTCGCATTAAATTCATTCGGTGCTCAGGAAAAAATCTGTAAGGTGAGAAGGTAAGGTTTACTACATAGCCAACGGCTCTGTACACCGTGTCCGAAGACTACTATTAGGTACCGATAAAAAAACAGCTAATTATTGTTTGTAAAAGACACTACAAATACAAGGATCACGTAATAATAATGTCTTTGTTGTGAGCGGTCAACTGTTGGCGTACGCTGTAACGGTGTCAAGGTCACAAGATATAACTATATGTTCTATCTGAATAAAATGCGCACATATTCAAGATTAGGTTAGGTTAGGTTAGGTTCCCCTATTTACCGAATTTGTGATTTATTTCATTCTAACTTCTCCGAAATTGATCTATTTTCCATAACTCAGCAAAGGTATCGCAGCGCTGTGCTAAAATATTATAACCAACGCACACAACCGCGGACTAAATTCTTAATTTAGTTCTATTTTATTTTGTTTTATTTATTTGGTTCTACGTATAAATAAAAACCCAAATCTTAAATTGGTGTACATAATGTTCTTTTTTTTGTATTTTTGTTTAAAATTAATCGTTCGATTTTGTTTAAATTATTTTTTATAATCTCTTTAACGTCTCCAATTTCTGTTGGGACACATAAATCCTTCGCGAATGGATTTGGGACATCCTGTATGTGTCAAAATGAGGATAAAGCGACTGCTGAGAGCGATTTGCCCCTAATATGTGTAATAATCTATGTGGTCTAATATGTATGAATGAAGGAGACATTAACCTGCGAGTCCACTTCTCACGGGCTGGAACTGTCGCCGGGTGCGAGATTGAAATGTCATAATGAATTCATCCGACCGCGTCGCGGGCGGAACGGAAGACGTGCTGTATCAATTACGCCGGCAAAAGATGCTGAGAAATCTCGCAGATTCGCAAAGTACAGCTGAGCACAGAATAATAAAATTAATCGCATATTTGTTCTAGTTCGCAAAAAAGTCGCGGTATAGTACGCGGTCGATATAGTTAGTGGATTGTCATTTGCGGTAGCTGGAAACTGACACGTCGAATGTGTTGATAAGAATATATCTGGCGCCAACAGTACGCGAAATTTTATTTAAAATATTGTCGCTATAAAACAATAAAATAATCAACGATTCTCAACTCGTTCTAATCGTCCGGTTTACTATTAACTTTAGCTTATACATGCTTCAAATACGGTAGCGTACCGCCAGTATTAACCGGCGGCGACCGCTTCGTATCGGCGGACTGCGCAATGTTGAACCAAAAACCCATTTTATTATTATATTATTTATTTGATAATTATAATTATGGCAAATTAATAATGGATCAAATAATTTGTTAATTGTTAAAGTCGTTAGTTCTATGTCCGGATCTAATGAGTTTTGTCAAATAAAATTTCGCGTACTATTTGTACTACGTTCCAGTTTTAGACTTTAGGAAATGTCAGACAACGCACAGTACAGTCACCCTACAATAAAATGAGATCTACATCATTATTAATTATTTTTCGCCAGGCTTTTAGCGATTATATTTCTGTTATAAATGACCTATTTTTTTAATTACAGATGCCAATTATTACTATTAGGACATTTTAGAGCGTATTTTTGACCTCATGTTACCAAAAAATCTATAGTTACTTAGGTACTTCATACCGTATGTCCAACGTATTTATATATAACACTACTTTATTTCGAATATTTATTTATATATTTAAAAAGTTCGTTTATTAATTTTCTATATTTTAAGTATATTAAACACTTGAGTTGCATTCAATTGTGTGTGCGTACCTATATATTTGTGCTTAAAGTTAGTTCTTATTATTTTTACAGTGATTTGCGCAGGTGTTTTATACTCACACTGAAACACTTCATAAATAACCTTTCTCAGAACAGATCTTATCAAATCGGTCAAAGTGACTGGTACCTAGGTACTCGATTTTATATATTTGAATATTGTAGCTTATTTTAATATTCAGTGTAAAACTGAACATTATGCTACCGATATCTTATTTTATTTAATAAATACTTTGAATTAAAATTTGCCAAGGTTTTTACGAGCATGTTCAGGGATCGTTGCTGATTTGCGCCTGGAAACACTAAAATAGCATGTATGGACCGCTGAGACTGCCTTGGTGCGGATCTGCCGCGGGTCAAGCAATAATGATAAATCTCTCTCTCGTATAATAATGAATAACTGGTGAATGTGCAGACCATGTATCTCTTATTTTATGAGCATAAAACAATCGTTTAAACCTCAATAGTACTAATATTAGTTCCTGCGTTTATCGTTTCTACACCTGGACATTTTAAGATTTTCTGTTGTCTGGTGGACGTCTGGTGTAGCAGACTAAAAGACGTAGCATCATTTCTAATTACCGTAAAATTACAATTACATATTCAGTAAAATAAAATTTTTGGCAGTTACAAATTAGAAACAATCTGAATTTTGTTTTTTTCAGGCCATGTCAACGCCGTTTGTACCGCAACTAACAGACAAAGATAGCTTTATAGATGCGTTCCACGGGTAAATTAGACGCAAGAGATGAATGTGCCGAATAAAATACATAATTTTTTGTTAATATTTATCTATTTATGTTTCTATAATTAGCTTTAGTTCTTTTTTTACGGGAAAAGATGGTATATTTATTTTTTTTTTACATATTTCGCCCTCATGTTTTTGATAAAAAAAAACATTTCGGAGTGTCTTCTTTTAATATATTTTTTTTATGTTAAAGCTGATATTTAAATATGTAATTTTCATCGTATATTCTTAAAAATAATATGTTTGTTTCAATGTCGAGAATCTATTTATTTCAGCAATATCGCTTGTTAAAATATCCAATTTTCGCGAGTTTTTCTGTAGCGGTTACTATCTTTACCTTATCGCATTATTAAGTATTTTCCATTAGATTACTTCGGCGAAGCATGAAACGGTATTAACTGTGAAACGGTTTATTTTTCTTACCTTACACTAGACGTAACTTACATAAACTAAGACCATCCTGTGAAATAACCCCAACTATCATAAACAAAGAAAAAATATTGGAAATCGCTCTAACCATTCTGAAGTAATCTTCGTACATACCAAAACAATCTTAGTTTTTCTCTTCGAAATATGAAATTTTTCTCTTCAATGAAAATGTAAATGCAATACAACTCACATGACACGACACATTATTTTTTTATACATTTTTAAATGTTAACGTTTCTTTTTTTTTTATTTTGTATTATTAAAGTTATACAACAGTTATAAAAAAATGTACATAAAAAGTACGTTAAGTAATGTTAATTTAATATGTTTATGTAACAATTTTATGCTACTTAAAGTCGTCTTTAATAAAGCAGTCTCCAAAAAAACCGTCTTTAATGAAGCAATGAAACCGTATTAAAAAAGAATGTCTCCAAAAAAAGAGTCTTTAATGAAGTCGTCTTCAAAAAGAGCGTCTTTAATAAAGCCAAGTTACTCTTACTGCTAAGCAGTTCTACTGGAACCATTTACTCTCGCCGGCAGCGACGCTGAACCGCACTCAAATGTCTCAATCGAGTGGCGAGCTTTAGCTGTGCTTTGTGCCTTTGCTAATATTGAGGGTGGGAATATCACGGCCGGCCCGTGTCCCCGATAGTGGCTAAACGCCTGCATACTTATCCTCGTGATTTCATTTCGCCTTTTCATCGACTTCTGTACGCCGCTGACCGGTTTCACTTCTGCATTCATCACTTCGGCAGACCTATCCTCATCAGTGAAAGTTCAAGATCGCAGATGCACATTTTACCACTCGCTTGCATTTTATTGCCGAACCTAGCCGCCGTAGCGGATTGGCGCGGGGATATTTTTTTTGATTCTAAGAAAATCTTGGTAAGAACTTTACTCGTATGCAGAGGCCTGCCCAGAATTTATACATTAGGTTTTTTTTTTTGAAGTAGCTAGTATTTTTTATTAAAAAACCCGGCTTTTCGGCTTCTAAGGCAAGACCGCCACTGCTAGTGTAGAGGTTTCTTTTATACACCGTGTCCCAAGACCAAATCCAGTTAATTGGCCCGGCGATTTCAAACATGATTTGTTTTGACCTAAAACAAAAAATGTTAACTTTACATGATAATATTTATTTATTTATAATCGTAAAAAACAGTGATGCAACATGATACTTTTGTAGTACTACATTTATATGGCCAGAAAAATATACAAAATATGGTTGAAAACATCAAATTAATAAATGAAATGTGTAGTGTGAAGTATGTTTATAGTGTATATAAACTAGTATAGTGGAAATGTTTGTTTGTGTATATAAACTTACATATTATTAACGGTGTAATAAGTAATTTTCAAATATATTTATTACAAATATTTAAAGGGAGTTTACACCAGCGCTTTGATAAAGTTAATAAATTTGAGCATGAATTATTTTCGCATTTAATAGGGTAAATAAACACCCCTAACGTCTTAAGAAAAGGTCTCGGAACATCCTATACTGTCCATAGGAAAATCCGTATCACGTACTCAACCGCGCTCTCGAACATTAAAGCGATTTCGAATTAGTTTTTCTCGTAATTGAAAAACATTTTTTTCTGATTTATGTGAGTGAATATAAATACTACCTGTATACGGCGCACTAAATTCCTAGTAATTTTGCAAAACACTGCGTTTTTGAAAAAAGGTGCTCTATTATGCAATATAACTATGAGAAATTAGTAATTTTGCAATGATTCTAAGGCACCTCGGTAATATTGAACTGTTGAGTCAAGTCGAATAGAATATCGCAATACTCCACACTTGTTTGTAAAATACTCAATGAAATTTCAATTATTTATCCAGTCCAACAAGTTGTATTATGTATTTAATTACCGTATAAAATAAGCTAAATGTAGCCCATAAAGACTGTAAACATATTTTGGTCTTGTTTCAGGTACGCAACAGGTTATTTTTAATAACTTCCCCGTTCCTGCGGCGCCGACTTCGTCGCGGCGTCGGATTGTTGTCGAGAGATTTATCTCCAGCCTCATCTCGCATCTTCTCGTCGTTTCAACGTAATGGCCGCAATAATTGTGCCGCCCGGTGAGTTGTCCGTTCCTCGAATAATGGAGTGATAATTTTCGAAATAAACGAACGCCCATATAGTTTGTTCTTTTTTCAAATTTCAATTCTCCGTTCCCAGTAGCGCCGTCTCGCTCGTAGACCACCGCGACCACTGGCAAGAGGTACTTATTTATTTCAGGAAACAACAGCTTACATAGTAATTACAATAAACAAAAAAACAATTAAAACACAAAGCCAATAATAGTTTCCTCCAGACTTAAAAAAATAGAAAACCCATTCGGGAGCGAGGCCGGCACCAGGAAGTAGGAGAGGTTAGGGGTTGGGGGTTGGGGACAATCACCAGAATATAATATAAAATATAATAAATTCTACATATAAATACTATTCAAGGGCTAGAGTAGACACTCTCTAGAATGCCGGGAAAGTAGTGATAAATATATCCTAGGATATGATCACACGAAACAGTACCAAATGTTATGTCAAATTTGTTTTGTTTTTGGAACATGTAAACGTTTCCTTACTATCGTCCCGCGTAGATGTAAACATGCTTTTCATTTGATTAGCGCTTGTCCAAACCATTAATTTTAATAATGATACATTTTTCATTTACATAACGGTAAGTTTACGATTAACATTAAATCAACTCACACATTAGCGCAGACTTTTATTTTACCACCAATCATTCGCTTTATCCATAGACTAAAATATTATTTACGTTTGAACACTTAATTTATTTTTACGCAAAATAAAATTATATTTTTGACGTCATTGCCTAAATATTCGGAAACACCCTCGGACAAGATAAAGTTTAAAAACGACCGACTTCTTCGAATGCCTCATTTTTCTATACGAGTATGTTTAAACAGTAATGATTAACAGTAATGTAATGATTGTTTTACTATAAACATTAAGAAAATAATGTGTTTTTAATATTTAACTTCAACAGAGACTACACACACTCTACATTTTGAGTCTGAGTTTAGTAAGAAGAGGTAATAAGGTAGTAGGGGATGCAAGAGTCGTTAGGCTTACAACAGCATTAGAACACACAAAAATTTTGCATTTTTTATATAATTTGTTACTCGTAATAGGGAACATAAACACCCCCTTAAGTCTTCATACTCATATGTGTTAATTTAGGAATGTGTTTTTAGTTTTATGTAGTATTAACTTTTTTTTCTCTCTTCCTATATGAATGTAAATTATTATATAAATCTGTGGATTTCTTTTAAACATAAATAAATAAATAAATAATAAACCAATCGGTGAATCGTATCACTTCTCTCGAATATGTTTTAATGGGTCTGGGTCGTTTACCACTGAATGCCAAAACCCAAGTCTTTGTTTCATGTTGCATCTCTCTAGTCTCATGTTTAATATTCGCAGGCGTACTTGATAAAAGCGCATTACGTTTTATGGCAGCACATGCATTTGCTTTTACTTGCAAATTAAGTACAATGTTGCGAAAATGAGGGGTTCGGCGGCACGAGATCGAGTAATTCGTTTTAATTCTTGTGTGAGAATATAAACTTTCTCAAATTGAGCGGTCGATGTATTTCTTAGATCGTAACCATCAATTTCTGACACGTTTCCTCAGACGGTGCTATCAGCCCATACGGACATTATGATCATTATGATCAAATACCTTTGCGCACTCGCATTTTTAAATAATATTTTTTTTTATTGTCACCTTAAAATATGTATTATGAAGGTACAATCTTAATGATAATTTTCCGTATCTTACTGTAAAATATATGATACCCATCCTTTTTAATAAAATATCTTTAGTGTTAGAAAAGAAAATCGTTAATAGAACGATTTACATATATTAATTAAACTAACACGTGTATATTCTTGTTATATTCTCTTTTTATTTTACACAAATTACAGAACTTGGATTGTACATATAGTTGTTTATTATTTTATTTTAAGTATGTGTTTTACATTTGTGTTGTATTTT
Organism: Neomicropteryx cornuta; assembly: GCA_020383195.1. NCBI lineage: Eukaryota > Metazoa > Arthropoda > Insecta > Lepidoptera > Micropterigidae > Neomicropteryx > Neomicropteryx cornuta. The sequence continues at coordinate 2,827,865 of JAHKQU010000028.1, forward strand.
AGTTGGATTAAGAAACCGGCATAAAATAATCTATGCAATTTTGAGTTTTCAAAATTTTGATACCTTCACTTCGTTAATTATCCGAATGTGTGTTGAAATTAGATCACATATACTATTTATTCTCTTATAATTCACATACACGCCACAATGTGTACATAGTACTTCAATAAGCGTTTTGTTATTCGTTTTTATTTCAGTGGCTTTAATCGCCAACTTTTCTAGTCCTTCAGTTAGTGTTGCCTTGTCGTTCATCAAAACCTTTGCATTTATACATCAATGGATATCATCAAACCGTCTTATATGCTGTTGTCCTTTGTCCTTGTATCCTGTTGGTGGCTCGCGTTCACCACTCTTCTGGTTTTGGTTTATCGTCCTATCCTGCTACTGTGTAAGGAGGTTTTGCATTCTAAACATTTTCGCGTCAAATTCGATTATTTTTTTGCAAATTATACCGAAATGCTTCATTCCATTCATTCCATTGAAGTCCATCCTTCTTTAAGTTGAATTAGAAAAGTAGGTTTGTTTGAGCGTTTCTTATAGTGTTTCATATTCCATACTTTATTGTGTAAACTGTTCTTCGACTTTCCCTTCTTATGTCGGTAGATCACATGCGATCGTCAGCGACGTGCGATCCCGGCTAAGAGTAAAAGCCAATAACGCCCTGCCGCCGGCAGGCGTCGGACATGACGTGGCGTGACGTGACGTGACGTGATGCCATCGGACGTCTCGGCCGTCCCGTCCGCGGCCGCGTGCCTCAAATTACACACCGCTCGCGATTTCCTGAACCGCGCGTTGACTAGCGGAAGACGCGCTCCGTCCGATACACACGGCCACAAAACTGACTTCACTTATTTTTAACGTCTCATCTTTTCGCATACTATCAACAACTTCATCATCGTCCTAGTTGATAGCCTATATGGTATATAATCATCTCACTCGTTTCGCTATCCGCCTCTTTATCTAGAAATCCGTGCAATTCTCACCTCTAATCGTCTTTGATTTTTGTGGGGTGCTGCGTTGTATTTGATCCAGGGCCGCTAGTTCTCTTTTATTCTTTAATCTTTATTACATTATTAAACTATATAGATAAACGTAGATACCACCAAACGTAGTAATAATGTAATAATAATAACATAATCACATAGCCCATCTAAACTCTATCTGAACAGCTCACATTACTATGCTTCAGGTTTCATTTTAAACAAAATATTCATATAATTCCTATGTACTTTAATGTTAATTATTGTGTTTCAAGAATCGATAAACCATTTAAGAGCATTTTACGACTTTAACCTTCTAAAATTTTATTTTCACGATTGTAAATTAATCGTTTTATATTGATAAAAAAAAAATATAAACTTGTTTAGACCCTTTATTAAAATTAAAATAGCCGGTTTTTAACATTTTTTACACATTTATAAATCGTTTTTAAAATTGTGATAAATCAACAAATTTAAAAAAAAAACAATTCCTTTTAGCCAGAGTATATCGATTGGGTAACTATTTTCCAAAATTTCTCTAATACACTCTGAAGCATTGGGATATATGACATTTTTTTTCTCTCCGACTGTACTTTTGTGGTCCGAGTGCAGCCGAGAGTGCGCATCAGCAGAGTTCGTCTGCGAGTTCAAGACTTAATTATTTTAATTAGGTGGATGTCTCGTTTGCGTGTAATTGTCCTGACATCTCGCAACCTTCCTACCCGACTGCAATTCCAGCCGCGTAAGTCACACACGGCCGCCGTTAGCAACTCTCGCCATTTATAGGGTTGTACAATTTATAATATTTTATCTAAACATCGAGAATAAGAATAACTTTTTTTTAATTATTTTGTTTTGCCTACTACACGTTACCCTTATATTAAAAACCACCAAAAGACCAAAGTAAATAAACCACAGTTCGCTTTAACCCAGTTAAGAGGGTTCAGTTTATGATCGTTGATTGTGACAGAAGACTCAAATAATAATAATACGCAGTTCGAAATAAATAAGATTATTGGATGAAATTTATTATTCCAATTTGATTATTGCAGTCATGAAGTCATTAAGTGTGGTGGCGCAGCGTCAGTATCAGGGATTCTATTAAAGGACTATTTTGGACAAGAGACCCCTTTTCCAAAATGAACTTATACCTCAGGGGTCCATAGCCAAATTACTTTAGAAATCCTATATCTAGTTTTTATCCTATTGATACAAAATACTTACCAATTTAAAAACTTGCGGTTGGTTAAGTGATTGATAACTTGATATCATTTTCTCATCAATATTTAACAAAATAATTAGACATTAAATTCAATAAATATCAAGTGTAATTAATAATTATTATTACAAATTACGTAAAAATATTTGAGTAGGTAATTATTTTTTTTTAAAAAAAACCAATAAAATCAGAAAGTAAAGATAAATAAAATACAAAATTCAGTGTGATGGATGAACCTGGTGACTTTCTACATCGCTTCGAAGTGACGCTTATCGACTTGTTGAGTTTTTTAAAAGTACAACAATGATACTTCCTACTAAAATATTAGTCATTATAACAAGTTGGTTACCGTAACACAACTTTTACAGTATCTTGAAAGTTTCAAATAAGAACTTGTGTTAATTAATAAGGGTCGAATTTTAAACCTCGTCGACCCCTGGGAAACCGATTTCGACCCCAAGGGCTTGATATCGACTGCTTTAGGCATTAGAAAAGTCCTAATTGCAAAGTTTTTAAGGTAATTTCGATTTAAGGTATCAAGTATTATCGCAACTACAAGGCTACAAACATATTGTTTAATGCTTAACTTATTCTACATGATTATATTTAGTATTGAAATAAAAATGACAACATCGATTATTTCGAAAAAAAAAATCTTCGTGAATTTATTTTATAAGGGTAGCGCAACGGTCGCCATTATTGAGTAGTATTATATACAAAAAAAGATTGAGAGATGTTAATTGTAAAGATTTTAAGGTTTTCAATGTGATCCGATTAAACAGATTTTTTAAATCGTATAAACAAAATAACGTCTTGTAGTATTTGAGCATTAAAATCAAACACGGACAAAATCGACTGTTACTGAAAACGCACTTCACTACAAGCAGTCATCGAAGTCTACAAAGCGTGCATCTGCTACTATATTGCAAGTGCCGGATATAAGAGTCTTCCGACATTGCATCTTGAACGGATAAATTACTGCTATGAGCCTCTTTTTATTGTTGAGAAATAGCGGTTATATTCATTTATTATGCTTCAGAAAGTATATATATAATATAATACAAAATTATAAGTGTGTTGGTGATGTGAAAAGCGTTTAAAAACATGCAACCAGTGCCTGGTGGTATTCATGGCGAGGGATGTGTGAACATTCATTCTTACATTCATTAAAAAAAGAGGTTAATTCACCGTTGGCGATTTATGGAATTAACAAATCTTTATTTGTATTAATTCAAGGTCACCTATGACAAGTTTTATGAAGGGGTGATTTTTTGCCTACCTATATAAATCGAACGTTTTGTTTTTTTTTAATGTGAAATTTGCTATTTTTAAAAATAATTGTCTAACTTAGTACGGGCATGTCTCAGTTAGGTTAGGTTTTGTATTTTTGATTATCATAAGCTTTTGTATACACCGTGTCCAAGACCATTGCCTAAAGATAGCTAATTTGTCCTGCGTTTTTTAGTGTTATTCGTTAAGAAATATATGGTTACAGTGACAATAGTAAAAAGATCATGTAATGTTTTTATTGTAAGCCCTCAGCTGTCCCCGTACGCTTTAACGGTGTCATGGCCATAACTAATCGGTGCGCCATCGGAATTTGCGCGTTGACCGAATTGTCACCATCTGTTAAAAAATATAATTAATTAGGGATTTTTTTTTGCATATTCTTATATTATTTCTTACGTATAGTAGGTTACATAAAATCCTCCTTGGGGAATGGTCTTGGGACAACCTGTATATATGTAGGTATACGTATGTTTTTCGGTATTATCGTGCGTATGTTTTTTTTTGTGTGTTTGATAGTTGTCGTGTGGTTTATAAAAAAGCTTCATATATACACGAATACTATACATTCATATACGCTGAAACTTTGAGATTGGCCTGCCTCTGGATCTCCAGGCTCCCCAGATATCACTTGCTTCTCCGCCAGTCCCCGTATTGTTTCCTTGACAAATGGAGAATCTATACACCTCACATACACTTTAATTATTAGATGTAGAAACTATAATAATTCAAAAATCGCCAATTCGCATAATCCTCAAAATTTGTTATGAAACTGAACTAAACGCATATATAAAATAAACCTTCAAATGAGATGTTTTTGACAGATTTTGTTGTAATAATGATCCAATCCAGCATCCGGCGTTTTAAATGACTTCTGCAACAAATGAAACGAAGCATCGACAGTAGCCGAAAAAGTGTCGGTCGCTGCTCTGAAATCTTCGGCTCAGATGAAGCTGCCGCTGTATTCATCTCGCACTCATCTGAAATACGCGCGCCAAGAGTTTATCGCGTTTGCGGTCGGCTAGGCTAGAGCATATTTTGTCATTAGCTTATCCGGTTAACTATAAAAGAAATTTTGTATTGTTGTGTTACCTGTGACTACTCGTCGGTTGTAAGTGCAACTGAGCGCTTTATGTGCTGTTTTCCGTCAGAGATCGTGCACCTCCCGTATGTGACTGTCCATCATTCAAATTGTATTTCATACGTTAAAATGGAACTCCCTCTGAATTTATCACATATATTGGCCTAAAATAATTTTAACGTTTATAATGTTATTTTAAAATTTAAAATCAGCTTTCAATTTATTTCTCCATTTCGTCTTGCTTGTTTTTTTTGCCCTGCCACCTTTCTCGCCTTTGTAAATATATATTTTTGCTTTGTTTTTATTACCACATTAATGAAGTAGAAGATCAGTGCCGTATTAAGTTCACACTTGATAGTCATGTAGCAATACTAAATACTACTGAAACATACAATACAGCTATGCGTTAAATGTGTAGTATGCAGGTTGCTTAATTTTTTATTTCATTTTATGTTATTGGTCATGGTATTCAACATCTTAGCACGTCAATTTATAAATTAATAATGTTATTGTAACAATTTTTACATGAATTTGTTTGTATTATTAAAATTTGTAATAATAAAATAAATACGATGTAACTTCTCTAAAATGCGACTTTTACATGTTTTCAAAGGCGTTAGGAGAGATGTTCACATGTGATGTAGGCAATCTAGTTTAACACCATTAAAATTATTTTATTTTCTATGGAACTAAGCATTTTTTTTAAACCACAATTTGTCATGACATTTTTAAAGTCATAAATATATTTTTAGAATAGTCAAGGAGGGATTTACCTAAGCGACTTGAGATTGTATGGTGTAACAACAAAGTTCGCCTAAAATTAGAGATTTTTATTTTAGTTTTTAAATATGAAAATTCCGTCATAGAGTTACTTACGCCTTACCGTTCATCGTGCAAGGCTTCTTTTTGAATCGTTTATATGGTGTTATTCGTTCGCCTGTGTTCACCTTTAAGTTTTTTCTGAATGTAGTTAAAATGCGGTTGTATTTTTAATTTTATATAATCTACTTATCCAAGCCTCGCTTTTAATAATACCGACGGGAATCTCAACTTAGCTAGCAGCATTTTATACAAGCGTGATAATTAACGCACAATTACGCGGCCAGATTCTGCCGCCTGAGGTTGAAAACAAGGTGGATCTATAATTCAGTTGTTTTCAGGAATTTATCATCATGGAAATTCCGCAGACGAATCAATTAAATAAAAATGACACATTAACGAAAGGTACGTATAAATGAGCAAATAAGTGGTGTTTAAAATTGGAATTGAATATACCAATAATAAATATGGTTTTAAAAGTCGCTTATTAATATTTTTTAATAAAAATATTTAATAGTTTTTCAAAATCATATCTTAAAATGAGTAAAATCAATATGTAGATATTTTGGGTTTTTTTTCTAATCATATAACATTTATGGCAACTGAATCTGTTTTGAATATTTATTCCTTGAATGAAGATGAACAAATATAATGGAACTACAAAAATTTTTGTAAAATTTCCCAAAAATAGCTATTTTAATAATAATTGCCTAATAATAAATAATATTTTTATTTATGGCGAAAGTATTGTTTTAGGATTTGTAAGAATATTAAAAAAAAAATAGTATGCAGTACAGCACAACGGAGGCATCCGTAGATTTAAACGGTCTTGGACAAAACGAAAATATACTCGAAGAGAAAAATCATCCTAAATAATAAATAATAGTCATTTGAATATTATATTATGTCCATGAACCAATATACTTTATTTCTTGAAAATATACTATTTTATAAAATATTGCGTATGTCGAGTAGACATCGTAAAACGGTATTTTAACAATTACGTCTCACCCTATGTATATTTTGCAGGAGTAATGAAAAACGTTTGTTTAAATATGTTTAGTTTATAAGTTATCTGTCTTATCTTATTTGCCATTTAATATATTTTTTAACACATGCAGATTTCTGACATAAACAACAAATAACAAAAAATAAACGGACCCATTTAATTATAAATTACATGTGCAGGTGTACGAGTACTCTAGGCATGAATTATGATAGCAAGTAGGGTTATAGGGGAATCCGCTTTATTTGCGTCTCCTCTATGTTTTCAACCTGAAGCGGGGCTAAGTTGCACTTTGCATATTTATGAAGCCTGGCATCCTGCCGGCCGAAACATAAAATACCTCAATCCATCATCTTAACCAGCTCCTTTGCTCGAATGCGTTATACTCGTACGAGCGCGTCAAGAAAAAAAAGATGGAACTAAATTAAAACGGACTGCACGTTGCTGTAAGGTTCAATCTCGCCATGGCATTGTAATACATATACTCTTTTCAATAATGATTTAAATTAGATTACGAAGCAACTGTCCCATTAAAATAATATGTACCTAATAAAAGATATAACCAACATTGTTGAAGATGAAATGACAAGACTAATACGAGCATATATTTATTATTCAGTCGGAGGCGAATTTTTTTTTAGGTACCTAGTAACTTTTATTAAAAAATCTAGGCAATCCCGGCTTTTCGACTTCTATGGAAGTACCGACACTGGATGTATCACAACTACCAGTAACAACATTGTTATGCAAACTGTACAGAATACGCGAACGATTAGCAAAGATTTCATTGATCTCTGAAACGTGAACCCTTAAGAGATAAGCATAAGACGAAAAACCTGTTATGAGTGTTTGTTTTTTTTTTGAATCGTTCGAACACAACCTGTACTCTGTTCTGTTGCACAAGAAATATTGGCCGATATCTTTTACTTGTGTGCATATTCAATCCGATTTATTAACCGATAGGGGTAGTGTTTTGTTGTGGTGTCAGAATATTCCCGATTTCTATAATTGCATGTTATAATATAGTTGTGCAAATACCTTTTCTTTGTTTTATTGCATTTTAATATAAGCGTTGTTTTAAAAAACATTTTTTTTTCTAAAATAAGAAGTTCCCGATAAGAACTTATATAGTAGGGCAATGCAGTTTTAAAATCAATGCGGAAGCTCTCTTTTAGTAGCCGGTAGCTATATAAGTACGCTTGTATTCATAAATCAATATGTTCTGGTAAATATTACAGCTTTCGCCGTTATCACCAGTCGCAACAGAAGATCCTATCTCCATCAGCATCCCGCGTCGAATGCAAACAGGCGCTCATAAGAGCGACGCAGTAGTTGGTTTCACTTTCATCAAACAATGGCACTTTGTACACCGCTTGCCTATCAATTACCGTGCACTTGTTTGAAATTATGTCTGATGCAATTGATATCATTTCATCGGCATTGGCGCATGCATTAGAATGCTAGCCGACAGAACGCCTTCCACCTACCAACCGATTACTTTAGGTGGAAGATCTTTGAGAGAAATATTTTCATATATTTACCTACTTTATTTATTTATCCCACAAGAATGAACGGCAGCGTTCACAATAATGCTGAGAAAGGGTTACGACAGGTGATAGATAATAATCTGTTAACTTTAAACATAAGTAAAACAAAATATTTGACATTTACAATCTACAAAAATAAACTTTCCGATACAATCTTCTTTCGTATGAATCAATCAAATATAAATTTTAAATAGTCAGTATGTAAAAAGTAAGATTTAAAATATTCAAAAAGTATATGTAATAATTTAAGGCATTTCGTGGGCTAGATGTCTAAGTCAAGCTCGTTCATTCATTTTTCAGTATCAGGGTGCAATGGTGCAGTTATTTCAGCCCTCCAGTTTCCTTGCTCCAATTTTTGCTTATTTTAGTCCGGAACTCCAAAAAAAGTGACCAAAAATACATATGGTAGTACCTCGATAGACTACCACGATCTGCCTAGCCAGTAGAAATTTTTATTTGGTTTTAGTTTTAAACATTCTAAATTATGTTAACTATTGTTTTGTATTTTGTAAATAAAAAATAAAGTAATTAAATAGCTAACGTGATCATATCAAAGGGTGTAATGAATAGACAAATGTTGATTAGATATCGTCGTATTCATGTTTGATCTAGATTGAATAAATAAAGTAAGTATATTGAACCGTAAATAATTGCTAAGTTGCTTAATGGAATTTGTGTTTAAGCAGCCACGTTATAAATCAAATAAAAAAACGCTAAAAAACCGCACTCGATACAACACAAGTGCGGCGCAAATTGTGAATTCGCCACGCGTCGTTTTAACAACAAGCCAAATTTACGCTCAGTATTAAAGTGTAACGCAGCACTTGTGCTCTAGCCGCTTAATGATGTCGGATGTATATATTTTAAACCTTTTTTTTAAAAGTAAACCTATTTGAAAGGTTAATGTTTCGAGTACCGTTAATTAAGAAATGATGAGGTCCAATTGTTCACATTAATGTCAATTTGTACATTAATGTTCATAATCCTTAACTAAAAGAAAAAAGTCAGTTTAAGTTTATTCGACCTAGGTAGGTTGGTAGCTAATTAGTGGTAGCTAAATGTAAAAAGTTATCTAAAAATCAATAAAATCTATGTGTAATTAAAAGCAATATTCAACAATAAAAAAACACCTAAGTCGTAGTTATAATTAAAAATAATCTTTATTTTTTTGGCTGCTATATAAGTTAGTGTGATTGTATTATTATTAAATTCTCATTTTTGTGAATCTAAAATAAATATCATCGGCGTTATGCATAGTCGCGTCGTTAGGTCGCTGCTAAAGTGCGAGTCCTACCACCTCGAACCGTACCTTGATCGAAATTATGCGTCTGGAATAATGTGTATTATTATTTTCAGTAACAATAAAAATCTTATAGACTCCCTTTGGTTATGCTAAATTATGCCTACCTCTATCGACTTTTAAATGCAGCCGTGCCAACGTTGCAATTATTATATAATTAGAAACGGAAATTCACCATAAGGCTGATCATGTTTTCAAACTGAACACGATTCAATTAGCGAATTCATTAAAATTATCTTCTATTGCCCAACGTTTCCTTTTATTCTGCACAACTGACTATAATGCCGCGCATTTGCAGAGAAGTCTTATAAACACAACATAAGTATTTGATTATCGTTCGAAGGAAAAACGGAAACATTGAAACCGTGTAGAATTATTAATTTATTTATTGTAGTCACAGAAATACTCACAGTAAACATAAAATTATTAAATTAATACAACACGCTGAAGCGTACGTTAGTGTTATAGAGAATATAACTTCTACGTACTAGAAATTGAACCTCGGATCTCATATTTATGTATCTATGTAAGGTATTCATTCTTATTTTAAGGTGCCACATAAACCCGTTCAATATTGTAAATCGTTAAGTTATAGCCGATAATACACAATATAATATAATATTAGAGATTAAACGATTAGACGCTATACGAGTACATCGCAGAAACTTTAAACAATACATTTATGCAAAATACAAGTAATTTTACAAAAACCCGGTATTGCGAATAGGTGCATTATTATGAATGATACTAATTAGTAATTTTACAACACTTCTAACCACATTCGTAATATTGCTAAAGAGCAGTTATGCACTTTGATTGACGATTTAAATAATTTTGCTAAATTGTTGCCTGCGTAAAGATGCTTTGCACGATGTACGGAAAAGTGTAAACTCACGTAAACTGGCATAACGGCGCTTATGACACAAACCGCGACCTACCATTTTGTATGAAATATTGATAGCGTTTAGGTGTTTTTAAAAAAAATGAGGGATGTGTTTTTTAGATCCATTTTAAAAAAACATATATTCTGAAAATTTACATAACTAAAACAAAAGTCTTCAATTTTAGGTAAATTTTGTTATTTTATTTCAAAGTTGACATACCATATATCTCAAATCGCTTAGATTACCTTCCTTCCTCTACTTTATTCTCATCATAATACGGTATTTATTTTATATTTGATGTTTCTGGTTTCAAAAGCGAGTTACTTCAAAAAATGCTATTTTAAACATGGTGGTGTTTTTTAATATATTTTTTGTATAATGTTTAAAGAAATTTTCTTAAGTGATATCCTAGAATAATAAATTATCTTTAATGTAAATAAACTAGATTACTTATATCTCTCCTAACGTCTTTGAAAACCTGTAAAATTCACATTTTTGTAGGTATGTCACAGGATTGTAGGTCGTATGTTATCGAAGATTAACCTGGAACAAAATGTGGTACTTCAATAATTATCCTTTACGATATTTATTTATTTATTTTATTTAATAAAGAAAATATCTCAATGTTTTATTTCATTTGATCGAAATGATGAACTGCAAATTTCCTTAGTTTTCGAAAAATGACACTTTATTTTTTTCAACAAAATCCTTGTATTATCTATCTTAAGAGCCATAACGCAATCGAATTGCATTTTATGCATGTTTTTGAAGTCTACTGCCAAGATAGCTTTCATATCAGGCATATATAAAAAATATAATTAGATTAACTGAACATTTTTCTAGCAAACCTTTAAGCTGGTTTTTTAAATAAATAATCCTATGTTTACATAAAAAAATATTGAAATAGTTAAGTTTTATTTTTTTTAATTCTCATAAGCCAAACTACATATGTGACGTAAGCCTAATTTATACATAGAAATATCCGCAATAAAATTCTACAGAAAACCTTAAACTTAGATTTTTTAAATATAAATAAAAAATTATCAAATGTTTATTCTTTGATGTTGTCGATGGATGCTCGAAGTGCACTTGCCGTTACCATTTGCAAAAGCCGAACTTCAAGGTCACCTCACGATATACTAGCTCTTAAGTATAATTTTGCGCGTTGGAAAACGAAGAGCCAGAAGAAGCTGGATCCGAATAGCAGAAGATGGAGAGAAATGGAAATTAAGAGAGGCCTACGTTCCACGGGGGATAGACGCCGGCTGATAATGATGATGATGAATTTTGTATAGCAGTCATAATTGGTTAGTAGTTTGGAGTATACATAACTAATCCATACTAATATTATAAATGTGGGAGTCTGTTTGTCTGTTACTTTTCCACGGTTAAACCGCTGAACCTATTTTGATAAAATTTGGTATGGGTATAGATTGAACCCTGGGGAAGGCCCCAGAAAAGCTAGTAATGGTTAAAAAGTCTAAGCTTTCGCATTTATAATATTAATAGTCGTTTGATCTCCTTGATGTAAAAAAAATCAACACCCAAGAGGGTGAAATAGGGGATGGCAGATCCGATATGTACTTAATATTTTAGTTTCATTCTTAAATGTTTTATTTAAACGATGTTATTAATTATATTACCATCTAAGGGGCATAATGTGGGAATCTGTGTGACACACTGTGCTTACGGACATTGTGAATCATTTATCACAGATCTCTCAAGTGTGTTAATGGTTTCCATGCGTATGTTTATCACTTTATGTTCATTCTCATACATTTTATGCCTGTAATAGGTGAGAACGCCATACAATAAAAAAGGTTCCAGAGAAAGTCGTCTAATAGACGACCAATTTGTCATACACAGCAAGCCGTCGTGTTATGTCTCGCTGATGAAGTAATACGTCTCGTGTCGTCTCTAAACGTATCCATTAAATATTTTTCATTGTCTCGACGGAGAGCTACAATATCGTGAGCTGAATTCATAGGCAAATCGCAAACCGCACTTGTAGCGAATAAAGCGATTTACCATCCGTAATGAGACTTTCTATTAAAAAAGTTTCTATAATGATTAGATATTTATTTCATAATTTTAATTAAATCTATGTTAATAAAGACACCGTTTGATTTATTATGTCAAGTCTTGTAAATTTAAGTATGTGATTTATCGTTGTGATATCTTTAAAAGCCATTATTGTAATTGATAAATAAATAAAAAATAATTCATTCAAATTTCACCGTAAGTATCCTGAATAATGATTACATAAATTAATCGAGAGCGCTCTACATATTTAACAATTTTGTTTCCAAGCAAGGTAGTCGTTCTCTTTTCTCTTTGACCTTTCCTTCGATGATATTTTTTAAGAAACTTTCAGGTTATATCAAGTGCCCTATCATTTTACCTCTTCTGCTTTCAATGGTTCCTTAATATACATCTCTTTTCCTCTACAATTCTCAGCACTTCCTCATTAGACTTTCTCTCTGTCCAGCTAATCCTTTCCATCCTCCTTCAGCACCACATCTCAAACGCTTCTAGCCTCTCTTTATCTCTTTGCGTTAATGTCCATGTTTCACTTCCATACAGTGCTTCATATGCAGACTTTTATGAAGCATCCGAACTTTTTTTGATCTTAGATTTTTAAGATATTTTTGTTATTAAAGGCTCTTTTGGCCATTGCAATTCTGGAGACGACGTCAGGATTGCATCTGAAATCTATACTAACTTTACTGATAGCCAAAGAACTCATAGTAGAATTCACGCAAACTGACTATCTAACCACAAATTGAGCCTATCGACCGACGACAGGTGCAGACTCTGCCAAGAGTGAATGTGAGCCCCTCATTTACAAAAGGTACCAGCTATAATTTACAAAAGGTACCAGGTATCTACAGTACGGGACAAGAGGGCGAACTATAAGCGGATTTAATAGTACAATAGTTCTGCAAAGGACGCAGTACAAGGGGGTAAATAAACTCCCATATCTGCTAACATACATAATATAACATAACTATACTAATAATATATTTTCTTTACGATAACGTTTTACCTTCTCTGTACACCGGTTTCAATTTTAACAGTACAGGTTTGGACATTCATTTGTTTTAACTATAAACCTCAATTGTCGACGATTCATTCCCTTCATATTACTTTCTCTTTTGCATTGTGATTGTTGAAAATATTGCAAAGTAATGTTAATTTCAATACGTGTTCTATTTATTTATAGGAATGTATTTTTTGAAAAGGTGGCACTTTGGCCTATGACCGTACTCCGCGAAAGGCGGTTGTACATCATAGTATGAGTACCTTTCGTATCTGTTCGTCTATTGTATGCAGATATAATTGATGATACCCGCGGGCGCGGCGCGTGTTAAAGTAGACACCTATCATCGGAGCCACGTTCGCGAATCGACAGGCTTTTTGGCCACTATTTTGATCGCACGAGTGTTACTATCCACACATCCGCCGCATCAATTCAAATGCTCCGTTTGTTGTGTGTAGTTTGAATAGATGTGTAGTAGTTGCGTAGTATATGTGGACATTTTTGACATTGATAAACCTTGACAGTTGCAGATGACAGATGAGTACCACTGTTTTATGTTCCCTGATCATATAACTAGACAGAAAAGTAGTTTTCTAAGCCGGAAAAAGAACAAGTTTTTGATCAACTATCCACTATAAAAGATATAAGTCACTGATATAATGGCGTCGGCAAAATCTAATATATGTTTTAGGAAGTGGTGGATAAAACAGGAAGAAATGAAACTGAAGATAAATTTGTGATTATAAAAAAAAAATCTTACTATAAATTTATTTATTTATTTACTGTAAAATTCATAGATGTTGAGAAATATACAGAAGCACTTAAAGATTATGACATGTTTTCACTGTAATAGGGAGCGGTGAGCAACACTAATGTTTGTTCCTTGACCTCATAACTAGGCCTCATAACTTGACCTCATAACTCCTAGCTTATAGTCAACCGTCAATAATGGGTTATTTTCTACACATAAAATAATATATTTATTATTTACAGACTATATTATATTTTTTTATATTTCGTTATATCCATATACATAAATATATGGATATATTAAAAAGACCTAACTCGACCATTCCTCCATATAAACGTTCTAATTTTTTGACTCTTATTTGTCGGTATATGCAGAAGTAAAATAATACTGGTGGTGTGTGACCATAACTCTTTATATGTGGCAACGTTACACTTCTCTCCAATTATTTGTTCCGCGATTTGGGTGTGCGTTGTGCGACTGCCAAATTTTGTCCAATGGGCCATTAGTGTCATTAGGCCATTAGTGTCCAATAGTGTCATTTCTTCATAGAGACGTAGTTTTGCGACTCGATATGTGTAGAAGAAAAATAATACTAGATATCGTTTTATCTCGTAATTAAAATATGTAATTTTACAGAATTAAAATGTTAAATTTATATTTTGTCTAAAAGACAAATAAATAAATAAAAGTTAAGAGGTCTGACAAGTCTATATATTTTATCAAATCTTATTGACTGAATACAAGAATCGATAACATAAAACTACAGAAGATATAAAGATACAAACTCAATTAAGTTTTTTAAAATACATTGACTCTCATTTTCAAAATTACATTAAAACGTCACAGAATTTCTACTTACAAGCCGTTAGCCGTGGCTTATTAACAGCGATAATCCTTCAGATACACGTTTTACACTATAAGAAGTTAATATTATATGCGCAAAGTAGGCTCGAAGGCGGTGTGGTATATCTTAGTAGTGGGGGTTTACGAGATAATTAATATAACAGAGGTTATGCTAAACGCGATTTCAAAATAGCCTGATACTTGAACGGTTACAAAATAACTGCGTGATTTATAACTGAACTCGTCACTGTGCTACATTTTCACGCACGTCAGTATATGTTGACAGCGCCATTTTCTATTTCGAGTGCATCATCGTGCGGCGCTGTGGTGCGTCCGCCATCCGTGGCTATCTGGTAAACCGTGTCCATTATCTGGTGTCCATCTATGGCTGACAATTGGACAGTGTCCAGGCGTGACATCTCACACCGTCCGGCGTTAATGAAAACGTTTCGCGAATTCTTCACTTTCTTCGTGCGCTTTCGCGCTATCGTTTTTACCATTGCAAAGCGCCGCCAACATAATCATCTCCGTCGACATTTTGTTTATTTTTTCTCCATGTTTCCGGCGCTGGGCGCTCAGAAATTACTCTTCTATAATAACATATTTCGTTCATCTATTATCTAATCAAATTTTTAGCTGCTCTTCAATAACCATTCGCAAACATTATTGTTTTTTCTTTTTTAATTAAAACTTATTTAGGCGCCACTAAATTTTCCTAGCCATCGAATGAATCCAATTACGACACGGTCATTTCGGGTAAACTCGGTAGGACCCTCGGAATACGACACGGGAGGCGGTCAAAGTCGTTGCGCCGAGCTGTAACGTTGATTTTGTTCTTATATAAATAAATAGGCGTGCGTAAATTTCATTAAAACGTATTTACCAGTATCCGGTGATCATTTTGAAATATTGTATGACAATCAACTTCCTTATATAAGTTTTACTTCTAACGCGCGCGGTGTTACCTATTAAAAAATAAATCTCTTTGTAATAACATAACTAAAAAAATTTGTAAAAACTAATATCTTCTCCAAAAAAAATCGTGTTCATAACAAAGTATTCCCGCGGTTCCCATGATCTATATCGTGACAATGTTGCTTGTTTCATGGTAATTTTGTTTTGTTTGTTAAGTCCTTGAATTTTTTTATTTCTCTTTCGGTTTCCGGGATACTGGAAGCCGAGAATTTGACAAAACAAAATTTCGCATTGTTTCTTGAATAGACCCAGATTTACCCGATTAAAGCTCAAATTATACAACTTTGCCCGGACTAACTTGGATAAATCTTAAGTTTACCCGGGTAAAAATCGAAAATATTTGTGATGTTGGCTTTACTCAAGTGTCCCGGGTAGTATGCGTTTTACCCTCGTACACCCGTCACACGTATAAATTAAAAGACGCGAGACATCAATGTTAAAGGAATTTTATTTTTTTATAATAGTAAAATTAGGAGTTAGGGAAGGTTAGGTTGCCTGCCCATTGAAACATTGCTCATTAATTACTAATGTAGGTACGGAAATACATACATTGGATCATTTTAAATATTAAATAACTTCGAAGGGAGTAATTAAAAAAAAAGATCATTGCTGTACCATAACATGATAATAATTCTTAGCGCTTGGATTGTACCTCAAGCTGATTTTTTTACTCTGGTTGCTTCATTTTTATTATCAAATCTATTAAAAACATTATCAAAATAAAAACATGCTCACATAGATTGGACAGTTTTGAAGTCTTTTGTGAATGTATTTATTAATATTTCCCTTAATATTTCCAGAAAAATACTTAATAAAAATGCATGTTACATCCCTGTGATTTTATTTATTAGATATGAGTTAATATTTTCAGAAAAAACTAAAAAAAGAGACGGCCATATTACGTTTACGTCTGTCTGTACATCCGTAACTATGTTTTCTCAGAAATTTAATATTTGTCTCTAAAAGTATTTTTACAAGCAATGAAAGCTTTAACTCGCGTAACGCTTAGATGCAACATTTTATAATATCAGTGTTTACTATTTATATATATGATTATATATAACTGTATATTTATTTATATTACTACGATTATTTATATTATTACAAACTGGCCCGACGAACTTCGTACCGCCTCAGAATTAATAAATTCAGTTTTTAATAGGAATATTCAAAATGAATTAAGTTCAATAAATGTACAAAAATCACAATGCATTTTAATTATCGATGCGCGCAGAATGACAATTGTGATAACCTCACAAAGTGAACATATTCGAAGGCAACTCACCGTTTGAAAATATAATTCCACAGAATACAAAGCCGTTCCATACAAAATGTATGGGAAAATATGTTTTAATAGTTATTCAGCTATTCGGGGCGGAGACAAATGCAACAAATCAAAGATCATAAAAATCGGTCCAGTCGTTCTTGAGTTACAAATGGTGTAACTAACCCAAGTTTCTTTTATGTATATAGATTACAATAAACTGGATACATTATATAATATAAATGAATATAAATATAAATCTCATCATACTTCCTCTATTAAAATCTCCACATCTCAACGATATTACGCTCCCAAATTGAGGCACGAGGCTTAGGGCTCTCACCAAGGAAGCTGCAGCAATTACTGAGGAATTTCATCGTCTCGTGGTACAGAGCCGTGGGGAGATTTTTGTGCATCTTGTTGCACTTGAGTCGTGCTCCGGGGCATTTGGTGGATCGCTTCCCGAAATGCTCCGGCGCTGAGTCATGATGACACTGGCCTCTCAAAACGCCGACATTTCTCTACAAATGAAATAATGCGGCGTGCCACAGGGAGTATCTTACGGCTGCAGGTTATTTAGATTATAGCTATATTCGATTTATCATGACGCTCATGACGAATCGTGACGCTTAAAATATAGTTTTATTTTTCAATAAGAAAAGTACCTATCTTTAAATATTTCAGATTAGGTATAGAAAAGAAGTAACAATATTTAAATGGGGCGTTTCTTAGTAGAATATTATAGCTAACGTATAGTGCAAGAGCCTAGCACCCTGTCCGGGATAGACATGTGGTCTGAGGTTTAATTCCACGTAGTGACGTATAGAATAAAACCCGCGATAATGAAAAGAGCTAAGATTTGATCAGCTTAGGTTCAACAACTCACGTTTGAGCCTAGGCATATTGAAATCTGAAACAGATTTCAATATTTAATACGCTCTTCCGGACGGTCGGTATTACCGGACATAAAACCATCTCGTATGTTTGTGTCACTAAGAACAACTGAAACTTGTGTTATTTATTTTTATTTATTTATTTATTGTGACATAATTAATTTGACAAAGAAATAGAATTGTAGTAGTACAAATCATAGTTACAAATGAATATTATAAATACACCGGGAACAATTAGCACTGCTACATTTTTTGCCCTGCCTTCTTTTGTCTGTACTAAGGAAGGCAGTGTTATATTGTGCTACAACGAAGAATGTCAAACCGTCAATGCACCTATAGAGAAATATGAAAATGTCTATTTGTAAGAAAATAAATTAAAATATATATATATACAATGTTGTCGCATAGAATGTTCATGTTCAGACAAATATGTCTATATTTTATAGCTGGATTAAAGGAAAATAAAATACATAATGAGTGTACTGATAGAGCTCATGCTAACGTAGCAAACAAAAAAATGCATATTTGAGTAAATTTAGACTATATACATACATACAATATTATTATTTTTATTTTTATATATATGCATTTCCATATGTAATATATGCGCCTCTGTTGAAGTAATGGTTTCATCGTGGCTTTTTTTTTTAATAAGGCTTAACTTACTTTTAATTTACTGGAACACTACTCCACTATTAATAATTATTTTCGTAAAGACTTTGCACACATATTAAACAATAAATATTTTTCTACCGATCGGAGTAAATTGTTGTAAAATTGAATAGATTATCCCCATGTTATATTGAGTGTCACGTACCATCTCAAAACCGTCGGAATTCGACCAACGGACTCATCCCGGCGCGTAAGGAATCCTTTTCGATTGGTCTCATTCATTTTGAAAGTGTTCCTTGAACTCCTTTTTTATGCCTGTCGGCATAGCACCACAACCATTGAGTTAGGTGGTTGCACGTGCTTACTTTGGAATTTTAATGGTTTTTTTTTCACTCAACGACTTTTAAATCGACAAACCCTACAAATTCGAATAAAAACCAGATAGAATTTTAAACCAAATTAAAATAAAATGCAGAACCTTAGCTGTAGTTTATTTTAATTTTGCCCTATTATTTTTGAATCTTTCACCAAATCGTGTTATTACGATCAGTATTATATTTTTTGTTTTGATTTTATATTGTTGTTGTGTTATGTTGTGTTATTATTTTTGTATGTATGTTATATTGTTTTTTATTTAAATAATGTGTATTTCTACGTCTTATCATGTTTTTATATTTTACTAATCTAGCAAATATGTTCCCAAAATCGGGATGATACGATTTATTTAAGTAGATACCTTTTTAATTTCACTACTTGAATAGTCATTTACCTAATGCATACTTTTGTTTTTATGTAACATTTTGGTATTCTGGATCTTTCGATAAAACTCTCCATCAAAACGCCGACGTCGGCGCAGAAACGCATCTTATGCAATTCAGCATAAACCATGTCTCTGCGCATACTTCAATATGTTTTTTTATTGTTTACAACTATAATAAGTTTGTTCTATTATTTGTTATTATTTTTTTATTGTAGATAATAAAAATAAGGCAACTTTAAGATTAAATTATTATAGCTATTTTATAAATTACCATCAAACCCTATATGAATATTGCGGCTGGTGTTTTTTATTTAAAAGACGAAAAAATCCTAATAGAAGGATCGCTTTTTTATCGACCATATTTTGCACCAAGTATGAAAAAATAAAAAAAAACATCGAACTGGAGATCTATAAATTTAAGTGTGATTCTTATAGTTTATTTATTTCTTTAAAATTAGGACACTCAAAATTATGTACAGATAATTAGTAAAATAGTAAAAAAGAATCCCTTTCCGCACGCCGGAAGGAGGAAATATATTTCACTGGACCAAATTAAGGGATAGGCGGCGATCCACATCTCGACCCGCCCCGGCGCGCCGTGCCCCTGCGCAGCGAGATATACCGAATCCCTCTTTATACTGTGCCGTAAGGGTTAATCATATCAAAAAAAAAATTCAAACAAAAGTTGTGGGGAAGTTATAGGCCTTCAATTTACATTTTGAATGGATTTCATCCCGTACCTATTAAGCAAGTTATGATTTTTTGAATTTTGAAAACCCACTTTTTCCCACCCGTAGGACCTATAGTTGGTGCTATCAAAAAGTTTACTAAGA
The DNA here is from genome assembly GCA_020383195.1 of Neomicropteryx cornuta. Taxonomy (NCBI): domain Eukaryota; kingdom Metazoa; phylum Arthropoda; class Insecta; order Lepidoptera; family Micropterigidae; genus Neomicropteryx; species Neomicropteryx cornuta. The sequence goes on from JAHKQU010000028.1 coordinate 2,847,959, forward strand.
TAAGTTTTAGGCCCTTATCTATGGAATAAAATAATGTTTAGGTAGTATATTTGAAGAAATTATAAAATCCTTCACATTTATTTTAATTTCTTTCGGAAGTACGTTATAAAAATGTAGTCAATCAACGGTATCCCTTTTATACTTGAGTAATAAAAGTATAAAAGGGACGTGTAATGCGCGTCTTTTACGATGCAGCTAGCCCAAGTGGTCAATCGGCCTTATGCAATCTGTTATTCAACCGAAAAGTCGTGATTTGCATACAAACTGGACGTCCCATGGACGGACTTGGACGTAAATCTTTCCTTGAACGGAGAATGGATACGTTTCGCTTTGGTTCGATGCATACTCTGTTGAAATATTCGCGTTTAAGATTTCTTTCCGATACGATGCGATAACCGATCGGGTGCGGACATTTAGGTTCAATCGAGAATGACTAAATACTCGGTTACTAAGAGATTTAACGTTTGTGTTGTTTGAAATTACACTGTTCAATTGAATTCAACTCAAGTGATTGAAATTAGTTTAATATTCAACTAATTATCGATTTTAACAATTTTAATCCACTCGTTATTTGCTATTTTTAACGCTGCATAACCACCATTATATTTGACAAGCGTAAACAATTAACAAAAGGGCGAGCTTATTGCTGTAAGATAATTTTTACCGAAGAGAGAATTAGTTTGGAACGAGGATAAGAATGTAGAATAAAGAGGAAGCAAGAAGCTGTTCTTCTGTTATGTTATATCTTTTAATATGACTCCTAGACTACATATATTATTTGTAAGTTCGTTTTTGAGCTTTTACATAAAAAAAAGTAAATCTGAGCACCTACATAAAAAAAGTAAATGTATGATTTTTACCAATATAGCCAATTAAAAATTCTAATGTCTTATGTTTTTATTTCGTAGATTTATATACCATTATTTTGGGCCCTGCTCAGCTAAGATAAATGTGATTTTGATAGATTTGTTGGAAATGGTGGATAACGTTAGGGGGCCAAAAAAAAAGAAAATCAGACATTAAAATTGTTATATCTTATTTTGTATCAACTAAAAAAACAACCCTCTTAACCCGCCCAAAAACGTTGTAATAATTATTGTACTGTATTAAATTGTGACTTGAGATTATCTAGCGCGCCCCCAAATAATTATTTGAGAGTAGATATTATATCTCGGGAATGTCAAAATCAATGGATTGAAGGGTTTGTTTGATTTTAAAACCCCTTTTTGTTTGCAATATCAAATCAAAAAGTGAACATTAGTCATTTTAAAGTCAAGTATCTATATTAGGTGGGTCTACTAAGTGAATCTGTAAGGTTTATCAAGTCTATGATTGGTCCATTTCAAAGGCCAAAGGTTTCACTTCACACCGCGTATGTACATTCTCAGAAGCAATCCCTAAATAATTAAAGACGAATTATCTCGAAGAGTTCATCTGCTATTTCGAGACGGTCGCACCGCAGCCTCCGCTCCGGACCGAGCGAGACGAATCGACGCCTTCCGTGTGTGACTTCTGCCTTCGCGTGCGTACCACAATCTTTGTTCTTCCTTTCGAGTGCCCCTCGTTGGGTACTCGCTTGGAAGATAATTAATGCAGCATCCGAAGATCTGTACACACGCACTGTTGCATCACGACGCGTGTGCTTATTTTCCCGCACCCGGGTTCTAACCACTAACGCCGCTCATTTAACTTTATGTAAATAGTTTCAAAGTGCAATCTCATATATGCCGTGTTTATTTTTCCTACGCAATACGCATTAATAAACAATTTACCCTTTGTGTGGTCTTCGATTACTAAGACTATCCATCAAAGAAGAAAAAAATGGGACCCTATGCAAATTAGGAATTTAAAAATCTTAAATTATGTAGACTTGTGCTATGCATAAATACATAATGTGACGTTTCGTTGCCCTTTAGTATAAAATATTATAAATTTAACTATAACATAAAATAATAGTATATACAGATGTCTTTAAATTTAGGGCATTCCTTTTAGAATGTTGATTTGTATCGACAATCAAACATTAATCAGCAAAAAATATTAGAAAAATGTTTCTCAATTACGAGAAAAACAACTTCAAAGCTATACAGAAATCGTTTTAATGTTTGAGAACGCGATTGAACGCATGGCGCAAGGTCGGTCATTGACCCCCGAGCGGGCGGCTCACGAAGAAAAACAAAGTTTTTTTATAATATGTTTTTAGTATGAAAATTTCTTTTTTCGTAAATATATTTTTTTTTTAAGGACCGGTTCACTTATCGATGTAGATCAGGGGTGCTCAAACTTGAACTGCTGGCGATCTACCTCAATATTTTTAGACTACTTACGATCGACTCTGAGAGACTGCAAGTGTGTGTGATGCAGGGTTGTCGTACATACACGATACACCCTACCTACCTAGGTAGGGCGTACCGTAGCATATATAGATATTAGCTTTCTGCACGGTGCTCAAACGGTCGATCGCGATCGACCGTTTGAGCACCCCGGATGTAGATCAACCTCCTAAAAGGAGTGCTCCAAATTTAAAAACATCCTGTAGACACCGCGTCTCAAGACCATTTTCTAAAATAAATTCAGCTAATTGGCCTTTCGATTTCAAACATAATTTCTCTTGACGTCATATCAAAATTTATTATGGTTTTTGAGAAAACAAGTTGTATACTTTACGTGATACATTTACGCGTTAAATCGCTCGTGTCATAAGATCGCCGGTTCGCAAGGCCGCACCGCGCCGGGTCATTGATCGGCCTGGGCCTAGCGCGAGCGAGCAAACTAAACTTTTAAAAGGTTCATACCTCTATCTAACGGACGGACAACTTTGTAACACTACAAGGATTCCCGTTTTTTTTCGTAATTTTGGTCTGGAATCCTGAAAATATGAAGTTTGGCAATTTAATTTAATTTTGCAATTTATTAATTACCCTCTCAGCAAGTAGCAATCAACGATTAAAAATAAAATTGGTCTTGCTTTTTCATAGAACCTGATATAATCTATGTCGAATTGCGGCTTCGTAGAAAATCGCTCTAACCTTTAAATTGCAGAGAAATAGGACATAAGTTATGATCTGCATAGCAGTTGTCTTTGGTGCATTATTTATGATATTCAAAGCCGTGCCTTATTCAAAGCCATTTCGCAATATCGCCGATATAAATCGAGCGTTCAATATTTATCGTTGTTACTTCTTATCCGTTCAGTTGCAAAACTAACAACATTAACGTGTCACCGTGAAAAACGGCTGTCATTGTATCATTTGTTACAAGCAGATTTTATTAGGTAATACCGCATACTGAGTTATGTGAAAGACATTCCAATGGACAGGTTTAAACGTGTGTCCCTATAAATAAATATGCGTTTAAAACGGGTCTTTTAAATTTAACAAATTGGTGTAATCAACCATTACTGAAAGCAGCAAGCTATGCGATCTGGTAGCTAGATTTATTCGGCATTTATTATGCATACATATTCTTTATAACCAGTTTTTTCTAGTTTATCTCTGAATAGCGGATTCTTCGATGCTGCCAACGTTTTTCCACTGGTTTAAAATTTCTTTTCTACGGGAAATATATCAATAGAACCCTCTGGAAAATTTGTAGTTCTTCCAGAAGCTAATGGCACATTTCAAAGGCTTCAATCTCATTTCTATTTGCAAACAAACAAACCCCTAATCTAAAATCAGCAACAAATTATAAATAGCTAATTGAAAATTGAAAGGGAAATTGAAACCATTCCTGAGTGTAGAATCAGGTCATGCTCACCATTAAAATGCACTGTCATCGGAACTGAACCAAAATGTTAAATTTCAACTCCGTATGATTAGAGAAGGTGGTTCTAATTCAGCTTGCAAGATTTGACTACTAACATGCAAAGAGAGAGAGTGTAAAATAAAAACTGACTTCTATTTATGCGGAAAAAAGTGAGTTAATTTGTATGTTTGAAAGAGAGAAAGAGGATATGAGTGTGTGAAGAAGTGTTCATGGTTCATATTTCGATAAAGTATAATTTATAAACATTTTTTTGCTACACCAAGATGCACTATTTCTTTACGGGCTAAGTTCAGGGTTTTTAGTATTCACATTAATCATGATCTTTATTATATATAATCCACTTTACCTGGAAAGGTGTCCTTTAAAATGTTTACAGATTATGAATCATAACTAATATATTAAACTACACTCCTTCATAACGGTATTTAGATAATTTGATATAATTTTAAATTTAACATATTAAGTCGCTCAAAACCTACAATACTGTGGTCGAAATTACATTCAATAAATAAAGCCTATCTGTAAATTAATTACGTTCTCACAGAATTTAAAAAAAATACTCCCAGAAACCCGTTTTAATTAATACTTTCTTACGATATAATTTACATCTCACGCGCGCCTGTTTTCCTGTCGAAGTTATCTATTACTTCCTTAACGATGGTCAAAATGTTAGCGTTAATGAGATTTCTTTGCTCTCATGATGGCTGCGGAACCAACAATCTGAAGCAGTTATTCGAACAACGAAGAGATACGGCATCGGCGCAGTGGTCCCTCGTCACTGGCCTGTAAAATAATTTTCCCAACAATGTTCACTCTTCCGCCGAGCATACACTTACAATTATTGATTTCGAAGCTCGTTATTTTTTTTTTAATTTTTATATAATGACAAACATCCGTTCTATTTTTAACAAAGATACAATTTGATTCTTACAGTTTGTTCTTCTAATGTTCAGTTTCAGTAAAAGTTGAAGAAAGTTCAAGGTTTTCTACCGGTTAAAAATCAATAGGCGAAACTCTTTTCTAAAACATTGAAGACCGTATGTGTTTTCACACGGTATAAGAAAACTCAAAAATTCTCATCCAGAGAACATTTTTTTTTAACATAAACATGATGTCATTTTTGTAGTGATATAATCTCTATTAGTCAGATTATATAACCTTTATAGTAAGAAAATTAAACACATTGACCAACTGCAACCATTAAAAAGGGTGTTCTATTTATTTATTTATTTCAGGAAACAACAGCTTACATAGTAATTACAATAAACAAAAAAACAATTAAAACACAAAGCCAATTTCAAAAATTTTCCTCCAAACTTAAAAAAATAGAAAACCCATTCCGGAGCGAGGCCGGGACCAGGAAGTAGGAGGGGTTGGGGGTTGAGGACAATCACCAGAATATAATATAAAACACAATATAATATAAATTATAATAAATTCTACATATACATATGAATATAAATATACTATTCAAGGGCTAGAGTAGACACTCTCTTGAACGCCGGAAAAGTAGTGTTAAATATATCGATGTCACTCAACATGCTGTTGTAAGTAAAGCTTACATGCTCGATGTATATATGAATTCTGTGCATAATTCGTACTCAACCGCGACAGATGGAATGTCTCACACTGGCGAGTAGGTCTAGATGGAACCCTCAAATCTACGTCAAGTTTTTCCAGTAAACCAAATGTAAAACACACCTTGAGTTGAGGTTGTCATTTAGGCGGATAGAGAATTCAATCTGGTTTTAGCATTGTAAGGATATATTAGTATTACATGACGCGCACGAGAACATTCTTTGCGGTAACTTATAGTGTGTTTTGTATTACAATTAATAAACTAACCTTCGCACGATCCGCGCGTCCATCTTTCGCTTCGCTTTCAACCAACCGCGACATGATGTAATGTAACGCTTCTGACGTGGGAGTGCAGTCAATGTATCACCCTGTTATCTCGGACGCCATAAATTGGTCGCTTTGCAAATTACGACATTCGTACAATTTTGTAAAGGAGTTGAACCTTTTGGGTGTTGTTAATTGATTCGAAAGTGGATTCCCACGTGCCGGCTACTGGGGATATTGTGCAAGGCGCTGCGCTGATTGACAAGCTTTTAGGATCGGGCGTTTGTGTTTGCGTAAAAGATTTATCTTTATTTGTCACGCTGTATGAACCCAGAAATTTATGTTTTTGTTCATTTGCTCTCTGTATCTATCCCACGTGATCGCATTTTACGTATACAAGTATAGTCCGATTGGGAGAGCAGTCGAATTATTAAATTCCATTTCCGGAGATTGATATTTTTGTCTGTTCGCCCAATGGGATTAAAAATCTGCTTTCTATTACGCCGTTGTAGGATCGGCGTGAATGATTTATTTGTTAATGTTTGCCTGGAGGCATTATTTTAATTTTTTAGCTTAGTATGTTTCATGTTATTGTTTTTTGTTTTTAATGCTTTTTGTTTTTCTTTTGGTAGTTTAATTTGTTTTTACTTTAATTATAATGTACATGGGGATACCTGTTAAATAAATAAATAAATTTTGAATACGCTGGGTCGCTAAAACGTTGAAGAAACATTGTTATTTACGCTGCTGACAAATTCATATGTACTCGTATAGTGTACTTAATTTCAATTGTCCAATATTCATAGTTGTTGCGTTATCAATCTATTGATTAAGTATTAGAACTTTTATTTATTAGAACTTTTATTAATCAGAGGTTACCATTGAAATATAAAATACAACTTTAATAATTATTTCATAGTCCTAACACGTAATCCTTTTACGCGTACGTAGCCTTCCTCGATATATAAATGTATCTAAATTTAATGTGATATTATTCAATTGAAATCATTTTACCAAAAAGTTTTATAATAAAAAAAACATACAAATATTGCAGGTAGCCCAGCCCATTAAGAAAAAATAAACAACCGCAATTTAAGAAATTTACTTTTGCCAAAGTTGTTTTTAAAAGTAGGCGGCCAATTGTTATTATTTTTTTTCTTTAATCCAACAGCATCACCGAAGCTACCTCCTATAAGTTATTATATCTGACTTACTAACTAACGTTAAACAGTAATGTTAGCAGGTGCAAACCCACCTGCCGTTTTAACGACAGAAGGTCATCATAACGTTTGCTTAACAGAAGCATCAGTTTTAGGTATTAACTTCGGTGTGTGACGAGCACTCGCACATGAAGGTCTCTACGATGTACATCCTCAGCCTGCTTCTATCCCCACAATCCAGCAAAAGACCAGAGCCCGAATTTTTTCAAATATTTCGTATTTACATTCACTCTCTTAGAGCCTAAAACACACAGGACGAAAAGGAAAATCAAAATCAACAAAATGTAACGAAATATAAATAAAATAATTCATATAAACAATATAAAAACAACAAATCGGATGATCGCTCGAAACAAAACGAAGGTTGAAAATCTGCCAGGTTAGTCGGGTTGACGATCGACATTCGAAAATCGACTCGAGTGTACGCGCCATCCCTTTTTTCTTAGGACCGTCGCCAATGAAAGAGACGCCAGCGTCGAGTCGATTATCGATTAGCAGCCAGACTAAAGCCCCAGTTGGCTGCGAAGGGCCGGTGAAGAACGGAATCGTTGGATCTTGAGTTTGGAGGATTGAACAAAGATTGAGGACGAACCGCGCTTTTATTCTGCATTGACGAATTGGCGGTGAATTCACCGAATCAACCCGGTGGAACATAATTTGCAGCACAGAAGAAAAGTGAAAAGTTGACAACAGCTCTGCAGATCCTCTAGTGCATCTGGTTTCCAGTGGCATAATCATTGGAACCGTCTGAACTCGCTTTCCGTAGGCATGCAATACAACTTGCAAATTTGCTCGGCTGACCGAACCCAGCGAGTGTTAGCTCTTTATATGGTTGACATATTTAGACTCTTTAATGATTGATCGGCAGCTGCGCAGGCCAGTCGCCGGATTCGTTTCGACTGGTTGAAGATTTACACGCATCGCTAGGTTTAGGCACTTGATCCGCGCACCCGGCGTGCTAGATTAGTTTTTCATAATGGCTGCTTTCCGTGTTTATTCATTTCTTACCGTTCTCTAAATATATAGTTCTTTCATTTTACTTAGCTTATTATTTTAACGTAGAGTACTTCAAATAAGTTCTTATACTTTTTTGTTCTCTTGAAGTTTTATATTCAGTAGTGCCAATTTTTTTCGAAATACCAGTTACATAGTTCACTTGTTTATTTAAATATAGATATATTAAGTTGAAGATGCCTCTGGTCGTCTCAAATAAAATGTATATTTCATGTAATTGTTATTAGGTATTGTATTATTATTTTAATCATTTTTAAGAATATATATAAATAGAATAATCATTTAAGGTCAATCACCAGTTCTTTAAAATGTCTTTGACTATTCAATGCTTGATGAACATTCCTTACCACATAATTTTTAACAAATTTTAATCGGATTTTGTACATATTCTGTCATCTACTACCCAGAAGCTGACATCATCATTTGAACTTCACTAGCACAGTTACTCTGCACCATCGCCCATTTTACTAAGTAAATATGTATTATGGCTGTGTGTATTCGAAAATTTAGAAATTTAACCCTTGATTGTTGTAACATTCCCCTGATGTAATGTACATCTACTTACACCAGCTATCATAAAAAAATCTCCCTTGGAAGACTGGGACATATAAAGTATTTCCTTAAACATGCTTTGAAGACTGCCTTGGATATTCCACATCCTTAATACGGATCGGTTAAGGGACCTTTTTCCGATGACGCTCTTCTCTGTCTTACGCGTGCTTTTAAATCGTTCTATCTCACCAAACACCGTTGTTGGTAATTATGAAAACAGAATCAATGTATGCCTAAAAACTATCTTAAATTTGCATCTCTATAAAATAAACTATGCTTCCCTAGTTTTATTTCCTCAATTTTTGTATTCAGACAATAAGATAAAATGTATAGAAAAACACAGACATTTTGAGGCTCTTAACCTTTACACAAAATAAAAATTTAACTTATTAATTCCATAGAAGCCTAAATATTTAGTAGCTAAAACGCTACCTAGTATTATTTTTCGTCAACTTCTACAAATAAGACAGTCACAACCAACATATAGATACGGCATATCATACAAATCGTTCTCGGATAAACCCGACACCGGTAGATTCCCCCTGCCGACCCGCGCGCCGCAACACTCCACATTCTGGATAGAGACTCATCGCGAGCAAGCGAGACACACGATACGCGAGGAGTGTACTCGACGCAAAGTGGCGTACATGGGTGTGGTGCGTTTTTCACTTTCAGTTGCCGTATCCATATGTTTTAAAAGATCGCTGGTCACACTACAAGCGTTTGTATGGATAAATGACCGTAAAGAAGTTCATCAATATTCTGGATCTTTTCCAGTATCTTTTTATACTGATGCCTTCGACGCATTCATGATTGACCTTTGTCAGCTGCGATCTTATCCCATTGATCTAATTTATTCCTTATTGCATTTATTTACAAGTTTAGTCGTCGTGTCTAACCCATACTGCACTCTGTATTAAGCCTTTGATTAATCTTCGTCATATTTGTCCCCTTTTAGTATTCTTTGGCCGTTTCCTGCCGTCAGCGGCGGTGCAGACAGATATAACCGCATCTCTACTAAGCCCATCTTGCCTTTGGTGCACGTTGAAAATTATTTTGAATTATGGCGTGGTATTTCTGGCACCGTGCGTGCCGTGCTTGCTTCGAACGCTCCTAGTGACATTAACGTCGTATTTCTGTTCGTAAAATAAACAAATTTTATTTTGTTCTTATTTATTTATGTATCCATTTCGGAGCATTACGGTAAGTATATAGACTTATTTTTAGAAATTTGTGTCGATTGTACACCGTATCCCGAGACCGTCTCCAATAAAAAATCTAAAAAATTCCCGCGATTTCGAATGTTATTTTTGAAGAATGTATATCAAAAATCATCATGATTACCGAGAAATCATGGCGAGGTCATTTTCCGCGCGTCGCGCCCAAGGTTACTTTGCCGCCTGTAAGAAAGGTAATTTACACCAGCGCTTTAAAAGAATTATTTACAATTTTTTAAAATAATTTTTTACTCATAAAAGGGAACATAACACCCCATTAATGCTCTCGGAATTTCCTGTATAAAACATACAAGTTTGCATGTCCTGAAAGAGTTTGCCCACTCGTCTATCAGATACTTATCGAAAATACACAACTAGTAACATTTTACATTATTAATAATAAGGATGTTTTTATGTTTATGTGAAGGTGTGTGTATGTGTGAGAGAACGAGAGAGAGTAGAGTAGTTTTTTAACAACAAATTTACGAGAGTAGACATCGGCTCAGTAGTTCCAGAAATATAGCTATAGATGTTTGTTCGTCTTCATACCGCAACTATAGGTAAAGACTTAACATTTGGCTCACATATAAATCTCAAGATCGTCAATGCCCGTAGTACCGATACAGGAGGCCGCCAGCGCAAACCGGGACCTCTTTATTTAGAAGCAGGCTCTAAATATAGTGATTTGTTTTATCATCCATCCACGCCATCATGAGTTTCTTTACGAACCTTAATTATAACCTTTGGATAAAGTTACATTAAAAAAAAAGTTTTTGAGATGAAAACCAGCATCGTATCGCTCGTAGTCTCGTGCTGTGTTGCTGTATTTGAAATTTCGCCCAAAATATTAGTGATAGCAAAATAATTCTGGTAGTTGGTGTAGTTTTTGAGCCATTCAATCACATGAAAGTATCCTAAGTGGCACACAGTAAACTAAACTCTATGATATTCACATCAAAACACCAGTACAAAGATGTCTTACAATGTCAGAATGGCAAAAATAATTCTAATTACTTTTCTGTAAAATAAGGTCGAAATTTACGTGTAATGATATATATTACGTTGCGAATTTTAACTTCCATCGTCACAATGATGACTCTCATCGCGAAGTCAGCAAAAAGATAAGCCCCTGAGATGTACCAGCACCGCTTCCAGTTTCCATATGAGGAGTAAGGAGCGACGAAACCTGTTGCGCCGATATTGTTGAGACGAAACAGAGCATGCGAAGCCTGTTGAAACTTAATATTCCATCCGTTGTAACAAAGTAACAAATGCCCTAAAGGAGTGCCGTGACGTGAGATGACATGCCTGCAATACAACCATGTGTTTCGTATGTTGTAACGCTTTTTTAATGTGTACGCGTTGTCAAATTTAGTATCTTTTTTGAAGCTGATAATTTACGATGTTTTATTTATTCACTAGATAGCGGTTGTCCAAATCTTCAAAGCATTTGATCAATCTAAAAATTTAATAATAAATGTACATTTTTTAAAAACAAGCGTTTATTTGCGTGACTGACCGTTGAGGAGTTCCTTCGTTTGGAGACATTTCCGGGTGTGAATCAGGTCATGCTTACCATAAAAATGCATTGTCATCGGAACTCAACCTACATATCAAAACCGTAGAATAAGAGGAAGTGGTTCTAATTCAGCTTGCAAGATTTGACCTACACTGACTTTCAAACATTGCAAGCTAAATAAAAGCTGAATTCCCTGAAATACCTGAATGTAAATAAACAGTAACAGTAAACAGTTGAAAAAACAAACACAATTACAGCTTGTATTTGTGTTCATTCTTTGATACAAAACTTTGGATACAATTCATTATCAGATTTAATTTTTTCACGCAAAAATGAGACTTGACTTGACTTGACTGCAAAAGGAACATTTGAAATCACACAAAATTCACAGTTAGAAACTCATTCTGTCAATCATCTGTGAGTAGTATGAAAAGTTTTATTTATTAAATTTAATGTATTTGTAACACATATTATAGATAATTTTAACTTTCTGCACTCCTTTTCCATATAAACTTTTACTATGTCAAATCTCACACTCCTCCGTGGGTGGGTACCAATGTCAATATTTGTGTTTTTTAAATAAACGGAGTTGCACATTGTGATTTTCATATGAAACACTGAACTAGGAAAAGTTATTTTGAAGGTCTCGACTAACAAGACATTGCCATTATTTATGACTACGCGCGCAGCGGCGCTCATTAATTTAACACGGATGTAGACAAACTTGACACTTTATAATATTAGTATTAATTTTCAAAAGATACTTGCACGTGAGAGATATATTACGCCTCTTTTGGGATTAATAATTTTGGGATTTTATTGCATTTGTTGATCCACGAAATCATGTGAACATAAAACGATCGACTAATATTACGGATTAATAAAATCGTGTACACACACACACTCACAAATAGGTACTTACTTCTGAACTATGATATTATAAAAATATGTTTCACTTCATTTTTTGTTTTGCGAGAGAGAAACTCGAAAAAGTGTTGGGAATTTCATTTTTATGGTCAGTATGTTAACATTTACTTATTGGTGAATATATAATTTTTCTTATCAAAAATATTATTATATCTGCCGTATATAATGCGCTTAATAAAAATAAATATTATCCGTCTAAAATATGTTTTTTTTTATTCAATCCTTTTTATATTAATGTGTTGGCTGCCAATTTTCACAAAATAGAAACGTGGCTAATGATAAACGTAATCGAGGGGATGTGTACGCATTCAGATTTTTGAAAAAAATTAGAAATTTTTACAGTTTTTTTATTTTATAAATCAAAGTAAAATATACAAAATTACTTGTATACAGGTGTATTATTCACTAAAGTCCTTTTAGGGGGTTCTATATCAACAATCAAACATATATCGGCAAAAAAAATTGAAAATGTCTCCCAATTATAAATAAATAAATAAATAAATAAATAAATTATGAGATAAACGAATTCAAAATATTAGAGAAATCGCATTAATGTTTGAGAACGCTTTTGAATGTAGGCGCTAAGTCGATAAGTCGATCATCGACCCCGTACATGGTGATACAATTTTTAATATTTCATTACCACCCTTGAGTCTAGGACAGGAATATTTGGCCTAGTTGAGTAGGGCCCAAAAATAATTGTATATGATCTAGGTCATACCAATTATTAATAAAAAAAAAGAAATACAATCTGTATTATATAGATGTCTGTATAAATATTGTTTTTCTGAATTAGTTTTGTCTGGTAATTTGATTGTAAGCCTTTTTTAAGTTTACTACCTTTTACTATCATCTAGTGATGTGCTGGATCATTAAAAATATATATCCGCGGATACGGATTCAAATACGGATCATTGGTGTCCAGATCCGCGGATACGGATGCGGACCTTACTCAGTCAAGTCAGTGCGTGCAACTTTGACACTACAGTTGGCTCATAATTTAATTAATATCTTATAACTTTTCTATAATAAATTTAAATATTTCATTATTTTAATAAGCATATCACAAAGATTTGAGATTGATCTCATTATAAAGATAGTTTAATTAGTACCTTTGAGGCACTATATGTAATTCACTACAATAAATGTTTTAATATTTGTGTTTTGTAATATAAATGTGCAAAATATGTGATTGCTTTTGAAGTATTTCATTGCTACCTAATCATCTATATTTAGAATTTCGTATGTGTTATGAAATTTAATATAATCTAAAGGATACCTTCAAGATCCGCCAAAAAGTAACGGATACGGATCGTGCATCTTCCTCGGATACGAATACGGATACAGATCTTGCGTCTTCCTCGGATACGGATACAGATCTTGCGTCTTCCTCGGATACGGATACGGATACAGATCTCCGGCACATCACTACAGTAACATCTAATAATACTATATATAGGTAATTTTAATAAAGAAGCAAATGACGATTATGTATTAAACATTAGGTGATTTATTTTGGAATACCTTCATTAACCTTATATTAATATTTTATCATTATTTAGATATGACTTATATTGACAATAATTTAATTGTACGTAGCCTTAACTTTTAAATATCTTAATATTTTTGTATATTTATGCAATATTCAATAGTCTAACATGGGTCATGCGGTGGCCTATTAGGTAGGTATGACTATTGGTATTTTATGTCTTTATGATGAAAATATAAATAAATAAATATTTTATCAGCGCGCGTCGAAGTCTCTCCAGAGCGTTCATGAGCAGTGCGCTACGAATAACGAGGCTATACTCCACCGAGATCAGCGTTCCATTATTTATTTACATCGCGTATAATCTATACTCTTCGAACAGTTACGTCAATTTGAAGTGTAATAATTATAGTGCGGTCCGCCATTTTGTCAGCTCCGTATCTCACCTTTTCTGGTGGGCTCGTTAAAACGGTTCCGCCGGCTGCGGCCATTACCGGGCAATGCAGGGGTTAATGTCCAATCTCTTGATTATAGCCGTCTTTGTTCACCGCGAGACCCGTACGACAGCGGACACCTCCTGCGTGCGTCTGGGCCATCAGCGTACAGATGATTCACATTGACCGAATTTGCTCACCACGAGATTCCTTATGAAGTTTGCTACAAAAAGGCATTTTTTTTTAGCATTAATTAAATAATTTAAATCATGTTACATAGTTATCAAATGGTACCAAATTACTTTTGTTACTAAATAACCAGTCGAGCAAGATACATAATACTGTCTCCTAAAGGGTTTCCCTCCCTCAGCCCCCCTCAATTATCTCTAGAATTAAACTGGATGACTGGAGGGGATCTCTATAGACATGAATGTCACTAAACATAGCAAGGGCTTATGTGCTACCGGATGGGAAGCAGTGTATTATTATTATAATTATTATTAAGTAATTACAATATTTAGGAGCTAACTCCCGTGTTACTGTTGAGTTTAGTAGGCGAGGAAAAAAAATTAATGCTTAACAACTCGCAGTCTAAGAAGGAAAGGGATCAAATACTGACCTATGAAGAGTATTCCACTGCCGAATTGTTCTGGAAACAAACGAATTGAACCCAATGTTCCGTTTTCTCATGATAGGTTTTATCCTGGAAGGATGGTCATTACGGCCAACATAAGGAGGCTTAGAGAGCTGGGATCTTAAAGCAGACCAGGCAGGCTCATTCGTCACAGTCTTATATAAACTAGTTAACCTGAATTCAAAACGCCTTCTACTTGTATCTATTATAACAAATTTCAACTGTCCTGATTATCGTAAAATCTTTTAAAAGAATTAAAAAAAACTCTACAAAACACTTTTGGTTGCCCGAAGGAACTTACAATATGAGCGAAGGCTATAATTGAATTAAGGCTCCTTGTTACGGACGGTTTTTAGCCGTGCATAAACACGGCAATCGACCGCGTCTGCGCACGGTCGACAGTTGTACGAGTATGAGTCACTACGGGAACTTGTACGGAACCGGGCGACGCGCGGGCGCGGTGCGGTCAAGCGGGGGATATTGATCAAGAGTTTTTGATCAATATCCATCCATATGCTGTTCATCAAAAAAATATATTAGAGCCAATAGAGCAGGACTTATGCTATCGTGCATATTAGAATTTTCATGTTTGAGTTTTCGCTGTGGTTTTGCTGTCAAAAACACCAACTACGAAAAAAGTAGTGTCAGATTGAAAACCACGCCTCTAAAAAACACCCATTATTACGTCAGCTGCTAGCGCGTGTTGTTTGCCTTAATTCCCTGCAATACATATGAAATTTATTAATGTTTTGTGGAAAAAAATAAAACTCAATTACAGCTTGTATTTGTATTTAATTTTTGATACAATTCATTGTCAGTTTTAATTTTTTCATGTATAAATGAGACTTGACATTCATAGAAGCATAAGATGGCATTAATAATTATTTTTGTTCGACATTGACAGACTATTCAAAAGGGAACATTTGAAATCACACAAAATTCACAGCTCGAAACTCATTCTGTCAATCAGCTGTCAGTAGTATGAAAGTTTTATTTATTAAATTTAATTTATTTGTAACACATATCATAGATAATTTTAACTTTCTGCACTCCTTCTCCATAAAAATTTTACCTATGCCAAATCTCACACTCCTCCGTGCACGCAATATGCTTAAAAAGGAATTCGAAGTTTTCCTTCACGTATATATTAATATATAGATTTCGCTAAATGTAGATAGGTATTTTATAGTATTTTGTATTATAAGAGTATGTATACGTATATTATAGTTATTTAATTCTATTAATAAGCTTGTAGAGAAAAGCAGTACTGTTACACAAGTCTCGATCGCTTGGACGTAATTAAATAACGTATTTAGTTATATTATAATTCTACCCACTAATTGTGGTTATTAAATGAATAAATATCAACAAGGCTAAAATAATAAAATATTATGATAAATATATAAATAAATAACAAATCCGTCTATGTATAAATACTGCACAACGCTCATATCGTTAATTAAAATAATTTTGTAGTAAATCTTAATGATTACATTATTAGATTAGGTTATAAATAAATTATTCTTTTTATGCTTTTTTTTGAGCTATCCATCAAAAAAGACATGATGGATGGATTTTGTTACGCAATTGTTTTTGAAAGCCAAAATTAAGCATGTTTTTTTTTATATTTTTGAACGGTTAAGGTGAAATACTTTAACTTAATTTAGCGTTATGGTTTGCCATAACCAAAAAAATGTCATGACAATTTGGCAGTTAACTAATACGTAGTTTATTATGAATTGTGTATTTTTTTGTTTTGTGTTTTTTTCTTAATTCTATAATTTTTTAAATCAAATAAAGTATAGTAGGTCTCAATTGTTATTTTTTTTACGATTATCTTATTACTTTCTAATTGCCTTAACATTGTTGAATGTATCAAATGCCATAGTTTTATAAATTTTTGTTTCTTCTATAATAACTCTATTCTTATAGACATTACTATAATTGATAAATGATATATTCCCGATAAATTATAATAAAACTTAGGATCTGTTTAATTATTTCCTTTGTGTCTTCAATGGCGAATGGAAAAACCTTTGCTACAAACGAAATCTCATTTTTAAAATGAACCGGCAATATTAACGACGCTTGCTCAAAAAAATATTTTACTTGTAATACCTAGAGATCACGATTCATTGCATCTCGCTCACTCTTCGGTTTTTATCGCTCGCCTTGATTCAGATCTCAACTTTACGGCATCTCGAATCGATGCGACCTGTTGAAATGTCGGACTAAACAAATAAACGTTAAAATTACCCCCGGCCATCTTTTACGACTCGCTCGAAACGAGCGTTTGTCACTCGACGCGCCATCATTGGCTAATCGGGTAAAAACTCGTCTCTCGCTAAAAATAAACACCGGTTCTATGTTAGGCGCTTCGGAACGCAGATCCTCTTATCTTAAGTCATACTCGCCGACGCACCAGTGAGGCTGGGCGGTATAGCCTTGACTGGACGCGTTTCGTGTTGTATATCGCCGTCGGTGACACAGTTAGCGTTTTCACTTTTAATCTAACCAATATTAAATTCATCTATAATTTCATCTCATTTCCTTAGTAATTTTGTAATTATTTTGACATTCTGATCAAGACGGTCGTTTCATCATCAAATGTTTAATTACCACAGTTACGGTGTTAATTTTTGACGCGTGGGCATTGGTTTGTTGGTTGCTTGTTAATAGCTTCTTAATTTTACCAACGTTGATCATTATTTGACATATCATCATACTCGTGTATTATTCTTGTGCAAAGAAAACTACAACAGTGAAGTGACGTTTCAGTGATTCCAATTCGACAGAGTAGTTAAGATTTTCTTAACCAAACTCAACATTAAATTCACCCGGCGTTGAAACATTAACATTAACAGCTCCGGATTTCTCTAAAATTTTATCATCAGAGCTCCCATTAAAAAATATATTAGTAGCTCTGAAACCTCACCCACTAAATTCAACAGTATTACCGGAGCTAGCTTTTAAATTAATAATAATATTCACAAATACAGATCACATTGGATCCTAACTTTAGTCCATCTGTCCAAATTCCGACACCAGAAAAACAAAAGTTGCCTCTCTTGTTATCAGAATCTTTTAAATATAACATTCAGGTTAATCGCTTATTTGATTTATTCTGATAAAACATTAAATTGTTTTATATACTTTATTTCTGTCTAGAAAGTGTGTTCTTATTCAAGCAATGTAATAATAAATAGTAAAATTAATACTGAAATTAGACAAATAAATATTAAAGTTTAAATCTATTTCTCGAAATACATTAATCAATAAATCAATATGCACATAGATGTCTTTTGTTTCTGATGTGAACGGGCATTCCCTTCGTCTTTTGTAAAATGTCAATAGTCTTTCCCGTTCGTATTGTCTTGAAGTTGCTATTGGTCAAACATAGCAATAGCATTATTTGGACAATCCGTGCCTTGTTAAACTACTTACAAATGTACATCTGCTAAATAATTCTCACGCAGTAATTGGTACACGCTAATTTCTGCAAACCCTCCCTGGTTTTCCTACTTGGCTTCGATAAAGTTTACCAATACCACATAATATTTAGGTTGAATTATCTTAGTGATTCGTCTAGGTCATGGTAATTTAACTACATAATGAACTTTAAGTGTAGTGATTGAAAATCAACTAAGTTGCGTGGATATCCAATCAATTATCTATTTCTGTAATTGGTGAGTACCTGTTTATTTTCAATAAAATTTCTCGTTAAGATTTTATTTTAAACGAACTTAAGAGCGGTCTCAAAGACCCTTATAATAATTATTCGCTTACAGTTCCCAAAATCTAGTCGGTTCTTCGGACAAGCCGTCTTCAATTGTTTGTTCAATATTATCTGCTATAAAATATCAAGATAATAAAACAAGAACCTGACCTCTCACAGCTAGGCCCTACGATTACTCGCACCTGTGTAACCAACTTGTGATGGGTTGCTGCGTTGCCTATCTCCACTTGTGCCCGTGGCACTTTTAGCTCATTCGATGTGCGTTTTGGATGGCCATAGGGGCGATGGTGGGTTATTGTTTGTAAAAAAACATACAATGGTATCATGACATTCTTTTAATTCATCAACTTTCTGACTTTTACCATACTGATCTTTGTTTAATAACTTTAAAAATTTTCGCAACGCTGTCCACCACGGACAACATTCCTAGTTTAGTTCTGTATTAAAACAGTTTTTTTGTTTCTATTATATTAATGAATTTCTTAAATTGGCGTATTTAATTTTCTTTTTTATGTAATTATGGTATAAATTTTAAATCTTTTTTTTTTCATTTATTTTATTTTGTTCAAAGTCGTTTAATATATTTTAATGTAATTCTTTTTTGACTGTAACTTAGTTGGATTACCGTAGTTTAGGAGTGAATAGGTAGGTACTTCAATTTATATTATCTTTACATCGTTACCTGTATTGTGTTCAATTTATATTGGGTAACCGCAATAAATAAATAAACACGGGCATAATATTACAATTTATAATAATTATAAAGTGGCGTTGAACATTCTTTTACGTGTTTCTATTTGCGCACATAGTTGAGTTTGTATTATTAATTTTAACTGGCCAGTAATAAATAATACGTCCCGACAGCCGTGTCGTCAAATATTTTTAAATTTCGAATGAATTTTAATATCGAAATATCACTTTGTTGAAATGTACTTTACGTGGCAAAATTCAAAACTATCATTGCGATAATAAATGATCAATTTATGCCAAGGCGTGTCATATTTTAGCAGAAAGTCCGGTATTTCTGGTAAACTATGAACGAACATGTTTTCTTATTTACATTTTATTATTCATTAAATTATTTTTTTTTTTTAAATAATTTCGGCGCCTCAAAGGTCAACCGTCCAACTCAATAATCTCAATTGTTTGTAAGTACGTCTAAAAATGTTGACTGGACGCCACGTTAAGGTGTAGTGAACCACCCCGTGACGTAGTGGTGTGACCGTGTGAAGTTTCCAATCCAAACGTTTGGGTTTTATCGCTAGCAGTACTTTCAATATTCAACTGGGATTTGCCAAGATCTGTCGACCGGGTTAAGCAACACGACTTGTTAGCTGTCTGCCTTGCATCACGAAGACAGCAAGAAGGCTTTCGGAACTGCGTACACCAACTTACGTTTGATGCCATTTCTTTACCCAGTCGTTCGCTTGTATTTATATTGCTCAAGCGGAACTATATTCAGTTTTCTGAATAAGGTTTCACCCCATAACTCTTCGTGTCTGACCTGTCATCTTCGCGTGTCCAGTTTCCTCGGCGTATTCTTCGCATATTTCATACTGGCCACTGCTGCGGGCTCTCTTCAGGCCGGACCAGCAACCGCTAGCAAATATCTAGCTAGTATCTTCAGTATGACCACAAAATGTCAGCTGTTATAATATATTAAAAAATAAAATACGAGACTAAAAATATTGCTTAACGGTAATAAAAACGACGCAAAAAGTTTTCAACTGAGCGGATTATTGATTTCTATCGCTTATTTCGACGCCAGACGCATTTTAATATGAATTTTACCCCTGATATAAAAGGGGACTTTTAATAGTAGGGGCGACTGAGTGCCCATACAGCAGACTGCACTTTAATCTCCAACGATGCAGCTTTTATTGTTGTTGGGGGGGGGGGGGGGGGCAGTAAAACTATGCTTTGACTAGCATTTTTTTTATTTAATCGAAATAATTTTTATTGAGGGTTGTTATTTTTTTAAATTAAGATAAATCCCTTATCAGATTATCTTAATTTAAAGAAATGCTTCTGTTATGATTTTTACCCGTGTTTTAAAGAAATGATGTGAGCGAGAGTTATCAAATTATATTTGTACCACAATCAACCTGAGTGTTCATAAAATATTCGGTATAATAATCATCAATCATATTGAATACAATACACAAACATATTTATTTATTTGAATTACAAACATTAATATTAAAACGCAATTGCAAGGAAGTACATGTATGAGTGTGTGTGTGTGTGTGTGTGTGTGAGCGTGTGATGTGTTTAAACCAGCGTGCTAACTCTCTCATTAACAGACTTCACAAAACTATCACGACTTGAAAAATGTCAGTTTCGCCAAAATTACAATTGTATGTATATAGAATTCTATGAATTGTATGCGCGAAGTTAATGTTAAAACAAATGTCAGTACGTTATAAATGTAACAATTGCTGCAGCGACACCTTACCAGCGTCCCCAGTCTAGCTCAATTACGCAGTGTTACTCTACCGTACCCAAAGAAGTTTCACATCAAAGATAAAATTTATTATCGCGAACAAATAATAACGCGTCATTACTCTTAATGACGTCATATACTATATAGCCCTGCTCTCAATGCCCTTCATGTCGACCACACCCTAGTTAGTTCCCTTCGCCCGCCCAAAATGACCTACCCTATTAAATATCAAATTACGATATTTGCCCCCCACTTCACCCGACCCTCCCCTTCCGTCCTCTCAACTCACGCGAGCATCTTCACTTACTCATAACTAGATCTGATAATAAAAGTTCTATTAATTAACCACGTATAGTAGTAATTCTCATATAGCTAAGAAAAAGAAATCCATATAAAATTATAAATAATCTATTGAACGTTTGGTGCGCGTATTGTTGTGTTCCTGACCTATGCAATTAACCTACATTACAATATTTGCGCGCGGGGAACCTACTCGCGGTTCAATGTCGTCAATACATTTGTAGGTACGGTAACAGTCGGTTTCTGGGTCTCGACGCCGCGCGGTCTGATAATTTATTAAGTGCCCATACTTTAAAATGTTTTTAAGACTCTTTCTTTTGCTATTTTAGACCAGTTTTTTTTTGCTTTATTTACAAAGTTGTTCTAAAATCACTGCTTAAAAGGATACTGCTGACTTTAAGTTCACCGTGCATAATTAAGCTCAACAAAGTTTTCAAGTACATAGGTGTAAGCTTTAATTGGCCTGATTATTAACTCTTTGGATTTATATTGTATCCGCTACTATTTCGCTGAGTGCGTACCTGTTTAATAAATAAATAAATAAAATCATCATCGAAAATCGACTCGACTGTATCCGCCATCCCTTTTTTTCTTACGACCGTCGGCAGAAAATGAAAAGAGACGCCGGCGTCCAGTCGATTATCGATTGGCAGCTAGACTAAGGCCCCTGTATGTGCCCACTGAGGGCATATAGGCCTCCCTAAGCATTTGATGACATCAACCCAACGCATTGCGTGGTTCTAGGGCGCCATTGCAAGACTTTTTTGGCTCATCCTATGTAAGAAGTTGTAGATAGGTAAATTGTGACTTCATAAATACTTAACATCGTATTGTATACTTTCATAAGCACTATGCCGCATTCTGACAATCTCTTTGCGTATGGCTTATAGCTTTATCGAGATCTTTAAAGTGTATGTCATGGCTCGATACAACATTAAATTTGTGCCACAACTGGGCGACATTTAGGTAAGGTCGAGGGCAAATGAAGCTTGACCTTGATTCTGTTGCACGCGTCAATACTTATTTTATTTCAGGAAACAACAGCTTACATAGTAAAATTACAATAAACAAAAAAAAACAATTAAAACGCAAAGCCAATAACAGTTTCCTCCAAACTTAAAAAAATAGAAAACACGGGAGCGAGGCCGGGACCAGGAAGTAGGGAGTAGGAGGGGTTGGGGAATGCAGACAATCACCAGAATATAATATAAAATATAAAATAAATTCTACATATACATATGGATATAAATATACTACTCAAGGGCTAGAGTAGACTATCGATGTCACTTAACATACGTCAAATAATGTTTTTCGCTTCCAATTCGTCTACAATAAACGAATTTATTTGTTATGATTGCCTTAAATTAGGAAAATATCAATTAATAATAATGGAAAATGTGATTATTATATTTTTTTTCGTATATGTGTTTTGTCTATAATTCTTATATGTGTTTGTTATTCATAAGAAATATCTAAGTTTGTTTGCATTGTAAATGTAGTATTTAGGTATATTTTTTATGATTATACTATAATCATTTTCGTTGTAATAAGTTAAAATGTGTTCTAGATTAATATATTAGATTTCTTTAAAATTAAATAAATATCATTTGATTATCTCTCAATCGAAGTGATCGCGCTTTGATCAAATAGAAATAATAATAATAAAAAAATAATCCCGCTAACACTTCATTGATCTGTGCCCACTAATGAGTGATGCTCTCGCGCGCACCGGCTCGTCTGATCGTACGTTTCGAAATGATCGCCCGCCGCGGCCGCGTGTTTCTTCTCAACTATGAATGCAAATGCAATGAATGCAAATGAACTCGTATGTTTGCCTTGCCTACTGGGCTATTCCCGGAGCGTCCTTTGTACCCGTCAAGCTGTTTGTTTAAGGCGCTTCAGGACGCGACTATGCGAACGGTTCACCATATATTTTTGTGTGAACGGTTGACTATATATTTTTGTGCGAACGGTTCACCATATATTTTTGTGTGAACGGTTGACTATATATTTTTGTGCGAACGGTTGTTCACCATATAATTTTGTGTGAACGGTTGACTATATATTTTTGTGCGAACGGTTGGCCAAATATTTTTATTGCGAAATGCCCTGATCAGCTGTCGGATTATAACTATTGAACCTGGCAAATTGATGAGACGTCAATAAATATTAATTTTACCAAACCAATCACTTTTCGCACGCCTTTCGCATGTTTCTGCACGCCTATCTATATAAGAAGAAAATAAACAAAAAAAAAATGGGTCTGCGTTGGCCAGATGGTGGAAGTTATACTTTTTTGGCCATTCGCACACACCCACTCACACACACATAAAAAACCGGATATATAAATGAAAACGTATAAAAAGGCACTCTACGGATTTTACTCCTAACGCGTGACGCGCTTTCTCGACCAACATCCCATCCCAATGAGTACAACGGGCGCAAAGAAGTATAACTTTAAAAATCAATTGCGCTAAAGAAGATTTTTTAAGAATTTTGGTAAAAGCTTATAACAAATATGAATTCAATTATAAGCACGATATTAGTCGTAAATATGCACAGTCAATATAACGAGACAACACAACTAGTATAATGTCTCAAACATCTTTTTCATATAAATCGTAGTGCATAATCATGCCAATGGATTAATGGAAAGATGGAGAATTCGGCTGTGCAATCAGCTATTTCTCAAATCGACTGTTTATTTGATCGTTGACATTTATATGGAAAGCTTTCATCAGACGCTTTGGTCCTGTGGCCATTTGAGGCACTCAGGTTGTAAAATTTTAAAGGACGCCTTAAAAGCTTCTACTTTGACAGCGGCTCACTTGGCGTCACTCGTCACTTGGCGTCACTCGTCACTTGGCATCCGTCTCTACAGTTGTTTTATGGTCTCTACAGTTATTTTATGGTCTCTACAGTTATTTTATGGTCTCTACAGTTATTTTAATATGCGATCAAAAGAATCTCGTCGGTTAACATAAAAGTTATTTTGATAACATAGTATGTTACCTGGCCTCTTTTCTACCTGGAAAAATCCAACAGTATTAATATTCATAATTACAAACAAAACTTATTACTAGTATATAAAACCAATTATGGATTTCGGACATTTTGCATATTAACATTAGCATAAGAAATTTAGAACAGTGTTCTTAAAATATACTCGTATATAGATTATGAATATTATATACGTAAACAGTAGAAGTTTTTTGGTGTATTATGTGTAATTTGTAAGTGATTAATATATGTTAAATGAAAGTAATAAACTAAGTATGGTTTTAGTATGTTTAAAAATAATTTATGATAATATAAATATAATATGTGTGTATATTCTATATGTAATTGCAATTACAAGTACTTATATGTTACATGTTAAAATTAACCAATAACAATATAATTAGGTTTTATTTGTCTTTACTAAAAATGATATTGGAAATCTCTTTTTTGAATGATAATAAGGAGGTATTCATTATATCGATTTTTGAAATATCACTATTGTTATAGAGGGTGCAGATACGTGGTACGGAATACTCCGGCTAGGTAGAAAAAAGAAATACGTTATTATACGACATACGAAAAGAGCAATTATTATACCATTGATTGGCTCAATTATTATACCAGTAATTATTATACCAAACTAATAAAATAATGTGAATTACCGCACAGAAAAGGCTTGTCGCCGTGCGCCGTAACGGTGTCAAGGTCATTATCGATCGGCGCGGTATTGTAATTCGCGCGCTGACCAAGTTTATACCATTTACCAAATATACAATTTATCTGTTAAAAAATACTATAAATTTCGGGATGATTTTTTTTCGCATTTTTTTTATATAATTTCTTACTCATAATAGGTTACACAAAAACCCCCTTAAGTCTTCGAAAATGGTCTTGAGACACCTTGAATCGAATAAACCGAATGAACTTTTTCTAAATTCTCTTAATTTCTTACCTCAAAAATCAACCTACAACAATACAAGAGTCTAAATTAAAATGAACCGAGTGCAAACGCAATTTATCTGAATGTTTACTTTCTGCGACTAACTGCGTTTGTAGTTTTTTTAAATATTTGTTTAAGATGATACTCTGCGTTGATTATTCATTTATAATGGCAACACTGCTTTATATAATGTCTTTTTTTAATAACTCTTGCAATATTATTAATTTCTTCTATTTCATTCTAGGAACCACAAGCAGAGCATCCTCTGGATCGGCTGCCTCCCACGCGATGGAGGCGCAAATCTCGCCAGCATCCCATCATCACAACTGCACAACGGAGGTATGAAGTCCAATCAAATTTATTTTCCCGTTTAGTGTCTGTCTTATATTTATATTAGGGTACAGAGAACAATTTTTAACTTAGTACAAAATATGAGCGAGCTTTGGCTGCAACCTTTGTTAAGTAGACTTTTAAGTTCAAATATGAGCGGTTCATTTGCCTATACATTTTTAAAAAAATTGTTAACTGTCAAGAATATCATACATGACATACAGTCATAAAATAAGAGTAATTATAAGATTGAATAATATACACAGAGTAAATGAAAGTTATTATACACTACATAAATTAAATATAAGATTAAGTTTATAGATGGTGTAACAGGTGCAACTTCTATTAAAAGTATTGTTTAAAAGGCAGAAGAATAAAATAAAACGTGTTAAATAATATTTGATTCATAAATTTTCCCTATTTTCTATTACCCAATTATTATTATTATTATTTATTGTGGCATATTTAATTTGACAAAAAATAGAAATGTAGTAGTAGAAATCACAGTTATAAATGAATATTACAAATGCACCGGGAGCGATTAGCACTGCTACATTTTGTGCCCTGCCTTCTTTACTAGACTATGTCTGTACTAAGGAAGGCAGTGTTATATTGTGCTACAACTGAGAATGTCAAACCGTCAATGCAACTATAGAGATATATGAAAAGTGTGTCTGTTTGTAAGAAAAACAAATCAGAATATAATATAATAAATTATTGAGCAACTGGTAGCTAATAGGCTAAAGTGAGAGGAGGGACTATCAGAAAATAATAAAATAAAATAAATCAGTGTCTTATTTTTAATTTTGTGTCTTTATGGTAAGCTTTTTAGTTAACTATTTTAAAGCTTCGTTGCATTATTTACGGGGCTTACCAGTGATAAATGAACCATTTTAGAATTTTTTGACTATCTAGCGTCAGTCCTTAACTTAAAAACTACCAGTAAAAATAAATTGTTTTACTCTTTAAAAAACAATACTTTTTAAAATCATTTGAAGACGTCTTTCCAGAGATTTCTTTCTTTGAGAATAGACTAATTATGTTAGATTTATTTTATTAGTTATTTATATTTATTTTTAAGTAAAGCCTTCCCTTTGTATGCTTTCCTCCTATTACTAAATTTTTGGAGTATGACATAGTTCTATAGTTAAAAAAAACACTAAAAACACTAATAGCACTAAAAGTATGCTGCTGCCCTCTCATTTATGTTTTACTGTAATTTATATTACCTAATAGTTTGATACCTTAAATGACCTAATCTATAATCTCTTATCTCTTAGATAATAATATTATTATTTTGGTATAATATTAATAATCCATTAACTTTGTCATTAATATATGTTTTTTTTTATTTCAGGCCACCAGAGAGAAAAAGAAATAAAAAGAAATCACACCAAACACCACATATAAATGACCCGGACGCCGAGCTAACAAATCCCTATCGACCAACCGACTGTCTAAACAGAATTGCCCCACACATCGACTTCGAGAGGTCCAAATCTCAATGCAACGACAAGACTGAAGAACTAGATCATAACTTCGACGGAAGGAAGGACACGGAGAGGCGAAGATCGAGGAGTAACCGCCAGTCACGGAGACACACAAATTCAGTGTGCCATAATTGCGAGGAGTTGGCTCTTAAGGTCGCCCACCTCTCCAAGTCGATAATATACTTTGTTCCTAACAGTAGTTCAGTCAGTTTTCTCGATTCATCTCTGGAAAATACCAGCTCAGGACCAATATCCTTTGATTCCGGAATCGAGCAGAACAATTCGCTTACCTACCGAGAAGCGACTTCACCGAATTCTAGTCCAAGATCATGTCTATCACCAGTCAAGATTGTTAAAACTTCCAATTGGAATACAAAATTAGTCACTGATTGCACTTACATTGAACACCATAAAGAAAACAAAGATGATAGGGAAATTGTATTCAATCATAAAACACGTTCTATAGAAACACAAACAGAAATTTTCGAAGACGCAGACCAAAAAGTTCCCGATTATGACATTATTAATGGTAGTCTAAATAATTCGAGCTTTTCCGGCGATCAGAGGCTGGCCCAGATTGATGCAGATTTTGATGATCACTATTATCCGGAGTGCCAAAAATGTTTCTCTCCTACTTCAAATCGCTTTGAAGTTGATGCCGAGATCGTTTTCCAGTCAGACTCCAGTGAGAACAAGCTCATTCCCAAGATGCCTGTCGGAACAAGTAAGTTAAATTTAAATATTTCTTTATATACTCCAATGAAAATTTGTTTTATCGTTTAGCCTCTGAGAGTACCTATTAAATTTTATCCAAAATTTCACACCCTTAACTCTCGTGTTATATGTGTAACTTTGTATAATATATTATAATTCATTAAAATTTATAACATACAAGCTGTCCCAGCGAACTCCATACCGTCTCAGAATCTATAAATTAACTTATAATCTAAATTAAATTCAGTTTTTTATTAAAAATACTCAAAATTAATTAAGTTCAATAATTTTTTTCTCACAATTCAAAATGACATAATGAAGCAATTATTGATGCACAAATTACAATAACAAATGTGATAACCTCACAAAGTGAATATCTTCAAAAGCAATTTACCATTAGAAAATAGAATTCCACAGAATACAAAGTCATACAAAGGCGATGAAAAAATGTCTAAAATAAAAATTATTTGAATATAAAATATCTAGGATTGGAACGAGGATAAGAATGTAGAATTAATGGAAACAGATTGTCCATCTTAGGACAGGTGTTTAGCACATAGTTAGATGGACACGTTAGTTAGATAGCACGTTAATTTTAGCACCTTGCTTGAAGTATGGTGGCACAGAATTCGAATTTTAAAAGAAATTGTTTCAATGTTTGAGAACGCGGTTAAACGCATGGGGTGGAATCACGCAGTGACCTTACGCCCGCGCTATCTCAGTACTACGAAGAAAAACAAAGTATTTTAATAATATTATTATTTTAGTATGAAAAATTTTATTTTTCATGAGACCAGTTTAGTTGTCGATATAGATTAACCCCCTAAATGGACATCAGTGAATATAAATACACAATACAAAGTGGTTTTTAACTTGCTCAATTACTGCTAAAAAAAATAGAACTATCACTCTTTAATAACTAAAACATGATTCAAATATCGCACCAAGTCACAAGCATCCATGAAACTATATTGAACTATATACCATGAAACATGAAATAATTTATTAGAAAAAGCACAGTTAATAATATTAACAAAATATAATTAATATTTCGTTGGCCAAAAAATAACACCATCATTTCTTGCGAGCCTACCGATTGTATAAGGATGAGCTATCTAAATCTACTAATCAATGAAGATGAAGATTTAACCAATGCCAATTGAAGCATACGGTTTTGATCTAAATAGCAGGTTTAATGTTTCCAAATGAACCAACATTCTTGTGATTCGTTAATCTCTTTCTCGAATTAAAATCATGACTATTATCTTATCATGTAATCTCTAAACACAAAAATACACCGTTTATTGTGTGAACTTTTTATGACTGTTTTGAAATTCTCTTCAAACAACTCCTGATAACAAAGTAATTTTCTTTGTCATTAGATATTTAAGCAAGCTTTTTAGTATTTTAGAAGAAGTATTGAAGTAAAAGTGAATTAAATATTAAAATGTGTACTTTCCGTTTCAGATCCAGTCAATGCGGCGACAATGAAGACAAGTTTTTCATTAAATTCATTGGGGATATGTCCTGGACCAGATAGTGGACGAGTGACAGGTCACAAAAATGATTTCGAAAGGCCATACAACAGTCTCACCAAGAAACGGTTCGTAACCCAACTTACAACATTTATGGTTATTTGTCAAGATGTTATTAACGATTTACTTATGATAGAGACTTATCGCGATGACATATGCGAGCAAGCGAGACGTATGATACAAGAGGAGTGTACTCGACACAAAGTGGCGTACTTGGGTGTGGTGCATTTTTCACCCTCAGTTGCCGTATCTATATATTTTAAAAGATCGTTCATACTGAGGCCTATTGTGGAAACCACTTTTCCTTTTAATAGTACAAGAAAATGGTTGACCACTTAATTTAACCATCATTAAATTTGTTAAACTTTTCAGTAAGGAT
This sequence comes from Neomicropteryx cornuta, assembly GCA_020383195.1. NCBI lineage: Eukaryota > Metazoa > Arthropoda > Insecta > Lepidoptera > Micropterigidae > Neomicropteryx > Neomicropteryx cornuta. Next base: position 2,877,439 of record JAHKQU010000028.1, read on the forward strand.
CCAAATCGTGAATTGTGGAGGCGTAGTTGGGGTTCCAACCAGAGCACATCATCAGCTCTTAGTTCCAGTCAGAAAGATGATTTTTGGGCAGCACTACAACAGAATTACGATTACATAATGAACAACCATTTAATTGATAGCTGCAAGGTGAGTGATACATAAACATAAATAAATATAAAAAATAATATGGTAGTGAATAATAATGTATGTATTTATAATAATATATATAGAATGAACTATTGAGCCACTAAATGACCGACAAATTATAAGACACTGTTTTTGTTCAACACAATCAATAATAATATTGATAACATTGATTTTCTTCAAAATGTTTCAATCGACGTCCCTTCACATAATATGTGAGAATACCGTCTTTTAGCTCCCGCGATACAAAACAAACGCTAACACAATGGTCACATCATTATATTGTCGATATGATGATTTTTTTCCTCTGTTAGTATAATTTTATTAAATAAATACCCATTTCATCTTCAGTTGCAAAAAACTCTAAATTTAAGTTCCAAATCAAATTATTAAAACAAAATAATAGAAAAATTAATAAATAAAATAAAGTAGGATAAAATATTTAGACGTCATTTTTTTTTCTTTTTCCTCTGACAGGTTGAACGCATTATTGTTTCAAAATGTTTGTTAAAATGAAACGAAAAAATACAGTGACTTAGTTGATCTCATAAAGATACAAATTCAACTAAGATATTCCGTATTTTGTCTAAGAAATCACTCTCTTAGACAAAATACGGAATGAAGCCATTCACCAACGCACCAAAGTCACCGATATTGAGAAACGAGTTGCGCAACTTAAATGGCAATGGGATGGATACATATGCCGTAGAGATGATGAGAGATGAAGCACTAGAGTTCTACACTGGAGGCCCCGTGCGGGAAGTAGAAGTTTGACAGACCACTAGCCAGATGGTCGGGCGATATCAAGAAGACGGCAGGGCCGACCTGGACCAGAACCACCGCAAACAGACCAAAATGAAGAGCTGGTCAAGAGGCATACTTTCAACAGTGGACAGTGGATATGCTGAGAAGAAGAAGAAAAGACTCTCATTTTCAATTGTAGTGGAATTTCCAGTATACTCTTTTTTGTACATTGTACATTACCCTACATTGTCTTTCAAGTTATAACAATTTAAACCCGCATGTTTAGCAATTCTAAAGTATTCATAATAAATCTTCTTTATTTACAGGAAGCGAACGGTGAATTGTCAAAGAACAACTCTCAAGCTTCGCTCCTTCCGGCTACCGTATTCTCTCCCGCCCACAGAAGCACTCAGCCAGCAGCCTCTCCAAGTGAGAGGTATTGGTCTCTGCAGCAGCTGCTTGACGAATACGAGGATATTTGCAAATGGCTGAAGAATATGCAGGATGAACTACACGACAATCCAGAGATTTTGTCCAACAATGAACTTAGAATGGTAATCTTTGAGCTAATAATAATGCATTTAAAAAATAACGGTCATTTGAGTATTTGATCCTACACTGCAGGATAGAGCATGAATCTAGAAATTGTTTTTGCGCTTCCTTTCTGAATGAGTTACGCATTGGGTTTGTACTAAAATGTGTAATGCGGCGCATATGTTTTCTCTCAATAGCGTAAACCACAACTTAAAGCGTTAGAAAGAGAGATGTCGCTATTGTTAGTTCAATAATCAGCACTATTCCACAGTTCATGTGGTAACTAAAATACCGCAATCTAGAGGAGCAGCTAAAGAGTGAACTTTCACTTAATGCCAATAATATTTCATTAAAATAAGCACTCAGTTGAAAAATGTAATACCAAGATGAGGTAGATTCTTCGTGGAGAATAGTTTCTGGACAATTAACTGTGTCTGCGGCTGGGTTATTTGCCAACGAAATTAGCTATCTTAAACTATTATAAAATCAATACCTTCACCTTTCTTTCAAAAATACCCAATGCTCTTTTGTCCATCATTGTTAATGTTCGACTTACCGAACAATATGTTAGGACTAGTATAAGGAGTGAGACCTTTAAAGATTAACACATTAGTTTTTGGGGTCATCTGTTGTGGTTCAACTTCTTATCCGCCATTAGGCCATGGGTCACAACTTATTTTTATTAGCACAACAAGATTTTCTTAAAAATATTTTGTATTATGTAGCTCAATTTTGTGTAACATAGGGTTTTGTATGACTTTATATAAAATATACTGTAGAAATGTGAAATTATGTCTAGTCATCTTTAAAATTTTATCTCAATAATTTGTTGCATAATTAACAATTTAATTTTATCTATACTGATGTTTTTAGACTATTATAAAAATGAGAGTATTTTTTAATAAATATCGCAGGATAAGCTCACAACTCTAATTATAAAAAAAATGCTACTGACTTATGGTGTATGAACTTTATCTGTAGAAAAATTATAAAAAAAAATGTTTTTGTATATCAAATACAGTAAATATGTTTTTACTGATAGTTAAAAGCTACCTAAACTGCCATAAGCGAAAATGATAATTTTAATGTTGTAGTAACTTATCTTTAGATTTAATGACAAAATACAAAGACAAATATTTGTACTGTAAATTATATTGAAGATTCAAATTAAAATGATGTCAACATTTCAAACAACATTTTCTACTCTTTCTCCTCAGGCACGTCTGTCATATGTCTCATCATATGACTATCGGCGTCGTCGTTGGCTGTCACATGCTGTCAACCTGTCGTCGAGTCCCCAACAGGCCACGCAGATGTCTCAACTGGAAACCGACCTAACCTGGAGGGCGGCTCAACTCACCACAATGTGGGACTCTCTAGTCAAAATGCTAACTCCTTCTTCGGATAACTCAAGGATTGCTGTCTCTTGTCATAGAAAAATTGGTTGGTCACTTTTTAAGCTGTAACTATTTTTAAAGCAGTCATCAGTCATCTATAAAGCATACTCATTTAAGACACCTACCCTGTTGTTACTTCTTGGGCTTATATTTACCCAATACAGCATAAAATAGTTCTCACCTGGATTCGTGCAGTCCTAGATAGTCCTCTTTTTTGTCATCAGACCAACACAATGTTTTAATACTGTAATATTACTTAAATCATTTTTAATATTTATTTTCAAATGTATGAGACCTTCACACTGAAGTGTTGGCACAGCTGTTATTTCATATTTATAAATATTACATAATAACAATGACAATAACTTATGACAATTATTTTAAACAACACATAGTGCGGATTTTAAACGCTTCAGTGAGTGACTTTAGATTTATACCAACTAGTGGTCGCCCAGTGGTCGAAATACAACCATAATTATTTAACTTTTAAGTTTGAGCATTATTAAGATTCTTATACCTTATACTGTGAGCTTACCTCTGTAATAACGGCATATATTTTTTTTTAATTTAGTTCTATTGTGTCAGCTGCGAGCGTGTACAAATACGTCATTAGCGTGTGTTGTGTTGCAATACCTATGAAATTTAAAATTTAATGTTAGTAACAGTTGCAAAACAAAAAAAAAACACAATTACAGCTTGTATTTGTATTTATTTTTTGATAGAATTCATTATCAGTTACAATTTTTTTCATTTAAAAATGAGATTTGACATTTATGGAAGTATAAATGGTTAAAATAATTATTTTTACTTGACAATTACTACATTGACATTGACAGACTATTGAAAAAGAAACATTTGAAACCACACAAAATTCTTGAAACTTATTCTGTTAATCAGCTGTCGTAGTATGAACGTTTTATTTTAATTAATTAAATGTATTTATAACACCTATTATAGATAAATTTAACTTTCTGCACTTCTTCTCCATATAAACTTAAACTATGCCTAATCTCACCCTCCTCCGTGCGCGCAATATGCTTAAAAAGGAGGTACAAAGTTTCCTTCACATATTAATATATAGATAATTTCCCACCATTCAAACTGAAGGAGTATATAAATTTTAGTATTTCCTCCAAAAAACTTTTTTTTTTGTAGATCTTTGTAAGTTAGGTTAGGTTCTTCCTGAGTTGTCGCTGTCCTCTATAAAATATGATCATCATGTCTTTTAGAACTCTCTATTCCCTCTTTCATAGCTGGCATCCATTTTTGACCGCAATTGTACCTTTGCGTAAATATTTAACTGTGCTTTTTGCCTAGCAATTTTCTCCAATTGCACTTGACTGGGGAGAGACCAGGTATCAGGAAGTAAAATAGATAAGGTAGTTTAACATTTTCCTTTATTTAACAACTGCTGGCGATCTGTTTGTTACCAAGCTGATAATCATACGTAGATGAAATAATAGCTTTTACAGACGTAGCTGCTTTAAGCTTCTATAGCAACTTGTGTAGTAAAAAATACACTGGTTACCGTTAATAGTTCACATCCGACGGATGTATTGAACTCCCTTCTCATTGTGATCCTTTGTTATAATTTGTTGACATAATTTTATGATGGAGGAATATTTGGAAATGTATTGAAAACTTATGCATATGATGCTTTCAAAGTATTTATCCTTAAGTAAATATTTTTATTGTATACTTTTTACAGAACTACTATAAAAACATCTGTAGTACCCACGCTGCTGGTGAACCACGGAGTCTCTCATTCCATTCATAGAACTCCAGTCCAACTAAATTAAATACATAATATCTGAACCAGACATCTACACTTACAACAGAAATATTGACGCAATGCCCAACAACAGATATTAATTACACAATACCTATAGACATCTATGCTAGGGTCTCTCAATTATAAAACAGTTTTTCTCTATAACCTTGGTAAAAACTAGTTCAACAAAAATCTGCTCCTCCCTAGACAATCATGTTGGCTTTAGTTTTTCAAATTACAATCTCAATCTGTTCAAGTGAACAGAACGGACCTATAAAATATAGTTTTTTGAATTTTAAATACCGTGTTTACAAGACTATTTAATCCCGACATTTCGACGATGAAAACACATTCCGCCTTCAGTGGGAGTTCGACACATCCGTGCGATTCGAACTACTGATGGGAACTGGTGCACTGTTTTGTTCAGTTTCTTGGTCTGAAACCAGACCTAGGGGAAAGGCAATATTATAAATTTGAGTATGAGATAATTGTGCTGTACTCAATATTGCCATTTGAATTTGAAATTGATTTAAATCACTCTGATGGTAATCGATTTCTTCCAATATTTTCCAGATGCATCTTTAATGCTTTAATATGACTCAACTAATCGGGGGAAGATACCGTGAATGACGCCTGTATGGCCTAGCTGTAAGATGTCAGCTTCTGGTTAAATAATTAACTACTACTAGACAATTAGAAGCAGTTGATATGACAGGGTGTCATAGCCATTCTTGTTTTAATGTGCTTTTATGGGCCTATTACACACAGTTGCTTTAGTTTAGTGTAAAGTAACAGGCCCATGAGTTTTCCTGTGTCGCTAAGGTCCACTTGCATGGAATATGGTTGGTTGCACAGCGCATGTAGTTATTAAAAACTACTACTTTATTGGGTCCGTTGGACTCGGTTATCGTTGTTCATGGCCGCCCTCTAAAAACTCCTGTTTATGAAACTTTTGTATTTGTTCTCAGATATAGATGAAACGGTGCGCGGTTTGCGACGCTGGCTACATGAGGTGGAAGGTCGCCTGAGGCCTTTGACGGGAGCCTTTGCCTCCGCCAAGCGGTTGTCACGGCAGCAGCTACTGAGCTTAATGGACGAACATCAGGTCAGTCGGTGTCTTTAATTATTTGCTTGTTAAATTTATTTGGCAGTCACTAATGAAACAGGGGCGAAATATTTTCAAATAAATATTATGGTACTTATGGATAATTGATATTAATTTGAGACATGGCCACTGTCAAGTTAATTTTAATATTAGAGTAATCTGGAAAAAAAAACGTAAATGTACCCATTTTAATTAAATAGGTCATATTGTTCTTAGGTTTGCATTATATTGAATTTCACACTCTGAAGTTTCTGACAGCTGTTAAACAATACCACCAACAGTAATTTTTTTTAGGAAAATATTTTTTAAAAAGAGATATTTACTCATTGCGTATATATTTGCTTTTAATTTTGAAGCTATTAAACCAATTTTCTTGGAACTTTTACTGTGATAAGAGGAATTATTTACTTACTTTTGGTTATCTTTAAACCTTGTAGTTTTAAGAGGAACTTTAAACCTTGTAAGTTATATTCTTCTAAAACCGTGGGTAATCGATACAACATATCGTATTACATTTATAAATATAAAACATCTTTTTTTTCAATTCTCTTTTATTAAATTATAGCGAAAAATATAAAATAAACTGCCGAGAGTATGCTGGCACTCTCAGAATTTTTCAGGAGAGTGAAAGAAAAATTTATAAACAAATTTGCATACAAAAGCAAGAAGCTAAGAAACACAGACAGTTTTTTTAAATATAAATCTTTAGATATGAATTATAACATTTTTCTAACTGATTTCATTTAGAAATTACATTGTTTATCGAAATAAATAGAAAAGATATTCCGTTTTTTATTACTTTATAAAAAATGACATCTTAAAATATGTAAATTTTTTCTTATATTTTAAAAATTAGACAATTTTAGTGAAAAAAAATATTAATAATTAAAAAATATCTTAGAAAGCCACAATATATATATTTTTTAATAATTATTATTTAAAAAAATATATTACAGCACATGTGACAATTCCCCTCAAGTATCTAAGGGGTATTTTTTTTTTAATTTTCTATTTATGGTAAAAAATATATATTATTTATTATTAGTTTAAAAATATATTTGATATCTAGAATCATAATTAAACAATAAAAAACGGGTGTTAAAGAGGTTAAACTTATTAAATTCAACATTGAAATTCTCGGTCTTTCAATTCCGTATGATATAAGATATCATTTCTAAAGATCTCTTTTATTAAATGGTAGATTCATTAAAGTACTAAGCATATTCTACTTGAATCCAGGAGTTATCATTGAGTATCACATTACGCTTTGTCCATGCTTAACTATTCTAGGCGATTGGTAATTTAGTTTTGAAACGAAGTATCATTGAGTAGGGGATAATTTTCCTACTGACAGTCTCATATTTCATTATGTTTATTATGCAACAATAAGATTTTAAAAGACTAAGGTTATGGCAATAGGTCCACTATAGGTTCATGGAAATTTAAAAGTTGCTTGATATCAGAATTATAAATTTTCCGCTTATAGTTTAAAAAGTATCTAAACGTATAAATCTAGAACCTATTTGAAAACTGTACCAAACTTTTACAATAAATTCCGTGGCGATATAAAAATATGTGCTATATTATCACAACTTAAAAATAAATTAAAAGTATACTTCATAGGAACATATGTAAATAAATATTTACAAATAATACCAGAGCTATAAAGTGGTAAGTTAGGTTTTATAATATTTATACTATTCTGTTTTTTCCATGTTTTATCTATGTTTGTGCTAAAATCAACCCCGTCTTAAAATAGATGTTTTCATTGTTGTTTATTATGTAATAATATTTAAAAAGAACTTATCAAAAGGACCTACCTGTTGACAGTTTCTGACTAAGGGGTCTTTGCTTGTTTTTATTGTATGAAATCAAAAAGTTAAAAATATTCAGTGTTGCTGACGGCATCGAAACTCAGAAATAGACATGAGTTAAAGCCCAAACAAGTTTAACGTTGGGTGGTAGGTTTTGTAATATTTTGGTAACACCGTAATATTTTGTATATTCTCAAGTATAGGCATCTAAGATCTTTCCAGCTTTGGAGAGTAAATTCTTTCGAATAGGTATAGTATTATCACGTTACTTTCTACTGTGCTTTTTTACAATGACATTTGTCTAATGTTTAATGTAATTTATAATGACAATGGTGTGAAAAAAAAGCCTTATTAGGAACCCAAGAAAGGCGCGTTCAAATCTGTCAAATCAATAACGGAAAATCTGTCTCAATCCTCTACGGTGCATTTCAACACGATCCAACCCAGTTTTATTATGTATTTCCTATCCTCTTTCGACACAAACACACCCGCTTTTTAACAAGAAATTGACATTTCTGATTGAGTTTTATTAAAATCAGGCATTCCTCATAAAAGGATTTAGGAAAAACCTTTTAAGTTATTTTGTTTTTAATAATTGCTATGACCCTAGGTCACATACAATTATTTTGGGCAATACTCAACTAGGCCAAATGTGCCTGTGCTAGAGTCAGGGGAGATGGTGATAATGAAGCATAAAAAAACGTATGACCATGTGTGGATTCGAACCCGACACCTTAACCATGATCAAAATTATGTTACTTATATCAAAGTAGCTGTTTCAACACGTTACAAATATAATAATTTAGTAAAAAAACACACTTTCATAATTTTAAAGATAGATCTCAATATATTCTATAAGTTTAAACTGCAAATCGTTTACTAGACACTAGTGCCATCTCTCTTGCCGTTTCTTAAATGTTAAATTTGAACTTGCATGAGGTTTGCATCTTGCCTATCTGACGTTGAAATACTACCTTTTGGTTTTCTATAGGAAAATGTGCCACCAAAAAATAGCCCCGTCTGGATTTCATGGTCACTTCTTGGGCGCCTACTAATTTGTACCTCATACAATTAATTAATAGGGGCCCAAAACAAGAACCCGAGATGTAGATGGCACTATTTCTTTTGGTAGAACGAAATAACTTATTTATTTATTTCCGAAACAAGAGCCTAGCTATTACAAAAATAAAGCTACAATAACAAACAATCAAAACATAATAAAATAGAAAAATATATTCGTGAACGAGGTTAGGATTAGGACATAGGAGGGGTTGGGGAATTTACATAATTACCAGAATATAAAATATAGTATAACTCTTTACGAATAATAAGATTTTACCATCTACTCTATGGTTAGAGCTAGAGTAGACACTCTCTTAAATTCCGGGAAAGTAGCGCTGAATATATCAATGGTGCTCAACACGCTATTGTAAAGTTAACATGCTCGATGTATACAGGTTGTTTCAAGACCATTCCCGACTTAAAGGGGTGTTTATGTTCCCTATTACGTCTAAGAAATTGTATAAAAAAATAATTCATGCCCAAATTTATTAATTTTATCAAAGACCCGGCGCGGCACGGCCTCGCTAGCAACCGAATTTATGACAAGAGCGATTTCACATTATCACATAAAGTTTATAATTGTTTTTTACTGGGAAACCATGATGAATTTTGATATGAGGTCAAAACAAGTCATGTTTGAAATTGCAGGGCCAATAATCTGTTTTTTTAATAGGGAATGGTCTTGAAACACGATGTATCATAATCATATCACCATTTTGTTTGCAGATAGGCCAGACAAGGCATCAGATTTAACAAATGTTTACAGTTTAGAAACGATAAGCTTTCCCATTCATAGATGGCGCTTATATGATTAATTTATTTGCCATTGGCATTAAAATTATTATGGAACTGTCAGCTTTTACCAGTAAATTACAATGTTTGAGACTTAGTCTGCATGTTTTAGATACTAAAGAATGGTTGTCAAATTCTTCTGAGAAGTTGAGCAGAGACCCACTAGAGTACTCGCGTTACGATCTGAGTCGTTACGTCATAAATCACTTTTATCCATTTATCTCGCTCCCACTTACAGGCCTTATGATATGATGTAGTGATGTGTGTAAGAATGATAAAGACACATATCGATAAGGTGATATAATGCAGGTGATATAATTGATATCTAGGTAGGTACCTAATTATATTTTTTTTCTGTTACAATCTATTGCACACATTACACTTATGTGTGTATCTATTATACATACCCATACCTAAAGCACATAAAACATTTCATACCTACATTAAACCTTACCGACACACAATATATCTCTCTCTTACTCATACACACACAACACATCCTCCACATACAAATGTTATACCTACGTGTTTGTATTTAAATAATTTGATTTAGTTGAAAAAAATTTGCAACAATTTAGTTCGAAAAAATCATACCTACTGTATAATATGTTTGTGAATATGTAGGAAATCCATAATTGGTTTTGTTATCTGTTTAATTCTTAATTGTTTTAATGTTATTGATATAACTATAAGAAAATAAAATAAATAGCAAAAAATAGATATCATTATTTATTTATTTATTTATTACATCGTGATATCATTATTTATTTATTTATTTATTTTTGTTAATTACTTTCTTCCGATGAAGTTACCCTATATTACTTTCTCATTTTGCTTTGTGTTGATACATCGGAAGTATGTCGTTCATTTAAGAATTACTAAGTATATAACACCGTATAACATGTATTAAGAAATACATTTTAATTAGTTACTTATTTTTCGGTAAGTGATAAAAAAAAATCTTTATTTATTTATTTTTATTTGGGAAATAAAACAGTTATGTTAAAACGAAATCATATACAGGCGGTGCACAATAATAAAATAATAAAAACAATGGTACCAACTTAAATAAAACCATTTAAATATTTCCACCGAGTGAATATAAAATTAGTGTTTAACCTAAGAAATACAAGAGAGATGAAGAGAGGGGGGGAGAGGATAGGGAAATTTCATGTTAATGTTTGGTTTGTGATAAGTTTTTTGAACGCCACTAGATAAATATTTTATATTTACGTTTGAGCACATTATATAGTCTTTGAGCCCTTTTGTTTGTTGACTCATCGACCACGCGTGCTAAGGTGGCTAGTTATCGATAACAAGTTGCATGGCGTTGTACATTCCTATCGCTAAAATGATTTACGACCCAACGACTCAGATCGCAACGCGAGTACTCTAGTTAGCTATAAAACCCGACCCCTCTCGTCTCCCGCCGAAATAAAATAAATTCTAAGCGCCGACGGGGCACCTTTCGATTTCCTTTGGCCCAACTGAGAAAGTGTTGAACCTGGCGGCAATTTTATCTCGCAACCTATGCTATTTTCAAGCCTTTATATACGGCAACTTTTCATAAAATATGGTGTGCGTACAGACTCCACTTTCATCTGTGTTTAAATGGCGAATTCAACGCTCATGGCCATTGTGAGAACGTACGCAGCGCCGCTCGATAATAGATAATGGCGCGTACGGGCGGAGAAATAAATTAGCTTACTGTTATTTTTTTTATGTTAACCTTAAGAGCGGAAGGAATAAAATGACTCTATTCGACTATTATTAGTTGGCATACATACACTCAACAATTATGATGAATATACCCGCCGCGTAAGTGGCCTCTAAAGTTATTAAAAATCCTCTTTAAAAAAAAAACCATAGGTGCATCACAATAAAATTAATAATCTACAGATTGGCACCAACAGGTTAAACATATCGATAAAATCAGTTTTCACTGCGGTTGTGTTTTACTCTACCAAAGGTGTGCACTCGTGCTTTAGAATTACGTATAAGGACTATTGGAAATATTGTTACATTGTACAAAAATTGTCGACAGTTAAAACATCAACAGATCAAAAGTTCGACTAATCGAAACAAAATGCTTAAAAGCTATTTTTTCTCCGGATGCGGTTACCGTCAATAGCAAAACGCTTAGGTAGACACCTGTAATTACATTTGATGCTTAGAAATTACATTTAGTAGGTTAGGTTTCCTACTACCTAGCATAATAATATTCACAGATATCTATATCTTGTTAAACCCTGTTTTTGTGTTAGTTATTCTCATTATTTTCGTTACTATTTTCCATACTAGAAATGCTAATGACTACCTAATGTGCTAATTCATTTGTCAACCTTTTGATTGTCGATATTTCGATTGGGCACCGTAAACCTACACAGTATTTCATTATGCAGATGCCTAAAAACCGACTCGTCATAACAAATATATTTATGACTTCTGCACGATATCGCTAACAGAATACATTGTTATTCTGTTATTCTGTGTCACACGTCCGTTGAATCTGTTAAGCAATTTCATCAATAAAGTTGGACTGGCGGCCAACTGAAGCGGTATTTAAAAAAAAAATGTTAATTCAAACCAGGGAAAAGTGAGCACTTGAAGTGCTTCGCTTACTAGCGCCTAATTTTAATTATATTTTAAATTCTTTCAACTCGTAATTATACTCGTCACTTTTGCAATATATTTTTCTGATTTAAAGGTTTCATTTTACTTCACAATTTAAGGAGGTCTGTGGCCAATATCGAATATAATTACACATGTGTAATTAATGAATAGTTATGGAAATAACTAGCTTCAGGTCTCTGTCATAATAGCATAGGTAGTTTACAAATTAGAACAGGTTAGTGACATATAGACAGACATATCTTGAGCGAAAGCGAATGAATTTCTTTCGATCGCCTCCGACTGTATATCAATTTATTTCCCTTAACATTCTCATTATCTTTATTAACGCGAGTACAAGCATCACACGTGTTCGAAATGAGCAACTTTCCACGTTCGAAATTACACGATATGTTCTGTTATCGTATGATCGATTCGAGATACTTGCATTATGGTGTTGAGTACTGGTGTTGAGCACCAGATTGTAGCTAGTTTTTTTGAGGTAAAACTCCTTTGAACGAACCTTACATAATTTTTTCCCAGGCAGTGAATGAATCTAATTGCGACACGCTCATTCAGTTAAACTCGAGAAGACGCACGGAGGCGATGTACTCAAGTCGCCGCGCCGCGATATTGTTTTAATATAAAAAGTTTTGCGGAAACATCGTTGAATGTAGACGCCAGTACGGGGTAATAATTTTGAAATATAGATTAATACGTGTTGTTTGATGACAAGTTCGCCTTCTTAGCCGATTTTTGACCTGGCACGTCTAAAAGTTTACTCCAGTACTACACATTAATTTATTTAAGCATATCAAGCAAGCTCTAGTTGTGGAACAACCAGTTGTGGAGCCAGCAGTCGAGCCAGGGCGCTCCCGAAAACCTGTCGTCGTCCAGAGCAAACAACCAGCAGTCGCATTCCGATGCCAACATCCTGGTGTAGATTGTATTTGTATGTAACGGATTAATATGATCAACCTAATAAACATGTATGTATATTTATCATAAATTTATGTAATCAATCTTAGTAACAAATGAACACAGCGATGTGCTTTTGGACCAGAATATCGCATCGTAAACGAGCGTACTAAATTGCAGTAATGTTGGCGCATGAACATGTACTTTAGCGAAACCTGTCGTCAGTCAATTTTACAAACAACTATATGTACCATTCTTTTTTCATATATTTTTCTGTTGGTTTTCCGAATAAACGATAAATAAATAAATAAATTATCGATTAAAATAAACGTCCCTAAAGAGTGACTACTGTGCGCGCAGAAGTTACACCTCAAAAAAAAAACAAAGTATGCCCAAACCGCGACGATTCTTTGCGGTCGTAATTTGTGCACGTTCGCGCGTGCATTGCACGGTAAGTGGCGTAATTGGCGGTAATTGGCGGTAATTGGCGGGCTTGTGTGGCTTTTATCGATCGCATCGCGGTTTCGCTAACAGAAAACGCATTTGCTCTCGTCTAACGACTCCCGCGCCGATGTTCAGATCGTGTTCGAACGACCTCTTACAATCATTTAATAATCTACTAAAACGCATATCTACTAAATATTTTACTTAGAGCGGTAGCTATTGTTTTAGTATTTAGTTTATATAATCTTGTATAACATGTTATATACTGCATAGTATATAATAACAATGTTTTGGTTGTCGTTGTATATTATACTATAGGCCAGGAAAATGTTTGTCCAGTAGGAATCAAGGGTCCAGGTGATGGAATGATTTAAACGCAATGTCGATGAACGTTTATAATCTTCCGGCACCATCGCCTTTATTTACATATATCCCATGATGGAAGTACTTCAACAAATAGTTGCACTTAAAAAACTAATAACAATACGGAAGAATATGTAATAACAATGAATAAAATATAGATCAGGTACAATAAACGTCGTCGCGGCATAATGCATGCGGTGGTTTGCAAAGCCATTGTACCGACTGATCACCAGTGCGCCGATCCAATGCGCGCCTGCGCAAATGACGACCAATCAAATGCGCCTGGCGGCGATCGCACGTCGTCGGCCAAAACGACTCTGCCAGCCGCAGTTCAAATAAAATATAAATTGCATTTTATCTTGATATCAATTAAATAACCTCTTTTGCCATCTAAAAAATCTCTTTCGGCACGCCGTAAGGCGGAGGTAGATTTCACTGGATCAAAGAAGGGGATAGACGAACTCCAATTGTACGAGCTTGTATCAAACGTTGCGCGAGCTCAACCCGCCTTACCCTTGCGCAGCGAGAGTGCGTACCTATGCGAATTCCCTCTTTAAACCGTACCGTAAGGATTGCTCATACCAAAAATGATTTAAAATAAAAGTTGTAGGGAAATAACGCATTTGATCCGAAGCCTTTTTACGAGTAGGCTAAAGGCTTTTAAGGGAGGTATGATTTTTTGAATTTTGAAAAACCAATTTTCCCACCCTTAGGACCGATGATTGGTGTTATCAAAAAATGAGATGATTTAAAAGCACGCGCAAGACCTCTGTCTTGCCATCGGACGACACCGGAAAGAGGTCCCTTAAGGAACCTCTACATATGTAAAGGAAGGACACCATTCGAGCGATTCTGACCTACAAATTGTTGTTTGCGAAAATAAGCCTTACACAATAAACGGTAAGGTGTAAACTCTATGACGGGCATAACGGCCCTTAATAATAAATTACCTTTAACCTAAATAAACTAGATTATACTTATATCTCTTGGATATTTCTCCTAAAGCCTTTGAAAACTGTAAAATTCGCATTTTTTAGCATTCAGGTATGTAGGCGCTTTAAGAGGAAATCTTGTTATTAAAATTATCCCAGGAGATACTCTCAGTGTAGTATTTCCGCGAGGAACACTTCAAAGCTACAGTACGTATTAATGCTACGGAATATTTCTTATTTAATAGCGTTGTAAGAGATAGCTCGTTGTCAGATGGTCGTCGAGGTGGTCTTCGAGGCTAATGCGATTTTAATGCTCTTCTGGTGGTCAGTTTCCGCCTTGACCCTTGAGCCCAGGTCCTCGTGTCACTCCGTTGCGACTCCCGAGACCGAAGATACAATGTTTGCCCAAAAGCTGATACGGTAATTGCAAATTATTTCCCAGACTATGTTCTTTATGGCGTGCATCGTAATCGTATACAAAGACATTTTAAAAGAAGGTCATGTGAAGTCATCAATAAGATATGTAAACGTTGTACATATGTACATGTGACTTTATATAATTTGGAATTAGAATAAAGTAATTATCAACCTTATATTTAGTTTTAAAGTTTATTTCGTTTTGGTCCCGGCACTCAAATCTTTTTTTTGTATAATAGAAACGCACTGTTTACCTTTAAAATTTTACTGCAAAATTGCAATACTTGTCAGTTAAGCAATGCGTTTCTATTTCGTAATGATCCGAGAGAACCGCGGCCTACGGTTTTTGGTTCATCGCGTTTCTGTTAAGCCTCAAATTTGTAAAATCTTATCCAAGCCGCGCGCCGGAAGAATGCGGAACCAGCAGTGGGCGCCGTGCCTAATCAAAATATGCTACTTAGTAATAAAGATTTAACTCTACGCGGATAATATTTTCAAAATGGCCGCTCATGATTATCGTTCTATGACTTACGTAATCACCATGACTTGCGAAAAATTGCATCGGGTACGATATTAATCCAAACAGACTTTCTCGGTCAATATTACAGCACTAACTATGAACTGCAGAGTGGATGGATCATTTAAACGAATTTGAAATACTGCTTTTATTGTAAGTATATTACGCGTTGTATCTTTGTACAAGTGTAGTATAGTTATTCCCAGATGCAACCACTACTTTCTCTTTCACATCAAGATAAAAACGATAAACAAAACAAATCATTATTTTATTGAGATCGATCATTTAAAATTTATAAAATACAGGATATTATTGACAACAACAAAAAAATAACATTTTGGTAAAACGTTAAAACGTGAGCATTGAGGTAAAATAACTAGACAAATATACATACATCGATAGAACTTGTATAGTAAGCAAGCCAAAGGGGTCCTACCGCACCCCCTAACCGTTGAAAGCGAAATTTGTTAAGAAATACCTAGTTATTTAGGCGTAATCATTAAATAAAAATAAATGAAAAAAAAAAGATATTCTTACCTACAAAAACTGAACATTGGATTCAATTCTTTTCATTCCTAAACAATTCGCCAGTGGAATGCTCTTCATAGGTCAGCATTTGACCCTTTCCTTGTTCCAGTTTGCGAGCTAAGCCTTAATTTTTCCTCACCTACTAAACTCAACAGTATCACCGGAGCTAGCTCCTAAATATTGTAAATACTTTATAATAATAAATAAAGGAAAATACGGATTTCGTTATCGAGAGGGCATAGCGCTCTCTTTGACCATCGAGTTTTAAGCATATAGCACTTTCGCTCACATGCGACCACATGTAACATGTCACAGAACAGATGCAAACATTATGAACATCATTGAATGGATGCATAAGAAAAACACTTACACACAGAATAGACACCATTTATAATGTTCTTCGGATCTTTAGCCAGTAATTCAAATAATATTCTTCCCGCTATTACACATTTCAGCGCTTTTGGATCGCAACCTGTGCCTGTTTATTTTTATTATTTAAAATTAACACTGTAAGAATTGTCTAATTTTTGTTTTGTTATGAGATAATGTATCTGAGTAGCTAATTAAAACGTAGATTTTCACTTATATTCGTCTAAAATATCTAACAATACCCTACAAAATACACCCCATGTTATAGGAAATTGAAAAAGATGATTCGGGCAATATTTAAATTATTACATAAATTTTGTTTTTTTTTAAAGCTGTTAAAACGTATTGTTTATATACCACTTATATCATATATTTATGTACTAATTACAGAAATATGCGATTTTCATCGCAGTATATATATATATGTTCAAGCGTTCTACTGCCATAGTGATTCATTTGCCGCGGTGTTTTTAAGTACCCTCGAGTTATTTGGTGGGTCCTGTGACAACGAACTATGGGTATTTTACCATTAACATCGCACATTAAATATACACATTTAAACATACGGTCCAAAGTATAGGGAATGTCTTCTACCGCAGGCTATAAGGCTGAATCATTATTATTTATACTTAGTGCAAGCGTAAGTGATCATAATACTTGCGCAGACACTGGTAACTCCATGGGATCGGCTTTCTAACTCAGCATATGCAGGAAGATAATGTCGCTCGGAATTAAAGGCTATTGTTTGTGAAACCATCGAGATAGTTTATCGCGCGCTTTCTTGAGACAACTCCCATGGTCGGCCGTGTTCAGAAAGCAGAAAATATGTCGTTACATGGTTTTGAGATGGTCATCCCTTATATTGCAATTTAAACCTAAAAATAATTTAAAAATATATGGTTTGAGTAATGTTTTTGAAACAAATTTAATTATCGGTTGTTTATTAATGTTTCTTCCTCGACAATTTTTTTATTTGTTTTTTACCATATTTGGGATATCGCGTGATACATAAATATGCATCGATATTGTGTGTTATTGTGTCACTCAACTATCTTTTTTTTTTTATTTATTTAATTTTTAATTTGTAGCGATTGGAACCGGGCCTATGTGGTTTTCGGTGTACCACAAGTGCAATTCATGTTCCGCTACTATTTTTAATGTTTATAGTTAAAAATGTCTGTTAACTTGCAACCTTGACTACCATGAAGTTCAACGCTTTATTTTTATAGCTCGTCAAGTTTTACTCTTTGCGCGGTCAGCAAGCAATTATTGGTTTTATTTAATTACAGCTTTATAATATAGAAATTAAAAAAAAAAACAAACTTTTCTATGTTTTAGACCATTCATTTGCCTTTCAATTACTATTTTCGTAAGTCTCTAATGTTTTTTATGAGACAGCAATTCAACTAATAAAGAACCGTTAGCTGTTTATCATTTATTAAATTTCTCAGAAACAGAATTGAATTTTAAAAATCTGTCTTTACTTAGTTAAAGATATAATATCAAGGTATCTAAACATATTTTTTTTTATTATTA
Source organism: Neomicropteryx cornuta (assembly GCA_020383195.1). Lineage (NCBI taxonomy): Eukaryota > Metazoa > Arthropoda > Insecta > Lepidoptera > Micropterigidae > Neomicropteryx > Neomicropteryx cornuta. The sequence goes on from JAHKQU010000028.1 coordinate 2,895,436, forward strand.
AATATCCAATGGTTGCCAAATGCCAGCAAAAAAAGGGGTCTAAATAAATCGAAATTAATATTTATCCTTTGGCTTCTTAATTATTTTAGTACCTATGAACTTAAAAGACATTATTTGTGTTTTTACCCATGAATCATCATTGTGTATAATTGTAAGATCTAGAAACAGCAGAGGAGACGAGTTGCTTCTGTGTGTTTTTTTAATTTATATGTTTTTTTTTTAATAAATTATTTTTTTTATGATATCATTCTCGATAAAGAACCCAGCTAATTGGCCCTGCGATTTGGAGTATTATTTATAAATAATGTATATCAAAATTCATTAAGGTTTCTGAGAAAGAGAAATGTAAACTTTAATTGATAATATTAAACTGATCTTGTAATGCGGATGATTAATTTTCACTTTTTTAATATTGTAATGTTTTTTACACATAATAGTGAACACCAACACCCCATTGAAATTATCTTGGGACATCCGGAATATTTTTGTGTGATTTATATAAACTTTTAAAACATGAATGTCTTTCAAGTCTTCCAACATCTTCAAATTTAATAAAACTCAATTTATTAGACACGACACACGATAACAATATAAACTATAATCAAATACGTATGGTGACAAGTATGAGACCCACATTAATCATCGCATGTGAAACAATCGTGGTTCATAAAACCCAACATTTATTACCTCGCAGTCGAAGAAATGTCAAGATGATAAAATCGAAAAGGCTGGACCGATAGATCGCTCTCCGAGTTTCCATTGTTTTAGACATCGTCGATGACATTTCGTTAAGATTCATGTTTGTTAATATAAATCACGGCTGCAATACCGACTTGGCTCTGGAATCTTCGGACAACTTTATACTGTTTATATACGGGGCGTTTTTATCACGGGTAAGAAATTGTATAAAAAAAAATGCGAAAATAATTCATGACCAAATTTCTTAATTTTATCAAAGCGCTCGTGTAAATTCCTCCTTTGTATCTCGACCAAGGCCGACAATGACCCGGCGCGGCGCGGCCTCGCGAGCGTAAGAACGATTTAATATTACCGTGTACAGTTTACCTTTTTATTTTCTCAGAAACCATGATGAATTTTGGCAAGAAGTCAAACCAAAACATGTTTGAAATCACAGGGTTTTATTAAATTGAATTAGCTGGAAAACTACCAAATCACTATCACTCCACCCCAAAAATCTAAGGGTCCCGCTATTAAATGTACTCGTTTATTACACCATAATCATAGATAAATTCGAAAACTACAAAGGGTTCAGTAGTTCCTTAATTATTACTTTTATATATTAAGAATGCAGCAAAGCAGGTTTGCTCTGAATTATTTTTTTTTACATATATATTTGCTTTTACATGGGGCTTGCAATGATATCACAATTTAAGTACAATAAAATGATTTTTAAACTTTTGTATAATCATTACTATTTTTAAATCATTACTATTTGTAGCATTACTATTTTTTTTTAAACCTATTTCCCAACAAATATAGATTTTGATGAGCTCTTTCATAATAAAAAAATAATTTCACAACAGCTTTGTAAACTGGGAACAGTTTTTGTGCGAAGGTTCTCAACGAAGACTGCGCTAAACCTGTAAAACCATATCTTTATTGTTGACAAGAAGCTATTTTTACGCTAGCTAGGTCCTTTCTGTGACACTGACGTTTCAGATTATAAAACCATACCGGAACGAGTTCTGAAGATGTCAAAATATCAAAGGTTATTCGAGAGGTTTAAGTATTTATCTATTAGAATTCGTAAAAATAACAATAAAACACTTAGCTTTTTTTCTGGACATTACCCGTACACTAATATACGGGTAATGTCCAGAAATGTAATGTAATTTATATTACTAATATCGAAGAATCTCTAAAATAAAAAAAATATTCAGAAATATTATTAACTAAAATCTTATTACGGGCTTTGCTCAGGCAGAGTTTAATATGTGTAATGTGAGAAACATACAAACTTTTTCGGGAATTTAAGAAATATTATTATTAGTTTCTTATGTACGATTAATGTAAATCTTTTAAATAAATGATTTTGTGTTAGGTTTTTGTGTAAATTATTTTTTATAGTTCATTATCAAATAGTTTATATTCCTGAAATTAATTTCCTCGCTTGGTTAAAAAAAATCAATTCGGATTTTTCAGTTAACCTTTAAAGTTGGTAAATGATCGACTGGCGTACATGGATACTTATACAATAAGATTTCTAAAAAAAATCATCAATAACACGCATTTGATTTTATATTTTAAATATAAAAATGCTTATACACAAGTGGTTTTTACGAACCTCCACTCTATCTACTTTTATCTAAAATTTATTTGAAGATCGCACTGAAGCGACGCCTTTGTCTACCCGTGAGGCACCGTTCAACTGTATATGGTGTAACGCGGGTCATGGTTTGTTTATGTTTGGGACGGATCGATACATCCGCACGACGGCGGCGGCCAGAGTCGCGATTTCCAAACTTTCATTAGATTTTGATTAAATGCCGTGCCAGCGCGTGCAGCGTTCTGTTACTCGAAGACACAAAGAATCGAACTTTAATGACGACTTCGTTGCCAGCCCTGAAGTGGAACGTCACGAATTGGCCATCAAGAGAGCATAGCCGCCCTGCGAGTAGTACGTCCTGCTATCGGTCGCGGCTCCTCACTAATGTAAAGGCAAATATTACACCTGTCAATGAGGCTGCCAACTTTCCGTATTTAGTACATTTATATTCAGTGGCAACGGTACAATTAAATATGCTGCACTTCTTGAACACGGGCTGATATTTTGCGTAATTATAGATGAGAGTCACCAAAAACATCCCTTAGGTTAATGGCAGCCATTTTCAATTTTAATTTTTGAAAGATACGCGCTACTTTGAGCTAACCCCCCCCCCCCCCCCCTTACGGTATAGGACGACCAAAATGTTTCACCATATCGATCCGGTGATATCTACCTGCTTTTTTTTATAATGATACCGTGTATTGATTTAATATAAAAAATAACATTATTTTCGAATTCAACAGTTTCGAAATATACAGAAACCCTATCCATAATAGGTATTCATGTTGATCTAAAATATTTTGAGTTTTATAGTAGTAATATTTTTTATAGTAGTAATTATAAATATAGTAGTTGAGTTCAGTCGCTTTCTAAACCAGACCTTAAGGGACTTCATTTATTTGTAACGCCGTTAGATCCTTGTATCCTTGGTAATATTTATAATATTTAGGAGCTATCTCCGGTGATACTGTTGAGTTTAGTAGGCGAGGATGCAGTCTACGTCTAAAAACAATCTTGGAACAAGGAAAACGGTCAAATACTGACCTATGAAGAGCATTCCACATACGAATTGTTCTGGAAAGATAAGAATTGAACCCAATATTCCGTTTTCTCAAGATAGGTTTTATCCTGGAAGGATGGTCATCATGACCAATATAAGAAGGCTTAGAGAGTTGGGAGCTTAAAGTAGATCAGGCAGGTTCATATAAACTAGTTATTCTGAAATCAAAACACCTTATTTTAAGTGAAATTAACTCAGATTGATTATCATGAACTGCTTCTAATTCGTTTTTAAGACATTGGGTGTGAGGATCCCATAGTGATGAGCAGTATTCAGGGGTAGTACGAATAACGTTTTGTATGCCAATGCTCGCGCTTTAAAATCATTATCTTTAAGGCTTCGCATAACAACCCGTAATTGACTGTGAACCTTTTGACTGCATCACCAACCACCAACATGAGTTCTCCAATGGAGATTGTGATAGTTTAGTTGACAGAGGGTTTGATTATTAACCTAGCGGTCGCGGGTCCAACGCTTCATCGCTGCCTTATCACTGAATTACCCGCATTCAAATTAAGCTTAGTCGAGGAGACACCAAAATAGTTTTATGTGTTCTCCACGTTTTTAGAATTCATTTATGTGAATAAACATTTTGCTAAGTATTATATTTTTATATCATCAATTTTCACAAAGTTTGACACTCATGTCACTGATTTCAAACAAATAATCATCTATAACTTAAAATAATCTTTTTTTTATTATTACTAATAAATATTGTTTATCAAAGCAGGTAACCACAAGAAATGTGTCAGTCATTGTTTTTTCTGCTACGAACTAAGTTTATGTTTACACGGCTAAAAGGTTTGGTCGATCATGTCTTTTTGTGTAGTTTCTTTATTTTTGGTAGCCATTATGAGGTCGTCAAGCTAACTTGCACGGAGTACGAAATGGGCGACGTGGCGAGATGTAATCTTTCTAGTCTTTCTAGTTTACACTTTGAACTGAGCTGGGCTGAACGGAAGCAGTCTGCACACTATTTTCTTTTTTCAAATATAAACAATTCCTTTCATTTTTATTTTATTTATTATTTATTTTTACGAACGAGGTTAATGAAAAAATCATAACACAGATAAGTGTTCATATCATTAGTCTATTGAATAATTTTATTTATATTATGACATAGTCTACATACTGTTGTGTGAATTTTGAGCTGCGATTTCACCCCCTTCAATTCATAAATTGGAGTATTGTACCGGGTATGACGGAGGTGTGGAAGAGCGAATGGGTACATCACCTTCCGGTTTGCTAAAGCGTCTCTATGAGCGATTCTCAATAGCCTTTCCAACGGATTTATGGTTCGTAGGAAGCGAGCTGACCATAAATCTCCCGGGAGGAAGCGGTCAAAGTGGAAAGCGAGTTGGGCGGGCGTTTATTAATTTTTATCTCAAACTTGCCGCCCGCCGCTGCAAAGCAACGTGCCGTCGATTTATGAGTGCGCCGGGCACGATCTTCGGAGGAGTACTCTCGCGAGATGCTGTGCGCCGCGCGCGAGGCCCAGATCTCTTTCTCTCAATTAGAAGCACGTTTTACTCTCTTTAAAAGCTATAATTGTAATCAAAACCTATATTGTGTAGTAGATACAAATGGTACGTGTGCATATAATTTTTGGATTCAAGTTGTGTGTTTAATTGGTCACCGAATTAGAGTGACCGTGTTACTTCAAAACAACAATAAATGACTGGTATTGAATTAGTCTATATTATACTAATTTAATGTTTGTTCAGTGTTACTATATCATTTATTGTTCTGACTTCATATTGTACCATAATGAATAAATAAATTAATTCATTAAAATGAAGGTGTATGCATACAAATTGTAGAATAATAATAACATTGGGATAGTTTTTTAGCTCCTTTTGTAAATAAACCTTTACAGTTGTTATCATTTTAACCAGCCACTGCTGTAGGCAGTTTTCGTTTATTATCGCTATGTCTGCCCGAAACAAAGGTAGGCCATAATTTATTCATTATTTGAAACAAAACAAAATGCAAAATTTATAACTATTAACAGTAATTGAACATTCCTAGTATGTATAAACTAAATAATTATATTTTATCTTAACGATCCAAAATCTTAAATGTAAACTACAAACCGTACATTTGAAGATCAGAACGTGGCGAATCTGATAATGAAGCAAAAAACATGCCCTGGAGAAGAATCAAAATACTTCAGAAGGAAAAAACAGTAAATGAGATCTGCATCACTCACACAATTACAATAACAATTGATACCGCCGATATTCGATTTGGTGCGTACAATTTATTTATATTATTGTGGAGTTTACAATTTTACGCGAATATGCTTCGGTTTAGCTGGGGCTAATATAAATTAAAATTATCGCCTGCGAAATCAATAATGCTGAAACGACAAATGGAAAAGTCAGCTAAGTAATGAACTGGCTAATGGTCGGCTACGCTGCGCTTGCGTATGAAAGTGCTACTATGTATAATATCTATGCGCAGATCAATGGATTTACGGATAAAATGCTTCTCGGAGACAGCGCTAATTGGTCATTAGTTAGCTATATGGCGGGCGGCGGCTATTGCAAAATCGAAAGATGTTATATAACTATAGGACGGATATCAAAAATATCTAACAACACATTCATACCGAGAATTTCACCTTTTGGACGACAGGTCTATGGGACGGTTCGAAAATGTTATCTGCGTTAAGGGGATTACATACGTGAACGACGGACACCATTTGAGCGATTCTGACCTGCAAATTATTGCCTGTGAAAAGAAACCTTGCACGATGAACGGAAAGGTGTAAACTCTATGACGGGCATAACGGCACTTGTAACACAAATCGCGGCCTGCGATTTTATTTCTAAGTTGTTATACCATATATCTCAAATCGCTTAGGTAAATCCCTCCTTCACTTTATTCTCATCATAAAACTATATTTATTTTATATGCGATATTTCTGGTTTCATAAGCTTCAAAGGTGACTTCAGAAAACGCTATTTCAAAAACATGATGGTTTTTTTTATATTTTTTGCATAATAAATTATTTTTAATGTAAATAAACTAGATTACTTATATCTCTCGTAACAACTTTGAAAACCTGTAAAATTCGCGTTTTTTGTAGCTTTCAGGTATGTATACGCCTTAACGTCCAGTTTACTGAACAGTAACACAATAATTGCAATAGTCCTGTCAGATCAGATAATAGTAATCAATCTCATTGTAACTCTTATCTATTGAAATAAGTTGCCAATGCAGTCTACCTTTGCCTTCCGGCTTGCGGAAAGGGATTTTTGTATTCCAAAACGATTCAACATTCCAAAACGACTGGTCCACGTAGACTCCAATGTTGCATGGTATTCAGTTAGCATTTAGGATCTGTCATCCACCGCCGCCCACGGCCATCTAAGAATTACTATAGGCGCTCTGAAATGGCTCTCAAGCACATATAATTACGGCATTAAAACAAAACTCCCACCTGCGCGCGCATGGCCCGCGCGCGCCGTATAATTAGTGTCTCAGCGTAGCCATAAACAAAAAACGCAACGTTTCAAACGCCAAACCGTGCCATGTTTACCAGGAGTTGGGTGTGGTCCAGGAGCCATTACTCCGCGCGGTTATTGACAATTCCTCAGGTTTCGGCGTCCAGCTGGCGGGGTGCGTTTTTAGGGCCCGCTTCGAGATCTCCAGAGCTTCAATCCTTTCAATTAACACACAGACAGTCCTGTTAAAGTAGAGTGTATTTCTAGGTTCAGTCATTGGAGCCCTTAGACCAGCAGGTTTCTCCGAATAGCATGTAAAAAAATCCTAGTTACGCGCGTATTCGCGCTAATTTCGGGAACCAATTCATACAATATTTATTTAATTAATTCTTAGAAACGGTTACAGTCGTTACACGTAAAGATACCTACAGGCATCTCCAATTTAACATGTGTGTTTCACAGAACGAACTAGCATCTAAATTTATATATTTATAAAACAGTAAATACATAGTTATTAATTTGGCCAATTAAATGAATCCACTGTTTAACAATTAAATTGACAAATCTAGAACTGATCACATAAAAAAATAAAATAAACGAGAAACGTAAATAAAATATTTAAATAGTTTTTGTATATTTACACTGATAAAAATATGTGTTAATTACAATATGGATTTGTTAGAGTTGTTATGATAAACATAATATTTAAGACTATTACCTTCTAATTATTTGTATGAGATGAGTATATTTTACTTGCCTTGTATTTAAATAAATTCAAAGTACAATTAAAAATATCCAATTCGCAAAGATTACTGACGTATTCTGTGAAGTGACGTTTTGGGCATAGTTTTTGTTTGTTTCAATAAAAAAAGGTCTGTTGATCTAGTAATTCGTTTCGGTACTCTAAAGAGGATACTCTATTGAAGCTCTGGGCACTATTGTGAGAGTGTTGTAATTTGTGAGTATATTAGGGTTTGGAATGGAAGAGTGAGTTAGTGTGTATGTGAATGGTGTGTATGTATTTGGCGGTGACGAAAATACTAATACTAATATTATTAATTTTCAAAGAAAGTTTCTTTTATGTTGAGTATAAAGTCGCTTTTATGCAAATGTAATCGTGAATGTAATTTTTTTTTATGCTATTTATGTTCTAATTTTAATTTTTCCTTCTTTCCAGGTAAGAAAAAATACTGCGAGGTGAAAATTTTTTACCAGTATCGGTAAGATTATAAATTTATCTCTCTATATGAATTTGTCTACTATGCTGTTACAAATTTGCTTGCTTGCTTGCTTGATATTATTTATTATTGATTATTGATCTATATCAATCCCCTAAATGGACATCAGTGAATATAAATACATCCTGTATTAAAGTCTACCAAAAGACGGGCTTTAATCAGTTCGGTTAAACTTTACATTTTGTGTTTATTAACCGTTTTAAATATGCTTATCAATAAATATATAAAATAAATTTATGCTTGTATCGCTAAAACATCAACGTGTATATTTCAAATAATATTTATTATCAATATTTATCACCTCACTTGTTCAGCGAAGGAAAATGAAATTCGTTAGTCACATCATAATTTATTACCTTCGTCGGGTGGGCGTGCGGACAGTACTCCTAATATGGCCGATAATATTTCTCAATAGCCAATATTATCCTTTGCTTCAAATCTTAGGGCGTTCGAAGCCGAGATTCTAATCTCCCAGAGTTGGAGAGTTAGCAACGTTTTTCTCCCTTTTTTTAGTAGGGTTCAATAGAGAGATAACGCTTCGGTACAAAAGAGTGAGATATCAGTATTGGTTCAGCATGTCCGTACTGTGCCCCAATCTAGTTATCCACAGCGTTTATTTTTACTGTAATGACTATATTAACTAAGTAGGCATTGAATGGATTACTATTATTTTATTGCCCTTATCTATAATAACCGCATTAACGAATCACTGTGACAAAGGTTACAGCGCATATATCTTACTACATTTTAACTTGAGACATTCTATTTTTATACAGAATTACTTCTTTGAAATGTCACAGAAAAATAGTTGTTTTCATAGAAATTTCGAAGAGTCAAAACAAGCATTTTAAAGAAAACAAAATAATTATACAGCGCGGGCTTAATTTAATTTATTTATTTATATCAGGAAACAACAGGTAATACAAAAAATAAAGTTATAATAAACAACTTTTAAAACAATGACAGTTTTCTCCAAACTTAATAAAATATAAAAATACATTAATTGAGATTATGATGTAGGAGGGTTGGGGAATTTACACATTTACTAGAATACGAAATATAGCATTACTCTTTATAAATAATAAAATTTTACATTTACACGTTAGTATTAAAAAAAAGCGATGCGTTTACGTTTTGGAACAGCGCATCGAGGTTTTTGTTTCAGTCGGAATAATCTTAACAAAATATCGCTTCCAGAATATCGTTACTAAGCTAAGATTGCAATTATGAAAGTGCAATAATGTTGAAGTGGTTTGATCGTGAGTCGCCATTTTAAATCGTTGCATTGCGTAGCGCTATCTTTTCGATTGCTATCAGTCTCAGTTCAAATGATTTATCTCATTATAGTGTCATTAAAAAAATATCCGATTTATTCTTTTTACGCGTAAACATTTTTTAATAAAGTAATTAGTTACATAAAATGTTAATTTATTTAACCTAATAGTAGAAATACCTACAGATTTACGAAATAAATGACTAAATCATAAATATAGTCATAAATGATAGTCATAAATCATACATTCCGAACATGACAGTAATAACTGATAATTATTACATATCTATATGCACAAAGAAGTGGGGAAATTTGTCATTCTTTGGGCATTTACGTACTAGTCTAAATTATAATTATTATTTTATTTATTACATTCCATCTGCATTATTTTATATCTGCATTATTTTAATGCAGGTATAAAAGTAAAATTTCCACAATTTATAAATATTTCTTATACATTCCACAAAAAAGAAAACACAGATAGTGTGGAATTTTATTAGCTCACTAGACAGTTTGTTCTAAGCCATTCTAAGGTAATAACTAGTTTGATGGGCGCTGGTGCGTATTTTTTATTTATATTTACATGTTCATATATATTGTATTTTATTTAAGTCTAAGCTCCTCTATAAATCATAGATATTTATGTTAAGTAAATTACATTTTATAATAGTAATACTATCACACACAAAGTTTATATTTATAAAACATCATATTTTTAATTATAAGCTATGAAAGACGAGTAATGTCTCACATTCGCTTTTCTTTTTATTCATTAGCCATTTACAAACTCTCATGCTGCACTGGAATGTTCCTTAAGGTAGAGCAAAATTAGGTACTATATTGCTCAGCCCTTCTACGGCGATCCCCCTACAAATCCCTAGCAGAATCACAAGATCTTACGACATGTTTTATATGAATACAATGCGCACAAATTCAGGATTAGCTTACGCTATTACCAAATTTGCAATTTATTTAATTCGAACTTCTCCCGAATTGATCATTCTTCAGTAACTCGGTAAAAGTTTGGCAACGTTGTCTTAAAATACTATACCAATGCACAAAACCACGGACCAAACTAATGTTTGTTTAAATTTAAAATCAATTAATTTGTTTACAGTTAAATCTTACCCCAATTCGTTTGTTATATTTTGATGTTATTCTTTTTTATCTTTAAGTATCTTTATTAGTTTATCCTAATTAAAGGATTGTATACTTCAATTTATATTATCATTACTTCATTACCTGTATTGTGTACAATTTCTGTTGGGTAACCAGAATAAATATAGGCACCGCACCAAGTACCACTTACTCTTTCTTTCACACACACGCAAACCGACATACACACACACATTTCTAAATTCTTCCTCTCCCTACAGTGTTCATCAATAACATCTTTTGAATTATACCCTAATAACATTCCATTGTCCTCACTAAGCGTAAAACATACACGTGGTTATTTGAATATTAATAAGGTTTTTTTTTAACTTTAGTGTCTAAGAATTGTTAACATTTTATTTAATACAATACTTTGTCACTTGAGAATAATTTAAAAATAAATAAATAAATAAACAAATACCACACTAGCTTCGCGTAAAAAAAAATACGTATTTATACAAAGTAGGTAAATAAACGGATAAACATTCATTATACTTTATAATAGCAACGCGCGGAGTCGTTTTTTTTTTTTATTGCACTAATAACACTTTCAACCTGTACTTAATTACTTATAAATTAAAAGCTACTTAATTACTTATCATAATTATATAAGTTATAATAAGACTAATTTTAAAATATTATTATTGTTCCTGCATATCAATCTTTTTATTTTTGTGTACATTCGTCATAGAACTTTTTTGTGTAAATGAATTTTAGAATATTTTTGCAATTTCTTTGCATCAAAAATTAAACATTGATTTTTTGTACACTTTTTACGACTCGAAGAGATTTTAAAACAGTCATAGACGCGTCATAGCGGCTTACGTAAACTTTTACCAGTACTTTTTTTTATGGGGTCAGCGACCTACTTATTTCAGTTTGAATCATGTCCATGCCAGAATTTTTAATACATGTTTATTTTCTACGCTGTGACACATAAAAATAACAGAATGGTTATCTGGCTCGCCCTGATACTGATGAATTAACTTCCAATATCTCGTGTATATTAATTTCATAATTTTTCTTCCTGATATTTCATTAGGGTAATTGCTACTTTAAGCTGATAGTGGTGATACCCAATCAAAATGGATGTAGACCAGCTATTTACTATTCTGGGCATGAATATGAACATCTTTTGTTTAATATGTTTTCATAGTTACCAAAAAAATCTTTATAAAAATATAAATACCCGTCAATACATTTTTAGGTACAGTTACATCACACCGTACGGCTATATCGCGTCATAACGCTACGCGGTTGGGTATTCATACTTAAAAATAATTTTGGAACTCTTTCTTTTGTCATTTTAGACCCTTATTTTTTCTTTATTTACAAAGGTGTTGGACGAAAGTTGTTTAATTTCATTTGAATCGTCCCTAAATAGGATACTGCTGACTATAAGTTCACTCTGTATTTTATTTTTTATACCGTCTTCATGTCGGTCTTATCATCAGGAGTGAAATGTGATAAAACGATCGATGTCGTAATTATTGTAAAGAACGAAAGGCAACGGTCGTAAGTGCGACTCTTGAGGTACGCCACAATTCATCAAAGGCATACGAAATTGCAAAAGCTTCAATCGCATTGCGCAATCAGACGTCTACGCATCTTAGCAAGCTTTCAATATTGGCTTTTATTTCTATTCTTGATTTCTTATTGAGCGGTGTATTTAGATAGATTTTACTGAAAATGAGAGGGATCGATAGTTCCGCTGCATTCGCACTCGACGTGAGGTCATCGGCGAAGAGTTCCGCCTCATTCGCTGGCTCGTTCCGGCCGATGATCGATGTGAAGCTTTTTATGCGCGAGATAAAATCACGTATTTGATTGGTCGGCGAGGTGCTATTGTATGATAAAACTTTTAATATGCCCGCATCGACGCAACTAGTCCAAACGCTCGTCCATTTTTATCTTGAATCATTGTTTCCACACTGTATCGTTGGATGACTGTACATATTATTATCTATCATGCATGATATATTCATTATTTACTAGTGGACGAAATTCGACCGTAATTCATTATTTTTTTTAAGTTATTATTGAGGTTCTTATAGCTCATAGTACGGTGAGTTTACCTCTATAATAATCGAATATATATATTTTTTAATTTTGTGTTGTTTGCTTTAATTCCCTGCAATACCTATGAAATTTAATTAATGTTTTATGGAAAAAATATAACTCAATTACAGCTTGTATATGTATTTATTTTTTGACAAAATTCATGATCAGTTTTATTTTTTCGTTTTTTTTTTTATGGCTTTAATAATTATGTTTGCTTGACATTGACATTGACAGATTATTGAAAACGGAACGTTTTAAATCACACAAATTCGTTTATTGTCGTATCCATTCATTTTATTTGTGTATGAATCCATTATTATATCTGAAATAAAATAACTATCCCTCTCCAGCGGTTTAACTCCAAACTACATGTTAAGTGTATCAATTGAATATCTAGAAATACAACTAGCGCTTTTTAACGGTTTTATTCCAAAATACGTGATAGGTAAGTGTATCAATAGATTATTATCTTATTATCAATAGATTAGAAGAGAGCCCTTTTCCATAATGAACAGATATCTCAGACCCCCATAGACAAATAACATTAAAGATCCTATCACTAATTGTTTTTCTATTGATACAAAATACTTAGGTATCAATTTAAAAACTTTAAGTTGTTTAAGTGAGTAAACTTGACATCATTTTCACATCAAAATTTAACAAAATAAATAGACATAAAATTCAGTAAAATATTACCTACTAAAATACTAGTCATTATTATAACAAGTTGGTACACGTAACACAACTTATACGGTATCTTGAAAGTTTCAAATAAGAACTTGTGTTAATTAATAGGGGTCGATTTTTAGGCCTCGTCGACCCCCAAAATCAGTTTTCGTTTATGTCGACCCCCGGGAAACCGATTTCGACCCCAAGGGGTTGACATCGACCACTTTGGTAATCCCTGATCTAGACAAACGATACGAGTATTTATTAAATCCCTTGGATTAGCATAATTTGATAATAATTACAAACTAGCTAAAAATTTACGCAGCATTCTAAAATGGCCTACCTTGGTAACGGCAGTGACCAATTGGATATGATTATTTGGTATTCACAAAATTTAACATGTTTTTTTTTTTAATAAATCACTTTGATTACGCGCAATTAAGAAATATTTCAGCCATTAAAAATTTGCCTCATTTAGTTCGGTCAACGTCCAGTTAGGTATTTTTATGCAATTAAGCTAAGTGATCTTTTATTATTCTTATTAAATAAATAAATAAAACCCAAAGCACCCGAAAAGTACATAATGGCGTAGGGGTGTGCCGAAGAAAATCTGCTACAATGTGAGAACAAACGTCGAATTAGTTTGCAGTAACAGAGAACATTTTCAATTATTAGTAATAAGTAATTTCTGATACTGAAGCGTATTTATATAGGTAGTTGTGCGCATGTTCTGTTTTGATTAATGGCCCCGTGGAATACTGCTAATCGAATCTCTGCCTACGATCACACACTATTGGACTGCGAGTTACTGGCAAAGATGCTGTACTGTACCACACGCCCACCGACTCACGCCACACATAAAACACAGGTTCACTTTTTCTCATGCACATCCTTTTATGAGGTCATTCTATGCTTCATACTGATCAACCTTTGTTTTACAAAAAAAAAGTAAGTAAAAAACAGTAGAAAATGAAATCCTAAAAGCGTTTAAACGCATGGTTACTCCTTCTGATCGCCGCCGCCGCTTCTGGCCGCAGCGCGTTCGTGACCTTCACGCGGCGTTTGGTTTGCTCGCGGCGAGCGAACCAAAAGATTCCTGGGATATTATTTATTTTGTATTGGTGTATAGAAAACCCCCATAAAAGGATGTGTATCAGAAAAAGTTTAACCTGTTATTAATTCTTTTAAGTGACCTATGTATATTTATATTTCTCCATTTATTATATTTTTGTAAAACTACCACATGGTAGTACATATTTTGTGGACTATTTTTTTTTCAATTTGTTAAAAATAACACCAAAGAATTTGCGACTAGGGTAATACTCGTATACTTATAAAAAAAGGTATCTCAATTCTCGTTGGAACGGCATCTGTCGCTTCGATTATCTATGTAAAATACCTAACTCTATCTGTAAGTATTAATGAGAATATTCTTAAAGGCTCCCTAAGTTCCTCGTCTGTATCAGTTGTAGGTACTATAAGGTACTTATTTAAAATATCAGAAAGTAATATCTCGTAATTTGATATATTTTAATTACATATTTTTAGATTTCACTTTAAGTTTTCCTTTTTTCTATTGCAATAAAAGTGGAGTAGTGATCTATTAAAGCAGTTTTAATAATCGCCGATAAGTGTTTTTATTTTTAAAGTTATGATCGTTTCACTGTTTATCCGTATGAAACCTATTTCACCTAATAGCGATTAATTACCTGCAGTTTGTTTATGTTCGATCTGCCTATTAATATATAATATGCAAGTGCTCTCCGATATTAAAATTTAATGTCAACTCTCAATTTGTCTGATGGTGCGCTAATAAATCGATTAAGTCTAAAGCTGACTCGCCACTCGCTCGATGTCAGTTTGACGTTTGTATAAATGAATTATTGTTCAAACTGACAGCGAACAATCAGCGAGTCGACTTTGGACTAACCCCGATGTTTGTTTAAGATTTTGGTCGACACGACGCAAAAACACTAAAATACCATAAAATACATAAAATACAATTTGTAGGTCAGAATCCTTTGTTCACGTATGTAGTCCCCTTAACATGCAACATGCTTAACATGCTGTGGCATTATTTACAAACTTATATTTGGTTCATTGTTAATTGCATTCAAATTAGCGCTTAATTTTTTTACTTTTTAACCTAACCCTCCATTTGCGGTAATTGTGGAAAAAAACAGTTTTTACGAATAATTATAATATCAAAATAATTATATCGAGATTAAAATCGTGTAAAGCATATTCAGATAATCAAAGTTTTTATGTATCCAATTTAGGATTTTCAGCAAATACTTTTTCTTAAATACGGTTTCACATTCTGACACTGTTTCTACGGGGATCCTTCGCGATAAAAAAAACCAGCTGATTGCCCCTGCGATGATTTGTAAAGACCACAAAATTCATCATGGTTCTCGAGAAAAAAATAACGTTAACTGTATATCATAATAATAAACATTTTTTGTCATACGTTCGCCAGCTGATAGTATTTTACCCATTCTGGTGTGTGGATTGTGAATAGTTTTGGGCGATTATATCCGTTAGGATTGCACTTCAGCTAAAAATTCATGCACACTAAAAAAAGAACGCCGTCATACAATTTAGTCATGTCCAAGAAGCCATATCACCTTCTAACTTTCATCGCATTTTTTCCATGTGGTGTATTTAAATCTGCCATCTTTTTGCTAATTACATTTTGTAATCGAATGAATGATTGCCTCTGTCTGACGATCGATTACATGTATGTATAGTCTTTGTCTCTTTCTCTGCTTGCAATAGTTCATCTCGCTGCCTCTATCTCTCTAGTATTAATAACCATACGCTAATCACTTTCTGAGCATGCGCTGATTTAATTGCAATGTCAATTAGCGTCTTCGCTTTTGAAACGAACATTCTAATTAAATTGAACATACTTATATAAAGACACAAGTTGCGATTTACGGCTTGGAGCCGTATTTCTATCAATTTAAAATCATTACGTTACATTTTTTTTATA
The DNA here is from genome assembly GCA_020383195.1 of Neomicropteryx cornuta. Lineage (NCBI taxonomy): Eukaryota > Metazoa > Arthropoda > Insecta > Lepidoptera > Micropterigidae > Neomicropteryx > Neomicropteryx cornuta. Next base: position 2,911,623 of record JAHKQU010000028.1, read on the forward strand.
TATGTATATAATTTTATTTTAAGGAAGAGAAAAGCAACGATTATTAAACAAAAAGGCATGTATTTGTTTTCAATGTTCTATTTATATAAATATAGTTGTTTTAATGGCGTAGGAGTTGTAACCATGCGACCCTGGTTTGGGGTTTTTGGGGAAACATTTTTATTTTACAAACGATCAAACTATTTTTTTTGCAATTGGCTCGTATTTGAACCGTTTTCCAGTAGTTACTTTTCACAGCCCTCAATCGAACTCAACGGGTGGGAAATAGGAAATTAAAATTACGTGAAAATATATTTACAAAGGGTAGAAACAAGACAAGTGGTAGGACAAAAAAAGAAAGAAAGAAGAAATTAAAGTAAAATAAAAAAAAACAAAAATTAAACTGGACGCTGATTACGAGTAATAAATTTTAACTTAACTTTTTAATTATTTGATGTTAATGTTATAAATTTTGTTTTTTATTATTATTATTTATTAATTTACATTATTTAATTAATTAGGAGAACGAGAGAGGAATAAGTAATGTCGATCACACGTGGGGGATGGACTGGAAAACAGCATTGTTTAAATTTATAGCGGCATATAGTTGAAATTTAAACTCTAGAGAAATATTAGTTCGAAAAGTGTATCCACCTTTCATTTAATTTATTCCGCAAAAAAATGTTTATAAATATATAATACCATCTCGCTCGATAGGGATATGACGAACAAGTGTAAGTGTATATTTTTTGCTATTATGCTGTTAGTTATAATTATGCACAACTTTCATAATTGACTTTCTCGATACACGGTGTAATTTAAACGGTATCTAATTTATTTAATATCGTAAATAAAAATGTTGATCGTTTCTGCCCCACTCAACAGCCACTCGCCGCGGCCAAAGTACTTTTATTTACACTCCAATTTATATTGTCTTTACGTCATTACCTGTATTGTGTAAAATTTTTATCGGGTAACCACAATAAATAAACAAGGATATAATATTCGCGCTCAAAGCTGAGTTTATATTAATTTTAATTGGTCAGTTTCAATAGCTATATTTTTGTTGTATCGAACTGTCAAAGTTACATTTAACTAATTATATTATAAATTTGGGGGATAGTAGCTATTATTCGCATCAACGGTCCCCTGAATTTTAGTGTCCAAAATGTCTTCTTATTTACATACTATTTATTATTTTTTTGTGGTAATATATAAAAAATATATAAACTGTACGTATTTTATCTTGTATGTTCTGTGTATTATAGTAATCAGAAATTAAAGTTTTAATTAACTTTACTTACAGATTTTCATAATAATCTAAGACAATTTATGAACATACGGGTAAATATTCCAGAATTATTAAAATGTTACTAAGGAAAATGTTTGTCACTAATTCGTCATCTGGCATTTAGAATCCATTATGAACTTCCGACGAGGCTATTTAGGACGAGGAAGATTGGACGTACATTTTATATTTATTTTGTTTCGCATAATTCCTTGGCCTCTCTACAGGTTGATTTTAAAAAAGTTTTTTTTTTAACCTAACCCTAAAATACCCTAGCGCATACAAATTGTGAACATCCGTCACACGACAAATCCGTCCAACGGTAAAAAAGAACATCAAAGAGCTATTAGATTTTACAATTTTCTAATTATGTGTGATATTTATTACATGTTACATTTACGATCGCCATCGCACTTTATGCCGAGAAGGCGCGGATACCTAAAAAGGCAACGGCTAATTAATTTAATGTTATGGAAACTTTCCCGGGCAGATTAAATAAATATTTTACAGCTTTACAGTTTCGATTTTAGTTCATGATAAAATATAACCTAATACGTGCAGACTTTAGTATCGATCTATCCCCGAGCAAAATCAAGTGATACTCGTTGGTTGTTCATAAAATATATTTTGTAATTAATTCACAACGAAATCTTACTTTACAGAGCACAAGCAAATGGATTGTAGAGCCGATTTTAGACATTGCGCAAATGTTTGCAAAGTACGCTGTTTTATTTTTAACCGTTCGAGTATTAATTGGCAATAGTTGCAGGCAATTTTTGAAGACGAGAAATTTAATGGATAAAGGTAAAAGTGATTTTTAAGGGATTTTCAGTAAAAGAATATTACTCGTATACAGCAAAAATACAAGTTTTCATTTTAATTTCATTCATTTATTCTTTGGTCGAAAACATACAATTTTCAAAGCGAGTAAATCATAGATTGTATTACTTATATTGAACTAGCTGTTCAACCTCGGGCTTCGCCCCGGGTTGGCAGCTTGGCCGTGTGGGCGGTTTTGAGGGCGTCTCCGGCGCACGATAACTCTTGCCTGCGGCACTCGGGATGGGTCGCTTCGCTCGCCATCTCTAGGCCCTTCGAGTTGTTACGTGCCTACCCTCCTATGCTATGCAGGCGGCTTTGATGATTGTTCCACCGAGATAGAATACACATTCAGTTTATCTCGAATTTTCCATTTTTTTCGGCCACTTTTCTAATTTTACTTTTCCTTAAAACCATTTTCAATCTATTAGGAACATTACAAAAAAGTAGCTAAATCGGCGAAGTAGGTTCTGAGTTGGGCACACACACACATAGATTTAATTTTGTATATATATATTGTATAGTGTTTTACCGAATCTTCCCCCCTAGTAAATAGTTTTGCCTTATGGAACGCGAGTGAAAATCGATATAAATTACAATCGCTATTATTGAGTTTTTAGGACTGTTTGAATAAGCAATTATTTGTCAAAAACATTTGTTTGTGTTATTTGTTAAAAAAAAACAAAATATATATTCATATATATATCTGTATTTAGAGTGCTAGTGAGAGTGTAATTTAATTTAATTTTAATCTTTACATGTATCTCTGTACTTTAGCGTAAACCTGTCATTACTCAATTTTACAAACAACTGTATATACCATTCTTTTTTCATATATTGTACTGTTGGTTTTCCGAATATACGATAAATAAATAAATAAAAATTGGACAGCGCCGTTGTAACTTGTAAAGCCCATTTAGGCAACCCTTCGCCTTTTTTATATTCTATAGTGTTGGCAACCCTGGAATAATTTATGCTTTACTGTACTCTACATAGTTCAATTTTATAGTACCGTACATCAATAATGATCTATCTATGTCCCGTTTGTGCATTTTCGCCTCTCGCCTCTTGATGCAAATGCAAATGGAAGTGTTGGCCAAATGAGGGCGCTGTAGGGAGAACGTAATAACAACCAAATATCGTATCGTACCGTTTTTGTTGTTTATTTTATTTTTTCTAATTTAAATATATATATTATTCTTTATCGACCGTCCTGCTGTGTAAATAAAATAAAACATAAATAATAATTAATTTCTGTATATAACCATTCACTCTTACAAAAATAAACTGCGAATATTTCCCTTGAACAAATTCTTATTGGTTTGAGTGATTTTCAACATTCACTTGTAGTTCGACTTTTAACAATATAATATGAAACCTCGTTAAACCCTTACGATTAATAATAATGTTATATCCTTAGAATTGTTAAATTAAATACTTTCATAGCATTACCTAGGCAACGCCTGTACTGAGGTAAGATTTGTGACAAGCGTGCAGTTATTTGGTTGGTGTACAATGTTATTTTATATTTGGTAATATTAATTGTATTTAATATAAAATTTATTTATTCATATATATGACCTACTACGAGTACAGTGTATATTGTATAACGTTTTTAATAACTTCCTACATAATATGGCAAAAAGCGGATATGCCACTTCTTCATGATTTCTTACATACCAGAGTAGACAGTCTATATCTAGTGTCAGGTGTTTGGTGTCTGCGAGTGCCATCTCGCACCCAATTCCATGCACCATGCCTAATTCAGCGAGACCGATGTACTTGACCTAAATCGTGACAGATTTCTCTCAAAAATCTGAACGATTCAAAATAAAAATTTGCATATCAAACACTAATTTATTTATACACAACACGTACGATATTCAAACACACAACCAAGAACACCCTCACTCACACTTCTAAAATATAGTTAAGCTCAACAGAGTTTTAAGTACAACAGTACGGTACAGTAGTAAGTTTGGGCGTAAGGCCCAGAATCCATTAATGATAGGCCCAGAACCAACCGGCCTGTGGGCATAGCTTAAAGCACTACCAGCAGACTGCTAAAAATTTGGGCTTGGAAACAAAGCCAAAAATACTGACAAGAACTGCCCGGACAAAAGCAAGCCAAAGAATTCATAGTAGGATTCTCGTAAAAAAGACTCTCGGAACTATTGAAGTTGAGCCGACACCAACTAAGGATCTTAACCAGAGCCTTAACAGGCCACTGCGAGCTGAATAAACACCTGCATAAATTAAGCCTATCGACCGACGACAGTTGCAGGATTTGTCAAGAGAGCCCTGAAACCCCTTTACACCTACTGGGGAAATGTGGGCCCCTCATTCACAAAAGGTATCAGCTTCTAGGCAACCATCTCCTCAAGCCAGAAGAGATTAGAATCATCGTACCCAAAAAGATGCTTATTTTTATCTGCAGTACGGGACTAAAGGGCGAACTATAAGTGGATTTAAATGAACAATAGTTTTGGAAAGGGCGCGGTACACGAGGGGCAAACCCCCCCACATCCACTAACATACATAACATAACATAGCGTATGCTTTAATTGACGCTATTCCTAACTTTTTGGAGTTAAAATGTATATGCTACTATTTCGGTATATGCTTACCTATTTAATAAATAAATATGATTCTTTAAAAATATTTCAGACATTTTGGTATTTCATACCATCACAAACCCAAATATCTTTAAATTGCGTTCTTGACATTCTCCGTCGAAAGTCATAAAGAACATAAAAACGTGACCCAGAATGGCGCCCTTCCGAAAGTTTCTTCTCGAGCAAAAGATGCAAATCACCCTTAATTGCGACGCACGAGTGCGGACACGCACGGCTGCGGCGGACCCCGGACTGCGGACCACTTATCGCTTTTGTGCCGCGGGCGGATCATTTTCTTTTCGGCAAAATTAAATCGGCAATTTCTCCGTCGTGACATCGCCGATCAATGTCACGATCGGTTAGAACGTACGATTGTCGACTCTATCTACATACGAGAATACATTTTTGTTCCTTCTTCCATCCCTTTTCCATTGGGTAAACTTCCAAACTTTCCATGAGGTAAACTTGACCAGACAGTTACTTAATCAAATTATACTATACTTTCTACGTCAACATATGTAGATTTTTGTATGTATCACTAATACACATAAAATAAAATGGTACCTCAAACACTGCTGCTGCCATTACCAAGTGACTGAAAAATTCTGTTTCAGTCGAGTTCTATATGGCTTCTCAATTATTCATGCTAGACGCATACTGTTATATCGGTAAAAAGAATAAATATAGGCGCACATCTTTTCTATTTCTATTCTTTTTCTAATTCTTCTATTTTTTTGAAGGTATTAGATTTTATGTCACGTGCTTACCCGATATAAATTCTATAAGCATTATCAATTTTTAGTACTTTTAATTCGCCATCTGCTATCTATCATTTTGTGATAGATGTCACTTAAGCCCGATGTACTCCCATTGTATGCAGCTAGCTACATTGGCCTATATTTTGTTTTCTAAGTCCTTAAACTTGAATCTGGCATTCGAAAAACGATCTTTTTATGGTATTGGTATCTTTATTTTCGAAAATTAATCTTCGAAATACAGATAAGCAATACAAATTTTTCTCAATTCCTCGATAAAATAGTAAAATATAATCAAAAAATATATTTTATAATTTAAAAAAAAAGATTGAATAAATTATAATCCACAAATGTTACCAGTCACCGTTTCGCTACTATTCTCGTGGCGGCAATTATGACTTTAAAAAAAGCGGTATAGTTACATTTCATAACCAACCTCTCGAATAGCATACAATAACTGTTACACAATAATGGTCTAAGCGCCAAATTATCCGAAATTGAGTTACAATTTTTTGCTAGGCACGAGGCCTTGGACCGATCATTAAAAACAGAAGAAACACATATTTGCTAAGCAAAATAAATGACTTAGTATTGGAATAATTTCGCTCACATTCGTAGTTGCGAAACGTAATCCGACTATGCATTTATTCATTACTATTAATATCGATAGTTTTAGTGTGTTAACATTAAGGTCATGTCAACGCCGTTTGTCACGCAGCTAGCAGACAAAGATAGCGTTATGGATACGATCCGCGCGTAAAGGAGACGCAAGTTAAGATGAGTGTTTCGAATGAGAGAAATTTCAGTATTTTCATTAATTTAAATAGTGATTTATTATGAGTTTTAGTTTTCTACGAGGAAGATGTTGGTACATTTATTTTTTTCGCGCACATTTTGGTTTCCGTGTTTTTGGTCATTTTTAGAAAGCTACCTTCAAATATTTCTTTCTGATTATTAAAGCAGATAATTTACTTCATTATATTGTCCATGAAATTTAGCAAAATTGCTTGTGAAATTACCCAAGCTTTGCGGTTCTAGCCGATCACTTGATCAATCTCATCACCTTGACAATATATTATCACTCGACTTAGCATTAAAACAGTGCCCTGGTGGCGCAGTGGTAGGAATGCCTGCTTCCGATACAGAGGGCCAAGGTGCCGCTGACGAAATTCAAACTCGCCTTCTTTGGCTACTACTTCACACTAGAGAGAGAAGATTTATGTTCTAATACTGGCATTGCGCCAATGTAAATTGAAAAATGTATATAGATTTATGGGAAAATAAATACTTTAGTAAAAGCTGACAATTCCGCTCATCTATTAGAGCATTATTCCGACTTCACGTGCACATGTATCACGTGCACAAGATCCCATGCATTATTGCCACACCATTTGCAATTCGTCGCCCGTGACATGTCACCAGCGCTATCCGCCAACCGCAAATCCGTAACTGTAAATCGCTCTGTAATGACGCGCACAACAGTCAGGACGTTAAGTACAGGTACGAGTACATTAAGGCTGCAACATTTCTGTCCGGAATTTCGCGTTTATTATCTATTTATTTATTTAGATACATTCTTTGGAAATACTTTTTAAATTCAAATAGCTTTGTTTATGTCATTTTATTAAAATACCCACAAAAGTATGTCCCCATTATCTCTGAAGGTACTCGGTATAAAACATTAAAAAATGAGGTTCACAAAACATAAAACAAAATTTATTTTTGTAATAATAATATATATTTTTGAATGTTGCTTTGACTGTGGTAAGCACTGGTATATAAGCGTTTCCCAATGTTTGCCCTAAAACAGTTGTTTATTTATTTATGTGTCCACAAAAAATACACTACCAACAATTCTATGATCCCATTTATTAGTAACGTCTCGCGTACGTAATAAGTATTGTATTTTTTCTGTAACCTTATTCTGGCCGCTCTTAGAACAGGTTTTTTAACCTAGTTAGAGTAGCCATGTTACTTCGGAGCATCAATAAATGACTGGTGTTTAATTTGTCTATATTATATTAATTTAATTCCTTGTTTAGTGTTATTATATCATTTATTGTTGTATCTTCTTATTGTACCATAATGAATAAATAATAATAATAAAAATAAATAATACAACTTACAGTTCTTACAGATCAACAATACTCGCTCTGTTCTGGAAGATTGTTATTTGTGTGTGAAGGTTATGAGATTGTACGCGATTGGTGATATGTAAGCGTAAGGTTAAAGGCTTAAGAATCAAGATTTTTTAAAGTAATAATTGGCTTTTTTATGGCCGTCAGTTGTCTTTTATACTCGGATCTCTAGGGTCGGTAATAATGCGTTTTCTGTTGAATTCTTTACATAACCTAAGGGACCTTAGGAAAACACAGTATGAATACTCGTATACTTCCTTCCTAATCACGATTAAACCTCAGGCACGGAACCCTGTCCGTTCGGAGTAGGTACGTTCATAGTTGCCTTTTTTTTGATCGATTATAGGTTCTCCATTCGTCGTGTTTATATATTTTTTTTATTTTTAGCATATGTTCACTAATTGCACAAATTGGAAATTTCGATTATTGTTCCTGCGTATAAGGAATTCCTCAGAATGGTCAGAATAGTTAAGTTTCGTCCAGTCTAAGACAGGATAAATAAATAAAAAATACGTTTTTCGTTCAAAATATTTTAATATCGTATTGATCTATACGATTAATATTTATAAAATACACAAGAAATTAAAAACAAAATGAATAACCTTCTTCAAAATGTACCTGAAACTAAAACATTAATAAATATTACAATAAACTTTTTATTGCTAGGTAAAAACCTAGGTACTAGGTAGGTACGAGTAGGTTTTTTATTGCTATAATAAACTGAGGTTGCATATATATTGTATAGCAAAGCAGACAGATTTAATAGCATTGTAATATGTTTATTATGATTTTCTGATGTCTTATTTTTTGTTGCTCTGTGGTAAATACATCAGAATCGGATAGCGAATTCGCAATTAGGTAGATTTCATTAGAAAAGCTACCTAGTGCAACGGGTACTATGTCATGACTTCCGAAAAATTTCGACATTATCTCTAAAACCAACCTCAAAGTGTATATATATATATATATATATATCTATCTATCTATATCACTTTCTTGTGGACACGAAACTACCGTAATTTTATACCAATCACTTTCAAATTGATTCTAAAAATTAAAGGGCACAAAATCTCGGTCAAGTTAATTAATGATCAAAATCAGACAGGTAGGCGGGAATGAGTGGGGTTTTTTCGAAGAAGCGAAATTTTGCTATAACTTTCTTAGTATATAAAATATCCGATTCATTTAAATGTTATATTATTTCTTAGATAAGGGCCTAAACTTATCTAAGTAAACTTTTTTGATAACATCAACCATTGGTCCTAGGGCTGTGAAAAATTATTTTTCAAAATTCAAAAAATCATACCTCCCTTGATCAGGATCAAACCCGTTCGAAATGTTATTTTTATGCCTATAATTGCCCAACAACTTTTGTTTGAAACAATTTTTGATATGAGCAACCCTTACGGTAAGAGATGAGCAAAAATGTTCCACCACTTTGATCCGGTGAAATCTACCGAAAGCGTGCCGAAAGGATTTTTTTTTGTGATTTTTGTGTGATTAGTTATCAGTAGAAGTTTTCGTTGGGTGGTGTTGTACGCGTGGCGTTCTATGAAATTCCTGTTGAAAACTTTCTCGCAGTGATCTGCACGTCTGTGCCGATATAACTGGTGAAGAGGATTCGGTCGTTAGTTAGGTATTCAATAAACACCAAGAAGTATGTGAGCTCGTGGTTTATTATAAGGAATCGTGACCGAGCGACCCGAGACGACTAGGAAAGGGCGCGTATTTATAACGAAAAACCTGTTATTTATTTCACGTGTTATTGAGTCACAGTTACCAAAGGTGACGATTGCGCCAGAACTGCGAAAATTAAGTATTTTCTCAAGTGAATACCATAGACCTCTGGCATCGGATAAAACCTGTTATTTTTAAGTTAACTACAGAGAAAAAACACAAAATATTACCTTAAATAATAAAAAATATATATTTATTTATTTGTTTTTTGAAGTGAACAAACATATTTTCAAAAGTCTACCTTACTAGGCAACGCCCGTACTAAGGTAGGCTCTATTTGTTGTAGATTATTAAATATTTTAGATCGAAAAACGAGGTATTATATGAGTTTGATTTAAAACTCTCTTGCAATAGTTTAAATATTTTTGAATTTGTGATATAATAATATAATATAATAAAGCAATAATACGTATACATACACTCATATTGATAATATTTTTATAGATTAGATATGACATATGTTGTAAACGTGTAAATCGTTTAATAAATATGAAACAAAATACTTAATATGAAAATTCCTGATGTACACGTCTTATATTCTTTAAGTACCTTCCCAAATAAAAGTAATTAATATGATTGTATATAATGTTAAAAGCAGCCTGTCAAAAATAGTTGCACCAAAAGAAAAAACTTAATGTACCATAAAATTTCTCGTAAAATACTGAAACTAGAAAGAAAAATACATATTCATATAAATTACCATTTAAAGTAATGAAAAAAACTGAAATTTCTCTTTCATTCAGCACATTCGTTTTATTTTGCGTCCCCTTTACTCATGGACCGTACCTATTAAACTATCTTTGTCTGTCCCCCAAAAGAATCAATCTTACAATAAAATTAAAGTCGAATGAAGGCTCGTTTAAAATATTTAACGTTTTATGTTTTTGTATTTTATCCGCTGAATTTTGCAGGGATAATATTAAAGTATGCAATATAATTTATGAAAAAAATTTATGAAATAATAATTAATAATTTATGAATAATTTAATTTAATTTATAAATAATTTAAATTTTTGAATTAATAAATTTTTGAATTTTTAAATTTTTTAATTTAATAATTTGAATTTAATTTATAAATAATTTATGAATAATTTATGAAAAAAAAAAACAATTATATATATTATTTTGCAGAAATTTTAATATATGTAGATATGAACATTTTTTTTTTTAATAAAGTAATATATATATATTTTTAATTAATTTATTTTTTCATACTTACATATACGAATTAATTATAATAAAAGTTACATGGTATAACTAAACTAGGTCATGCCCGTATTAAAGTAGTTTTTTTTTGTGGTGTAATATTGAATTATTGATGTATAAATACCATAACATAAAAGTTTACAATAATAATAAATGTTTATCTAATTAGCCATTTTTATTGGTTTAGTATAACATTAATGATAAAGTGAAAGATAAGATATTTTATTTTTCCAAAATACATAATCTAGTATGTATGTGGGTATGTATGTATGTATGTAGGATGTAGGTATAAAAAAGAGGTAACATATACTAGGATTAAATAACATACATAAACACTAAATCAGTGTATAATTCATACAAATGATGAGACGAAACGGTAGCTATTCGGATGGGGACTAACTTGCTACGTCACCAACTCCAGTGAGGCCGCAAATTGCGAACTACTACGGTAAAGTTTGGGAATTTGGCCTCATATGATTTGCCTCAAGAGTCCAGTCGCTAGAACGTGCTTTGGGGACTCTGGACATCGTATATGCTTATGGCATCGCTTACGCCCCCTAACACATTCTCTTCCCCCCCCCCCCCCCCCCCGCTCCTCCTTTTGAATTGAACACCTTGTAGACGAGATATCTTTTGCGTTAGTTATATTCTGATGGTTTTAGGTGACAAAAACACGCCGATATGTGATGCTGGACGCCGTCAGATAAGCTCTCGTAATAAGCCCCCATTTCCTGACGTTTCTCCTCCTCCGCGCTTTCGATGTCAGTCAAGTTCACTCCGCCGCCCGCATGCAGATGAGGTGAAAGTTGCCACGAAAATCGGAACTGATCTTTCGACAGGGACGGATTTTCACCTATTTTTGCTTAATGACAAGAACAAAAAATTTCGTTCAATGGATTAGTTTTATATAATAATATTGTCTATGTCCTTTGCGACTGTATAACGTAGTTCTTCAGAATAATAATGCAATAATATAATTCTTATATTTATAATAAGTAAATGAAGAATATCACATTTTTTGTATTTTTAGTAAAATTAATTTGAGTCTGAACTAGATCGGACATCATTTATAGTGCTTTAAATGAAAAATAAAAAAATGTTTTTTAAAAAAAATAAAATCGACTTTAAAATTAATGTACAACCAAAAAAAACCTATAAATAAAATTTAGTAAACAATAAACAACCGATTAGCCATAACATAAAAGTCGGTGCAGAAACACATCGTTTACAGTAACTCGAATGCATATCTCTGTCAGAATAACATTTTAAAAAAACCTAATATAACGATAATTTTGAGCCCGAACTTAGCTAAATTGTCTTGTGCTAGATTCAAGAAAGATGGCCAGGCGAATAAGCGTTATGTATGACCATAAGGAGCGTATTCAAACTCACGACCTCTAAATCGATAGTCAAACGAACTAACATTTAGTTAGACAATGTGAACTATATTTTTCTTCCTTGTGGGAATGAATAAGTTACCTGCGAAACCCCCAGACATAAACGCTAACTTAATATAAATTAAAAGCTTTTTATCAAACCCTCCTTTTTGTAAGGATATATTTCCGACTACGACTAGCTACTTACTTATTGGACACCATGACTTTCAGCCTATATATTTTTTAATACTTAATTTTCCTTATTTAAAACTCAATATAAATATATTTTTTTTCTTTTCAAACGCTATCCTTTAGCAGGTTTTGAAACTGCAATGAAGCTCAGTTAATTACCTCATTTATTTATTTTTTTTTGTTGTTTATAGGCCAGGGCCACCTTTATTGTTCCAAATCTGGCCCTGTCCCTCTCGGCATCGAGTGGAATTTCTTCATCGTTTCGGATTGATGGCTTCTAGACACATTTTTCAAAGTACTCGACCGGCCAGCGCGCTCCTCCCATTCTCGAAGCATCTCATTGCTTGCTTTCTTAACAAACAGCTTCTTTATGCTGTATCTGATCTGAGGAACGGGATATGCCGATACGTCATTGTCAAACTTTATATTCGCCTTTGATGGTGGAGTTTCTAATTCCAAGACTTGTACCACTTAGCGTATATAAGTCATGCAAAGGTGTTGATACGAATAAAACGAAGATTTGACGCAGGGGCAGACATTTCAACCTTCATTTATTTCGAGATAATATGTTTTCTCGTCCTAACATTTAATTAAATGTTTTTAAGTGATAAATTCAGTCTGAATATTCGAATACAATTGACAGTGATTCGAAAAATGAAAAAAAATATTTAAATTCATAAACGTCAACGTCAATTTTCACTGCCATCTGTTACATTATTAATTTAGAGATGAGTCGCTACATAAATTTGGGCTTGATCTATTTTCGCTTTATATATATATTTTCTAACTCATAATAGGGAACACAAATTGCCAACTTAGTCTTCAGCAATGGTTTCATGACAGCCTGTATATTGTTACTACGAATTGTGGTTTTCGCTTAAGGCTTCATCTGTCTCCTCGGCCGGCATTCTACGATGCAGGTTGAACACGATGCATTTTGCACACCTTCGAAATTGCCAAATATTCAGTTCTTATGTCCAGTTTTTTTTTTCAATATGACCTAGGTCATATACAATTATTTTGGGCCCTACTCAACTAGGCCAAAAGTGCCTGTGCTAGAGTCAGGGGAGATGGTGGTAATGAAATATTAAAAATAGTATGACCATGTGCGGATTCGAACCCGCGCCCTATGGGCTAATAGTCCAACGCCTTAACCACTAGACTACCACGATAACTGGAAGTTTTCTATTGACGTCAAAGGCAACTTACTTAGTTACTTACTTACTTAGACTTAATTAGTTTGCGGATTCCTAATTAAACGTCCTAAGCATTTGCTTTGTTTGAACCAATTTATGATTACTATTGAGTCAGAAACTGGTTAGGGTAAGTGTGTGAAACTCAATAAACTACTTGATGACCCTGATCTGAACTCTATCTCTATCCTCGCCTTATCCTTACCATACGTTAACCAAAATATATTTCATTTTGTCGTAATCTTATGTTTCATCAACTATAAATTCACTTATTTCCTTATTTTTACTTATTAGAAATAATATAACACTTATTTTTTTTTAAATTTCAATTATCAATATATCAAATGAGTGGATTTATAATATACATACATAGTTCCTACTTCATCACAATTAAATGGTTCTATAAACTTCTTTTCTCTGATTAATGAAACAAAATTTCTAAGCAAATGCATTTGTTATAAATAATGCTAAAGCACAAAATTCCGGTAACCTATAATATACCTTCCAGTCAATGAGCATTTGTGTCACTTTGGTGAAAATACCCAAAAGTTGTGATTTATGGCATTACATGTGTTTCATATATTTTTACGTAATTCGAATAAGTTCCCTTTGAGCGCAACATCTTTTGACCGATTTTTTATTTTCGTATTTCTAGTGTTTTCTTTCATATATTTTTACGTAATTCGAATAAGTTCCCTTTGAGCGCAACATCTTTACAGGCCGGATTAAAATTTTCGAGAATGTTCACTTGCAGATACTCGCTTACCCGGTCGTAAATTCTCGCTCAGGCTCGACTACACCACTAAGTACAATCGATTAATTACGTTCGATTGAATTAGCTTTCGCATTGTGAAGCACGGATTTAAATCATCCGCCATCTTTGTTGCATTCAGCTTTCGTTTTGATTCTGATCGATAGCCATGCCGCACTATTGTCGATGGGGCATTGATAAATACACCATTAAAAATTGTAGGTCTTAAGATAATTCAATTACTTTCGTAAACGATAGAATAACGCTTAAACGTTACTTTACGACATAGGTACGTACTTTCTAATTTTGTATTATTAATATTGTTCAATTGTATTGTAATCTAATATTTCATTTCATAACACCAATTCGCTACTTCGGATTTGTCTTTGACTTATTACTACTGACACAAAAGAAAGATCACATCTATTCCAATGACCTACATTTAGAGGTATATAACCACGGCAGCACCCATACCTATTGTCCTAACTTTTGTTTTGGTTAAAAATAAAACCGTTTCCAGGAACAATATTTTGGATTTCCTGTATTGGGTTTAAAGGATACGGTCTTCGATGGTTTAGAAATAAAAATAAACTGCCTATTGGAATTAATTCTTTCCTTTCCGAAAACGTTAAAAATTATAATATAAAAAATGCAAATTAAGTATTGTACTGAAGCACATTCAGTATAAACTTAAAAATTCGCTAGTCTGAATCAAAGCATGCTCAAATCTTATTTTTGCTGGCCTACCCGCAACAAACCAAGGATAGCCGAAATCGACCTGTCCGAGGATCCCAGGTGTGCGGTGCTGGTCGCCAGCCTGCAGAACACATAATCTAAGAATTACAGAGGACACGGAAGGCAAACTCGTGGCCCGTGCCATTTTAGTTAGTACCATGGTATGACTTCCGGAAAATGTTGATATATCTTCGCGTTTCACGTTCTCTTGAACTCAAAACTACCTTCAGTTTAAATGTTAATACATACGTTTATATATATCTATCTATATCACTTTCTTATTATTCCTCAGATGAGGGCCTAAAACTTATCTAAGTAAACTTTTTTGATAGAGGTTCTAGGGGTGGGAAAATTTAGTTTTCAAAATTCAAAAAATCATACCTTCCTTAATATACACCAGATCAAATCAGTTCAAAATGTTAATTGTAGGCATACGAGTATAATTTCCTTACAAGTTTGAAGCAATTTTTGATATGAGACCCTTACGGCACAGTATAAATAGGGATTCAGTATACACACTCTCGCTGCGCAAGGGTACGGTGGGTTGAGGTGCGCGAGCTACCGCGCAATGTTTGATAAAAGTTCGTAAAATTGGAGCTCGCAAGTTCGCACCATAGTTTTAAGTTTTCACTTCTGTCGGCAGCTCTCAATTACCGTCTAATGGTTTTATTTTAGCCAAGGCGTTGTATTTTTATTAATCTCTTCTAATATTTTTCTAATGAATCGAAGAATAGCTTGTGATAGAGTGATGCTGTGACCAAAGACGCCTTGTTGCTAGATGTGCTATCATGGAGAAGTCACGTTTCGACCAAGTCTCGCATGTGAAGCTAATTATAATGATTACGATTCGAAACCTGTAATTCACGGAAAATTTTCATATGATGTTTTAGTACACATGCATTTTAAAATGTCATCATTATATCTTACATTGACATCTGAAATTTAACGAAAGCATCTTTGCTTGGTCCATCGGTTCGAATCCGCTCCAGATGCCGGAGGCGGGCGCCATCTATCAATGATAATTCTCTAGACGCGATCTCCGCAAAACATGACAACCGTAAGAAATCGTAAGCAAAATGGTAAAAAAATAAGTAATTCAAACATGTTTCAGGTTGATCGATATCGGCAATTACCAGCCGCAAAATATATAAAAAAAATCCCTTTCGGCACGCCGGAAGGCGGAAGTGATTTCACCGGATCTAGGTAGGGGATAGGCGAACTACAATTGTACGAACTTGTATCAAACATTGCGCAGCGAAAATGCGAACTGAATCCCTCTTGATACCCTCTTGATGTATAAAAATTGTTTCAAACAAAAGTTGTAGGGAAATTACAGACCTACAATTTACATTTTGAGCGAATTTTATCCTTTTTTTTTTTAATTAAAAAAAAACAATTTTTTCCACCCCCTAGGATCTGGTTGGTGCTATTAAAATAACAATCCTTAGATAAGTTTTAGGAGGGTTTTAGTTTTAGTTTTAGGCATATTATTATATGGATTTTTTTTGTTAAGCTATATGAAAACTTGTTATATATACTTGTTATGAAACTTGTTATGAAAGTTGTTCCAGGTTCATGCCCATAATTATCCCTTAAAAGGATACTGCTGACTTTAAGCTCACCTGTATTTGACATGACAACGCAATATACTTGCGACTAAATTCCTTATGATATACACTATAACCTTAAATTCTAAATTATGATGACGTGATGATGATATGATGATGATGATGATAAATTATGATGACATTATATACAAATTTCGATTTAAAAAAACGTAGCCTCGTTTGGATTAGAATTCACCAAACAACATGGTCCATATTTCTGTGTATCTCAATTACTCTCAGAAGGTTATAGAACGTACGGATGTAGAAGATGGATATGTAACCTACGAGGTCAAAACGCGTCACCGGAACCACGCGTACCAATACAAAGTTACCAAAGAACACTACAAAGAATGCTATTATTATCTGCGGAATAACTTCCTGCGTTGGCAGCAATGCGTTTGTAATCCAAGAAAATATCTAAGCATTACTAATAACTCGCTATTCATATAAATTTTCTTAAAAAAAAGTTTTTTAAACTTCTTTTATACAATCATTTTTTATTTTATTCAAAAAAAGCAGTGCAAAGTACAAATCTACTGCAAGCATTAATATTAAGGCTTTATTTTTTTATTGATTTATTTATTTGTTGACATCAATAAACATCAATTACATAGAATGCAAAGTACTACCTAACTAGGCAATACCCGTACTAAAGTGGACTTTACTAAAAACATCGTTCTTATAAGCATAACCATCACACTGCGCAACATACAATTACAATTATTTGAAATGAATTGTATGAAATAATACATAATATATAAATAATATGTAATATATAAATAAAACTAAAAATAATACTGAAATAATAACAATAACAATAGATATAATACTATATAATATTATATATATATATATATATATATATATATAAATAATAATACATAAATGTACGGTTATTATCTAATACATAATTTTAATAATAATTTATATGATAAAAATATATATATAATATAATATAGTAACAATACACATATATACATTCAATATAAAACCCAAATAATAAACTAATATTAAATCAATACAAGTTATAAATAGTATCTACACAGAAAAGAAGTTTATCTTGGTATATGATTGATTAAAGTCTCTGTTTGCTTTCTGCCGAGCTCAAGTAGCCAACAAGAAATTCGTTTTTTATGTGTTAACAAAGACAGAGACTTTCCCAGAATATCTTTAATTTTTTAGCTTTTTCAGCTTTTGGCGAAGGTTTGTTTTATGTCTAAAACCTCGAAACTTTGAAAGAGTTTATCTGATGGATAGCGGAAGGGTCTTTTGATAATAACTCTGATAATGGACTTTTGAGCTTTTATGACAGGATCAAGACAACTTAAGGTAGCTCCACCCCAGCAAATAATTCCATAGGAAATAATACTATTTACCAGTGCAAAATAAACAGTCCTTATTAGGTCTTTAGATAGAATATTCCTTAGTAATTTAAACATATAAATAAGATTTTTTACTTTTTTACCTGTTATACGAGTATGATCTTCCCAACAGAGTCTATGGTCAAATGTTAAACCCAGATATTTATAGGAGGAAACTTTTTCTATGTGCGATTGATGGCGATTTTGAAAACAGGAATGTAGTTTTATTCGAAAATTACTTAAATATGATTCCATACTTTTGCTGTAGTATAAATTAAACGTAATGTATTTAGTTTTATTAATGTTAAGAGATAATAAATTACTATCGAGCCAATGTTTTATTAAATTAAGACCCACCTCAGCATTTTTATAAAGAGTTACCCAATGCTGCTCCCGAAATATAAGGACAGTGTCGTCTGCAAAAAATATAGCTTGGCCATTTATTAAAAGAATATTCGCAAGTCCATTTATATAAATCAGGAACAAGATTGGACCCAATACACTGCCTTGAGGAACACCAAAGTCAATTAACCTATCGTCGCTAAGAGCATTGCCTACTTTAACGACTTGAGTTCCGTCAGTAATATAGTCTCTAAACCAAGCCAGGCTCACTCCTCGAATTCCAAGTAGTTCGATTTTCTTAAGCAATATGGGGCGATAAACGGGCTTTATATGTACACCATTCCCAATAAAAAATCCAGCTAATTCACCCAGCGATTTCAAACATCATGCATTTGTATTGGCGTCATATTAAAATTCATCGTGGCTTACCAGAAAAAAAAGAAAGTAACCTTACGCTGTCACGACACGTCACGGCATATTATCATATAAATGGATGTTGTCATACGGACGCCAAATGATCGTCCGTCGAAATGCGAAGGTCGTTGAGTCCTTTGAGGTCCTTAATTCTTCAGGAATAGTCTTGGGTACCCATGTATACCCCCTTACTCCTTATAACCCACCTCAGTGGTCAAGGAATCGCAAAACAATAATTAAGGATATATTGATTCTTACGTTTTTATATTTGAGTGTAAAGTCATCGTATCTTTTCCATTAATCCGAATATAATTAAGCATCCCAACACGTTATTGTGAATGAATTAGAATAAGTTATTAATTACCGTTCAGTTTGAAAATAATTACAGAAATGAATCTCGCCAAAAAGTGTTCGCCCCGCGCCGTCACATATCGCGTTGGCCGTTATTTTAATCTTACTATAATCTGTCACAGCTCGCGAAATATTTTAACGGTTCACGACAACGGTTAAACGCGGCTTTAGCTTTGTTTGCGTGCATGTTAATCACGTTTGTGCTAATTTTAATGCTATATATATATTCGTTTAAGTTACCGTTAAACTTACTCGCATTTCGGCCTCAGAATTAATTACTAAGCCGACGCACCAGTCGAACGTGGCTTCGTTTAGTTTTTTTTAACTATTTTTTTAAATGTACAGCATTACGTATCGACCGTGACGTGCCAATTTGTTAAAATCACTCTTCATCTGCTTGGCAAAATAATATTTTTCCACACGCTATAATATCAATGACTCGTAACGCACATATGACAAACAGTATCAAAAGCGCAATTAGAAATATATATCTTCATTCGCATTTTTTTTTGGGGTCAAAAACTGCTAACTTCACGTCGCGTATTATTTTTGGCATATTTTAATTCCTAGCACAGTGGGGGGCGCCCCCCTTAGACTTCGCCAGCCCCCCCTAGACCTCGCTAGCCCCCCCCCTCCCAGTAAATAACTGACTTACATCGACTTCCGAAATACGAGTATTATAAAACTGCCCATGTACATTTGCAAATAACCTACCTATACGGTATTTTTTTGTCGTTTGTAATAAATTTTCATTTTATGTAAAAAAAAAAATATTGTTTTTTTTTTTGTTTACATTGTAGGAATAGTAAAAAATAATTTGAAGTTATGTTTTGGTTCGTCAATATTGAACGTTTTGCTCAAAAAACTTGGTGTCTTTTATCATCAACATTTATTTTACTTTTACTTTTTATTTATTTTACTACAAATACATAGTAGGTAGCGGTAGTGGTAGGTAATAATATTTAACTAAAACTTACATTCAATTTGGACAAAGCAAAAATAGAACAAATGATTTAACTGGCAACTCTTTATCAACAAAAATATAGTTAAAGTAGGAAACTATATCTAATATTTGCATAAAACATACTAAGAATTATACTTAGCATTATAATATAATGTTTATGCCCAACGTATATAAATATGTATAACACTACTTTATATTGAGTATTTATTTACCTATATATTTAAAAAGTATGTTTATTCATTTATTTAAAAAGTATATTAACTGTTTAAGTGGTAGACACTTAAATTGCATTCACGTGTGTGTATCGTTGTGTATCGTGTGTATATTTCTGCCTTAAGTTACTTTTTAATATTTTTCACAGGGTTTTGCATAGATCTTTTGTACTCACACTATAAAACTTCATAAATAACCTTTCTTGGAACAGGTAACTCTTACCTAGTTAGTCTGTACTCGTCGGCCAACATAACTGGTACTCAGGTACTCGATTTTATATATTTGGATTTTGTTTTAAGTTTGATATTTAGTGTAAAACTGAACATTATGTTGCCCATAGCTTATTTCATTTAATAAAAAAAAAATCGCCTCATTACAGCATTATTTTTTTATTCATTTTCATATAAGTGTCCTATAAAACTCCATTGATGTTAGTTAGAAATTCGATATAGCAAAAAAACAAATCAAA
Source organism: Neomicropteryx cornuta (assembly GCA_020383195.1). Lineage (NCBI taxonomy): Eukaryota > Metazoa > Arthropoda > Insecta > Lepidoptera > Micropterigidae > Neomicropteryx > Neomicropteryx cornuta. Next base: position 2,932,128 of record JAHKQU010000028.1, read on the forward strand.
CATATAGCAAGGTCAAAAGCTACTTACTCATCAGGTACAAAATGGCCGACGTGCGTGGAGTCCATTTAGAAGATAACGGTCATACGATAAAAATATTCCTCACGGCACTAATAATAAAATGGCGGTAGAAAAAACAGTAAAAAAACAACCTTATCAATAATAATTCCTTTACATTAAGAAATAGATAAAACATTATACATAATTTAGTAAGTAATAATTTTTCCTTGATATTAGTGTGTACGCACGAATTAATTTCTTTGTCAATCGATATGTAGGTGTAAAATATAGAACGACATAGAAAAGAAATATATTTTCTGAAACTGTTTATTTATTGTTTTGTTTCTTTTTAACATGTATTATTTTATAAATATATTAATAGTTTGACATTTGTATTTGAAAATACTAGTGGTCGCCCAGTTGTCGAAATTCGACCGTAGTTCATTATTTTTTTTAATTTGACCTTTATTAAGGTGTTATACCTCTATAATGAGGTGAGTTTACCTCTATAATCATTGCATATATTTTTTTTGTTTTATTACGTCAGCTATGAGCGTGTACAAATACGCCATTAGCTTGTGTTTTTTGCCTTAATTCCCTACAATACCTATGAAATATAAAATTTAATGCTAGTAACAGTTAAAAAAAATACACCGTTAATAACAGTTAAAATATAGGCGTTATCAATAATGTTTGCTTGACATTACATTGACAGACTACACAAAAAGGAACATTTGAAATCACAAAAAAATCGCAGCTCGAAACTCTTTCTGTCAATCAGCTGTCAGTCGTTCGTTTTATTTTATTGAATTGAATGTATTTGTTACACATATTAAATATAAATCTTAGCTTTCACCCTCTTTCTCAATATAAACTTTAACTATGCCAAATCTCACTCTCCTCCGTGCGCGCAATATGCTTAAAAAGGGGGTACAAAGTATTCTCTTTGCATATAGATAATAAATATACATTTTTACACCGTGTAAAAAAGTACAACCTGATACAATTAGGGGTGTTACCGGATACTAAAATTATGTTGATAATTCTGTTGCGTTCAGCATTTGCCATATACTAAAAACAAATCCCTATCCGTAAGGCCCTAACCTACAACCATCATACTGAAACCTACCTTCGTAAAACATGCATGTCTTTTCGTATTTTTCAAAACAAAATATGCAGGCTTTATCATTATTCGCTTTTTGATTTTTCTTCAATCGAAACATCTTTCCGTCTTCTTTTTCTTGCAATAAATAGATATAGGTACTTGTATATCACTTAATATGTATGTTCTTAAGGAAGAATAAATAATGTTTACTAATAACACTAACTAATGTTTTATATTTTCCATTTAATTCAATAGTACAATAGTACATTCAATAGTAAAACAAATAAAATTCATTCGAGGATACCTAATCATTCTGGTATTTAAATATTTATTTGAACCTATTTCTTTAGCCTATTACCTATTCAAGTCACTTGTTTCAAACCCACAATCACTGGCTACTTTATATTATTTTTAACGTTGTTCTCAATGCAATGCTAATTGTATCCACGTCTCTTTGTTTCAGGTAAATCTCAACACAGATTCACTCTCCTCCAGTTCGCTTCGAAGCAAGCACCTCAGTTGGACTAATGGCATTCTAGGAAAACTTTTTCCCCGATCCCTTTGACGCGATACACTTTGATCCGCCCGCCCGCCGCGCTGTCGCTTTTATCGCGTTGGGCGCATTGCTAATATGCACTCGCCTGCGCCCGCCCGGCGCGATCCTCGATAGTGCCTTCGCCTGGTTCGGTTTTGACTAACAATGTGAGGAATATTTATGATTTTATCACAGTGCGCTTTCGCTTGTCTCCGTGGGTATTCAGGTTGCTAACCGCTGATCACAGAAGTACGCAGATTTGAATAGATCTGAAGCACCTGCGCATCCTATAAGGGGCCCGTGTACATGAGAGAGGGAAAATAAAGGAAGTCGCTGAAAGAACTGAATTTATTGTAGTTATCCTACAGAAATCATACACAATACAGGCGATTTGATATTGATTTATCGTAGACGAAACACCTATTAGCTTTGTAGCAGAATCAACCCCTGAAAGCGAAGGTTCTGAAGAATGATACCGTTATAAATCATGTATTTGATTGCTGTAAGAAATGAATAAAAAAATATAACAAAATCTATATCCAATAAAACCACCCTTATAATATAGGGTACACACTACACGGAAGTGGAAGAACTATCGTAGCTTAATCTCGGCGAATGATCGACGAAACAGATTCATTTTCTATGCATATTAGCCGATAGCGGACGGAGCGATAACGTCATTACGACCAACGGATGCTGATTACCGGGTTGTAAGTGTGTTCTCACTTCTTCACTTCGGTATACACTCATGGAAATAATCTAGTTAACAGTACCTGTGTTCGGTAACGTCAAAACGTCCGCTAGGTGAATATTCAGAAACATGACTTAGTCGGTTCTTCTTATCCTGAATATCGGTATCGACAGTTAACAAATTCAATAGCCAATCCTTCTGAATAACACCAGCACACCTAATCCAAGAAACTACCTTAATTTACATCTTTAAACCGGTTGGGATCATCAACTAGTAGAAAAATGCTTTTTCTATTTAGTAAAACATAAAAATCTTCATCTAAGTACAAACTTGGTACAGACTAGAATACCTCGAAGGTATGGAACGTGCGAGAAAACATTTCATACTTCAGCTTCTAATCTAACGTTAACACTGCGTTATCTAACGTTAACGTTCAGTCTTGACAGTTTTATATCCTGTATCAGAGTAATGTGCATCGATGTAGGGCAAAAGTGGTTGCTACACAGATAAATAATACATAAGAATTAAAATTGTGATACCCTAAACACTACCCTTTCTCATTGGCTACTTGTTTTAGCAACATAAAAATATGCACTGACTGAAAATCTGAGAGGAAAATTCGACCTGCCAATTTGCAGACTTATATAATGAACGAATGAAATGCGGTTAAGGTCGAGAAAACCTTTCTGGGGTCAGGTTGGTTGGAAAGTACAATGGGACTTGGCTTTGTTTGAAAACCATAAATATTCCAGTGACTCCATTCTGTAATTGCTTGACGTTCTAAACAATATCGCCCTGTGTGTTCCTGGAGGCATCAATGACTCATAATTTAAGCCTTTTTCCATCATTTCCATTAATTTTTCAATATACTTTACTCTATTCTTAATTATTTGCGTCACTGTACATCAGTACATTGCGTAGCAACCCGTAATCAGAGCAGCTCACGCTGACAATGATCGTGATTGGGAGTAGCCGCTAGCTAGTTCTAGCATACCAGTTATAAAAGCAGTTAGAATAAGATTTTGCATAGTTTTATGTCAACGCAATTACCACTTGTATTTGTATTTATTTTTGATACAATTCATTGTCAGTTTTAATTTTTTCATGTAAAAATGAGACTTCACATTCATAGAAATATAACATGGCTTTTAATAATTATTTTTGCTTTGACATTGACATTAATGACAGAATATTGAAAGAGGAACATTTGAAATCACACAAAATTCTCAGCTCGAAACTCATTTCGTAAATCAGTTAGTAGTATGAACATTTTATTTAGTTTAATGTATTTCTAACACATATTATATGTAAACTTTACCTATATCGAATCTCACACTCCTCCGTGCACGCAATATGCTTAAAAAGAGGTACAAAGTTTTCTTTTCGCGTACTTAATATATATATTCCACAAACGTATTTAATATGTAAATTTAAATAATTGCAAAGGATTTATCAGTTTGTAACATGCTCTCACTTGTTTTACGATACCATGGATTTATCAGGTTTGATTTATCGGGTTTGGAAGTAGTTTCATTTGAAAATTCCTGCCTAATATGAAAAACACCCATAGATGGATTTATCGGTTTTTTGATTCCGCACCTCCTCATATATAAATGAATCGTCGATGGTTAAAAATAAAAAAGGAAGTGTAAAATTACGCGCAAATCGTTAAGATACCTTTAAATAGTAAAATGTATTTCCCTAACACCGTAAGCTGATAATTACTGTACAGTATTGTCCAAAAATGACAATACTGTTCAGTATTGTCCAAAAATGACAACGCGCCTCTCGAATGTATGCAACTTAAATGTTTTCTTGAACTATACCTAGACAACTATACCTACTAGACAACTATACCTAATAGCAGATAACAACGCAATGCTTTGCGTGCGCGGAACAAACTTAAATCTCGCATGATGAAGCTAAATTATCGTACATTCGTGCATCGCAGATTTATCGCATTTGCCGCGGAGAAACTATTCAAATGCAACGCTCACTGGTCCATATAGTCCAAGAGTGCGTACCATATTTATAAACCTAACCTAACTGCACTGTTGTATTTTAACTCAATATGAACATCGGCAATATTCTAAAATACATATTATTTTACAATAAAACATAAAGTAATTATTGCATTTTATTATTAATAATAATATTTTTACTTAATTTCATTTTAAATAATTTTGTTCAGTATCGTTCTCAAAAAATACCACCCTTCCGCCACGCACCTCATACCCAGAAAGTATTGTAGGGTTCTTCAGTTAGCGGTCGCATTTAATTGTGTCTTGCACAATTACAGAATTTGGATGAAAACTTACCTACTGGTCATAATTATTTATTTAATTTAATTTATTTATTGATTTTTATAAAAAAAACAATACGTTTAATTTTACAACTGCTGTTCTGAGGCGATGTAATCAGTTATAGAAACAAAGATCCTTAGCTGACACTTCATAAACTAAAATAATAAAATATGCAACTGAAAATTTACCCAGAGGCACACTGTATGGACGCTCAAATTTATACAAATAATTATACAGCTAATATTGCGAAAGGGTAAGAAATAAAAGAGATTTGATAATTGTTCCAAATCTACACGCATGCGCATGTAACGTGTGTTTTATAAAAGCAAAAGTAATTTACGTAAATAAGAAATATATTTTTTATTAAACAAACACCGAATATAAAAATAGTGCCTAAGTATGGTATATTAATGGTTACACAAATTATTCAAAAGAATATTAATTACTACTTAACAAATGTGTGGGTGTGTGAGTTAGTTTATTTTTGTTTTTTTATCCTGTTTGCTGTGATAATTTGTTGTATTCAAATAGGTCGCTGGCTACCGAACTACTTTTCCATTGCTGGGTGAATCCTATCCATTCCATTCTGAGAATGGACCGAGGCGCGATTCGAATCGGCGGAAAATAGTCGAGCCGAGTTTTTCTTCGGCGAAAAAACGCCGTCGCGACGCGCGAAGAAAGTGACATCGCTTTGCAAAGCATATCCGAAGACAGGCTCGCTATTTTGGAAATAATATAACACGGTTCGGATGCTGCGTTTTCTCTACGGGCCACTCGTTTAGTTTATTGGAAACATGGAAATAGTACTCTGCCATTGGCGGCACGAACCGCTCTGTATCCATTTTATAACGCCATAGGTCTATTTTGAAGTCTAAAAGATAATAATAATGTACATAAATCATCAAAAATAATAATCATATCCAGAACATGCTCTAGCTCTGCAACTGGCCTCAAGATGGCGTTGTTTACTTCGACTAACCAAATACAATAATATTAATTCCGCCGCTCCCCGCGAGATAGCGCTGTACGACTTAATTTCTCTATTCTCCGCAAGATGTCACTTCTAAACATTTAGAATGGTCTTAAGTTTTCGCGACAATATGTAAAGTAATATAAAATTTAAAAATATTTTATTAAAAAATATATATATAATAAAATTAAATATAATCTGATAATCAGATCCCTGATGATTTCATTATTAATTATATGAAAAATAGAAAATTAAAATTTAGTTTAATGACTTCCACCACAATTTTTACAGAAATTCTTAAAGAAATAAATTAGAAGTAAATGTCGTGAAGATTACGAAAAAGTAAAATCTTTTTTGCATATTTACAGTTTTTTTCCCAAAAAAGAATATCCTAAGATGAGGTGGCAATGTTTAAGCCACCTGAATTCGGGCTTACAAATTTTCTATCTCATCCACATACGTTCGTCACGGGCGTCCGCCTCATGCCTTTTTATGTCATCTCAGATACGCATACTGGCAACTGTTAAACTGTTATCCGTCCGGCCCGTGTTAGTGCTGTGTGCTCAAAGGGGGTGTGCGCTGGCTATGTGCGAGAGTATGAAGAAACGCTCATAAGGTGACGGGAGGAAACAATTTACGTCGATTTCTGCGGTCTTGGCGGGGCCGTTGACTCCATACTCGAACGTATTCCTACAGTAAAATAACCAATCCAGGATATTTATTGTAAAAAATATCAATTATCGGATGATAGAGGTGTTCTTGGGATACATTAGTAACAACGCGCACTTGCCCTCTTTAGCTGGGTATCGCACTGTTCCCGGCCTAATACTTAAACTGTTAAAATAACTGCGTGATTTGTAGCTGAACACGTCACCGTGCTTCATTGTCATGGTGACACTTCCAACGAGATTTCCGTGCCACTGAAGCTGGAGTCTGGCCGGTGAGGGTAAAGAATAATAGAACCTGAATGCATCTTACGGTGTTCATCTGTAGAATGTGCAAGAATGTGCAAGAATGGGCAATAATAGGCAAGCGAAGCGATTTCGTTGAACGCGACTCTGTAGCTATGGCTGTGAATGAACGCGATTTCGTCACCGCTATGAGACAGCTTCAGTAACTCGGTTATTTGTTGCGCTGGAATAATAGTGTGATTTTAACGCCAAGCCATACATATACTGCAGGTATTTCAAGGCTACATCACGGTATAGTATTTATAAAAAAAATATGCTAGGTTCGGTTAGGTTGGACAAAGTTGTTTTCGTTTGAAAAAGTTCCATGACGCATTTTAGATAGATACCGCAAGTTAATGTGCGAACCTTCTCGGAAATATCGAACTGGTTGCAACCGGTTTGCAGGTAAATCTGATAATTTTCACCCGATAAGTTCGTCCGTCCTAAAGGTCATTTTAAAATGTGTTTCGGATGTTATTTATTTATTTATTTATTGTTTATTCGGAAAACCAACAGTATAATTTAAGAAGAAAGAATGGTACATACAGTTGTTTGTAAAATTAACTAATGACAGGTTTTCGCAAAAGTACAGAGATACATGTAAAGATTAAAATTAAATTAAATTATACTCGCATTAGCACTCTAAATACATTTTAATTTTGAAACAATATTTTGAAATAATGGTATGTTTTAAAAATAGTCACAAAGATTACTATTTTATTATTATTATTATTTTATTTTTTTTTTGTTATGCTAATTTAGTCTGTTTTTTGCATTTAAGGTTTTTCGCAACTCGCAATGAAAAGGATATAAAGGAGGTTATAAAGCAAAGAAGCTGTAGGATTAGAAAGTAAAAATAGACCTTTAATGTACATAGATCTATATGTTAGGACCTTACCATAGACACAGAAACCTTGCCCAACGTTTACTTTAGAACAGGTGCTTACATCTAGTTAGGTAAACAGAGTACTTCCTTTAAAGTTATTGGGCATTTGACACGCCATTTTGAAGTTATACTTCTTTGCACCCGTTGGAATGGGATGTCGGTCGAGAAACCGCGTCACGCGTTAGGAGTAAAATCCGTAGAGTGCCTTTTTATACGTTTTCATTTATATATCCTGTGTGTGAGTGTGTGTGTGTGCGAATGGCCAAAGAAGTATAACTTCCACCATCTGGTCCAACGCAGACCCAATTAGTTTTTTTATTGAATTCAAGCTATTTTTCGTGTGTTCGTATTTCATAGCAGACGTTAGTTTTAAAAATATGTTAGATATATCAGAAGTACATTTCGTAAGTTTTCAAACAATTGTTTTCATAAAAAAAAATATCTATAGGAATTACGGAGCCTCTTGGTTTCTATCTCATCCGCACGCGCTCGTCACGAGCCTCATGAAATATCATGCTTTTTATGCCACTTCAGTTTGTAGAGTTCGCGCATTCAATGCGTCTATATTTTTATGCTCTGATCACTGACGGATATATTTTTTTTTTTATTTTGAAAAATATACTTTTGTATACTCCCGGGACGGTAGGAGTGCACTCTAACCGCAGGATTTTTTTTAAAGGCACCTAGTAACTTTTGTTAAAAATCTATGCAAGTCCGGCTTTTCGGCTTCTATGGATGTACCGCTACTGATAAATCCTACACTGTTGCTCCCTTAAATCGATGGTGCCCTGGTTGACTACAATTTCAGTAATTTTGACTCAGCGACAGGAAACTCGACCAATGGCCAGTCTTATTCCACTATTCATCAGTCCCGCGGCAAACGATCACGTCAGCTTTGCTCTTAGCTTCAGACGCGTCATGGCGGACAGGCAAACGGAGCTGCTCTCCATCAGCCGTTCCTCATTCCGTCTCCAGAGAGATTAGCGTCTCTAATCTCTGGTCTATTTATGGCCCCGGCAGCGGATGCTTCTATCCCGCCTGCCTGACTAGCTGCACTGCTCTGCGCCTAATTCGACTGCATCGATGATGGAATGTTTACCTTATCCAGTTATATTCTGAATTTCATCTCGTCAATTGACAGGGGCCACATTTATCAATTCATTTTATAACACAGAATGTCCGTCTCACTCAGAGAGAGAGAAAATACCCTAATTATAAATAATTACACAAATAATAAAATATTGTTTCTTAATGATTTTTTACCATACTTATTAATTAAAAAGCGCCAATCTTAATTTTATTTATTTATTGAAACAATTACATATAATTCCCTTCGAAATTCCCATTTAATTTCTTTCGGTAAGACGTTGCATGGCTTTGTATTACCGTCCCCATAAACAATTAACAGTCTTATGATGGACCACTCATATTCTGAGTCATTTCTTAAGTGAACACAGTCTTAACCCTAGCCGAAGGAGCCTTCAAGGCATTCAATTCATAGACCTTCAATTTGCATTGCGGAATCAAAGAAAACGTGACGGACCCTAGGGTAGGGTTTGTTTTAGGCTCCTTGGTACGTCATTGTTAGCAGAGTTTATGAACATTGGCAGTCTTACAATTAAACAGCTGTTTTACTTGAGATTTTCTCCCATTTTCTTTCAAATTAGTCTGTGTAAGCTAAATATTGTTTTCAGTTAACGGTGACCATAAGGTATCGTTTTTAGGTAAAGACTATAACCCTGCTGTGAAATTTTTGACTTAGGGCCGAACTTTCTTCAAGGAAAAGTTAACAATCGATTCAGCATATGCGTGTGGGTGTCAACACCAGGGTCCAAGAAAATACCTACATAGCTATAAAGATTACTGTAGCTAGGTATACAATACTATATATTTTAGGGTAACTTCTTATCATTTACATTCTGTTAAACATACATAATCGATAATTGATCGGTTGGGTTGAGTAATCACAATTAATATGTACATCATTAATATGTATTATTATTTATTATCAACTATATATGTATTACTATTAAATTACAATAAAATTCTCGTAAATATCGTATCGAAATTATGAAATTAAATAATACTAAAATGACCACTGATGATAGACGATGTGCATTCATTTTACATTAATTGAAAACGTAAGTCATATTTAATTAGCAATAAATAGATCAGAACGGGAGTAAAAACCTAATTGCATAGGAAAACAACCCTGAACTTCCAGAAAAACTGTCGCACTCTGTAGCCGCCACAGAGCACAGAAGTACCTGGAGAAGTTTCTATCCCCCTCTTCAATACATTATGTTTGAAGCAGCTCTGAGACGTAAGGGGAATGAATCACGTCCTCTACTTCACCCATATACGAGAGCATATACATAGGACTCGCCATGCTGTTTGCATGTGTGTGAAACACCTCAGGCAGGGCCGCATTTCGCGTCGAATACGCGCGGCACGCGGGCGGTCATAGGAGGAAATTACCTAAAATCGTAGTAATAATGTTTAAAAATAGCTATTTATACAGGTTGAACTTTTTCTCATGCAAATCCATTTGTGGAAATTTACTACATACTAAACTAAACAAGTTGTGCTCTACAAATTTTTTTAATTTTGACATATTTTTTCCATACAAAATAAATAATATTTTAGAAAACGTTTTTTTCGCTTGCCGGCCGCCCCAGTCAAAAGGAGTGATTATGCGTTTAAACGCTGATAGGGTTTTGTGTTTACTGTTTTTTACTTGCATTTTTAACATACTGAAAAACTTGTAGAAAAAAAATGATCAGTATGAAGTATAGAATGACCCCATAAAAAGATGTGCCTGAGAAAAAGTTCACCCGTGTACATATAAATAATATATGTCGTGGTCCTCTTTTAAATAAGAGCTGACAACACACGCCCGCAACGGTGGTCTCCGTTCAATGCGTCGTTTGACGTAAATCAAACCCTGAGCCCTCTCCAGGTACTTCTCTGCTCTGTGGTGGCCGCGCACAGCATCCGAGGCAAATGGAGCCAGGCGATGCTCACTCACACAATCGCAAGATCCGCTCCGGCGCAAGTTATTAATCAGCATAATTAGAGTTAGTGCGGCATAGGCATCCTCGCCTCGTCAGCTTTCGGGTTGGCCTGAAGCGTCGCGCCGTCGCGCCGTCTCGCTCCGTCGCGGTGCGAACGAGAGGAACGGCAACAGGTCGTCGACCCTGACATTGTGCCGAGCGATCTTGCAGATCCATCGGAGACAGATCGCAGGCAAACGTATGAACACGTTGCAGGATCAAAGGGAGGGATAGCAGCTACAATCTCCGTTTCCCTCCATTTATTTAATTTCTTTTAGAGGGTAGTCTGCTCGAAACTCCATAAAACTCCATTTAAAAAGAGACCATCAAAATCTTTGGGGATTGAATTGAGTATAGCGTTTTTTTTCCATAAAGTAGGATTCATTGCAAGCCTTATTTTGATTCAATATTTTTTAACTTTAATAGTAATGATGATTCTATTTTAAAATGAAAATTTTTGATTGAAACCTAACTTAAAAAGAATCACAACAGCTTTTCCAGGTCAAAAACCGCATTTTTTCCTTATACAGTTGTTAAGAGAAATATAAAGACGCTCAATTTATTTATGTGTAGAGTAATCAAACGCCTGTTAATCAAAACTCAAAGCGTTTAAAAAAAACAATGATAATAAATATTTCTCGTAGTTAAATTAATCAGTTTTGGATTGCATGAAACACTGAACTAGCTGTTCGCAAAACACTTAAATTCATGTGGCAACGGTGATATCGAGTGATGGTAATAATAAGGTAGGTATTTGGCAAAATACAACTAAATACAGGGAAAAAAACAGGTTTTATATACATTCATGTGTAAGAAGCTACTATCCCCGTTCGTTGGCTGTCGGTACAAATGCCGAAAGAATTGAATTTTGTATAGATTGATCCTCTCGAAAAACAACTATAGCCGTTTAGATCACATCGGAGGCTGTCCGGATAATAAAGATACATATTATTAAAGTAAACAAATTTCTAATATTCATAGATGTACTTTGACAGTACTTTTCTCATTGTCAGAGCGCGATCATACTCGAATTTCAAAAATATAATAGCACGAATGTTGAAACGTATTATTATTTATTACTAGCCAGTTAAAATTAATACTCTATGTAAAATAAAACATGTAAAAGAATGTTCAGTGCCACATTATAATTATTATAAATGAAATGTTATATCCGTGTTTATTTATTTATTTATTTATTGTAGTTACCCAACATAAATTGAAGAACCTATACATTTTTAAACTAGGGTAGCCCAAAAGACTAAAATAGATAGGGGTTAAAAATAATAATATTAAAATATATTAAACGAATTTAAATAAAATAAAATAAATAAGACAACGATTTTAAATTTAGACAAAAATGCAAAAAAAAAAACAAAGTTTAAGCTTTGTTTCTTTATATATATAAAAACAAAAAAAAAACTGAATTAAAACCAAACTAAACTAGGAATTTTGTCAAAGGTTTTGTGAATTGGTAAAGTATGTTAAAACAGCGTTGCGAAACACTTGCCGAATTATCGTTAAAAAGATCAATTTGGGAAAAGTTTTTTATTAAATTAATTACAAATTCAGTAAAAAGGGGATCACACAGGATAGGGTGTCATAGTCATTCTTTTTTATTTTTATTATTAGTGAAAGTAACAAAATGTACTTATGGCGAGCTTACATTCCTTTACGGGTGGGTGCATTCCTACACACACACGCATGCACAGCGTGTATGCATACACAAGCGTAAGCGCGCGCATGCACACACGTCGAAGAAGGACTTCTCTAAACACGTGTTGGCCTTCTTGACTCTCGAGATTGACAAGTGAATTTTAGTCCCACGCGCAGTGCTTTCAGCAGATGCAGCTCCAATTCATCGGAAAGGATAAAAATAGCACGTTACATGAAACGGTTACATGTACAGTCGAGGCCCAGAGACCAAAGATTGGGTGGTTGTTTTGCACTTGACTGTACCTAACCCTTATAATATTAAATTCTTCAAGTTGGAAGGGATTAGTTACATCACAAATTATGATGCGTTATTTTAACTATAAAATGGTAATTCACACTTTTCATAGACGATCAAACCTTTCTGCACGATAAAGATGTCTCTACCTCCCTCAGCATCCAACTTAGGTTCATCGCCAAGTATATCGTTAATTTAGGCTGTGTATCTTTGAAGATACATTCGTCTTTCCACTTTGCAGATCTATACGTTTTTCAGCGCTGACTCTGGAGAATAAATGCACCATAGTTTTAGGTCACTTGTGAAAAAAAAACTTTAGATACACTTTTTATAAGCATATTTTAAATTTTTGTTAAATCGGCTGAAATTCATTACATTATTTATTGTTCTTTACAATGTGCGTTACAGTGGCAGGCGTTTGTGTTTTTACTGTAATATTATTATTATTTATTTACACTTTTATACAGAATTACAGAATTTTGTAGTGTGTACTTATTGCTTTAAAGGCAATATCTACCAGTTAACCAACTTATAAATTATACATTCGTGAGACAAATCAATTAATTACAGAAACAAACTTAATGAAATTTAGACTAATCATAATATTTCAGTAATAATAGAGTGGAATAGAAAGCAGAAAACGGATCTGGGGATTAATAATGAGATTAAAAATAACTAAATTATGCAGACCAAAATATTTTCCTAAGTAGCGCTTTAAATGTTTAAATATTCGGAGCTAGCCTTATTTTCGCGTCGAGTTGGTTCCACAAGCGGGCAGCTGGACAGTAAATGATTTGTGAAGAAAGAAGTACTGTTCGAAGGGATGATGAGCAGAGCATCATTTTGAGAACCAAGAGATTTGCCAGGTTCATTCCGAAAGTGAATGTATTTCAAATTATATATTTTTTGACCTAAATAGGAAACTGCCCTTCATCCAGAGGAGGTAGACATTTTGTTGCTTCAACGTGGTTGCATACTTGAGGCCTTGCTGGTGTGGGCTTGCTGGGTGGTTGACTTACTGGCCGCCAGGGTACGTGAGAACCTATAGGGCATAGACTCGAGATGGCTTTATACATGCATGTATATTTTATCATTCCACGTCAACTGGAATAAAACAAATCAACTTTGTCGATGGTGGGTGTGTAGCGGCAGACGGCGGTAATACTCAAGCCAGTGACGTAACTATACTGTCTGAGGCGCCTAGCAATTTTTGTAATTTAAAAGTGTAATTTAAAAGGAGTATTGAAGTAAAAATAAATAAATTGAACTGGCAGCTAAGCAGGGGATTGCCACATCCATACCAATAAGACGTTCATGGTTTCTCAGCACGTTTGTCACGGGCGCATCATTACATGACTCATACGAGTGCTCGGTTTAAAAAGTGAGCTGTTCCAGGAACAGCGAAAAGATCAAATTCGTTTGTGATTTTCGACTCATTTACATATCCGGTCGAAAATCGACGAGTTATAGAAATTTTACCAATAAAGCTTGCTGAGATAATATTACTTTTTGTTGTACCGACCGACAACATTAAAATGTTCAATTTTACTTATTAATATTTTTAAGTAAGGCATAAGAAGTTTAATCACTCGAACAGGTACTACTTATTCATTTTTGTTTTTTAATATGTTGTGGTTATTAAAAAAAAACTTAATTTGAAGTAAACGTTTCACTGACTTATTAGGAAGTGTAATCGATTTTGAGTAGAATTTATATTACTTTTACATATACGTATATTATCCCGTTATTTTTATGTATTAATAGGTGAACGGAAAACTTTATACCCCTTTTAAAGAATATTGCATGGAGGAGTGTGGGATTTGGTATAGTAAAAGTTTATACGGAGAAGGAAATGTGTTACAAATACATTAAATTAAATTAAATTAAATAAATCGTTTACGCTACTAACAGCTCATTGACAAAATGAGTTTTGAACTATGAATTTTGTGTGATTTCAAATAGCCGGTCAATATCAATGTAGTAAATGTTAAGGCAACAATAATTATTAATACCATCTTATACTTCTATGAATGTAGAGTCTCAATTTATTATGAAAATTGCAGGGAAATAAGGCAAACAACACACGCTAATGACGTGTTTGTACACGCTCGCAGCTGTCGTAATAAAACAAAATTTAAAAAAAATATGCATAAATATAAGAACCTCAATAACTCTCAAATTTAATTGATTACGGTTATATTTCGACCACCAGTATTTATTAATTCACTGTCTCATTCATAAAAGATCGTGTAAAACTGTTGATGTTTTCAATAAATAATAAAACCTAACAAAATTACGTTTATTAAACATTTTAATAGCTGAGGTCACAAAGTTTACTATGGATTTTTAAAAACATATATGCATAGTATTCTTATTTTGAGTGGTTACGCTACCCCTCTTTAAGGTTGATAAATTATTCAGTTACTACCTATGCAATAATATAACTTTTTGATTGAGGGACTTTGCTCTTCGTTTAAAAATATCACGTAACCGTCTTCGAAATAACTATTGTAAAGATCTAATCGAACGTGATCGAAAAAAAAATAATAATCTAAATTTGCTTCAAGATTCCGCGAACCTTTTAGCAATGCTTTTAGTGAATATGCATTTAGTTTCCATATAATTAGATGTAGGTAGAAGCAGAGACAACGCGTGCGTCGGGTAAATTTGAATAAATTGAATTTTTATAGGGCGTCAGATTTTACTCTGCGCGGTCGTAAGGTTTTTATTTAATTACAGCTTCATAATATAGAAATTTTAGAAAATAACTTTTTTATGATTTCGATGCTTCATTTGTCTTTCAATTACTATTTTTCAAATAAATAATATTTATGTTTTGGCTTCGCTTTAAATGCAATAAAAATGTGCTTAGATACATTTTGCGACAGAAGATTTATTTAATTAAATTTAACTAGAGTTGGTCAACTTTAATTTGCTCTTAGCGTTTGAGGTTTTACAGGTATAGTTTGTGGTTTTTATGGTGAGAGTCCTGTATCCGTCTATCTCCTATTTTCATTATCTCTGAATTGTTGCCAGCTCAGAGAAATTATGGTGAGGGGACGGGGTGGAGGGTTATACCAGTGGTAGCTTCGTTTACTAACTATGGACTTTAATGCTATGCAACATTTGTTACGCAGAGGAACTGTGTCGGCCTGGGCCTGGGGAGGTCGCATTCCTCCGTGCATTTTGTAGAGGTCAGTATTAATTAATTCATCATTATACTATTATCGCCTATAAATATGGAATACTCGCATAATAAACATTGACATTATAATCCGAAAAGCCCGCCTCAATCTGTCGGCGGTTATTTTAAGGTTTCGGACGTTCTTAGCGGGTCACATTTATACCGAATGTGGTAAGTTCGTTTTGCTTTGTGCGAAACTAGAGCGCGGCTTTCGCTGAAAACGTCACCAAATGTTGGGCCCTCATAGTCATAAGGTTTCTCCGACAAAATACCTCCAATTACGATAATAATCCACATTCAACGGACGGGATACGATCAACTTTAAATAAATAAATAAATGCACACAAACGGCCTTATCATTCCTGATTAAAAACAGATAATAGGTCCTGCAATTTCCAGTGTTATTTGTTAAGAAACTATATAAACATTATCAGGGTTACTGAGAAAAAAAATGTAAACTTTACTCGAAAACAGTAATACTATCTTTGTGTGAATGCTTAGCTGTCGCCGTACTGAAACGGTGTCATTGACACCGTCTGTAAAAAAATATAATTAATTAATTTGTAGCGCTGAGTGATGTAACGGGTAAATAAATTGTTATTATTCGATACTATTGTGTATAATTTGACTTAAGTTTTTGTTATATATTGTACAATTATAGTATTTTTAAAGATAGGTATATTATAGGCCGCTTTAAGAATAAATGATCGAAATTGAGTTTCTGCATTGAACTGTACCTAATGTGGATTTTTTTTCGTATTTTTTTTTTATATCATTACATACTCAAAATAGGTTACACAAAAACCCCCTGGAATGCTAATGGTTCGGTAATGGTTTTTAGAGATCCTGTATAGAGTCTATACACTCCCCGTGTACCGAGGTCCTTTCATCATCACGTTTACACGATCTTTTTGGGTGCAAGTACTTGTATCTCTTCAGGCTTGAGTAGGTGATTGCCTAGAATTGGAGGTCCACTAAGGGTAACGAAGTTTCTGGGATTTCGTGACAGATCCTGCATTTGTCATTTGCTGATATTTTGAGCGAGTGTAGGTGTTTGTTTAGCTTACAGAGGCCTGTTAAGTCTCTGGTTATAATACCCTAATCCTAAGCTTAAACGTGACCACTAACAATAAGAAAATGCATGGGCTATCACTTTAGCAGCGAACTAACGCAACTATGCATAAGGCTGAGTATGGTGCGACCACAATTTTATTGGTATTGATTCACATCCCGCTAGAGTAATATTTAATTAAGATGTAATTTTAGTCATTATTTCAGTGATGTATTTTAAAAAGTTACTTTTGCAAAAAATAAAAAAAAAACAAGAGTAATAGTAGTCTCGGGATTTCAATATAATAGGTATCTGTTAAAATTACATCTAGCAACTGCATTGGTTGCTAGATCCCTTGCGGATTGGTGCATAGCGTTACAGTCTTCCTTATTGCATTAAAACAAATTTGGAAAATTATTATAAAACAACTTTCCTTTTTAAATGACTTATATTTGAAAAAAAAAATTTTTAGTTCTACCCACGCGATGTATTTTTCAAATAGTTAAACTTTACTGGCAGCGCTGCGGATTCTGAAGGCTGAAACCTACTATGGTTTTTTTTTTTAATTATATGACCGTCTGGCTTGCGCTCGTCGACGAAACGAGCATTGGTATATCGCACTCTTTCTGACGCGTTGCCGGCCATAAATCACTTCCAGGCGCGAAGGAGATGAAAACACGGATACGTTTTCCAGCTGCTCTTTCATTTTTTGTGTAACGCGTTGCTTTGTGGTTCTTTAGTAGTTTAGCACTAAATGCGATGTTATTGTGGTCGTACTTTATCTTTCCAGTTTTCAATTTTTTAGAATATACTTATTATTAAATTACGAATGATCGAGGCCAGGAGAATCGTGGTCAGCAGATTTGAATCCCGATTTTGCAAATCTTTATGAAGTTTCCTTTGGTACCTATTAATATCATAGTTTCTTATTGCTTAGTCCCATTAAGTTTTCATCTACTATCCAATGTATTGTTTGAGTTATCCTCAAAACTTGCTATTTGGTTTTATGATTTGTGATTGTTATGACCATCAGCCGAATTTACCAATTAATTTTAATTAGTTTTTTTTTAACAAGCATTCCTCGCATTCAGCTAGCAGAACGGAAATTTGGATTTAAACAACAAATGTAAGAAGCCTTTCAAGAGAATCGTTAAATATGAATTTTAGCCTTGCCTTAGTCATCAAAATACGCGCAAAATACTTTGGGCCTTACTATCGATAAAAGGTCTCACTGGCGATAGTGCAAAATTTATAATCTGCCAACAGAATTTTTGTTATCAGTTGTGAAATGAGTTGAACTTTGAAATGTTAACTGTTATAATATGTAGTTCATAAACTCTTGTGGATTTTTTAAACGGCTACGGGTGTGCTAGGACATATACTGTCACAATTCAAAATTTGTCAAATATATGTCAAATTTGTAGCTCAGAATTTAAAAAAAAAAAATTGAATATTTTAATAACTTCAGTTTTTCAATTGTTCCTATATAGAGTTATTCATCAGTTTCACTCAAGATATGAGATGAGGAAACTTTTTAGCCATGCATAGAATTAAATTAAAAAAACAGCCGCGTAACAAAATTCGAGAAGATATCACCCTAGAGCAGACCTTGTCTAAATGGGGTGATAAAATCCACACCAGCAGCTGTATCTGTTTTACTTTATACGATATAGCTTAAAATATGGTTAACTATTTTATTGTATAGTCAATATAGTCATTAGCAGTTAATACAACAGTTTTATGCTATTATTATTTTGTAGAATAATTTACTAAAAACTATATTCTAACATGTAGAAGAATTTTCGGTGCCACATTGCAATTATAATAAAAGTAGTTTTATTATTATTAAATAAATATAATAAATTCGTGTTATTTCGTCGTAAAACTTACAAATAAAAACTTGTGTTAAAATTTATGATGAATTAAAGATAAAAGCGTCGTATGTTTTTTTATTTTAATCTACTCAGACCTATAAAATAATCCACTGTCGCCTCTATAGCCGTTCAGAACGCACTTCGAATGGGCTAAGAGTGCCGCAGGCACAAATGGATATATGAAATGAAGCAACCCATCACAAGTCGGGACCACAGGCGCGAGTAGTCTGAAGAGAAAATGCCTTTAATGTCGCCCATAGGGCCTAGCTGTAAGAGGTCAGATTCCGGTTAGGTTATTTACTACTACTAAAGAATTTATAGAAGCAGTTGGTAAGATATGATACCTACTGGTTGTTATTGCCATTCTTGTTTTGTTATTACGTGGTTGTAAAAGTTGTGCACGAATAGTATTTTAAAAATTAATAGTAGGGTACTAGTAAGAGAAGTCATTGAATTTATTAGAATGTGAAAATTATTGTTACGGGGGATTTTTTTCAATAAAATAAAATATGTATTTAAATTAGTACGATTATTTGAGACCGTATACAACAATTTGCTAAGTAGCCTATGTTTAGTTTATCGTACGACGGTGTTTGTACATCACTGCCTCTCGCTTTGTGAAGTGAATAGTGCAGCCGGCAGGCAGGGCAGTTAAATAAATAAAACAGTTTGCAATCAGCCGCCGCCGCGCGAGGTCTGCGTCGCGACGGAACGCTGTGACACTTCGGTTTGTTGTAATTGTTTCGTCCTGAGTATATATATAGCAGAAGCGTGCCTTACAATGTTTTTGTCGAGTTGTAGGCCTGTTTTCGGAGCGTGTATTCGGTAGTTGGGCGAATTGTTTTTTTCGCATAATCGTTGGCGATTTTCGGTCATCGGCGCCTTTTTTTTTGCCTGTGGATCGTTCTTTCGTCGTCGGTCGGTATAGTGAGTGAATTGAGTCGACCGTTTCGCAGATCTGTCTCGATTTATGCGGTTCTCATTTTCGGCGATACAAGTGCTGTTACCGGCTAAAAAAATCCTACAGGACTTCTGTGTGACATAAGCTCTGAACTGCATACATTCATTCACTGATAAAGTTGGTAGGTTTGCGTAACATTTTTTCAACCTCGCACTTTATTCGTGGCAATATATTTACATCGCCCAATACCTACGTATAATAATAAACGATTAATGTTTTTTTTTGTGAATATACCATTAATTTCGCATTTTATGAAAATGTATGCTAACTGTCGATTATTCGTATTTAAAAAATATTTTCAAATGTAACTTTTTATATAAAACACCTATACCAATTTTACACAAACTACGCTGTTATTTAGGCGCTTGCACTATTAAACGATCTTTAAATTATAACAACGTTGCCACTATTCATTTCCGAACTTATCTTTAGGTTATTAGATATTATACTGTTTTGCTTAGTAGGTACTGACAATACTAAAGTGTTAGTATTGACCGACGACCCATCTCTACCTATCTAATCTAACTCAATTTGTAATTACTAAATAATATCGTACAGATTTCTCAAAACTACAACTTTCCAGACACCTATTACGCATCGGATACATTTTAAATCTTCAATATCGCCTCAGTAAACTAACATTTTCATGAAACCCGTTTTTCAGCATAATTGATATTATGACTAATCTAGTATTTCTTTATTATCCGGCTTCGAATTAAACCGTAGACTAGATAATGGTTTCGTAATGCAATTCTTTGTTTTGATGCAAAAAAAATATTTCTTCTTCACTCTTTGTGCTAAGGTAGGAAAAAACCCGAATGGTTAATCATACAATTCTTAGGTACCTACTACAATAAATATTATATCTCTCGAATTTTGCTACAAATTATACGATACTAATTTATAAATAAGTTCAATGTCTATCTTATACACAACTAGGAACATGTCCAATTTTAAATTATACGCTTACCTTAGTAACTTTTTACTTGCACGGGCGCTATAGTTAGGTAGACTTTGTAAAAATACACTAAAACGACCGATATTATTAAGAAAAGCTTATAATTGGCTTATTGAATAAGAAATATGTTTAAAATTTTGAAACGTTGCTAATATTACTATTATATACAAATAATAAGCCCATACAATAATATTCATAAACTATAGATTTACAAAGACTGGCTCAAAGTATTTATTATTGTAAATTTCTAACAATACAAACAAAGATAACAATAAAAAATAGATAATAAATAAAAACAATCAAATACCTGTACTCGGGGGCCCACTGGCTAGGGCACAAAAACTAACGGCCATAACGTCTTATTATTATTATTATTAAATTGAAATCTAGGTAATTAGTGTTTGAGAAAAATACTCTCAAGGCCCTATCGCTTTGTATCCGCGCCTGCTATAATTATAAGCTATAATCGCGTGTTTTAATAAACGCGCGCTGATCACAAAGCATGAACAGAAATGAAAATAAATTTATTTATTTTGATTTTCGAACATTTATGATATTTGTATTTTCCATTTAACACGATCTGAAAAAATATTATGTTATTTTTTTAACACATTTCGAAAATTTAAAATTACATAAAAAAATGAAACTAATGTAAAAATGTATCTTCAATATTATTTTCCGTTGAACAAATACGCATTACGGTTTATAAAAAAAACATGACAGTGATGGTACCGTTAAGTTTCTTATAGTTAACATTTTACACTGTATTTTAAGAAAAGTTAAAAAAAAAGACAAAAATGCTATCAACTCGAAAACCGCGAGACATTCAATAATAAGGGTATGTGGTTAAATAGGTTCCAAATGACCTCTTCTCTCACCCCTTAAAAACTTTCTACCGCATTGCTAAACACGCTGTATAAATATTACATTAATAAATCTTTTTGTTAAATTAAGAAACACTTAAAAAAAAATATGAACCTCGTGTAATTTGAACATTGTTCAGGTACTTTTTATTAATTATTTTTTTATTAATGTACGAGTATAATTATGTTTTTATTTTAGGTTATTGCTAATCATTTGGGTTTTTTACATTTAAGTGGTAGCCATAAAACTGTAACTTCAATAACGTCTGAATAACAGATAATTTTAGGAAATCCTAAGAAACGTAATTTGTAAATAATGTTTTGTAACCACTTGAATTAAAAACCCACACGAAGGTTAGGTTTCTGCTAAAAGAATTGAAGGAGGTTTGGACTATGTAAACATTTTAGTTTGCTTTTCGACTAAATAGGTGGTACCTAATGCTTTTGTGGTTTACTAATATAGAATGTAAAAATAAACCACTTGTGAACAAACTTCAAAAATACAGGGAAATTCGATCTGTATGTTTTTTATTTTTTAATTCTTATATTACTTACTCTGACTAGGCTCAAGCGATTTAGTATTTTTTTTTTAAATAATTGCTATGGCTTAGGTCATATACAATTATTTTGGGCCCTTTTCAGCTAGGCCTAGTCAACTTAAGGCACGTTTTTTATTTTAATACAATTTTTAAATAGCCATCGGCTATTTTTCTACTCCCGTTTTAGATCAACACTTGATTATATTATTAAAACTATTAGTCCAATGGATTTCGGTTTTTTTCCCTATAAAAATAATCTAAATATGGCTCCCTAAAACAAGCGCGATTATGATAGCCTGTGATTACTTGTTTTATTTGTTTATTACACTGTTAAATTATTTTAAAGATATTAAATTACGATATTATTTCTGCGCAAAAGACGAATGCTAGAACAAGATGAAGGCTTTGCTCGGTACAACGCGCTGTTAAAAATTAATTGCTGAAATGCGCCGAAATATATTCTATATTTCGGGGCCTTTCTGAGATCCCCACTTCATCAGCTTTTCTCAGAAGAGTCTGTCTACGGTCAAATAAATTTAACTAAGTACCTCGCATTCGTAATTTGGAGATAAAAGACATGATCACCTACGGATAAACAGTTATACAGTCGGACCTGAATATTTGCAGTTTATCGACCTTTGCATCGCCTTAGTTAATATTAGATCATAAGCAATATTAATCACTAAAGGCATATCCTTACTCTCGTCTCAATAATATCCTTGCTTGGGCATATTAACTGGTTTAAAGTAAAATTGATTGTTTGTATTTTTAATATTAGAAGACTTTATCGCCGGTTAATTAATATCGTGTTTATGAAATTGGCTAATTATTCCAGTGGTCGAAAAAATTTTTACATAATGTAGGTATGTTCCTACCAAAGAATAATGTGGTTGCATTTTGAAATATTTCTACTTTAAATTAATTTTACTTTACGTAAAACAGAGCAATTCGTATCAAAATACTGCACTTGTGAACATGTTATATCCAACGTTTATTATTAAATAGTTAAATGTCAGCGATTAGTCAATAGTCAAAATACTTCGTTTTACGAGTTTATTGTTAAGAAGAAGTGTTGATAGAATGGTAAGAGAATGTCCGTCGCGTGCCGACAACTCGCTTTCGTGATTCTATTTTTATCGATTTATCGCATTTCGGTCGGTTAAGTCGATCGTTTGGCGTCACGCGGCCGCGGGTTCAATGACAACCGAACGACAGCCCCTTTCCTTGTCCGCTCGTCCGTCGACACTCAAATCAAATATTCACATCCCCAAAAACCCATATTCTTCCGTTGACCGGTGACGTCACGAACCCACACACCCTGATGCGAAACGCTCGACCGCCAAATCTTGCAATTTCTCAGTGTAAAGATTGCATGATTTTACAGTTGAGAGTTTCGTTTGTGACCTGGAACGGCCCAAAAAGTAGCCCTGCTGTTTTCAAACCCTGCATAAAAAAAACAGTTGCTACAAACCTATAATAACCATGAAAATTATTTACATGTAATTTTATAAACAAAGTAGTGTATTTGTAGACTGTAAAAGACAAACAGTGTTTTGGATATTGTACAAAACCTATCCAGTAGAATAAAAAAATAATAACAATTTACACATAGTGGGACGTCTTAGTGATTTAAGGTGGTTTTTGTGTAAATTTATTTCCATTTTATTTTTGTTTTCAAGAACTGTTTGGTTCAACAGGTCGTTTTATTTTTAATCGTTAAACAACGAATCGGTGATAACTTAGGTTAGTTTTAAGAGTAAAATTTAAGCAAATGAATTTAAAAACCTTAAAAGAGTAACATGGCTAAGGTGAAAATAAATTTCGAAAGTTTATAATGTTATTTAAAAGTGTTGGTCTCCCTCTAGTTTTTTTAAACCTAAAAAAAATCTAACCCAACCTAGTGCGAACAGTATCTCAAAATTAGAGACAAATATTTGTGCGGTTTTGTTTTTTTTTAAGCATATTTAGGAAAATTTTATTAATAAAAATTATAATATACTTAACGTTAGACATTGTATGAGCCTTTGCTAAATAAAAATGTATGTAAATAATATTATGTATTTGAATTTCAAAGATATAAAAAAAGACAATACGGTTTAATTACGATAACACTACTAAAAATAAATAAAAAAAAAATAATCTTTGGACGTGTATACCTACATTTTTTTTACTTTGTACTTTCGTACCATTTTTTGGCAAATCTATGAATAGAAGCAATAAACATCTGGTTTTAAATCGGTTCAATAATAATTATAGTAAGCAATGAAAATAATGCAAATTTACTGATGGTTTGAATTTTGAACCTCTGACTATTCAGGAGTTTAATCCATTAGCACTAATGTCCTCCCCATTCTATATCTCGACTTTCCGCTTCCCTCTATTATTGACAGTTTATTTTTCAGTTCAGTCGAGTGGTCGTGAATAATTTATGTCAAAGTGTTTATCTGTTCAACATTTTTCCCTATCGGCTTTGATATTTTCGGCCATATGCATAGTCGCGTTATTGCGCTGCTGAGCTTAAAATTGACCATCTAACCATAAGAAAATGTAACATAGTTTGAGAAGATCTATTTTTCCGAAGTTTTTAATACGGTTGTATTCACGTATTAGGAAAATTCATAAATAACAGATGGCGCTGCTTACCGCGGAGGAACTCGAAACAACCTGGGTTTTGTGGGTTATTAGATTACTGTCAAGGCTAACTAACTAAAATTCTCAGACGTTCTCTACTGAAAAAAGATCTCAGTTTCATGATATTAAGTTAGCCGTTTAATAACTGCTCATATGTTCGAAGCTTCTTAAAACAAAAACATCAAGAACATGGTAGACGCTTGTTTAAACTTTGAGAATAAACTATCAAAAAGTTTTTAAATACACCGTAAAGTGTTTCATTTAAAAAGATTCAAAAAGGTAGACAAAAAAAAAAATCAAGCCAAATTCAAATGCAAATATATAAAAGGAAGTACTTCAAAATTTAACTGAATTGATTTGACCGACCTTTGGGTAAAGTTTATATTGAGCAGAGCACAATAAGTATGATTCAGGTATGTGGACTTGGTACTGAGGCACAAAGGTATTGAAATGGGTACTTGGAAACACTTAAGGTTCAGTTCGGGCACCTACCTATTGTCCGGAAGGAAGGACAAAAGACCGAACCATTGTTCTGGTATTCGACTGGTAGGTAGGTTTTTAATTTCTGAAAAAAAAAAGCTTTTGAATTGAACGAAATTGAATACACAAATTATTGTATATCCACCCGACGACGCGCGTTGCCTTCGTACACGTGAAAGTCAACTAATTGCTATGCATATGTACCACTTTGATATACAAACAAATAAAATATGTCGCCGGAATTTGAAGGCTTATAGACTCTCGTTTAAACCTTTTTTTTTTCATCCGTCATGATCTCAAATACCTTGAGATACTCCCAATATTAATGCACATACATTGTACACGTAAAATAAATACTATCTAGGTATGTAGGTGTTATATATTTTTAAGGAAGACGTTAAGCGCATTTCCGACTGCCATGTTGTTATGTTCTTGATTCGAGGCCCGTTATTACAGGCAGCGAACCTTCGTATGTGTATGATTTGCTAGAAAATGACCCGGCCGGCGTTGACCCACTGGAATCCGAGCCTTGTACCTCTCGGGTCAGTGATTGGCAGGCAGGATTTCATTACAACTGCACCATCAGACCGCTACTTTATTATTTATTTATTTATTAAACGGGTAAGCATACAGCGAAATAATAGCATATACATTTTTCAGAGCCAATTAAAGCCTACGCCAATGTACAAATAGTATTTAAAACTTTGTTGAGCTAAACTATATTTTAGAAGTTGTATTTATGGTAGGAAAGTGTGTTTCAATTCAACTTTCTGTTTTATTGTTAGTGTTACTATTATTCTGTTAAAATTCAGCTAATAATTATAATGTAGGTACTAAAACATGACATATGCAAAATATTATTTAAATTAATAATTATTTAACAGAAATTATTTAATGTCTTTTCATTAAAAAAAATTTGTAAAATGTTTGATACGTACGATACGTAACTTGAATGATTACATAAAAATACTAGAATATTATAATTATATTTTTATTAATTTTATAATAATGTTATTCAACTCGTCCTACTTATCTTAAAAAAAATCTTTTCTAAATGTTCCAAAACAAAGTTCAATACTTTTCATTCGACGTTTCTGTTTTGTTTACAGCAAAAATATGTTTGAACAAAATCCTTTTCATATTTATTATATGTTAATACTGACTGTAAATATATCTCTCAAAATATTTGCACTTTTCTTGTGTCGCAACGTCAATATTATTGATCTTCATTCAGTGTTTGCTATCAAAACTGTGCAGGTAAATCAGATAAGGATATGTTCTACGGGCACTCATTATGGGCTATTTACAGTCTATTGTGCCACTATTCATATCGGTATTATTTTGTAGCGACTTTAGCACAAATATGCAGAAAATAATAGCTATCGCTTTTCATAATCGCTGATAACAGTTCGACCGCGATTGACTTCTTATTACTGAATCTGAATGCTGCTGGGCTGATAAGAAACGCCTAATAACTATAACAACAGTGCCGAGGCATTTGCTTAAGGGTTCCAAATGGTCACCAGAAATACTCCGTCCTGAGGAATCTACAGAATGTTTTTAAATTTAGGGCACTCCTCAAACATTAATAAGTGAAAAATATTGAATAAGTGCTTCTCAGTTAAGTACGAGAAAAACGATTTCAAATTTAAATAGAAATCGTTTTAATGTTTGAGAACACGGTTGAAAACATGACACTAGCTTGGTCAGTGACCCCCGAGCGAGAGGCTCGCACTTTGAACAAAAACAGTTTTTTATAATAATACAATTATTTTAGTATGATTCTTTTTTTCATGAGGCCGGTTTACCTATCGATATAGATCAACCTCCTAGAACCACAGATCAAGGTGTAACCTAAATTAAAAAACACTGTGTATACACATATACTCGGTAAAATATACTCAAATTACGTTTATATGCATATTTTAACAAACTAAACATAAAATTTAGGTAAATACAAATAAACGTGGTTTTTTAAATAAAAAATCTGTTACCATAGAAAAAAATAATGAAATTCGTATTTTTTTTTAAATTCTCACAATTGAGTTATATGTATGGGTTTAGCTTGGTTTATACATAAAAATATCCGCTATAAAAAACCACATCAAACCATAAAATTACACATAATATTTTTTATAGTGTCCTGTTGGCGTATTAGGTTGTTGTTTATCTAACAAATTTTGTATGTGAATTTTTTTATATTATTATTTTTCATACTTTCGCATTGGGTAAAAATCGCAATAGGCGGATGTCTTTTCTAAAAAATTAAAGAGAGTGTTTTCTACATCCATAAAAAAATCATAACATCTGATCCAAGAATATTTTATATTAGCTGAAAACATAGCCATAAACAAAAATAACATATTTTATATCCTAATAAACTTTAAAACTATAAACTATAAATTATGGAACAAAAATCAAGGGAAGATATTTTAAATTCCCATTTTCTGATTTAATAATTACCCATTGATTGATGTCATATGTTACTAGTATGCTTTTTTCCGCGTGAGTGGCCTTTCGTGGTTTCCTTTAGTTGCCAGTATGGCTTCGTTAGACCTGCTGACCCGGTTTGATCTCCGTACTTTATTCACCATGACACTTCAACGAGCCTTCGTTACTCACTACGTGCTACTGGTATTTTTAGCATTACGAATGTTTCGTAATGATGCAAATCTGATTTACTGTTTTTCTAAAGAAAAGGTTGTAATTTGTTGTTCACTCTCCACTTTTTGCCGGACTACCCGAATAAGCCTCGTGTTGTTTTTTTACAACTTTTATGTCGAGTTTCGAAATATGACACATCGAGTCGTCAGTGATTTTACGTCACGTCATAGCATCCGGCTAGCATATTTTTATGATAAAAATTCTTGTGGAAGTGAAATATTTTTAAAACGGAAATATTTTTAAAACCATATGAGAAAAAAAAAGCATACGAGCATACATAGTTTTATAATTTTATTTATTTATTTATCTTTATTGGAGAAACCGTCAATTTTACACAGTACATACAACAAAAAATTACATTTGATTGATCGATAAAAAATTATGTAAAACTAAAAATAGGTTTCTATTAACAAAAAGTATTAAAGTTAATAACATAAATAACAAAACCATTTTATATCTATACATATCTACTTACACGAATTTAGAACAGCTAATTTTTACACAATAGATCATTGCGAACACTTTAAATTGCGATTTATTCAGAGTCAATTTATCGAAGCAGTTAATAGTTTCATTAAAATAACTTTGCAACCGTGGTATCGGCGAATGTAGAGCGTTATTTGAGTGTCCAATTTCCCCAACATTTCGAAATATTGATACATAAAAAAAGATTCCATTAAGTAAGATCTTAGCTTGTAAGTAAGATCTTAGTTATAGTGGAGATATTCTCATTAAACAGATATATAGATCACGGGGAAGTGTCCATATTCCGATTTAGCATGTTAATTTTCTTAAAAAATAGTGATACAGTCGTTAAACCAGTAACGATACCTGCTCCATATAATTTTCTGACTCATTTTAGAAGATGGTTAAAAGCTTGTTTTGAATCATTTATTTGGTCATGCTACTTTACTTGCACAATTTATGCAGCCGCCGTACCTCGTATATCTAGATGATCGTATTTATCGTAACTTCAAATAGGCACTCGAGTGTCTCTTACTAAGGCTTTCATCATACAACCGTTAGCACCTTGTTGGGCTCAATGTTTGCTATGGAAATGTCAAGTTTTTATCTCGTTTAAAGCGCGCGTCGGACAGTCCATTCGCCACTTCTGAGAACCTAGTCTTATTAGAGTCAGTAGCACATTCACCGAGTTCAACCATCGTCACTTTTTCCAGGGCGATCGTAACTATTTATGCTAACCATCAAATAACCAGACGTTTACAATGACAACATGTTAACGAATAGAAAGCAACATTCTTGAGAATTGTAAATGTGTCCAAACATTTAAACAGCCGTGACCTCCCGTAGGATTAGGATATATATTTTGAAATGTGCTATCCCTAATCTCGAGCGAATAATTCAGGACGCTCGA
Organism: Neomicropteryx cornuta; assembly: GCA_020383195.1. NCBI lineage: Eukaryota > Metazoa > Arthropoda > Insecta > Lepidoptera > Micropterigidae > Neomicropteryx > Neomicropteryx cornuta. Next base: position 2,961,146 of record JAHKQU010000028.1, read on the forward strand.
AATATGAACAATCTTATAATTTCAAAAAGGTATGTTAGGTCTAAGCCTCACAATGAAATACAAAAAATCACAATGAAACAATCGATATTATCTTCAGCTTTGGTAGTATGTGAAAAAATGCAGTATGTCCTTATGTGTTGAATAGTTTTCCAGTATCTTTAAGTTTCGTCGGCAAAGCAAATTGGCAGATGGTTAATTTGTTATCTAACTTAGAAATCTCAAATTTTATTGAACATAGGTCCAAAGGTGAAAAGATGTTAGCCGACAAAGTCAATATGATGTAATTTATGTAGATAGTACAGAATGATAAGAAATACAATAGTAATACTTGGAAATGATATTAATCTCAAAATTTCAGCTCAACTGATAGCATCTTGACTTTTAAACCACAGCAACAATGCAAAAAAAAAGTAATAAGTACGACTATCATTAGAGGAACTATTTCCGAATTGAGGTAGTTTTTTTTTTAGCACTGGGCAGGTACACGATGCCAAGATTGCGTCTATGTAGGTCCAAGTTCCACCAGGTCTCACTCACCTTACGAAATGCGCGATCGTAAACTATCGTACCATCTCGTTCATGCTGTGGCCACATTAATCATTCCTCTTGCTCTGCGCGACTATTTAATTCAGACTGACTATCTGATGAAATCGTAATACTAAGTATCAGTTAACATAGTTAGACATATATTCAGTGTCAGGTGTGGATTTAGCACTCTTAAGGGTATTTTGATTTTTATAAATCAATTTCATGGGCTCTATATAAAACGAAGTATAAACTTTTATTAGTTAAAGAAGTATTTAGAATTAACTCGAATGTGCGGTCGAGGGCAAATGAAGCTTTACCTTAAAAGGCGATTCGACAGAGTGTGTAGGTATTGATATGTGAATATTAACCACCTCTACGCTCATACGGAGATGCAAAAGCGGTGGTTATAATAGATACAGTACACACGCGCGTACTATCTCTTACGATTTTTAGTTCAACTTTAAATGTGCGAGGTAAAGCTCCGAGTGGCTTTGACTGTACATTCTTTGCCAATTTATTTGTGACTTAATATTTTTTTGTAATTTATATAAAATCTAAATTAGTTATCTAATTACACAAAAATTAACAAATCTGTCTTACGTTACATCAAATATTTCGTGTTTGGCATGATATACGAGTACGTTTTTGGAAAAAGTCACGTAGCTTCTTTCTTAGATTTTTTAGTACTGATTTTGTTGTGTATTCAGATATTTTATCTAGGGTAATTGTAGAAAATATGCTTAGGTATCTTTATTTTAATTTACCGGTCCTTTGTATTTTTTAAATTTACATGTAAAATATTTTTGAATTCCAGCAAAACTACATTATTCTTTTATTATTCTCGACCATTTTTTAAACTCTGAATTGTATTTTAATTTTCTTGAGTATTTACTGAAGTAATATAAAATGATTATTTTTATAATTGTAATTACATTTGAAAATAAGAGGTTAATCAAAATCTGGCCTTTGTAACCAAGGCCAAATTTGGCCTTTCTGCAGGTATGAGTATCTGCAGACCGATTGGTTACAAAGGCCAAATTTTGATTAACCACTTATTTTCAAATGTAATTACAATTATAAAAATAATCATTTTATTATTTTAACTTCAGTAAATATTTAAGAAAATTAAAATACAATTCAGAGTTTAAAAAATGGTCTAGAATAATCGATAAACGCCACGGGCTGAATAGAAAAATCCATGATCGATGCAATTCGTTGTCGATTTTAATTTAGTGCTATTATTTTTTTATGCATACCATCTTGCATCATCTTTGATAATTGTACCTACACCAACCAATAGGTTTACCGAGAACATTAATAATTCTATTCTGTGTAAAGTCAAATGTTCAAAGAAACATACGATTTAATATACCATTGAAATTGAGCAATTTAAATTAAAAATACGCTTTATGTAATAAATACTTGTTAAAGAATTATTCGCTTGATATTACCAACTGCGCGCACACCATTGGTTAATTAAGTTTAAAGTATTTTGTTCCATTGACCTTATCGGGTTTTTCTACAATGGTGGGAACAAACGAACTCAGTGAGTTGATTATGATCAAATTGCTCGCGTCCTAAATAAACGAATTAGTAAATGGCTCGTAAATGACACCCGCGACTCGGAAACCAGTTGAATTTATCGACGATGAAAGCGGTCATATTAAATATTATGAATATTGCTAGACAACATTGGGTTTACACTGCGAGGGCATACTTCATGGCCTCCGTAAGTCCCATCCACATTGCTTCCCCACGAAATGCACAATATGGCGGCTCGGTCACGTGACTGCCACGTGTTCACTTTTCGCTGTGGAAATTCTCATTATCTTACATGCGGTACTAACTGCGCTGTGATATTAAATATAACAACTAATGGGATTTCATTCGTGAAGATTCATTGTTAATCTTTTAGTATTTTTGATTGTGAGTTAGTCTTTTTATGATTCCCATTAGCTAAGGTTAAATCATTGCATATTTCCGGTACCCTTTAAAAATTTCAATATTATTGTAATTCATTAAAAGGTTAGTAACAATTTCACTCTATTGACTTCTTCTTGTTTACTTTTTTATTCGATCCAAATATTTTGGAAACTGGGACGTAATCATAATATAAAACTTCGATTTGTTTTATTCGTACTGTTTTGGTTTTATATTGCATTCACATTTTGTTGATTAAATGGCAGACATCTTGAAAAAATAAAATGTCTATTATATTTTCGTGGTTTTTGTTAAGCTCGTCATTTTTCTAATTGCCGGTTTGCATCGCATAACTTCAGATATAAATCAAAACCAACCGCGGTCCAGACCTGCATCTTGCTTACCGCGTTTTTTTTTTGCACCGACCACGAAACCGGTTCGTTTAATTGGCGTCTTAATTGAAGCATCGCACCGAAGCATTCTTCACTTCTGGGGTCCCGGTTTTGCAACAGACGCGTCCGGCGAATGCATTTTGTGGCCGACGAGGCGTATCCGAACTTCCGATACGCGAACGTCTAAGGCCCCGGGTCGATTTTCGAACTGCACGCCATGACAGGATGACACTTCGTAGGATATGCTAACCATGGAAGGTCGTTTTGTACCTAGTGAAATAAAATACTTGTATCAGGACCCAATGGAACTAATTTGATAAACTTAATTCAATTTCGACTTTTTGGAAATCTAAATCCATCGATGAAAACAATTTCATATTGTAATATCAAACAGCTTGGCTAGTTCATGTAATATCTAACCATTCTGGTTACTTTCTCGTGCGTTTTTAACCACATCTAATTTAGTCTATTCTTTCTTTATATTCGATAACACCGGCGTTACATTTCCTGGTTTAGGATTTATAACTGAAGGAAGGTACTTCAACAATTTGCATGATTAACACAAAATAAAAACGCGTTAACCCATTTAAAGGTATGTTTTTTATATCAATATTTAATGAGTGTATGATATGACTACGATTCTGGTCACTTTTAGCAACACACGTTCATAATGTAAAACGCAACAACGCAACAAAAATACGCAAGTGTATTTAGGAAACATGTAGTAAGAAATAACTCAAAATTTGTACATAAAGTGCCTTCCGAGTGGATTGAAATGTGAAAGTGATAAAACAAATGCTCTGGAAAACCGCCGAAGAACGGAGACCAAAGTAACCACCGATGCACCTTTGAAACTGCAAAACGGGCCTTTTCTATGCGTTGGTCTTTCTTGCCGGACGACACGAACCAAATAGGTGAGTGAAATATCACACTTTTCATATAATCCTTACCCTTTATTGTCCATTTCCTTTGCCATAATTGGCAAATGACTGTTGACAAGGACGTCAAGCTTTGTGATTTTATTGTTCTCGAATGTTCGAATATTTTTCCTGCGTCACGTAATTCGGAATTATATTTTTTTTGCATTAGTATTGCATTATGTAATGATATATTGTTTAACATATTTGCACGTCACTTTTTAATGTACGAGAGCCTGATGAATTTTGTTACTTAATATGGCACACGTTATTACATTTTAACTTTACCGGAAGAAAACCTTTCCAAAATTAAATGCTCTTATTTTTTCGTTTGCTAATATAATATAGAATTGTCAGGCAGGAGAGATATCCTGGGTAGAGCAAAATAATTATTTTAAATACACAACTTGACCTTTTTAACTTAAATTTGAGGTGAATGTTAAATAGTTACATTTTATAGCTAACTATGATTACACCTTAAACCTTAGGCACGAAGCTCTTTGTAAAATTGTAAAAGTTATAATTTTACGATGTTGCAGTGGGGGCGCGGCGAATATCGCCTACTCAAGTTCAGCTATCAGCTGCAGGCAACCCCCTATGAACGCCGTACATTCTTGCTGTAAATATTCCTGGTCGTCAACCCGAGCACCGCACCTTGGTGTAATCTGTTCACGTTAAGCGGAACATTATTTCCCCTAATGATGTTTTTCCCGTAGTGTAGCTACATTTGTATTTCACCAATTTATATTCAGATTACAACAATGGCTTAATTGCCGGTACATACATATTAAATTTTCTGCTCTAGGAGATCTGTGCAACCAACCACAATTTGGCAATAAATAAAAAATGTTTTTAAAATTATAAAACTAGTCTTTGAAGTAGTCACTGAATATTAGTGTTTCGGAGAGCTTTAGATAATAACCTATTCACAATGAATGTTAAATTCTCTGGAACGATTCCCTGAATTTTAACAGAGATGTTAATTTTAGTTTTTATGAAAGTATTATATTTTTTACCAATATTACTCTTACGAGGACTATTATTAAATGTAAGTGTTTTCCTTATTTAAAAGAAGAAATATATTTGTACACGTTGTGTAAGTGCTCTAGCAATTTATTCGTACAAATTACTTTTGGTGGTGGTTAGAAATAATCCTTTTCAAATCAATTCTTAGATTATGTCACATAACATTGAATGGTTCAACTTATATTAATCCTTCGTACGAGTGATAACTTCTTCCTGTGATCTATTTTCAGGAGAAGCTGCAGTTACGTGCTTTATGTTGCTCCTGGAAGATTTATCGCCATCTTAGCCTATCTTTATACCCGCGTTGCTGACATTTTATTTCTCTGTTATTTATGGCAGCCGACATTCTAACGCCACGTAATTATAAACAAGCTTATTTAGGCCCAGAGCTTTGTCATTCAATCTATGGGCACTGAGAGGACCTTTTAGTATTACGAATATGAATTAAGTATTAAATATTTCAATAATTAGACGATCCACCGTGATGTTGATTCCTAAGATGATCTCGGTAATTCCAAATCTCGGTCGTAAAAGCGCGTTGAAAAGGTATTTTTAAAACATGGTGGTTTAAGACGTAATTGAGATTATTGCAAAAAAAAAAAAAAAAAAATTTTTTAAATTCACGTTTATCAATCTGGTTGCGTTCTTTTAGTTGTCAGTTGCAAAGGACATCGATTAAGTTATGTTCAAAAAATATTCTTTGTATTAGAGGTTTCTACAACTTTGAAATTTTATCGCGGCATATACCGCCAAAGAAAAACATCGGTAAATTTAGGAACGAAGGGTTTTATAAAACATTTTGAAAGTATACTTTCAGCAATCCAGACTTTTATAACATATTCATTCAGATATACCTACCGTTTAAAGCCACCTTTTCAATTTTTACTTTAAGACTACTCTTTAACGTTTACTTTCATTGAATCACCGTTTACAGATTTTTTCGGGCTATTATGCAAATCGAAATAATTGCCAATTTACGAAGCATGCAATACTTTTTGGTAATAATAAAATTGGCAGCTGCTTCGAATTAACATTGGCTTTTACCACACGCGTGGTGGCCATGTTTTTTTTCGTTAACGAGAAAGCACACATGTTTATGACAGTAATATCAAATGTGTTTGTGAATAGAGTGGAAATTTTAATATACCTCTACCGAAAGAATTTTTCTGTTGCCTTGGTTAAATGGCTAATTCCCAAATGTATTCTGTGATAGCAATAATCTTACATATTTCATTTTAAAACCGTGATTCTGCCGATAGGAAAATACACGTTGTTTCATCCATTCTTCTTTAGTACTGTTTTATTAGTTTGCCATTAGCACTAGAGCGCGAAATGGTAAATAAATCAGTAAGTTATGCCCTTAGCATGATCGTATACTCGCGAATATATGCCGCGTTTAATTGCCGTGATTTCACTATTCTTTATTAGATAAATGATTTATTATATGTCCGTCTTTAATTATGATAACGGGAACGCTATGATAACGAGGATAGTTCTGAACGTGTGATGTGTAGTCGCTGCATGTGATGCGAATTCTGAATGTATTCACGAGGGAATAAGCAGTCAGCTGTAATTAATTTCAATGTCTACGCTAAAATGTTTAAACTTTACATTGAATGCCTTGATCTTCACTTCTATTTCCTAATCTAAACGTTAAGTATGTTTTGGTTGTTACCTTTTGAATGCCGATTTTCAGAAAACGATGAATTTGTTAAATTAAATACTGTTCTTACGCACGCTTAAAAATTAAACTAATAAAAACAAAACAACTAAAAAACGTGTTTTTTAAATTTGCAATATCGCGCATTCAAAATCATATAAGATGAATATTTTCCTAAGATGGACAATATGAATGCTGGGTTCTCTAAATTAAAAAACATTATAAATGACCGGCTCAAAGTGAAAATTTTCACGTGGATTTCTTACCTTATCTTATCGACGAATTAAAGAAGTAGTCTGGTAATTCAGAAATGTTCTATATTGGTCCAACACGTTTGTGGCATACTCTGGTTCTCGAATTTTTAAGAACAGAAAATTTGTAGTTTATCACGCCTCACTTTGTCAGAAGCGGACGTTGTGATGGGGAATTTAAAAGGTGTTTATTATTAAATTATACATACTGTCAATAGGTATTCATATTATGTTACGTATATTGCCGTTTAGAATTTTAATTTCTGGAATACTAACATAGCATTTCGTCTGCAAATTGTCCAATACGTACTTTAATTATATTAACTCGTTCGTTGGGGATATCTCCACTGTACTCCGCCTTGGTCGCGTGTTTTGTTCGTTTGTGGTTTTGTGTGTGCCCGCATCGTCGCTTAAAATCTAAAAAAATGAATGTCCCGTCATTTCCAAACGTGGTCATTGAATTCATTATGGCCTTGATGATTGGTTATATTTAGCCCCACGGATTTTATTCATACCTGAATGAAATAAAATAATTATTTAGATCAGCTTTGTCATCATATTTAGTTTGAGGCCCAGTTGTCAAAACAATGTAGCTTAATATATTTGTATTTTATTTTAATATTAACTTTAAGTTTGAATTTGAATATATTTCGCCGATTTGATTAGATGGCATGTTTTGAAAACGAACTTAGCTGCGAACCTCGATCTTCACTTGAATGACAATATTAGCTATGTAGTAGCTGACTATGTTATATTTTAGTCGCTCTCCTGATTGTGGTGGTCAGACAATTAAATTTGATATCATACTTTAATTTCTTTGTTATTAGATACTCCTTTTGTTGAAATGTGAAATATTCACACAAACAGATTCTGTGATTTCATGTACGCTAGTTGTCTAATTTTCTTTTCGCGTAATTGCGATGCCTAGGAACGGGAAATATTATCGTGTGAATGCGATCGCATGGCAGCGTTCTTTGTTTGGTCTCTAGTTCTTTTGGAGCAAGCGGCCTTCTGTTCTTCTGCCGAATCTTTGTTCGCCGGCCCCGCGCCCCGCGCCCCGCGCCCCGCTGCGAAGTGCGTGCTGTGAGAAGATCACGCCAGGCTAAACGATTCGACTTGAAATTTTTAATGTTTCGAAATTATGGTTTGTAGTTTTGACCTTAGATTTTTATTACGCCTTTGTGCGCAACGCAAGTCGATTTGCTGATTTTTTTTTATTTTACGCTGTTAACCTCATCGATAAAGATTAATAATTACGCAGGTATGTAGATTCAATACACTGTTATCCTCTTAGTATTATAAAAACACGGGTCTACCGACAAATGCTGCCGCTATTAAACTTGAAATATTAGTGTAAGACTTATTTTATACTTATCGAATTTGCCTCCAGAGTGTACCAGTTGACATTTGTTTCATTATAACATTATGCCTTATGTGTGTGTCATGTGTAGGTAATGTGTCAGTGGCTAGCTAGAGAGGGTAGATTGGAAGATTTTTCTTGGACAACTGTCTGTTAGGTAGGATAAGTAAAAAATAACTAATAAAAAGAACAGTTGAATAACGTATTTTATTCAGTTCATCCTGATGCCCACACATTATTATTAATAATAATAATCGGCAATAAAGTTTTATGAGATACGTTCATCAAAGGGAATATCAGTTTTTCCCAATAAGTTTACAGCAAATGAATAAAAAATATTTCTTCGTCTTGGACTGATGCTCATAATTCCCTGAAACTGAAACTGAAATTAGACTAGGCTTTATTTATTGCAATTTTTAATTTTTGAACTCCCAAATAATGTATTTATTAGCTATATTCATTCCTTTGCATCGCAGTTATAATATACGAATAACATTTATTCAACCAACTTATTTATTAATTAACGCTTACTACTATATTAACTCCATATTTTTCTACTTAGTTAATTATTAAATTTTCACATGATTAAACAAAAGTCATGAAGTTGTTTAACTTAATGTGTTGAAAAATGCTCTGTTGATTTTCGCAGCTGTTCTGAATGTTTTCTTAACATTGATGGGCGCGCTTTCGTTTAAGTGAATTATTAGAACTCGTTTCTTTTTCGTCGTCGCGATGGCCCATTTGACCTAAATTCTCGAAAATAGCAATTGTAAATTTAGATATACACTCTAGTTTAAGATTTATTGATTCGCTGCAGACCACGAACGCTTACGCTGTCTTATTATATAAAAAGATGCTCGTGGCCGAATTCTGGAACGCGGTTCTTTCATTACTGGCCCTAAAATGTGTGTGCCAACAGATACTTTATACATATAATGTGCCGGTGGAACAGGGGTCTATACCTGAACCGCATTCGTATGGTGCAGTGGTATAAGCGTGTTCTTCTGACTCAGAGATTCCTGGTTTGTATGTAAATAGGCCTGAGCAAACAGACAAAAATTCCCTTTCAGGTAATCCAATAGATATAACTCCAACAACCAGCATAACAAGTTCCCAACCGAATGATATGCACCAAAAACTCAAACAAATGTAACAATATAAAGCCAAGTAAAGCAGAAAGTAAGAGTTGCTATACACGAAAAGCGAATATTTACTGTCGAAAGTATTCTAAAAGTAAACATTAGATCCGGCGGAATATAAAGCGGTCAACAGCATTCAATGCACTCCTCCATACATAATTTATAGACCAGTCTTCCTAACGTGATTGTTTTTAATGTTTGCCCTAAATGTGAAGCGATCGTTGTAAAACTCGGTTAAATCGCCCCGTATACCTAGTGCTATTCTGTTTGTTCGGATTTTAATTATTTTTTAAAGTTTTTTTGTAATCATTTTGTGTGGAAGATTTTTAAAAATAAAATCTTATTACCTGTTTAAACCTAGAAGCACTTAACATTAACTTTTTACATTCCTAGTTAGTAAAGGAAAAATTTAGTGATGGTGAAAAACATAGATGATCGTACGAATCGTTTGAGACCATTTTTCGAATGATGGCTGTTGTATTCCTACCGTCATTTTATTATCTTGTCGGTAGGGTTTATGGTCCATGTGCACTAATTAAAGCCCCCTTAAAATTTGTGCGATTTCATTGCATTGCATATAGCGCAACATCTTCTCCATCGGTCATTTTATTTCTTGTACGTCATACAAGCCTATAGTTTCCTTTTTAATCGTATGCAAGCATTATTAAGATGTTAGCGCTCATTCTCTGTTTTATTTCTAATTGTCATAATAGCTGATTTATTTTTATACTAACTACAAGATCTGCGGGCCACGACGAACTATAAAAATACAGTTTATGAATTTAAATATTCGCCCAGACAGACACACACTTCAATATAGCTTTTCAAGTATTCGCATTAATTCTATGAATTCTATGTTGGCGTGGGCTGCTTTAGGTCATTTACCCACATCCTAAAAACCTGTTTTTTTTATTAGACTTCCGATATATATTTTCATTTATTTCTAAGTAGCTGTTCAAATTTAAATTCTCTTAATGTTTTAGAATATACAAACGATATATTTTAAAATGATGAAATTACGATCGATATAAATTAAACTCATAAAGGGCTGATGGTCACTCAACTAGACTTTAATCTGTTCTAGACTGATCATCGTTTTGTACAAGTAAATCTTATGTAATAGTGCATAATAGTGTAATAATGTTCAACCCTGGATTTCAATCCCCTATTTCACCTCTTAGAATATTTTTTTTTAACAAATGTCATCAAAATCGATTCAGCGGTTTAGCTACGAAAACGTAACAGACACGGAATTTCGCATTTATAATATTAGTACGGATAATACAGTATGCTATGGATGGATTATGGATCCGTTCGCTTCCCATCTATAGGTCCTTTGACCTAAATGTACCTACGCCCTATTTAAAGAAGAAACTTATCGTCGGCCGTCAATTAATAATCATAAACTACACTGACTGTTTTCATTTTGTGGCTCTGATATAACATTTATAATAGCAGTATTTAATCAAATATAAAACCTGAATTCACTAGTGATTTGTTCACATCGCTTAATATAATCTCATATGTCAGTATTTATTGTCTGTATGATGCCTTGAAAAAAGCGATAGCTAATCGACGCGTTCCCAATTCCCATACTTGGTTTTGTTCAAGAGGTTTGTGATACCCTCGGGCCATCGACGCCGATACCGCTATAAAATGGTCAGTGATTTATGCGTCGGCCGTGTACATAAAATTCTAATTTAATATTTAGAGGTAGTACTGTAGGGGTGGTACGTTGGTCCTTTTTGTTGTCTGATCTGCTCGCCCACACGGAGCCTCTGCTCCATCATTATCTCGCGTTGGACCTTCGCCTTTCATCATTTCTATTTTGTAAAATCGACCTTAGTCATACTCAAACAATGCAGGTTCATTTTGTATTGTGTGAATTGCATCATTATCTGTTTATATACTTATATTTCTTCAGTTACCTTTTTTTGTAGACATTTCTATTGATTCTGGTTTTATTTATATGCTTATTTAAATCGCCTCTTTATCTACTCTAACAATACTACCTTTTTTTTTAAAACCACCCGGGCTTTCATCGCTTCATGTTGTCATAATATATCTGATATGTTGTTCCTCTGTGTTTGTAACATTTAACTTACGTTTTAGTGTTATATCTTTTAACATCTTCCATTGGTACCTGAATAAACAAATCAAATTTATTTTTAATATTGCGGTTGAATTGTAAATATTATGATATTTAATATTTATGTTTTCAATGAAATATATTTAGATACGTTATAATAACGTGTTATTAACGATTTTATAGTCGCAGTCAAAGCTGGACTGGGAACTTGAAAGGGCCTTTCGTCTCAGTAATTAATCTAAAAATACTGGCAAGCACTAAAACATAGGAAGCTATGAATCCGTTGCCACGGTATACCTAACTCAAATTACAATCCCCGCTTTATTGCTTAAAACTAACTGTATTTGTTTGGTTTAATGCGTATAGTGTGAAAGCATTTTGCGGTAGTCTAATAATAAATTTGCAATATATATGATTATTACTTTTCCGTATAATTAAAATACTTATTACATTGACTTAAGATACCTATTGTAATCATGAATGCGTTAAGCTCAAATTGCCTACTATGTTATTCCTCAACGAAAATCAACTCAAATAATTCGGTTGCCTCTAGTTAGAGTGTCCCATGCCGCAGCGTGATATGCCAAGGTCGGAAGTGTACAATTACAGCGGTTGTTAAAAAATACGCATCTTTTTAGTATTTTCGTGAAGTGATGACAATAAAATACTTTAAGATGGTCATTAAGTTTCACCTTAATGTTCTTTAAAAGTCTCACCTTAATGTTTTTTAGCTCAAAAATAAATCTTTTTTTCGGGTAATGCGGAAGAGTCTGTATAAATCGGTTGATACAAAATCCTTACACTTTTATTTTTCTCTTCATAACTTTTCTGGATTCATGGCCAATTCTTCAGAGTTATGACGCCCCATTATTGTGATATGTTTAAAACGTTTATTAAGTTTAATCAACCAGGGGTTTGATGTTACTATTAATTTACCACAAACATTTATATATTAGAATGTCCTTTGTGCCACAATATGAAGTTTAGGAAATTTAAATTATTTATGACAATGTTTTAGTTAAATTTAAACAAATTTATTTTTTAATGTCTATTATAAGTACATTATATAATTTGAGAAGTTTGTTTAAATTTGAAATTTAGCAACTGTATTGTGAAAAAAAAAATAGTTTTGTATAATATATATTACACAGATACGAGAGTATAAAATATTTTTTTGGTTAGAAAATTTGACAAACAAATTGATTAAAAAATTGTAAAAATAAATTTAAGAGACCTTATTTATAACTTGCAAAAAACTTTTACAAGCTATTTTGCAGAAACAAGTGATTACATATTTTTGTAATCTTTATACCATGAAAAAAATCATTATATTATAGTTATCATTATATAGATATTAAGTAAATCAAATTAATATAACAGGTAAACATAGTAGAAAAAGTAAAAACACACACGTAGACTAGAACATGGATTCTAGTTCCGTAAGCAATTCGTCCATCACTTAGTTTTTTCTACTATCTGTTAATTTTATTCAGTATTATTTTTTATCAAAAGACTATGAACTTCATCAATGGATGTCATCATATTTGTCTGTTTAAAAATATATATGTATGTTACTGGTTTATATATGCACCTTTATAGGATAAAGGTGCGTAAATGCTTTTTCTTATGTTTTAACCGCTGTTTTATGTATTTACTGTTTTAAATTGCAAATGTCATTCCTATACAATTTATGTTTGTTTTTGGAAAATAAAAGTTATCTTATGTATTGATTGACGACAATCTTTATCGTCTTTTTCTAGATCTTTGTTTAAAATTTGCAGTCGCATCCTCAATACAGTCATGACTTCAACTTAAAACAAATTTTTGAGATGTTCAAAGATGAAATGCTGGTGTGAACGTTCTACATATTTGCTATTTTTATGGTCTGATGTTTTTTCTTGTTATTCCACCTAATCGTTTTGTAGGTCTATGTAAATTGTATAAAACTTAGTCATTCTGTCTTTCATTTGGAACCGTGGTTACAATATAACATTCACAATATTTGCCGGCGCTTGTTATTGGGTTTTATTGCATAGTTATTGCTTTATTGCCTTATTGGGTCATTGCGTGATTAACGATATTACGGTATTAATCCTATCTCTACCTATTTAACCGCCGTTGATTTTTAGTATTTCTATCATTTGTTTGGTGGAAATTGCGTTATATCTAACTAACCTTTACACCACTGTTGTAAGACTGGATTTTTGATGACCAATTATCCATCTCGATGTAATGTTTCCCATTATGTATATTACCTTTTTTATTCATACTTATATTGTAATCGAATATTTCCTGATCAATAAAGGGTACAATACTTTAGGCTGCAGGTGTACTGAAACTATCCATCCCCTTCCACCTTTTTCTTTCAACATATATAGGTAGAAAGAAATTTCAACGATGCTTTTCAGAAAATTCTTTTGGCATATTCCAATGTTGGTGTCGGCTCGAAACACGGCTGTATCAAAACTTTACTGATGGATTCAGACAACTAAATTTTAAATATTTCAATGATAGTATTATTTGCCTAGTAGGCACCTTAAAGTAACATATGGCGGCCACACGTATACGATATTTTGAGATACTGTTCGAGATCACGCTTCGACGGAAGTTACATAACGTGCTTATAGTGCAAAAAAATAGATTTAATTCCTCGAATTATAATAGACACTGCTTACACAACCGTTTGCCGCAAGGACATGCTATAATAACTTAGTCTGGATACATGACATCACTATTGTGGATGTATTTAATGAATTAGTCATAGGCATTGTTCACACCATCAATTAGTTAACCAGGAAGACGTTGAAGACTGTTGATCGTTGAAGATTGCCCTGATGATGAACTGCGGTTCGAAATATTTATATTAATAACATAAATATTTGCTGCTGTATTTATACGTGTTAAATAAAAATATATTCTTTTAAATAACCATTTATACGCTGCATTGTTTTCGTTAGAGATTTTTTTTTTCTGAAGGGTGGTGGTGGTGCCCTTTCAAACAGGTTCCTTCTACGGACCGCCTGCATACGCTTGCATGTTGATAATAATCCTACGCGAAATAGTGAGGAATGAGATATTTGACATAGTAAATATTTAAAGGACAGCAGATTAAATATATAAAAAAAAAAACTTTAAAGAACGGAGTAACGACCGAGATTGAAAGCTGTAAGTAATAATTTATATGAAAATCATAGTACAATCGATCGTGGTAGTATAGTGGTTGAGGCGTTTGAGTATTACCTTACGATCTCGGGTTAGATTCCATTTTTAACGCTGAATTTCCACCCATCTGCCCTGACTTCAGCACAAGCATATGTAGCTGTTGAGTAGGGCTCAAAATATTTATATGTGACTCTCGATATTTTTTTTTTAAATTTACTAAATTCAGCTATCCTTTTACCGAGGCACTGATCTGTTAGATGTAGTAGATCTGTAGACCGAAGTAGCAGTCTCTTGTTAACATTTTTATAATGAATTTTCTGATCCTGCGAAACTATATGGTCTACAGAATCATTGCATAGACTTACGAACTACACGGATATCTATAACATAACGTCATGTTTTGTGAGTTCTCTTTTACGTAAGTCGTTTGTATTATATAGTTTTAATTTTACTTCATACAAAAGTCATAGTCTTATGCGAAAATTCATTACCATTTGTTTCCTTTATAACCATGACTATGACTGATGTTTTTGCGATCTTAATTTACATCATGAAGTTTTTTTAAGAATTTGATTCAAAAAATCGTGTGAAAAATTGTCAAAAGTATTTGTTTGATGCTCTTTTTATGTGTATTTTGAATTGAATGCTTGCGCAACGTAATTATGTAGGTGATAGTATTGCTCAATATTTTTTTGAATATACCACTGATTAATAGTGTTTTATTCTGATTATTAGTTGATCAGGTTCGTGACGCTGGGAAAGAAACTGTTAAAAATAATATAATTTATTTTTTAAATGAATAAAATATTTAAAAATATTCATAATTAACCAACTAATTATTGAATGATTAAATATTTAATATATAAATTATATTACACAACATATGTCCAAAACATTACTAAAAACTAATACTCGTCTTTTACAATTTCTGCCCGCAATTTACGCTTATCAGCATTTGTTTTATTACTTTCTTCTGCTTATCAGTAGGTAATCAATTAACTGTAAAGCCACGTTCTGATTGTAACAATACAAAAGATTTCTTTCGCATTTTCTGTAAATATTATTGTATACACAGTTGTGAATGTTGAATGTATTGTATTAAACATGTTATATTAGCAAATTCGAATAGATCTCATTCAATGTCTTAAGTTGAATGTGACCGCGATGTCATCCCGTAAGCAGAAGATGACACAAATGCCTTGCATCCTCATCTCGCGTTCTTGATGATGCGATGCTGACTGCATAGATTTTACTCATTCTGGGTTATGGCTTCCGTCTCTGTGGCCCTGTTCTTGACATTGCTTTCTATTGACTTTATGGCAAAATAACTTATAACTTAATATATAAGTCCGCAATTGTTATTAATAGTATAAGATTAACATTTATATTTTCTTCCAGAACAACCATTTCAATCTCAATAGATCATCCGTATTTTATTTCGTAGTAGGTATTTAGTTGTTGCAATAAGCAATTTGGATAAACGTCTTTAATTTTATTTAGCGTTGACATTTTTCTTGACACCTCGACCGGACGTTATAACCGTCGCTGTTTTCAAAGCGTGCTATTTATCAATCAATGCCTTTTTCACAACCAATATATATTATGATCTGAATATTTGATTTTCAGTCTGCTCAACATTTCCATATCTTTAAATATAAGATCTCATAATTCTAACTTTGTTTTTGTCCCACATCTATTTCAGTTAATTTTAATTACGAAATTGTTTGATAAAATCTTTAACCGAGCTTTTTCCATTGATCATGTGTAACATATCCATGTAGGTATGCGTGCTGATTCTATAAACCTCATAGAAGATGCAGTCCAAGGAAAGGCTAGCAGAAAAGTCTCATAAGTTTTGTATGTTTTGATAGTCCAACTTTAGATACAACTTTGAGTGTCTAAGGTGTGCTATGTTTCGAATTAGGCATTGAATTAAGGCTGTAGCTAATGGACCTGCTTAGTCTGAAGCTAACTCCCAACTTTCCAACCCAACTCACCTTGGCCAATCCATTAAAATTAAACAATTCTTTAGCAAGAAAAATGTAAGTTTTCACCCATTTATTCCTGACACAAAAATGCCTAGAGGTGGGTTTTTTTTACATTTTAGATAAAGCATTTCTCGGAAGTTATAATGATTACAAGGATAAAAAAAATAATGAATTAAATACACTCAACCTTTGTTTAGGTTCCTGGCTATTTTTTTTCTGTTTGCTGAGTAAAAAAAATAATTTTGTGGTTTCAATATTTATATTTATAGGGTATTTTAAACCCATTAAAAAAAATCATGTAGCAGGGTGACATAAGTTCGTTCCAAACTACAGAGACATGGTAAATTTCATAAAGATTTTTTTTTTTTAAAACACCTTCATTTTGAATTTCAAGATACTGTTTTGTCTTATTACAAGCCTTTTCTCTTCTGGGAATAGGGGCCCCTTAATATAGCGTTTCCGTTTTGTTTCGGTACCTTAAAATAAACGAGCTAATAACGTCATACATGCACAGCGACTGTGTCTAGGATAATAACTAGAGTATGCAACCTTGTGGAGCGAGATCGAGCGCCGCCATTTTGCTTCGATGACTACGGGCGGAAGTTTCGCAAGCGTTGGCTTCTTCTGTTCGCTTTTCTTATCGAATCACTGAACCGTCATTCAGTCGGTGTTTTTTTTATGTAATTGGACACCTTTGCAGTTGCCTTGCGCATAACCGCTCTTTGTAGTCTCACAAAAATTTTCGTAATCGCCTTCCGTATCGGTGTATCAATTATTTGATACAAATTAATGGTAAACATTAAAAAGGAGTCACGAGAGGTTGATCGTACCTTCGCCTTCCGGCGTGCCGAAAGGGATTTTTTATTGTAATCTAATTTTAAAATAGAAGTATAGAAAAATCAGTTTATCTTTTTGAGGCTTATAGTATTTTCTCATTTTTACTAGTTTGTTTTGTATGTCATTTGAACATCTCTTTATATAGTGTGTTACTAACCGTGTTAATATTGTAAGTAGTCTTCATTCCCTTTTCACAAGCGCTGAAGTACTCGACTTCCCACAGCAGATAACTTATATCTAGATTGCCGCTGTCGTCGCCCCACGTCTGGGTTGACTCCGTCGCCAAGACATGTGCTCCGCATTGCCAGAATCCGTTATGAAGATTGTCGCCGATGTTAACCGAGGCCATCTGCCACCTGCGATAGACTTAATTGGCAAAAAATGCTGCAGTCAGCCTCTCTCCGATGCATTCCTCCTCCGCAATCGGTTCGAACAGCTTCTTAATTTTTTCTCGACGCTAAGTTTATGCATGCCAATGCTTCTATATGTCACTGTGTTTCTGCGAACCACGTTTGTTGAGATTACCATTAAAAAAGGATAATGCTTTTGGTATATTTCTGAGATACTCTATTTCAACATCAAAATCTACATTTGGGCTTCAACACGCTTTGAGTATTATTTCACATTAAATTGTCATTATCATTTTCGAAAAGTATTTGGTTTATATATAGCAAATGGATAGAAATTTTCCTCCTCTCTGCTTCATCTTCGTTCTCACGCATATTTTTTGTAATTAACAACAATAGAAATAGAAATTCGAACTAGAAATGCAGATATATTTGCCAGATACTCCCCATAATTTGTCATCAAATCATCATCAAAATACTGACAGGACTTATATTATACATATTTTAAAGTCTTCATGTTGCTCTCCAAAATCCAGTGACTCATAACGACTTTCATTTTTCTGGTACTCCTAATCTTGAACGTTCGACGAGAGCTGGAAAAAATACAAAATTTCCAGTCGCGGATCGATGAGATTTAGCGCTCTGATTGATTTCCGCCAACAATTGATTTTTTAGTGCGTCGCAATCGATTCCGTCGCATTCGACGGAATCGATTTCATTTTGTCTCTCCTCTCGTTAATTTCGACCTCGATAATTTCATTCGACGACACCCGGGCGGCGCCGTTCGACAATGCAATAAAAACTATTATGGGCGGTAACTTTTATTTTCCGATTTCACGAACGGGGAAATACTCACTTTCACTCTTTTCGACGCTATCGGGACAAAAAATCAATTACGAGGCGGTCGCTCTTGTGTCCGCGCCGAAGTCTTGAGCGAATCGACGCGGTTCAGCACTCCAAGCGCTACTTTTGGCAAGTTTTCGACCTACGGACCAAGATGCGACCGCGCGCGCGGACCTGTAACACCAACGTAATGTTCTGCGCTGTTACATTTGGCTTCTCGACATTTCTGATGTTACTGTCATAACGAAATCATCGTATGACCGTTAAAACGCTACTTACGACATTCGCTTTTACTTTCGCAGACTTTTGTTACATTTCAACCGTAGTTTTTTATTCTCACAATGGGCTTTTTAAAATCAGGTCCGATTGTAACTTGAATATATTTTTATAACGATATTATTTATCATGAATTTACACAATTCGTTTATAATATTCTTACATCAGCAGAAAGTTAACTATAATGCAAGTACCGTATTACACTATTGCATTCGTGTAAAATTAGCTTTCTACTTAAATTCTGGCTATATTGTATTACTCATTACCTTTCAATTTATGTTACGTTTTAAATTGCAGTTTACCAGTGTTGCTTCTTAATTCAGTGCCTGTGTTAAATAGTTAATTTATGCTTTGTTATAACACAGATTATACAAACAAAATTCTATAAATTATTGTTTTACGTGCCTTCTCTTTTTGGACTTCCGCACTACGTCTTTATTATTATCATTTAGTTAGTAATCAGTAAATAAAAAAAAACTTTCCTATAATAATCAAAATCTCGTATGAGTTCTTTACCATATATTTCAATACATTTCTATCGGCTATTAGGTTATATTTAAAAATCTTTAAATTAAAAAAAAATATGAGGGTCTTTTTTACACTAACATATCTCAAATACGAGTGCATTATTACTCTATGACTAATAAGTAGTATACCAATCTTAATTTTCATCATTAGCAGCCGGTATCTATCCACTGATGGACGTAGGCCTCTCCTAATGTGCGCCATTTCTCCCGCATCCAGCTGCTTCCGCCGCTGGTGGTTGACCCGTTCGTCTTCCACTACGAGGTCTCCATGCAAATATTTTTCCGCTCCGGTGGTTGTCAGACCTTCGGTATAGATGAACTGTCCATTGCCACTCAAGATTGGATATTTTTTAGGCGATGTCTTACTATTTACCGCCTAGAAATATTACTACAAACGCAGCGAATGGTTTTGGCATGGTATAAGCATTCGTGTGGTATACGTTTCAGCTGAAAACCTTCGAATTAAAGGAAAAGAAAAAACGAATATTGGAAAGCGCACCCCACTCCAGAGAATGAGGGTGGGCGCTCAGATTCACTTAAAAAAATATGCTTTGACACAATGACCGCAGCACAAAGTATTATATAACGCGTACCAACGATCCACTTTAACCTTAACATAAAATGTTAATTTAGCAATAAATTAGCATACCAAATTGGCAATTATCAATCTGACGCGTTTACAAGTTGATAATATTTCATGCTTGTAAAACCAAGCCAAGATATTCTCGAGCCTTTCTCTTTTATACAAATTTTAGTATTTAATAGCCGACTGCATTCAGTATTCATTGTGTTTGGTAATATTTTAATGCTCATTGGTTTGCCGATTTTAACCGTTTTATTGCATTCAGATCGTTGATCATTTAATGTTTTGAATTTTAGCACTTTTATGGCTTCATTCCAAGTATTAGACAATGTCTGCTTTTTGTAATATTATCGTTTAGAAATTCCTATCAATCTCCTTTTTGTTACTGACGTTTTTTTTTAGAAAATTTGAATAAATGTTTGAGTGGGCGACTTATCTGTGCATTTA
The DNA here is from genome assembly GCA_020383195.1 of Neomicropteryx cornuta. NCBI lineage: Eukaryota > Metazoa > Arthropoda > Insecta > Lepidoptera > Micropterigidae > Neomicropteryx > Neomicropteryx cornuta. The sequence goes on from JAHKQU010000028.1 coordinate 2,981,438, forward strand.
TCTATGCACATCTCATAATCTGGTCGTTATGACTTTTCTATTAGCTGTCGTGAGAAAACGGCCGTTTATACTGTATTTATTATCAAAATGTCAACGTTTAGCTTCAAATGGTCCTATACGCCTCCACCGTCTCTCTCTCTATCTTGCAGGAAATGACGATTTCCTGTTATTTCAAAACTGCGATAGTAGCTTGTTTTATTCTTTTGGAAGCAAATTAACATTTTTTCAAGTTTCTTATAATCTATGCATATAAATAAAAATGAAATGCTGTCCGTTGATAAGCGCATAACTCGAGAACGGCTGGGCTATTATTTTTTTTTAATGCTCGTAATAGTATGAATGAGGTTTTAAAAGAAATATATTTTATTTCTATTCCAAATTTAAATTCATAAACGTCAATACACAACATATTATCGCACGAGTCTGCAGGGCCTAAATATGAGTCACTCCCCGAGTGCCGCAGGTACGAGTCGTTGCGCGTTGAAGGCGCCTACCGAGCCGCCCGCAGGGCGTAGCTGAAATCCGGAGCGAACTAATTTACAAAAAAAATAGCAAATAAGATTTGACATATTACACTTTCTATAGTTGTACATGGTTTATTGTTTTTTTTAGGAAGAAGTATTAAATTTGCATTGACCAAATAGGTTCATTCTAAACTCTTCGTGAGTTTGACTTCAGCATACGTTATATGGCATATCTCTATATTCTTTTCGAACCTGTTTATTGTACTAGTAATCATCCTAGTACCTAACTAGTAATCATCCTAATTAATCCTAGTAAAGATACCTAACTTCATCAGCAATTCGTATAGACGAATTGCTGATGAAGTTAGGTATCTTTCTGTTTGCGATGGCCTGTATGTCTGTAGGGTTGAAAAGGTAATTAATTGCCTTAAAGATGGTGTGTTAACTGTGTTTTCAGGATTCCATGACATTTGCACCGTTATTTTTTGATATTTTGATCAAGTGTTTAGCTTGCAGTGTCCTGTTAGCATTCTGCTTAGATTCCTCAGTTTCCGTCTAATTTTAGTAGCTTTTTTGTATGTTTTATTAGTTCTTAAACTTCTACTGTCCGAGCAGTTTTTGCCGTTACTTAGAGTAGTCTACTGTTTAAGCATGCTGCAGAATCCCTTTTCACCTAACGTGTGCATTATACATACAAAACATAATAAAACACTTTTACATGTTAGTGGTAATTTGAAAAATGCGTGAAACAATCGCTTCTTGTATAATTCTCTTCATAGTGAATCATGTAGGCGTTAGTGGAATATGGGATAACACACTAATGATTTGATTTATTATATAAAGCATTATCGCTCTTGCACTCACTCACTCACACTAAAGCAGCACAATGAAAGGGACGCGATGATAACACATGTGTACCGTCGCAGCACATCCGTGATCTAGGTTTTATCATGCTACTGAACACAGAACAAGGTTTAAAGAACCATGCATTCACTTGACAAATGCATCACTATCATGGTGACGAAATAGAGGACTAACCATTTCCAATTATGATGCATTTATATAATTATGAGCGCAGTTAGGATGAAAGATTAGGATATTAGAAAAGCTTATAAATATTCTGTTCTAAAACCTGGAAAGCCGGCATTAGGTGGAAAACAACTAGAAATAACTTAATGATTAAAATATCGTTGGAGATTAAACAGAATATCAGAAATGATTGTCAATATGGTGAAGGTAGACAAATTATAGAAAAAAAAAGAATAGTAATTTTGCCAAAAAAGCTCCATGTATGCACGGCTAAAAGTAACCGGATATAATTAAAAAATATATACTTAGTTGCTCTGAGTCGAGGAGTTTTTCGAAAAGCGAACGTACTTTGCGAGAAAGAGACGGAACTGCGGCGTGGGTGAAGTGAAGCCAGGGCGCCCCATTTACCATACAATAAATCTTTGGGCATGTTTAAGTCATGACGTCCAGGGCTGGGTTGCAGCCCGCCGCCCACCCATGACTGTGCGGTACCTTTATACTTTACAAAATATGCTAAGTAAGCGTTTCTTGAATCACAGTGAATGCATGCTTAAGCATCTTATGTTAGCGATAATGTCCGTCTTGGATCATATTATCATGGATCATTCAGGATTTGATGTATCAGCGAAGTAACCCAATATCGAATAAACAAAAGCTTTATATACTCTTCTACCGCTATTCTAACTTATTTTTTTTATTAAATATGACAATTTGGTTCTGTATTTAATATTATAACTAAATGGAGTTGAAGCTTCTATCAAACACTGTTGTAATAATTTTCTTTTACATTTTTGTTGTGAATAAACTTCGACGAATTTAATAAATTTTCCTCTTTTCGCGTCGCGGTAAAGTTTATATTTTTTTGTGTATTAAATAGATCCAGGTGTCTTCAAATTTATTTTATTAGCGGGTCGATAGTGTATACCCTGAAATCATTTAGGCAATCAAGCGAACGTGGTTCTGCTAATCAAAAGACCCTTCGTATAACTAACTCAATGGGCGATTTTCAAATTATCCCAAACACGAACCGAAGTATTAGTCCCCTCCGACGCTGAGAGTGACGACTCTCTTTTGGTTTTGCTTAAGTAAACTTATTAAGGGGCGTACAGCTGCGTCTGGTTAATTAGCAACATCGAAAAATATGTTTTATAGTTTATTTGTAAATTTCTTATGGTTTTTATAATTAAAATAATTATAATAAACACCGCGGCAATTGCCATAGGTTAACTTCTAACAGCTATCCCAAATAGGTCTTGTGATATATTATTATATTGACGTGCCGTCGAAAAAAGTCTTCACTTAAAATTAATATAAAAATATGTGATTAGAACCAGAATAAAAATCTAGAATTGTAATGAAGCAAAAATATTTTCTTTGACACACGTTTATAACGCTTATTTAGAAATAAGCGACTACTGACATTTAAAATTTAGTAATATTGCTGTATGCCCCAGCAGTGTTTATTATTTTTATTAGAGTTCTACCTGAAACATCGGTCTAAAACATAAATCGGTAACATAAATGCGTATGGATATCGACAATTAAAATACTTAACACCCATCGTGTATAATAAAATACTTCTAGAAGTTAGACAACTAAAAAAAAAATCTTCAATAAAACTCAAACTAAAAGAATTTATGAAAAAATATTTATCTACCTTAGCTTAATTTGTTAGTATTTTGTATTTTATTTCTTTTTAATGTAAATTAATTGCATTTTATTTAAGATTAAAAAAAACTTCAGAAAAACAGTATCTTAGCTGGATCTATTTATAATGTATTTTTATATTTGTTGAATAAAAGCTGCTTTTGGCAACTTTGAAATTGAAAAAAAAATTAATTTGAAAACAGTCTCATAACCTTCTCAAAACTGCAGTGTCTCACAGGTATGTAACTATCAGTTGATGATGATCCTGATCTTGTATCTCAGACTGAAGCTACAACTTAAGGGAACCTCATAAAGATGACATAGAAATGGAGCATAATACCCCATATTTTAGAGGCATCAGTATCTTGGGGTTGTAAAGCTTGGACTTTTTAACTGCAGGGTGTATATATCGGTTCAATCTCAATTTATCTGCGAAACAGTGTGTTGTTTATAAAATCTGATTCGGCTTATTTTATATGCTCATGAAAATTACAAATTTTGCATTATTCACGATCTAGTCATTTTCTTTAATGGCTCTTAAGGTCGGATATTACATATGTAGGTATGATGACAACGCAATTCAATTCAGCCGTCTTGCGTTTCATGACAAGTTCCCTATCATACTATTAAACGATAATATTTTGGGATTAAAGCTTGGCGACTTCAGGGAAGCGTTTGACCCGATAAATCTGTCCCGCGATGGAAGGTCGTGTTCTCGCGAAATTTTATGCGCTAATTTCGTTGGTTAGTTTCTTATTACGATCGACTCGTCGCTGTGCTACTATAAAGTTTTAATCTCATAACGTTACTGCCATGAATTACCCAATTTTATTTATTTATCTATTTATTCAAGCATTCATATTTCTTATCTGGGTAATTCACACGCTTATCAAGCGAAATGCAATACTTTTTTACAAGCGTTTATTTAGCTTGCAATGTTTGGACGTCGGTGTAGATCAAATCTTGCAAACTGAATTAGACTACGTCCTCTTATCCTAAGGAGTAGAAATTGGACATGTGGATTCAGATCCGATGCCAATGCATTTTTATGGTAAGCACGACCTGATTCTACACCCAAGATTGGCTCCAGACGAATGAACTCATCAACAGTTAACAGTACAGACACGACATTTTGTATACGCATTCAAGCACTTTAAAATTAATTGTCAAAGACAGGATCTAAAGCAAATTTTCAGATAATTATACGGTTAATTTTCAGTTATTGCAATATTATGTTGATCGACATAAAAATAAAATATAAATTAGCCGTAGAAAATTATTTCAGTGACGATAAGAAGTCAACCATCTGTCATGAAAAAAATACGAGGAGTATAACAGCAGGGTTTTTTTCAGTAAAAAGATGGCGATGGCATAATTACTATGGAGAAAGGCAATTAGATGTTAAAATACCCCAATTATTTAATAAAATACAAAAAGAACTTCAAGGCATGAAATCAAAAAATCAAGCTCAGGGGAGGTTAAAGGATTTCTTTTTGAGCTCGTTATAACTGCACCACTCTTCTATTCTTTTCTGTATATATATGTTAATTTTCTTTTGCTTTTGTTCACTATTGTTCTAGTTTGTAATATGATATGTTGCGGAAAATGTTATTTATGTTTAAACGTGTGAAAAACGTAAACTTTTAGAAACGTTTTACTATTAATTTATTCAATAGTAATGTGTTTAAATTACCATTATTATTTGTTTACAAGCGCACCAACTTTTGCAAAACTTGTTTCATTCCCGTTTTAAGAAATTTAAATTATTTTTGTACTGAACACCCCTACAGGGTAATATGAACATAACATATTACGCTTGTATTTTATTCCTAATTCAATTTGTATGAATTTTGCACTAAGGACGTAATTAAAATTACTTTTTTGTTTGTTTCAGGTAAGACCGCGTGAGATGTGAGTGCGATGCAAGATGAAGCCTTGTGAAAGTTGCCATTATAAATTTATTGTAAGTTTCTAACAGACAGATGTAATTGTAGAAATTGTCAAACAATGAGTATAACAACTGATAATCCTTTTTTTGCCATTTTTGTGATGTGATAACCTGTTCCCAAATGAAAGAAAAGACTAATAATTTTATGTTCTTGATAACGATATAAAATAATTTAAATGGCAAGATATTTTCAAATTTATATATATCGGCCATAATAGGTACACTATATTTTTTATGATTTAAATCTAAATGATATAGATTAGGAGCAATCATTCAATTCCGTCATATAATATCTGTAAGCATCTTTATATTTTGGTACAATCTGTAAAATCTTCAGCGACCATTACAAATACTTCATTTCACAGCGCAAAACATTTTTATCTTCACGATAAGAGCCATTTGCGTATGTGCCTATCTTCAAGGTTAGTTTTCTAAAAAAAAAAATCCAGACAAAACCGGCTAAGGTTTTTAAATTACATATCGTAATTTCTAATCGTGAAAAAACCTGCATCGAGATTTCAGGAAAAATACTTATATTTGTCTGAGGTTTAAAAAAAAATACGTGCTAAGCCGATTGTATATATACGAGTACATCCAGTGATGGTGAAAAAGTTAATTAGATAATGTAATCTTCTGGTCAATATCTGGTACAAAACGAGACAAAGTTAATCTCTTCCGAAAGAACCAGTCAAGTTACTTCTAAGCAGTTCAGGATACCTATAAGCGCAGTGTTTTAGAGGAGTACTCGTATTTAAAAGCTTCTATAAAAATCATACCATTTGTATTGTTATATTTTACTAGTTTTGTGACGACGAATGTTACAACGTCTTATAGTTAGAATCTCTAAATTTAATGTTATTTTAGCGAAGAAGTACTAGTCTATCAAACGCCGTCTTTATAGATCCTAAAATAATGCACTTTTAAGCTTAGCAAACAATAATTTTAATGGAATTTTAAATCGACTTTTAGATGGTAGGATGGTAGGATCAAACCATTCAGACGAACAGAGGCAGTCGAGGCAGCAATATATCTGCACCCTTTCGTCTATAGATGTGGACTAAATCATTTTGTGATTTCTATTAGCACGCCAGAATCTAAGGTTACTGGCTATCGTATATTTTGAGTTGACATATGGGCAAATATGGCCATTTGAATATAATAATAAAACTATCTGTTTAAAAATATTGTAAAGCTTTATTATTTTTTTATTTTCTCAATCTTTTGAACTATTTGTTTGAAGTATCGACGTTTTATTTTTTCTAAGGCTGAATAATTACAATGCATAGAAGCATTTTCTATTCCAACTATTGTATTACCTACCTTTGGTAACCGTCTCAGTAATGACTCAATACGAAGTAACTTTTCCATTTCGACTTTCTTTATTCTCACATAACTACTTATTGTCTATTGTTAATAGTTTTTTTTTGTTGTAAATTTTCCGCTTTTTACGTGCGTATCCGCATGCGACGGAAATTAACGTCGACGAATACGCATCGGACAAACGAAAAAAATCCCCTGCAACCGTTAATTCTTTCACATCACGAAAGGTTTTTCTCGCATAGAGAATCGACTCTGATGCTGCTACAATGGAATGGAATTGGCGTGTCTTCGTCCCGTTATGAGGCTTTGATGTTGCTGACAGATTTTGGGATAGTTTTCAAGTACCATATCCGAGAGTTTTTTGTTTAGGTCAATTCCGTTCCGTTATAAACGAGCCGAATAAACGATTTAGTCTAACTGTACATTACAGTGGACAATTATAACTGAACGTTTATTTTATAAGATTTGAGCATTTTACTAGCATTTACCGAACCATCATTTACTCAATTTCACTGAACTTTATCGCCGTTATTAATTCAGGCTGTGTTCGATGACATTGATCGTTTTTAAGAGTGGGATAAAAAAAAATAAATCGTGTTATTCATGAGGTGGATATTCGTGACGAGCGCGTGCGTATGTCCGTATTATTTTTGATGAACTGGCATTTGTTGTGTTCAACAAGATATTCTATATGTGTATACTAAATCACAAATTGGCATGATCTATACAAAACGGACAGGCAGACAACGAAGTCTCACCATGCTTTATTGCATACTTTCCATACCCAAAAAGCATTGTGTATAAACAGACCTGTGTATAATTCACCGGCATACAATATCTCTTACTTACACACGCACCCAACACATCCTCTTTTTTTCAAATTATACCTGTTTGTACAATACTTTAATTTAGTTTGAAAACATTTTGCAATAATTTAGTTTGCAAACATCATACCTCTACTGTATAATAAATAATATGTTCGTAAATATGAAGGAAATCGATAATCTGTTTGTTATCTAATTCATTTGAATTTTTTTTAATGTAATTCTGATATAACTTTGTGTTTTCACATAATAAAAATAAATAAATAAGAATTCCTCTTTTTTGACCATGTTGGTCCGGAACCCTAAAATGTAAACTGGGTAATGACAATATTAAACGAATAAATATTAAATACTACCAATTTTTTAGCGATTTAATACGTTTTTCTCATTCAACGGGAATTTTATGTAATGAACATTTTCCCCAGAGCCATTTTGCGTCGGTCGCAGATGAGATCGGTTGTGAATTGCGCAACGAACCGTCTGCCTTGCGATCGGCGCTTGAATTGTTTTCCGGACGCCGCGTTCATTTTGGCACTTCGAGTTTTTTTAAGTTTTACTCAAGCGCCGGATGCGAGCGCAAAGATTAGCTTACCTCGCCATCGCCGCTACGCTGATCTTCTCATTCAAGTGGCTGAACGTCGCCATTTCTCTTCTGCGATGCTGCGAGCCGACCGCGTTGATCTGTGGCGCGTCGGCTCACACCTTCATAGCTAATTATCTTAATTAGTATTGTGCAAGCGCGTTCGTTAATTCTCGTGATATATAAAAAAAAACTCTGTTTCGCATTTTTAACAGGAATGACCACTTTTCAAATCTAATTTGACCGTTTATTTAGATGATATTGCATGTACTCTTTCACTAATCGCATGGATTTACATCATTATTAACTTAATCGACTTATCAATGATAATGGTAGGTTATACTGGTAAAAGTACCACCAAATATTTTTTCCAAAGTTACTTTTAACGCATTCAAAAACATCTGGCAGTTAAGTGTTTTATTGTGTCCTAGGTTAAAACAAATACGGCCATGATTTATTTATTAATTTATTTTTATGATCACTATAATTGAAGTACAATAAATAAAATTCAATTCGTTATATCTACCTTGGCAATCGTCTGTCCAAAGGTGCACTTTATTTATTATTTATAATAATAATAGTTTAATAACATTAGGTTATTGTACATACTTTATAATCGTCAATATCAGTCGTATGTGCATACATTTACAAAATACTTAATGTGTATAAAAATACTAATAAAAATACTAATATGTAATTCAATAATAATTCATTAAAATTCTTTCCTATAATTAAGGAAGTACATACTTATACATTTCTACATATGTATGTAATGTAGGCCATACTATGTTTTATTTATACAGAATGTCCCGGCACCATTCCCGCTATAAATTCAAGCCATTTTTGGCCTTCCGAATCAAATATGATTTGTAAAGACGACATACCATAATTTAAAATAGTTTAAACCAAAAACAAACGGTTTGATAATATTAAATCGTCATACGAAATATCGATCGCGTTTTTCAATTTTTAAAGCGCTTTACCACCAGCGCTTTAATCAAAATAATAATTTGGGGAATGAATTATTTTCGCATTTATTAATTTATTTATTTGTACTTTTTTTGTGTTTCTATACAACTTCCAGAATGATAGTTATTGTATGATCAGATATTCATTCGGGACCTGAATCATAAATCGTGTCGTAATAGAGCTAAAGATTTATTCATCTCAATAGCACGCCGTGACAGTTTAATACCCTCTTCATTTGCGCCTCCGTTAAATTTGATCATATCAAATTGCGTTTCTAGGCACTTTTCAATCAGTATTCACGTTTGACAATCGCGTATTTTAAATTTTCTGAATTTACTTTCATAATTTTCCTATTGCGGATTTGCCTATTTGCATTTATGTACAGTCGAATGCAAAAGAATCACACCCAAAGGTTATGGCGCGACTGTCGCTTACGGCTTTTTTGCGGTTTGCATTAGTCAAGTTTTATGATCCGGTGCGATTTCGAACCGATTGATCAGTGGTTATTTATAAGCACCCGACAGTGCCTCCTTATTCTCAAATTTTAAAGGTTCGAGTTCCTATGAAGATATTTTTTTTTTACGTGTTATACAAACCAAAGTACCATCATCAGCCAAGTTTTATGGCACGGAGCAATTTCGTTTTTTTATTTATTTATTTATTTTTTAGTACTACGACCAAAAAAATGTACCGAATATAAATATGATTGAAAACATCAAATTAATAAAACAATGTGTAATGTGAAGTATGTCTCAAAAATGTGTGGGCTTCTATTTGTGTGTGTTTAGTGTGTGTATCTACCTATGTTTAGTGTGTGTATGTACCTACATATTATTAGTGGTATAGCAAATACCAGCGGTTATACATAAGCACCCGACGACCGTTCATACTTATTCTCAAATTCTAATAAGTTCCACGAAGATATCTTCCGCGTACTACAAACCAAAGTACCTACATATGAACATAAAAATGTTCCTATGAACCTGTTACATATAGTATTAATTAGATAAAACCGGATCGTACTATTTTAAAGTAGATATGTCAGATTTAACCGTGTTAGTGATTATGTTTTAGGTATATATTTTAGGTATATAAAAGCGTTATATACCTATCCGTCAGCATGAGACGATTTGGTCCAACGTGAACATAATCTAATCTAATCCGGCTTTCGTCCCTCGTCAATGATAACGCAATCGCTAGTGGGGGAAACAAAATGAAAGTTGGATATTTTATCCAATATTACCGGTTAATGTTTTCATTGTGCCTTATTGTTATTGCAGTTAATATTGTAGTTAAACTTCTTTACGCGCAACTTACACAATTTCAAAAAAGTGACATTCGCATTTGTAATATTAATACGGATACATTATGCGGGTCGTATAGCATCAAAAGCAGCAGTCTGCAGTGAATGTGTTTTGTGGCAATTTAATAATATTTGTTCCCAACATCTTGCTAATGACGTCACAATAAAACACAGAGGTTCAGGTGAGTAATTATAATTTAATATCTGTAACATAATCAATTCTAAAACTGCAGTTTGCTTGTTTTGATTCTAACCTAATATTTTAAATACGTTTTATAGGGTCAGATTGCTGTTTTAGATTAATATTTTTTGCTTTAATTTGTGGTAATGCTGTTTTGATTCTATACGATTCGCAGTTGATGACACATTTATGGTTATCGATCTTCTTCTTTTAAAGACTTTGTTCTTTTATAACTAGACTTGCGGAAACATTATTGAATATAGCTAGTATGATTTTGAAATATAATTTGACATTTACTATAACCTATAAAATTCAGCGACAAGAATAAGTAGGTTACATCGAGAGTTACCGGTAAATATTGGACACCAATTGAGTAGAATGTCAAGTACAAAATAAGCACTCCTTATTTCGGTCAATATTTCTTGGAAGTTTATCCTCGCCGTATTCAATATACATTCGATAGCAATAATAATAAATGAACCATCAATAGTGGATTGCGCCTTATGTCAAGGTAGTGTAAATTTTCTTAAATTGATTAGTTACGTAACCCATTATTGTGCAGTGTAATTATATACAAGAACTCTACAAACTATTTTTCTATAAGTAAATTATTTAGGCATCGCTCAACTCAATAAAAAAACTAATTTCATATTTTTTGGTAAAATTTGGCGTTTTTGACTGTTGATGAATACATTTAAGTATGTACCTCATCAACAATAAAAAATATCTATCTGTGCCAGATTTTTTTGTTGCTTTTAAGAATAACTATTTAAATCATGCCATTTTGCTTCTTTTAAAAAGCGAAGTATTAAAAAAAATGTCGCCTGTGAAAGGTGATGCTTTCTGAACAGATGACAATCAAAATTCGTCCTCCAAATCTCGTTTTCCCTTTCTTACTAGTTCTTTGAAACTAACATTTTTTTTTTGCCAACTATGTAAATTAATTACCTACATCGTTTCTATGGAGCTTCAACCGAAGGTGACTCTCTAAAAGCGAAGTTATTTGTTTAATATTATAGCCTCGATTGGGTTTGCTTTGTTTGGGTTTGGGTTTGTTTGGTTTATTCGGTTTGCGAAACGGATCATAGAAAAGAAGAGATGCACCATGAGGGCGTGGTTTGTTTCGCTTAGACCTGAGCAAATTGGGCAAGATACCTGCTGTGGAGCAGCTGTTCCCGAACGGGGTCTGCGTTAGTAGTGATAGAGAAATTCAGGCAACAACAAGGTTTCGTATTACGCGTGAATTATGTTTATGATACATCTCCATTATTTATGTTCAACAGTCATACAATATTATCACTTATAAATTAGACCCTAGTTCGTTCTGTTAGACGTAGTTTTAACAGAAATTTTTGGTGGTTTCGTTCATTGATAATGGAGATATTTCGTAAGTAGATCTCTTTAGGACAGCTACCTATTGTAATGGGTATAATGTCTTGACTTCCGGAAAATTTCGGCATATCTTCGCGTTTCACATCCCCTAGATAGAGCCCAAAACCACCCTCAGTTTTAAAGTTTATATATCTATACCACTTTTTTGTGGACACGATAACTACCATAACTACTGTTATTAAATGTTCCTATATGTTAAATTGGAGATGCCTGTAGTCGGCTTAAGTTGTTATTTATCTATTTCTATGTAACTGTCATTATGTATAGCTGTAAGCATTTCTCATACAAACAAATAAATAAATTTATACGTGACATTTCAACGAAACCAATCAATGAAATTAGTGTGTGGTTACACCACTCGCGTTAGAAGTGTATAAAACTTTTGTAAGGAAGTTGATTAAATTTCCTCATATCACCTCATACTGGAATTACTTTTTACATTCCCTGCCTAGGAATGTGTAAATTGCGCTTAAACACATTTTACTTCACTAATAAAGATATGGGTTTAAGGGGACTACATACGAGTACGTGATCAAAGGATTCTGACATACAAATTTTTGCCTCCGATAAACAGCTTTGCAATATGAACGGAAAACTGTAAACTCTATGACGGTCATAACGGCGGTTATAAAACAAACTACAGCCTACCATTTTTATGAAGCATTGATAGCATTTAGTTGATTTGTAAAAAAAAAGATACAAAAATCTCAAATTTTGGTATATTATTTATAAGTTGTTATATCATATATCTCAAATCGCTTAGGTAAATCCCTCTTTCTCTTTATTCTCATCGTAAAATGATATTCATTTTAATGGGATATCTCTGGTTTCAATAGCAGGGGTGACTTCAAAAACATAATGGTTTTGTTTGTTTTTTTTATATTTTTTCAGAAATTTCCTTAGGTAATTAAAACTAGATTACTTGTACGTCTTATGAATATCTCTCCTAACGCCTTTGAAGACCTGTAAAATTCGCATTTTCGTAGCATTCAGGTACATAGACGGACGGCATAATAAATAGATTTGCTTGCAAGTGTGTGATTCGACCGTGCGCTGTGTGCCTTCCTTGCTTGCGTAATCCTCGGATCATGTTCAGTCGAAATGTCAAAACTTTAGCACCGCAACGCCTAATGGACGGTTGTCGTCTTGTTTATGTAAATTACAAAGCAATCGTGATCAGCAGAAGGGCACTTGTAATTAGATAAGTGAGACACGATCCGCAGCAAAGTGCGCCAACATTCGCAGCGTCTGCGAAGATCCCGCGATGCTTGAAATATGATGCAATGCTGGGTTTTCTTTCGAAAAACGACAGAATTTCCACACACGTACCATACAAGGCATACATTTCCATACAAGGCTAGTCCCAGTTGAAGTGATTCGGTACAGAATGGAAGTGGAACGGGCTGATTTCATATAAAGCTTTAACAAAAAGCGTACACCCATTCGAAGCCAATTTCAACAATTGTAAACTTAAAGACTAAATAACAAAAGTAGACAACGGAAGTAGCGCTGGCGAATCGCCCGTGCGCCGTTCCAATGCGCGCCCGCGCAGATGCCGACCAATCAGATGCGCCTGGCAGCGATCGCACGTCAAAACGACGCTGCCAGCCGCAGTCCAAATATGTAGCGCCGCTACAACTCAAAGAGTGACTCCTTTTGATAGTTGAATTTATATATAATTCGCATCATCCGTTTAAATCTATGCGTGTGAATTCTATAACGGTTTCTCGCCCTTTTACTTAATTTGCTGTTCGAGTGAGCCTTCGTTAAACATGATCTAACTGTATTACTGCTTTCGATTTGATTGCTTGTTTTACAATATCTTTACGAGTGCAGGCCTTGTTGCGGCCTCCGGATCATAGATTCCGATACTGCTGCTGTGCAAAGTGGAACTAGGAAGTGAGCATGATCGAATGAGAAACAACATAAGCATTGAATATTTATTGTTTCGAGAAAAGAAATGTTTAATTCGAAATGTTGGCAATGCAGGATAAATTGAAATAGATAAATAGACGCTCGTACCTATGATAGGCCGAGTAGTTAGAAGGAATTTAATTTTAATTTTAAGTAGGTTATTGTTAGTTTTTATTATCCGTCATATTTTAGTGTCTACTGCCTCGCTGAGTACTATCCTTATTTTTATCCATTCTTTTCTTACTAATAAGGTATGTGCATAGGCCATCTCACTTTTGGAAGGGGGGGGGGGGGCTAGAGTTCGTCTATCATTGCGACTTAGGATCTTTAATGTGTGCTATATCTACAAAAAACAAACGCGCGAATTTTAAAAAATAGACTTTAAATAAATACTCGTATTTTGGAAGTCAGCTATTTCCTAGTAGGGTGGACTAGCGAACCCCCCCCCCCTCCTAGGCCCACCTGTAGATACGCCGGTGGGTAGGTACCAATAATCAATTGAATAATCTGGAAATAGGACCTATCTCGTTGAAACAGATTTTTCCGCAACGCCTCGACCCAAAAAAATGTCTGGTTTTCTATGTGTGTCGCTATACACAACGCATTCGCGTGAAATTGGATAAGACTGTCAGAGTATAGTCTTATCCAATTTCACGGAAATGCGTTTTTCTTGTATTACTTCTTCGTCTCCTGGTAGTTTTTGATTTTAGGAAGGCGAAAAATAATTTTGCACTCACTTTTCAGGACGTGATTAAGGACCACGTAGTGCGGCATCCGGGAATCATTGGTCGTATTTGTTTTTGTCGAGTCGTTCTTAAACACATTCCTAACCTTCACTGAAGGAGTTTTCAATGCATTCGATTCCTAAACCTTCACTAACCATTTACTCTCGTTAACCTTCAACAACTAAACGGATCAGATTTCCATGTAATATCCGCTCTCTTTTAGGATTTGTCTGTGCAAGCCAAAATTTTGACCTCGAGGAGATGAACACCTCAGTTATGATAGAGTAATAAATAACAACTGTTCGATGAAATTTTCGAAAAGGAAAAAAAATAAGAAACTACTCTGCATATGTAGGTCTATAATATCATCAGGGGTTGCCATAATCGTGTAGTATTTTAAATTGGTTTCCATATCAACTTCATCCGCGTTGCGGTCCAGGAAGTGCGCGCAGCCGCCTGTCGTATCAATATCTCCCAGTCCGTCGGCGTGTTAAACCAACGTTAAACGCGGAGCCGCGCCAAGTCCGATTATACAAATTATTACGAGGATGTTGGTTTAGAGTGCGCCCTCGGAACCCCGCAACGTTCAATAAATTCTCCTTAATGTCCGTTTGTGTATGTTTTATAGTTGGCTTGAATCTCAAAGTCGTGAGCTCTAGGCTAGGCACGGCCGCTCTGACCGCTCTGACCGCTCTGACCGCGCTATGTGTTTATTTGTCGTACGTTTTGTCGTTCATTTTAATTTTACTGGACCGATAGCCGCCGTGGAAATGCTACAACTTAATACTGAGCTTAGCTTAATTGTTTTTCCCGTGTTCGTATATATTTTTCTTCTTAACCGACTGTACTACTACATAAATGTCTCAGTTCAGTTCAATCAGTTCAGTCGTCTAATTCAGTCGTCTAGTTCAGTCGTGTTTTCCAATTAAAATCATTAATATCATTCAAAAAAGAGATTTCCAATATCATTAATAGTAAAGACAAATAAAACCTAATAGTATTGTTAGATTGTTGTGTTTTTAATGGTTAATTGTAACATATAAGTACTTGTAATTGCAATTACATATAGAATATACATACATACTATATTTATATCACCTTCAACATAAATTATTTTTATACATATTAAAACCATACTTAATTTATTACTTTATTTTAATATATACATAGAAATGTCACACACTCACAACTACCACAAACATCACTCACAAATTACACATAACACTTAAAAAAAAAAAAAAATTGACTGTATACGTATAAAATATTAATAATCTATATATATTTTAAGAACACTGTTCAAATTTTTATGCTAATCTTAACATGTAAAATGACCGAAATCCATAATTGGTTTTATATACTAGTAACAAGTTTTGTTTGTAATTATAAAAATTTAATACTGTGGATTTTTCAATAAAGAATAAATAAATAAATAAAAATATAATATTGTATTCTGGATATCCATTCAATAATTTTCTGGGCCCAATGTCAAATTCTATTTACTACATTTTGTGACATTTTAGGCAATCTATACCAGGTTGGTTGTCAGAGAAGTCTGACAACCAACCTAATATAATATGTTTGTAGAACTCTTTGTGCAGTGTGCGACTTCTTTCGCCACTGTGAAACAATGTTCTTTCGATCAACGCGGAATACTCAGCTTGTTTAATTTTGTGATTTTTTTCATATCAAAGGCAAAATTTCCATTTCAAATCTTAATTGTTAGTAACGCACTTAACTATATAACAATTCTTTAATCAAATTGCCAATATATCTTGGTTTAATAATATTGTATCGTGTTGATTTGTTTAAATTGTCTTTCTGACAAAATTAAAGATGCATAGCCTTCGTCAATCGAATGTGTCTCTTCGTGTCTACGGCCGCAAGGACGCAATCTCCGTCACGTCAGTCACGAATTTTATGGTGCATTGTTTTAGTGGAATCCTTACTTTTATCTCGAAGATGTTATCCATTGCGAGATTCGCCTTCGGCACGGAATAAATAATACCTTCGGAATCCGCTTCGACGATTTGGAATAAATTATCTATCTGTCTTCATTTGTGTGAGATTTATTTTTTAAAATTAATGGATCTTTGTTTAGCTGTGTGCCCGTTCGACGATCTCCATTTGCATGGAAATAATTCGTACGTATAGAAATAATCAGCTAAATTGAAATGTTTAGAGAATGTTTACAATAAATTCAGCGATATTGTCACATGTGCGGAACGTAACCTGTATCAGAAGAACTTCTACTCTTGTAATTTCTGAAACATGACACATACGATTCCTTAGTCTGAGACTTGATTAGATAATGAAAATGAATGCTAATACGGAAGGTGATTATGAATTACAATTATGCAAATCATGAGTCGTGCCAAAGTTTGAGTTTAGATATGAAACATGCCAAAAGGTCGAGCAGAGGTCGCTGCATCACGGATCATGTCAGCAAAGGAGCCGAAGAAAACCCGCCGTCGATGTAATTAGAAAAAGTAATTAGCGATGCGTCTGCGGCTTCGAACGAGAACCTTAGTTGGCGATCGACGATAAGTAACTGAGGAGTTAATTTTATTGCCGTTGCCGAGTCATTACGGTCGGCGAGCACTTCTGTTAACCGCTGCCGCCGATAAATTCTTAAAATCTGTATATCGTCTGCCGACATTCGACCAGGAATGCCTCACTGTTAGGTCGTGGAAAGTTGTATCGTATCCTTTTCTGAAGTCTGGCACAGTAGAGTTTCTAGTATACTAGAAACTTTTACCATCATTCTATACATATACACTTTTTTTATATTGAAAATGTCACTGAAGCTCTTGCTTGGCTCTTGGAGTTTCTGTTGAATGTGTTACTAAGTGGACTCAGTACAGTTGACGAAAACAAAAAACATTTAATAAAATAATTATTATACATTGTTAGTCTTTCTTTCAAAATTATCCAAATACTCACTCAATCAAATACAATAGTTTTATTGAGTAGGTATATTTTTTTTTGGGATGTATTTCTACAAGTTTTCCTTCTATTCTATTCCAATAAATATTATCATTAAATGCTTCAATTTACACTTTGTCTAAAATTTATTTAAATGATTTATGAAGAAAACAGCTATGAGATACAATAACAGTATTTTGAAAACAAATCTAAAGGCATTTTTCATCAAATATATTTTTTTATAGAAAATTTTAGAGAGAAGCGTAAAGTTAAAATAGACTTATTTACTAACATACGCTTTAAAAATACTGTTACCCTTACCAAAATCGTTGTGATGTGTGACGATGAATGGTGTATATATACTGTAAAAATGCAGAATGTATGCTTCTTCATGATTCTGATTACTACATCTTCTGATGTGTTTTCCAATTAAAAATTCGTTTCAGCCATGATTGTATGTTTATTTTACGAGCTTAATACCTGTACCCGGACAACAAAGTTTGCTATCTCATTGTCTCTCGAAGTGTGCCCACATCTTGAACAGCTGCTGTAACATTACCACCTTTATATTATCGGTATAAGAAACATTATTATTAACGTTTATTTTTTTATGGAATACTCTCATTAGGCCCGGACTTTAACGATCAACAAATTTGTTTTTTATTGTTTTGAAGCTAGGTTGAAATAAAGTTGAAATAAGCGTTTGTATGAAGGTTCTGAGCGGTGACTGCACTCCTAAAAGTGGTTGCTTATTCGTTAAGTGATAATATTCATCGTCCGTTTTCAAACGTGCATGCATGGTCTCGCAGAAGCTTATATGAAGTTGCCTAACGAAATTCGCAGTGGGAAGCGATGATCTTTCTTCGGATTTAACGATCGATTGTGTTGCGTGTGCAACGTGCAACTTCTCGCCTCGGTAAATTGTCTGTAATTATTTACCTCACATTTCTATTGCAATCGAAATGACGATTATGAGGTTCGCGGAGAATTATTTATCGGCATCGCTTGAATATGCCATCTCCTATAAAGGGCTGATTGCCATACCCTTGTGAGGTAAATTGCGTTATCTCGGGGCCACAAAGTCGGCGCAAAATACACGTTTTATGATTCCTGCGTTTATTTCCACCATAGAAGCTCTGCCATCAGATACATTTTCAAACACAACAGAAAGAATGTCTATCTCCGGACAGGTGTCCATTTAACACCCAGTTAGATGAACGTTGTACATATTCTAACATACCACTAAATGCGAAATTGAAACAATTATTCGATTTTGTGATATCTGCTTGAGATTGATAGAGTGAGATTGTGAAATTCAAGTTGGAATTACAATAATATGAACGATTATAGTATTTTTAGTAAAATTATAATTTTATTAATCTTGCAATATTAATGCGATATACTCGTATACATACATACGATGTGTGATCAAAAAGTAAGGTGAATTTTTATTTTTATCAAAAAAATATTTATTCATTCATCAATATTTCAAATGAAATACCGATATCTTTAGCAACTTCTCTTATTCGACGATTTCCCAACACTATTTTCTTCACTTCTTCAACGTTCTCATCAGTTGATGACGTGCTTGGGCGTCCAGAGCGAGTTTCGCCATTAGTGTCTTCTCGGCCTTCTTGGAAGAGTTTATACCACTTGTAAACATTTTTTTTTTTTACTTAAAGTAGACTCACCGCATGCCACTGTCAACATTTCAAGAGTTTTCACTTGATTCCATTTTTTACACAAAATTTAATGCAAACTCTTCGATCCATGTTTTTCAACAGTAGAATATCTGAGCACGCAAAACACTTCTAACCTTAATGCCTCTCACAAACAAACAAATAATGCTATACTTTTGAAACCTATGTTAAAAACAAGTGTACCAACATAACAAAAAAAAAAACAAAGATCGAACGGACGTAGCCCGCGAAATTTGAAAAGTCACCTTACTTTTTGATTACACCTCGTACATAGACAGCTGTAAGCATTTTAAAGAAATAAATAAAACTTTAATGAATAGGTTAAATTGATACGAATGCAACTGTGGTCCGATAAGGGGTCCATCCGAACGAACTGACAGATGTTTTGCTGCGCGTCTCGATCGCGCCTCCCACCCCCGCAATTACGGTCGTTTCCAAACAAACATTCCGACCACCCTCCGGGCGTTAATATCGGGTTTCGCCCCTCTCGGATGCCGCGGTTCCATTGATTAAATTATATTATCTGTGCAATGCAGCTTGTATGCGCGTCTTTTGAGGGTGGGTTCAATTTGAATGACCTTCGCATGCAGTTTCCGACAATTTTTGATGTGTAAACATTTATAAGGGCCTATCTCATAGAGAATGACAGTATTGGACTGGAAGGGAAGGTTTGGTATTTATTTACCTAGTAGCCGACATTTATAATTAGTAACAACTAGGATCAAAATAAAATAATAGCACTTAAAATTGAAATTTGAATATTTAGTAGCTGACATTTATTAATAGGAATTATAATTTGTCGAATTTAATTTGAATTTGAATTTAAACTATTTTTCGAGTGTAGATAGTAAGTAAAATCCTAAGGACTGTGTAGCAGTTATTGAGCCTCTGGTTTCGTGCTCACAATGTTTCGACCTCGTACGCACACCCTTGTTATGAGTCTGCGCCTCGTGAAATGGTATACTTTTATGCACCTCCCATTTCAGAGTTCGCGCGTTCGACAGTAGCACTCTTGACATACTGGTACTCCTTATAAACTAAGAGCTGACGACCATGGGTCTGTGGATTATACCTGTCTGAAAGCCCCTTTTTCCAAAACCTTCGTCCTGGATGGCCACACCTGTGACACCTGTTACGATTATTTTTGAGGGGCTCGACGAAAGCACGCTATGCCGGTGGGTGCGCAAACGCGGCCTCTAGGGATATAGCGTGCCTTCGTCTAGCCCTTCAACCGACTTTCGTGGAAAACGGGACAATTTCAAAATTTTTTTCGACATGTTTCTACCTTTATTTTTAATTGGCCTGTGTCATGAATGCATTTACCTACTGGAAAATAGCCGCGACTGTTACTATCATGACTATGTTACTATTTTTAAAAGATTGCTATGACCTATTTTCATACAATTATTTTAGGCCCTATTCAACCAGGCCAAATGTGCCTGTACTAGAATCAGGGGAGGTGGTGGTAACAATATTATTACCATGTGCGGATACGAACCTGCGACCTTTGGTCTAATAGTCCAACGCCTTCATCACTAGAGTTACCCCCTCCACTTAAGTGCGGCCAGCCATGATGAAGGCTTTGGGAATAAGGTCACATTAGGACATCTGGCGATTACTTTGTATCAAACTTATATTTAGTACTTGCTAATGTTTTATTAGGCATTCATTTTGCTTCAGCCACATAAAATAATAATCTTAGTAATATTTATTTATTAATTTGGCACTAGTTACTTTGTAGTGTTTTTTTTTCTTCACAAAATGCCCGGCTACGTTTGTTATCGAGTCAGTAACGTTGTTAATAATTTTATCAATATACTTAATAATCAATTAATCATAATCAAAATGATTTCAATTACAACTCTGATGATATGAACTTCTAATCTTTGAACTTAGTTCGATATTAAAAGACGTGACAATAATCACGTGGGCCCATTATTACGTTCACAATGATTTGGCACATTAAATAACTAATAATATTTTATGCAACCAAGCCATAACTACGGAACAAAAAGGCGTCTAACATGATTATTACAATAATACGGAAAAAATAGTTTAATTATAACAGTTTTTACAAAATATTTGGCAAAATAATTACAAGGCAACTTAGCAGCAAGGCAGCGAGGGCACAATTTTTACAATATATTACCGTTAATGTTCGTAAAATACGCAATCCGCGGATTATCTAGTTACTCTGCAGATTAATTACGCGAGTACGTTAAAGTACGAAAAATGGTTATGCTTTTCAGATTATCTAGTTATTCTGCATATGCCCTACATAATCTACAGATTAACGACTAAACATTAGTTAATGTGAAGACAATAGGTAATAACTTTAATTTGGTATTTGCAATTTTCGTTCATTAATTTTCGCAATATTAAGTTAAGTATAGCTAGAGTTTACCCTAATGAAATTAACTTAAATTTAAGTAAATAAGTACCTAACCTTAAAAACAACGGGAATCTACTCGTCCTGCGCACGCGACGCAGATTAACTAGGTAAAGTGCAGATACATAGTATTCAAGAGGAAATTTCTTACTTTAACGGAACGCACCTGGTAATCTGCAGATTTACTAGTTAATGTGTGCACATTATCGTCTATCTCACATTAACGGTAATATAAATAAACATTGGATATACCTATGTTTATTTTAGGTAGTCCTATCACCTCCTTCAATGTTGCTAAATCGCTATGTTACACCTAAATATTCGCAACGAAGTTTCGTGACACCGCCCGGCATTAAATTTGGTGGTCTTCTTCCCCCTGCTCCCCTCCTCACCATCCTCTCGTGATGTCGTGGTCTGAAACTGGCGATACTCTGTATAATTTTTAAAGATGGCGCAAAACGCAAATACGTTGGACCAGGCGATTGAGGTTGATGCCAGAAATAACCTTTACGGTTTCGTAATCGATCGCAGTCACCGCCATATAATCAAAATATAATAACATATTTTGAAATTATTCCTGTTTATTTAGACTCTAATTGTTTATCTAGACTATTAATTAGACTCTCGGGCCTTCGTGTTCAAACGGTGACGCGCCGCTCATGCTTATTTGACTTTGCGATCTATCCAAACATCTCTCGCAACGGACCGTTTGAGCACAACCATATATAAACTGTGCGAAATTTTTACTTTTTTTTATATCTATAGGTTTAATCTTTTATTTACACCATAATCTCAATTTTTTTCACTTTTTTAGTAATTTTAAAACAATTATATAGACGAACTATAAGCGAGGAAAGGTTTTTTTTATTGAAAAAAGTATATTTCAGTAGGCTTTCTTATACATATCGATATAGTATACAATACATTGATTTATTAAATATTTTCTTTATTTATTTATAGTATAACTTTACGTAATAATATTATACGGTTCTTGGAATAGGTAGCACAGCTGATCGACGCGACCGCAGAGGTCAGTGACCGCGCTTCGTGGCCAAGGTCACATCATCATCGTCGTCATAATATTACCTATGCCTATTTCTCTCGAGAAAGTTACCCAGTCTTCGGAGGCGTAACACTCCGTAAGACGAGCCTAATTTTATTCTCACCGTTTTAGTTCAGATGCTGTCGATACAGCATTTGATTGATGCTGAGATGTCCAGAACGTCTTCGGCCAGATCTGCTCTTAAGTTGGTTCGCCATATAGTTACCCGTAATTAGTATTAGATTGAAGCGTGCCGCGATTTGCTTCTAACCGGTAATTATCCATATCTGCGGCGGATAGTTTGAACTTTAACCTAATGCAAATCGTGGCTTAAGACATAATTAGGGGCAATTAAAGCTTAACAGAAGAACTTACTATAGTGTCATTTTAGATATAAACAATGCTTTCACGCTCTGCAGTTAACACATTTCGACGAATTATAAGGGATATTATATTTTTATACGATACAATTAATAATAATAACGATAACATCGATTTTCTTCAAAATGTTTCTTTGAACGTCCCTTCACGTAGAACGCGAGAATACCGTATTTTTTCGCTTCCGCGATACAAAACAAACGCTAACACGGCGGTCGCTCGATTGTGTAGGCAATACGATGACTTATTCTCCTCGATAGATATATTTTTATTAAACAAATCCCCTTTTCATCTTGAATTGCGAAAAACCTTAAATTAAAAAAACAGACAAAATTAGCAAAACAAAAAAAAATATAGTGATCTTTGGACATCATTTTCATTTTCTTTTCTTTGGCCTCGGACTATTTTTAAAACTTACTATTATTTCAGAATAATATATATTTATATATATATTTGTTTTTAGAGTGCTAATGCGAGTGTAATTTAATTTAATTTTAATCTTTACATGCATCTCTGTGCTTTAGCGAAAACCTGTCATCAGTCAATTTTACACACATTGTATGTACCATTCTTTTTTATAAATTGTACTGTTGGTTTTCCGAATAAACGATAAATAAATAAGTAATAGATTGTTTCTATTTTCTAATATTGCTGTTTTTTTACATAATGATTTTACCAACACGAGTTGATTTTAATGAAATGTCGAATACACATTATTAAATCCCGGATAAAATCATAGGCCGGAAGCTAGCAGTCAACACAAAAAACGCGAATCAAGTCGGAAAAATATCCCTGCCCGCGCACCGAAAACGGATTGCGCTGCCAAAACTGTAAGGGATACTCTTTAATAGTTCTTCTTCAAATACGTCTGGGTCGATCATTATTTGGCAGCCAGTTGCATTCTACCCTAGCAGAACTTGCACAAACACCCCTTTCGATTTTTGAGACGCCGAAAGCCTCACTCGAGGCCAAGCCGCGAACCCAAAGCGAAGCCCAGGGTTGAACAGTTAGCACTTCAAACTATGCACATTACTATTTTGTCAGAAATATTTAATTGGAACGACTATAGCACCTAAAAAGACAACCAGTAATCAAAATCGATAATAAACTTAACCGACTATACTTTTCTAAACGAAATACGAGGACGTCTCATCGCGGTCTAATTGTGGAGTTAGCTACCGGATGCTTTTGAGCTTTGGAAGTGGCGACATTTCAGACGAGGTGACGTCCACAAATAGCCAAGGGATATTTAGAGAAGCGCATTTAGTCACTCCGGCAGCACATTCTTCCAGGCACCGCACCTACTACTTGCTCTCTTTCTCAGTGATAAATACTAGCTCATCTATTACTAACGCATACTAAATTTGCATTCATTCGGAGCATTGTCTAGCGCTACCATGTCTAATTCTTGACCTCTTTGTTTCGTTGTCAGTGACTAATTATACATCCTAACTTACCTATCGGTGGGAATAACTTAATTTTGTATTAATTCTGAGCCTTATCCAGTACTAGTTTCAGTTATTTTAGATGCACTCTGAATACTTACTCTTTCTCTAGTGATTAATACTATCTTTCTTTCTTCATCCACATCAGCATCAATAGTGGCAATTTGATTGTTTTAATATTTAATTAGTCCATTTCAATTAGAAATACCTCCATAGAGGTCGTGCAGAACTACGTCTATATTGAACAAATCCTACAGCTTGGAAGACAAAACTTCTCAAAAGAGTGTAATTTGTTAACACAGCTAGGCTGGGCTGCTTTCGCAAAATTAAAACATATATTGAGAGCTAAGAAACCACAGTACCCGAAAAAAACCTTCAATCAATGCATCCTTCCCGTCCTAACATACGGAGTAGAAACGTGGATACCAACAGACGGACACCTTATTCACAAATTAAAGGTCACACAGCGTGTCATGACTTTCCTCTTTGCGCGACAGAATCTGCGATGATACTTTCCGACAATAAGACATAGCCCAAAAAATAAGCAAGCTTAAGTGGCAATGGGCAGGTTATCTGTGCCGAACGTCTGACAACCGCTGGAGTAGAACTGGAACTGGAAGACGAAGCGTAGGTCGACCATCAGCGTTGGACGGGCGACATTAAACAAAGAATCTGAAGCAGCTGGATGCGGATAGCAGAAGATAGGGACATATGGTGCACATTAGGAGAGGCATGGATAAATGCCAACTGATAATGATGATTAAATTAGTGCAATATTGGTATATCTGTCACGTTTAATACATTTAATTGTGTGTGATGTAACTCTTTTAATATTACTAAATGTTATAAGTGATACTAGCGACCTTTATGCTGTTACTTTTTTAATTGGCCCCGTTAGACCATGCAGCTCCCTTCGAAGCGCATTAAGTAATATCGCAGTAGAAGACATCTTGCCCAACTTCGTTTAAATTCTCTCGCCGAGTGCCTTCGTTACGCCACTCCAAACGACGGCACAGCATCTTTATCATCCGCACTACAAGCGACGAGTACTTCGTCAAGTACCCGCGGCTTATGAGTGACTTTTGTGCGCGGGCACAGTCCTTTGTCGCCGGGTACTTTCACAATTTGTGCGGTCCATCTATCTTTAGTCTAACCTTCGTGGGTATTTTCATCGTGCGTTTTCTTCGCCTCCTAACGCGATGATCTTGCACCCGAGCCTTGTCTTCTTTATCGATTCGTGTTTTTTTCTTTATGCTTTATTAATTATTTAACACATTTTATACACGTATCAACTTTTTAGGAGTTTTAATATATAAAAAGGTAAATTAAATATAAATGGAAAAATAATAACATACAAATAAGTTGAATTTCTGCGTGTGCCTATATAAGAGTCTCACGACCTTGAAAATCATTCCAGAAAGGTTGTGCAGCAACAAAGATCAATTCTGATTATATGTACAAAACTATTATTCGTCTCATTACAAATAATCTTTCATCACTAAACTACTGTTTTAAGCCTCGTTAATGTTTAGTCTGTTTCGAATGCACGACTTTTGTCGCTAGTGATAAATTTAAGCGTTCTTTCAACTCGTTTGGCTATACGATTCACGTGATCGCTTGATTGATTTGCACAGAAAACAAACCAATCTGTTGACGACGTTTCCATATTAACCTCACATGTTAGCGATCCTATTTTTTAACCTAGAAAGGAATTTACATTTAACGTTTACGTATTTTTGTAGTTGATTTACGTTTTGAAAAGGTTCCACTTTTAGAATATTATTTAATTTGTGTTCTAATAAAGTCTACGTTTAATGTTTTATGAAGTTACGAAAAAAAATATATTAAAATTAGATTTTTTTTACACCAAAAGTACGACAGAATGATACGGTAGTAAAGATTTAACAGCTTATCAGTTTGTAATGTTAGCCAATGCCGTTGCCGTAGTAATATTTTTCCATAAGCTACTTTTTTTGCGACACGCCTTCTACAGAAACTCTCAAGACCAAGCTCATAATTAGTACAAAGACGTTAAGCCGCTACATGGCTCCATAATAATTTCGAAGGCGTGCACCATAGTTTAGGGAACGCGATTTGCATACAAAATTATTCTATACAATGTGACTCATTCACGCCGTGTTGCCGCCATTTTGTAATAACACGCTGTAAATAAAATTGCGTAGTTTGCTAGAGATAACGGTAACGTTTAATTGTGTGCCCGCAATAGCTGTTTCGATGCTATCGAGCGTTTCACGCCAACTGCTATTGCCGAGGGGGATCTATGTGCGACAGACGTTGACATTTGGGACAGTGGAACCAGCTATTAGGCTTTGTTGGTGATGCGTTGTAAGTGTCCCCTTAATTCAACGGGGAATACTCGCTCACGCAATCCGATGATCTAAGGGAAAACGAGGTGGGTTCATTTTCCCTCAATTTACCGTATTTTCATGACGGAAATGCCATGTCAAAACGATAATTCACATTAAAATGCGATTTGGGAAATGTAACACGGCTATCTATGAAATTGAGACGTATTTTCATGGAATCACATTGAGAATAATAATTAATAGTTTTCGAAGGGATGTTAATCTCTCGCTAAATCTTGGCAGTCAAAAGTGCACAAGAACGAGATCAAAACGATGGACCAGCGATTCAACATTCGATTAGATGTAAATTACAGTAGATCTTGATAACCCGACACGATTGCTTTTATATTGCTTCATATCTGGAGCAACTTTCGGCGCCGGCGCTCATTCAGTCCGAGAAATACTGCGTAACTATACTAAGTGTTCGGTTCACCGGGTAATGCTATCATTAGCCGTCGGTCGAGTAGTTGATAGCGATCTGTATCATTCATCCCATCGCCTTAATATCGCCTAGTCACCGCGCCGTAATATCTGCTGCGGATTACGATGATGTAAGGAGTTTTAATTGCTCGATGTAGCAATCATCGGTAATCCCATGCTCTTACCGTGATCCGTATTTTAATTTCATTGAATCACATGTTCATTATTTTGAAAGAGAATTTCCAACCAACCAACTAAAAAACGTTCTAAATATTATTCATTTTAAATACACACTGTTTATAATTACGAAGCCACATTAAAATGATTTAATAATAATAAAAATCTTAAAATAGACTTTTCAAATATGTCAACATATTTCTAACAAATGCATTAGAATGAACACATTTTAATTAAAGACACTTTCAAAGTTGCTTTATCTCAAAACAAGTTTTTTTAATATCCGTTTTGAAACAGTACAGTAATTCGTATCTGTTGATTTATTATTCTTGACCCTCTCCTTAATATATATATATATATATTATATATATATATATATATATATATATATATATATATATTAATACCAATACTTAAAAGCACATTAACGTTTATATTACATTTCCTACTAACCTAGACCACATTGTAAAATTTTAATCTTGGTCATAGAACCACTAATCAGGTTCATTAACTCGTTGACAAGATTTAACCGATTGGCAATTTCACTAAGCGCATATAAAACCGGTTCCTTTAGCTACGAGTTAGATATTTTCGTTTCGATTTTTTCTCGTGTGCAATTTTTTTTTTTTTTTTGACATACGGATACGCTTTATTTTTATAATCGTGGAATACTTTAACCGCACCGATTCCCAACGATATCTTCTCGCAGAAGATTCGTTTGCTTTTATTGCCAGTGTAGATATCATTCTTTCCTGGTCGCTCTACCGATCAGATGTTGGCGCGAGAAGTCGATACTCGGCGCACGACTCGACGTGCGCAACATTTGTCAATGTCGTTCGGACATTCTGCGATCATCCCGTCGAGATCAATTGCTGCTGTATCGCACGACTGGAAAGCGTCGACCTTCGCCGGGCCCAATTTGCCTTCGACACACAACTCTTGCGGCATACATATTGGAGGGGGTGAAATGGTTGCTCGAAATAGGCATACATCCATTTTGATTTTTCGGTTATACGCTTCTTTTAAATCACCGATTAATAATAGCTTGGCATAATAACAATACGTTATTTGCTAAGCGTTATACAAGAGAGCACATGGCTCTACCTAACTGGGCACTGCCCGTACTAATGTAGGCTTTATATTATAAGAGATAATATGTTATTTTACGCGTTGCACAAGACCACACTAGCGATTATCTATAGCTACCTACACAAATAACGATTTACATCGATTTTTTATGGGTGTATTATGTCCATACGATTATATAAGGTTCATATATTGTTTATACTTATTTTTTTTAATTTTATATTAATAAATTATATTTATAAACACGCACACCATATAGGGTGTGACGTATACGAGCGTCTTTACAATACCTTACGTAAGATAGCCGCATTGACATTTTCCATGATAGCCTTAGTCAATTCAAAAGGCATATTTTTAATTGCTTCCGAGAAAATAAAAGTACATATATGTTCATATATTATATTTATATTTACACAATTATATATTTATTTAATGTAATCATATTATATCCATATTTATAGTTTATTTATTTATAATATATAATTTATATTTTTTCTATTTAGTATAATCTGTGTTTTATCTTTTATATCTTTTATATTTAAATATTAATAAGGTTTTTCTTACTTAAGTGTATAATTCTAAAGAAGTTATATATACAATATTTTGTTAGAGTACCGAATAAAAAAAATATATATATATTATTTTGGGTCCTACTCAGCTAAGCTAAATGTGATTGTGTTAGAGCTAGGGGAGATGATGGTATATGCTTATCTTCATCTGCCATTTATATTAAATACTGATGTTACCTCGTATTCATATTGTCGGTTTATCGATTTTATATAAGCTACATATTGACATATTCTGATTAGTATAGAATAAATATAAATACGTACCTATATGTTTTCAACTGATTATTATTATTTTAGGCTGCTGTTTTACCTAGTATGGGATCAAGTGATTCACATTTACATGAACATATGTGATACAATTATTCGCTGAATCCTTATATAACTGGATTAACACCTGTTTTAAGGCTCAAAGGTACTGTAGGTACTGTCACTTTTGCACTATTATATATTTATTAAAAAACATATCTTAGAAAACCAACAATATTACAATAAAAAAAACTATAAAACAGGTGTATTTTAAGTAAAATCGACGTAAGTGTATCGTGTCTTTACCATATTATTATTGTAAACGTGGTACTGTTTTTTGACCGTTGCTTGGAAAGAAAGCGCTGACCTCGAGTCATTGGGGCCCTCGAAAACGCCTTCACTTCGATCTACCTCCCCCCCCCCTTTCTCCCCCTCCT
Organism: Neomicropteryx cornuta; assembly: GCA_020383195.1. Taxonomy (NCBI): domain Eukaryota; kingdom Metazoa; phylum Arthropoda; class Insecta; order Lepidoptera; family Micropterigidae; genus Neomicropteryx; species Neomicropteryx cornuta. The sequence continues at coordinate 3,010,911 of JAHKQU010000028.1, forward strand.
CCGATTGCCACATCCCGACGGCCTGAGATTCGTGGTCCATTGTTGTAACTACGTCATCATTTCGAAAGAGTGAACGAAATCTTTCGACCTTAACTAGTGTGATGGTGTATGTACTACGACCGTGATATGACCATCCATTAACTTGTGTATTTCATTTCTAAGTAAACTGAAAGGATTGATGTGCACAAAATAAAAAAAAATAATCGGTGTTGTTTTAAAGGTTTAAGAAAGTCACATTCTCCTATTTTTTTTTGTATAAAGAAATTAATTGAGAAACTTAGCTGATATTTTTAAAAATATATTTTGTAATGTCACAAGAAAAGTAAATAATATTAATACTTTTCGATTAACAAAAGTAAAATCACTGACGCGAATTTAATTGTCTTTAATTAATATTAGTATAGAATGAATGAAATCAAATTGAATTGTATGCCAAATATCTAGAATCTAGGTTCCTATATTTGTTAGAGGTCTATTTATGCGGTGTTACCACCTGCGATAGTCAATATGCAGTGCAGTTATTATAGCAATCATTTCTCGTGTACAATTTAAATCGCTTTATTAAGATGACACGGCGATTGGCCGCCATTAATAGCGAGTAATAAGCGGGAATAATTTCAACGTGCAATCAGCGCTTAATAAAAGAGGTCCATTATCGCCCTGCATACGAACTGGTTCCGATTTGGTGGGCCTGTCTGGAGATCACGTTTTCAATTTTGGCGCCTCGATCTTATCTTCAGCTATTTTAATTGGGACGAAGTATTTGTTTGTTTCGCTGGATGTTTCTTTTTGGATGACGCTGCGCCATTGTTTTGTTCACTTTTTGTCTTTTTGTTCAGTTTCTAAGAGGGCTACAGACGTAGCCAGACCTATACAAATGTTGTTTTCTAATTTCTTTCTAGTTTGACTATGTTTGGGTGTATTTGAGGTAGAATTAGAGTCTAGTATTATTATCTACCAATTTATGGTTATAGACAATAGAAAAAGAGATCCTTCGAAGTTATTTAACTTTTAAAATTTCCAATACTATTGTTAGAAGTTCAATAAACATAATCTTTTTTCTAAATTCAATTATCGTAACTTTTACTATCTGAATATATATTCAGATCTATATGTTATATGTTTTATGTGTTTTTATATTGTTCATAGGTGTCCGTGTCACAACTACATACAACTTCTTCTTCATCAGCTCAATTACCAATTGCAACATTACCAATTGCAACAATGATATTCGATACCTGGCATTCAATAATATGATTCCTGGTTAATATGATTTTTTGATAGACTTTGTAAACATGACATCTCTGTAGAAATTATAGATAATATTATATAAATATTTGACCAACAAAATAATGATATTTTGTGGACAAAATAATATTCTCAGACAGACAGTATTTTTGAGTTCATTTCTCTCAAATTTGTTTTTTTTTATACATTTTTATTTATAAAATTTCTCATGTAATATATATCCCGTAAAAATCATAGGGAGTTAGTCATGCCTATTGCTATTAAAATAATATCTTCTATAATTTTATTGTCAGAAGGCTGGAAAATTAAATATTCTCAATCTAATAAAGACATTGTTATTATAAACAGTGTGTTGTCACACCTCGCGCGTTAGAAGTAAACATTCTATCAGGAAGTTGATTATTTAAATATGTCATCAACTGTATAAAAATGTATTAATCTAAATTTCAAATTGTTACCCCATACTGGCATCTATATTAAACCTATTCATATAACAAGAAAATCGACGCATCGGATAACCAAAAATCAACGTTACAGCTCGGCACACCGACTTTAGCAGAAGGAGTACATCACCTCCATCAATCCTCGCGTATTTAATCGAATGAGAGTGTCACGTTCCGACCGTCCGCTCGAGGTTGCCCGAATGATCGTGTCGCAATTTAGTTTCATTCGCTGTCTAGGAAAAACTGTGTAAGGTAACAGTCGTGCTTAAAAATTGGAAATTGACGCAAGAAAGACATTAATCGCGGTGTCCTACTCTATCGTTCACGTCACGGCAGATTCCGACAAAGGTGCGAAGAGAGCGGCGTGCACACGCCTTCTAGATCTGTTGCTGGTCTCAATGCAGATAATCACAAAATAATTTATTTTGAACTATCGAAACACATTTTAAAAAAAGTAATCAGGATTGGAAGTTTGATGCCTCTTTTCAATAATCTACTACCAAAAATGGCTTTAAAAACCCTATAAATATAAATATAATATTATTTTTTTTTTACTTGCCACTCAGAATAAATTTACAAAAATAGCCTGGAATGGAACTGGACAAAGGTTCAGTGTATTTAATTTCATTTTTATCATCGTTGTAATCATCATCATTTCTGGGAAATCCTTTATCTAAAATGCAAAAAAACGTGCAAAAAGTTACGCTGTAGCGCCCAAAGAAGTTTCCCTTCAAAAATGAGACTCATTGTTTATATTTGAAGATAATGTATCCTCACTTTAACTTCGTATTTTTTATTTATTTATTTATTTATATCGTCATTTACATGCATTCTTATATATAACAGTAAAATAGTGTTTATACAATTAATACATTTCTTGTACGCACATTATAGTAATTTGTAATCACGTGCAATGGATTAGTTTTGTGATCACCTTAATAGCACAATGTGCTGCTCCAAAGAGACGCCAATCTCTTTTAGGACTAGGTTAGCATTTCGACGCAAGCTACGGGACTTCTTAATTAACCTATAAACATATAATATAAATTAATAATATATATATATATACATTAATACTACATAATTGCTCTATTATTTAAATACAATAGAAACACAACTATTTCATACAGGAACGCCTCTTACATCATTTACGCCTGTTTAAATAGCAATTCACATTTTCTCCCCTTTTCAGTAACTATTTAGGAATTACACCAGACCTAATTTTGAATTATTAAATTTTGGTGCTAAAAAGCTAAAATATTTTTGACCAAAAATAGTCTTCTGCTTGGGTACACTTGGGTATGAGTAGAGGATCTAGTTATCTTTTATATTCAGTATTTGATTAGCATTTGTCGTAATATGAAATTGATTAGCATTATGTAATATAAATTCAGGTAACTATGTCATAGGCAGTGGCGTGCCCTGAATTTGTACAGTAGGCAAACGTTATTACGGGGTAGGGGAGAGGATTAGGGAGGGGTGAGATCCCCGCTTCAGCGGCTTTTGTTATAAATTAAATTATATACTTTTGAATGTAATAAATATATAATTTTGCGGTTTTTTGTTATTTTTTTTTTCGGTTTCTATGCAAGTCATAAGTATATAATATTCGAGTGACATTGTTTGACTTACGAAATGGCGTTTCTGTTGTCTCAGGTGTTGGAGCGAGAGATCAGAGGCCGCGGCGGTGCAGTGCGGGCTGTGGGCGCGCACATCGGCTACGAGGAACACCCGAGCGGCCCCGAGAGCCCCGAGAGCCCCGCGGGCTGCAGCAGCCGGCAGGCGCGCGCAGCGAGGGGCGCCGTCTCCCGCTGGCACGCGCTGTACCTGCGCGCCATCGAGTGGCGTTTCCACCTGGACGCGTGTCTCGCCGACCTCAACAATAAGAGGGTGAGTGTCCTTACGATACTTTAACAGGGCCCATCCATCACACCCACCGGGACCATTCTGTATTATCACATAAATAACATGACAACAAAACAATCAGAACCTAAAGCCAATAATAGTTTCCCCCAAAATTAAGAAATGAAAAATACAATTGGAAACGATATTGAGATTGGGAAGTAGGAAGGGTTAGGAAATTTACATAACAAGAATAAAAAAATTAAGTGTACTATTTACAAATAATTAGATTTATAACATAAAACACTATGAAAAGAAAAAGAAGAAACGAGTCTGGACAAAGGAATGAATGAAGAAACCAGCACAAACACTGAATAAATTACTAATTTAAAAACGATTATAAATTCCTCCCAAAAGAGTTTATTGTCGTCGAAAGACAATATTACTAAAGGTGTATTCTAAATTAAAAAGCGTTTAGAATACAGATTATCTAATTTATATAACACAGCAAATGAACCTCTTTTCTTTTCGAGACAATTGGCAAGTGGAATGCACTTCATAGATCAGTGTTTATAATTTTTTCGTGTTCCATGGCTGTTTTTAAACGTAGGCTGCGAGTTGTCGCCGGAGATAATATCACCCCCTATTTGCCTACTGCACATATTCAGGGCACGCCACTGCCTATGACAAAGTTGCCTGAATTTATATTACATAATGCTAATCAGGTAGAGATTACTTTCAAAAAAAAAGATTAAGGCTAAACTATTAATCAAAAATAATGAAATTACTCTCGCCTTGCACCATTTCAACTGTTGTTTTTATCAAAGGTATTCAGATTTCTTTGAATCAAACTTTCGATTCTGTCCATAAGTATTGCTTTATTCACCAGTACCAGTTCATACTGATATTCAGATATGCTGACCTTTTGTTCGTTCACCGACCTTCGCGCACATATCAAATTTCTGCGTTTGGATTTCAAAATGAAAAGAAAAAACAACTTATCCTCTGTATTCGGAGAATCGCTTCCAGCAATATAGTACACCATAACATAACCATTGGACCGTGTTAAGTTCCGAACGAAATATATTGAAATTGCTATTTGTCTCGCTGATTGTTTTTCGTCCTGCGTAAAATGTGTGGCAAGAACTCGCAGAATTTCGCATAATAAAGGCCTTATCAGAGCGACGGGTCATCTTTCTCGTCACGGACCGGTTCCGACGTGTGAACGGCGACAAGTGACCGCTGACAAAAGAAAGTCCAATGTCACCAGCACCAGGAACCGCCAACGAGCAGCGACCAACGGAACCAGAAATGCAAATGATTGACGCGACAAGAAGTGACTGCTCCCTGTGATAGGACGAATAAGTAAGAGTGATCGAAAGTCGCGATGGTTTTGGCGCGGTCAAGGAGAAAACATGTTTTTAAAGGGAAAAGGTAAAGGCATTTCATCTCGTCTTCTCTCCACTTTGTCGACTCAATAGCGGCGCGTTATTCTCAAGAATGCCAACCAAGAATGTCGATACAAGTTGGTCAAAAAAAAAATATAAAAGGTTACATACGACATACATAACACGAATTGACCATGCCGTCAATTGGCCATATATTTTATTATTTGACCGTTGAATTCGCAACTTTGGAAGAGAACTAACAACAATTTACTAACAACAATTTAGCACAAATTTCTTATTGTCTAAAGATATCCTGTTTTTTTGTATCAAATGTTCATGGGCTAGTATGATTATGAAATGAATACATACACCAATGTTTACCAATTTAAAACTTTTCATTTGTACAGATTTAATATTTTGTCTGTACATGCAAATTTATATCTTTCCCATAAATGTTCAAGTTCTGAATCCAAGTTAAAAACGTAATGTCACTAGACCATATTGTATATGTTACCGTAAACACTTTTACTAGTAAATACGGGTTTATAACCTGTTACTGTATATTTTCAGATATGCTTTTAATATGAACGGGTTTTAGCTGAAAAGAACCGTAAAAAGTCTTATTCTGCACTTACCTAACTGCCGTATTAAGAAGTTAAAACGCGTTGTTTCTGATGCTCTTAGGTAGTTAGCGTATTTACTAGTAAAAACAGGTTCTTGCCGATTTAGGGTGTTTACTGTAACATATACATACACGAAGGTGGTTTTCCTTCGCCGAAAACTCATTTTTTGAGTTGTGTTTTATGGCTTTATTTAACCTAATTTATCTTCTCAACGAAACATACATATATATTTTAAGATGAAAGCGTTAAGATAGTGTTCAGCAAGTTTTTCAAAAGATCTATGCTGCTGGTAATGCAATTATGATACCATATTACTATGTTGTATAACCGAACGCAATTTAAACTTGCTTGCATTACGAAGCTATTACTCTTCGGAGCTGAAGTTGACTAATTACCAAAATAGCCGAAGAAAGCGTTTGTTGTGTCGACTCAAACCGCGGCACTTGACCTTGACTTCCACTTTCTAAAGTAGTGAAATATATTCTTCGAAAATGACTTTCAGCTTTGACACACGCGTAATTAGTCTTATCTCTTTGTGTCAATGTCACGCGAGCGAAGCATTGTTTGGTCCCCGCGGCGGGTGGCACTCAACTCAACCTCACCTCACCCGAGGTGAGCGCTGTTTGTCACGCTGTCTCTTTTCCTCACTCCTCAGGATCATCGATCACTTAAATTGCAACAAAATGTCCATCACGCATCGCTCGTGATGCCTTCTTAATACATAAGCAATCTTAAACTTTAGCTAAAAAGAATATATGTAAAATTGGTTCAATAAATATTGTACGAATATCTCGTATTAAGGCGAAGCCAGAGGATAAATATTAATTTCGGTTATTTGAATCATTTTCCTAAGGCTGACATTTGGTAACCATTAAATATTTAGTCATAAAAAAAATGGGTTTCGATACCTTGATCTTGTCTTCAACATAGTAAAGGCAGTTTTTTGAGAAATTTTATAAATTATACAGTACTAATAGTTCTTTTTTAGCTGAATTACTCTAAATAGTAATTCAACTAACTACCGACCCTACTACGAGACTTCAGACTACCAACACTAATCGGAGAAAATATTTTGTGGACGTAATTGTTATGAACGACGTTGTAATCTTTTTTATTAAACAAATAAATAGTATACAATCACATAGAGATCGTGGTAGTCTAGTGGTTAAGGCGTTCGGCTATTGGTTCAAAGGTCGCTGGTTCGATTCCGCACATGGTCATACCATTTTTAACGCTTCATTGCCACCATCTTCCCTGACTCTAGTACAGGCATATTTGGCCTATTTGAATAGGGCCCAAAATAATTGTATATGACCTAGGTCATAGCAATTATTTTTGTAAAAATAAAAATATAGTATTACAGTAAATACTCGTATTTATATAATTAGTGGTCTTTTTCTCATTTATATATATTTATACACATAAACTCTGTTTGTGTCTTCGAAAAGATAATGAAGATTGTAGAAAATCCAGTTCCAGTGTTCCAAAAGAAGATGGTCTCGCGTCTCCTCATCCATTTATTTGTCTGTTTTCATCTAGGTGTTATATTGTAAATTATTGAACATTAAATATCAAATAAGATGGGTAAAATCTTTAGCTAATTTTATATTGTAGCTGAATGTAGTTTGGTGGTCTCCTCGTTTCTGGTTTTATGGACATCAAATAATGTATTGATTGCATTCTTGTCATAGCATTCTTTATTCTGAACGTGACAATACGGTTAGGGTATGCAAATGATCTGATGTAATTATTTTTTTATCCATCGAATGGGCTAGTTCCCGGTGATGATTCCTTTCAAGGGGCGTAGAAAGATCGTGACTATAAATTAAAGATCGATTCGCGATTCTCTTGGCCTTATTGAAAGATTTGATTATTAGGCTTACTTATTCATTTAACGGTCATCGAACAACCAGTCATCGAAGTCCACACATAAGTCAGTGGTTCTATAAATAAATACTTAATTAATATTAAGTGTTTTCTATAATTTTGTTTTATTAAATGTTTATTCTTACTTGTAGCGATGACTACCAACAGCGGTAACTTTTACATCTAAGTGTTCGTCGTCTAGGTAATATATTTTTGTATGTAATTCATAACTATATAAGATCTTCTCATTCGGTCCAGGATTACCTGCATCTCTTTTTTTTGCATTTGACTTCTTATTTAGTATTTTCTTTTCTACGTCGCTAGGATCATGTATTATAAATTTAACATTTGCTTTGAGATTGTCGATATTTTAACTCATTTCTTGATGTAACCCTAACTTGTTCTTAAGGAAAGTGTGCTCCAAATAATGCAATAGCAATGTTTTCAACCTCACACAGGCCATAACTAAGGTGTTCTCTCCGCTAAGGCCACCGTTCACTTAAGACAGTGTTTTTCAACCGTTTTACGAGTAAAAAAATCTTACTACCACCTACGATCTTATTTTTACTGTAGTGTAGGGCCCTTAAGGACTTATACTCCAAGCAAGATTTTGCCCTCCCCCCCCCCTCCCAGTGGGCCGCGAGCCACAGGTTGAAAAATACTGATTTAAGAGAACACCTTTAACATTTGCATTCCAGAGAATCTCACGGAAAAGTTGGCCGTTTGCCTCTATGATTACACAACAGAGTTAAGTTAGAAAGCATAGTCAATTCGGCACACAGCTAATATTCGAAATCAACAAGCAGTGGCCTTTAAGGGACGGAAAGCATAACCTCTCTCGAGTTATGCACATTCTTTGTTCCTGCAATGCGTATTGTAGGACTGTTAATCGAAAACCTTAAAGGTTTACTTAGTTAGGGTTAAGACTGCTCCCATGAGAATCCACTCGGTGTATGGGTGCAAAAAAAAGAATACCCGCAAAATTGTGTACTCTTTTTGTCGAAAGACCCATTACCATTTCAAATTGTAACCCATAATAAATCTGAATTAACCCAATTAAACCGCCGCAAACGAGTGCTACCTTCCGCATTGCCGGGGACACTAATTCACCTGCTCATAAATCGGACAGCATATCCCTGAGAATTGGCAAGAGATCAGCACACCTCAGAGTAGAGGATCTTTTGAAGTCAATCTAAAATAGACGCTCGACGGGCGTCGAATTCGCATCTCGTGCTTTTAGAATTTGTTGTATGCAATGCGCATACAAAAAAAATACATATTTTTTTCGATTAAAATACACTTGACACAAGTTTTTCAGCCCCATGGCTCCCAAAGAGAGATAATTTTTAATTTTAGAAAAAAAATCTTTTAAATCAAAAGAAATTTCGTACGACGCGCAGCGTTACAATTCGCAATTTTGTTATTGACTCGAACGCAGTTTTACTATTTTTCAAAATATATTACAATCTCTTTCCACACATGATTCAGACTACTCGAATCGTACCTTAAGAAACTTAGTCAACCGGAAGGCAGTCGGGGAACACACCGTCCGCATGGCAAGACTGACAGACGTTCTCTCAAGTCGCTAAGGTGAGGAGGAATAAGGGCAAAAGTTCATTCGCATTATTATCGCACAATAAAGTTTCAAACATCAAGATTGCGCCGGTCTCAAACCAGATCATGATCGTTCCGGTTTCGTCGGCTATTCACAGCCGTGCACTTTGATTTCATTATTCTGGTGCAGCCAGTTGCATAACAGCCTGATCAGAGTAAGAATCAGCATCGTATTTAAAAAAAAAAATATAATAAAAAATCTCTTTTTTTAAACATTTGTTATCATTCAGCGCCCGACGGGGGTTTTTTTTTCTATAGTAGCCGACCATTATTTATATCTTATAATATTATTAGAATGAAAAATGTAAATTTCCGTTCGTCTCAAAATTAAGAGAGAAAAGTAGGTATTTTTTCCATTCATTTTAAGACTTTATTTTAATAAATAAATAAAAGTCGTTCATACTTGAACGGCGTTTTATTGAATGCAGCCGGTTTTAAATAGGTTGTATTTCTTACATTTATTTACTTTGTAAGCAAATACGCCGCTGAGCGTAATCCGATGTATCATGCTTCGAAACATGACCGTTACAATTCGCGCGTGACCCGCTGATCCATTTTCGGATTACAATTATTATGATTGTCGGAGAGCACGAATCATTCTGATCATGTGTCACGAACAGTCACAATCGAACTTACAAATTGTTGTCTGCAGTGCCGTTTCGACTGCCGTCAGTCCGAGAGCTCGTCGCATATTCGAAACGTCAAATCCAATTCTCTAAATCGTCGATTGAAAGAATGATAATAATTGTTAGTAGCTGTAACGTCCTACGATATTCGGCAGATACACTTTTTTGCGAATATGACGATGGAGATCGTGGTAGTCTAGTGGTTAAGGCGTTGGACTATTGACCCAAAGGTCGCGGGTTCGAATTCGCACGCTTCATTACCATCATCTTCCCTGACTCTAGGACTGGCACGTTTTGGCCTAGTTGAGTAGGGCCCAAAATAATTGTAAATGACAGGATGAACTTTTTCTCATGCACATTCTATACTTCATTTTGATCGAATTTTATTCTATAATATTTTTAAAACATTTATGAAAGAGAATCGAATCTTACACATTCTTCACATTATCAACACTCAATTTTAGACCTTTTCACACTACCTTTGTACCTAATCCAAACAAAAAAAAACGTATAAACAAAAGCTAACCAGATAAGAAGGGTCGAGTAATTATTTTACCGACTTGCGTCGCTGGCCCCGGATTGCTCTGAATATGATCGAATTGCTGTCTATGGCGCGAGAGAGCGAGCGAGACGGCCATTGTCTTGCCTTTCACATTTTGTCGGCTCGATTCGTATAATTTGAATTTTCGAATGGAATAAAATCGTGCGTGTTGGAGCGAGATGGAATGCCGCGACGGGCGAGTTCGAAAGTAAAGCAAAATGGCGTATTTTAGAGCATTCCTGCTAAATATTTTGTCATAAATAATCAAACGTAGATAGTTTATTTTACAACCCTTTTTTATTTATTATTTCGTTTACTAGTTATACCGGGACCCTTAGCTATTTGGTGACGTTGACGCGTGTTTAGTGAGGTCGAAAAACATCGAGGCCGCTAGAGAGCGTTAGTAATTTTATTTCCAGACATTCGATTGATTCGCTTAACATTTAGTTTGATATTAAACCGCTCGAGAGCACTAGTCGTTTTAGTTCTAGATACAATAATCGATTGATACATTTACTGTGTAGTTTAAGAAAGAGTGACACAAAACTATTTAACGACAAATCGATATCGTACTGTTACGTACCACAAAATCAAAATGGTTCAATCCACTCATCACATTCACAGACTTTTTGATCCATGACTTATAATCTAAATACTTACTTACATACTATTCAAAATACTGGGCTTTAAATACTATGTATGTTGCATATTTTCAGTCTTAAAATTTATTATATTATTTAGTCAATTTACAATTTAGTCACATATATTTATGTATGTCCATTATTTTCTATATCGCATGTTATGTGGCATATTTTACGGTATCCGTTTTCACAACTTTATTGATCCTAATTATATCTATGCCTCGACATCGATATGTATAGATATCTCTGTTATCTCCAGCCTATAGATAGGATCTATAATCAATTTGTGGTTCGCAAAGACCACGAGGCCGTCGGACGCATTGAAACGAATCGAAACTATTGAAAAATATTGACCTCGTCGCCGCTTATATTTGTAAGGGCAAAAATACAGTATCTACCTACTAAACGTTTGTTCCTGTAATGTGGTTAATATCTCTGGAAACACCGACGTTACACCGAATGGAAACACTAAATTGTCGATTATTAAAAAAAAAATTGAATAAAAACACGCTATTTAACTATGTAAGTAAGATATAGCTATAAAATAAACTAAATTATAAACTTTTCTTTTTTTTTCTCGGAAACCACGGTGAATACTTGAAATCGCAGGATCAATCAGCTGATATTTTTCATCGGTAATGGTTTATATTAATAAAAATGTCAAATAAATGTATTAAATATCTAAAACTTGGCGACAGTCATCCCTCCGAAATTCTGATATTATTGTTTAAGGCGCTTACATACCTGAATGCTACAAAAAATGTGAATTTTACAGATTTCCAAAGACGTTAGGAGAGATATTCACGAGAGATGCTAGCAATAAATATTAAAAAGCTGATGCAATAAATATTAAAAAAAACAAAACCACCATGTTTTTGAAATAGAATTTTCGAAGTCACCCGCTTATGAAACCAGAAACATCACATATAAAATAAGTATAGTTCTTTGATTAGAATAAAACGGTGGAGGGTTTATAATTATTAAAAAAAAAATGAATTTAAAAGACATATCCGATCGATAAAAATTCGACGTAAAAATTAAAATCGTTCGTAATATATTTTGTGATAATCAATGTAACGCAAAACGATGCTTATTAAAACGAGTATGTTTTCGTTACATAAAATTTATAATTAGGCTGCCATATTACCCCCTTCTATTTTGCTGCATCGCTTCGTTACACTCCGTAGTTAGTTAAGGCGCCTACATACCTGAATGTTATCAAAATGCGAATTTTGCAGGTTTTCAAAGTATGTTGCGTGCGTATTCAGAAGAAATACCACTAATCTACTTTACTTATATTAAATATCATTTATTATTCTAGGGAAATAGCTATAGAAAACTTCTTTAAACATTGTCAAAAAAACATAAAAAAAAAAACAAATCCACAATGTTTTTGAAACATCATTTTTTGATGTCGACTATCTCTGAATCCAGAATCATCTCATATATAATAAAAATATTTTATTGAAGAGAATCGAGTCGCGGAGGGAGTTACCTGTCGAATTTGCGATATATGGTATAACAACTTAGAAATAAAATAACAAAGTTGGCCTAAAATGGGTGATTTTTGTTTTAGATTTGATATATGAAAATGAAATTAAATGCCAAAATTATTTAGATTTTCGGAAAATATATGTTCTTGTATTATTAATGGAAAAAGAAAAAATTGAAAAAATGTATTCGTTATTTTTCTAAAAAAAAAACTAAATGCTATCAATATTTCATACAAAATGGTAGGCCGTGGTTTATGTTATAAACGCCATTCATGTCCGCTATAGAGTTTACACCTTTCTGTTCTTTGTGCACGGGCGTTTTTTGCGGACGGCGCATTGCAGCTCAGATTATTTTCTTAGTAATCCAATCAGTGCGGTTTTGGCCGCTCCAGTGACTAGACGTTGTTTCTGCGCTCGTTTGTTTTTCAATTTTCGTTGCCTATTTATTTACGTAAAAATAAAGTTGTCAAGACGAAGCGGCGTTGTTCATTCAGAAAGTCAGCAATTAGAAAAAAACAAGGATTACTCTACAGGAAAATAGGTTTGTATTTGTAATTATTACCATTTTATGTTTTTACTAATTTCGTAATGTGAATGAAAAGTTCAAAGCTATTTGCTATATATGTACATACCTATTTACCAAAATAGTAAAAAAAAACTTCCTATGTAGATCAAGAGAATATAAATAATGTACTATTATCATCTTTTGTAATGAGAATTTTTAAAATTAGTATATAATATAAACAAACCTTTCTTAGAACTCTAACCTTGTTAGAAAGCTAACGACCTTTGAAATATCTAGTTCTAGGTCAACATAACTGGTAATTTTTTATTTTAATATAATTATGCTGACCCGGCGAACTTTGTACCGCCTCGTAATCAATACATGTTATGATATTTTATTATGTGCATTAAATTATTAACAAATGTGCATTCTTTATATTTTTTTGTTGTGATTTTTTCTGATGTTTTAATAGTTATTCTGCTATTCGGGGCGGAGACAAATCCAACAAATCAAAAATCATAAAAATCGATTCAGTCGTGCTTGAGCTATAAATGGTATAACTATTATATAAATATATATATAGATTTACTATACTTTATACCTATTTTGAAATTCATTTTCGCGCGAAAAAAACCATTATTCCTAAGAAGTAGTTTTAGTCAAGGCCATGCCACGGCTGATGTGATATTTATAAAATATTGTCGTCGGGTGAAAGTTTGAAGCCGATGCGTCGAACAATTTGACGATTCAAATTCTCGGAATTTTGCGAGCGACGGATTCAGGGTTGGCACATCTCGAGCGAAAGACATTATTATAGTGTGATCATATTATCTAAATACATTATAGTTATGTAGATAGATACTTCAAAACAACATATCTGTAGTGTAGTTTGCCTTTATTTTAGATACTTTTATGACATAATATTATTTATTTTAATGAAATTATTATACTATATAATCTAAATAATTTTTAAAAATTAAACAAGTTCCTTTTTAAACACACGCATTAAACGAGCTTTACTTCAGCATTTGTATCGATGTTATGCTATATAAATAATGTAAAAACAAGCGATTTGAAAACGATGATTGATTTATTATATTTTCAAATGTTGCAGATTACGAATGCAATCCCAATGTAGAGAAAACCAGGAGAGTACATTACATTGATGTCTTCTAATGATTCTTCGGCCAACGCCACAACGATAGTGAGTTAATTTAATTTAATATTTATTCCAAATATTCTTACACGCATAAAATTTAAGTTGAATGATTCTATTTTAAATATATATTTTTTTATTTTAGGCAAACCACAATCACTCTGATTTCATCAATGAAGAGGCTAGAGGATTGGCTGAATCTGAAACTACTCCAAATGTTCTTGAATGCGAATATGAGGTGGAGGTTCAAACATCTATTTTTATTATCTTTAACAATAAAAAGCGGCCAAAGCTTTATCTACCTTTGGGATGTACATGTTTTCGGCCTCTAGCACCATTCCTACTATTAACCACGAATTGCTTCGGATTCTCATTATCTATAATAACTTCCCGTTTGATTCCTAATAAGGCAATCCAGTGGACAATTTAAAAATAAACACTATATAAAAGTGACCATAGTCTATTAGTTAATAATGTCGACGAATTAGTTAATAATGCCCGAAGGGCCTAGCATCGAGTGTTATCATTTGATAAATTTAATTTCTATAGAAAGAATTAGAAGGACTGTTACGTGAAATACATAGAAATTACTCGAATAGCATTTACATACGGCGACAAACTAAATAAGGCCCGAAGGGCCTAGCATCGAGTGTTATCATTTGATAAATTTAATTTCTATAGAAAGAATTGGAAGGACTGTTACGTGAAATACATAGAAATGACTCGAATAGCATTTACATACGGCGACAAACTAAATAAGGCCCGAAGGGCCTAGCATCTAGTGTTATCATTTGATAAATTTAATTTCTATAGAAAGAATTGGAAGGACTGTTACGTGAAATACATAGAAATGACTCGAATACCATTTACATACGGCGACAAACTAAATAAGGCCCGAAGGGCCTACCATCGAATGTTTTTATTTGATAAATTTAATTTCTATGGAACAATTGATACAATTGAAACAAAACATTTCCGCATACGAAGTTTTCTCGAAGCGTTCTGTCAAGCTTGCATTTGGAACGGTTTTCCATCCTTTGTTAAAAAGTGTTATGTCCAAAAATTGTATTTCGTTATAATATTTCATGTTTGTCTAGTTAAGTTTGAAACAACAATTAATTAAGTATCTTTATTTTAATATTTTAAGTGGTGGTTGACATTTTTACAATTAATCAAAACATACTAGCAGTTTTAGAGGATTAGGCCTATGAGCAATGCGTACATGTTTACGAAAGTATTTTTATATTTGTCTAATTATAAGGATTTTTTTATTAAATATTTGTTCTAGAGTGCATAAAATTCCAAAATTCTTTAATGTGGTATTAAAATATGTACTAGTTTCCATGTATTGCATGTTTATGGGGAAACCTGTAAAAACGAGTGGAATTAGTGGTTTTATTTGTTATGTCAGTCATGTTATAATTATTATACCAATGCAAAAGCAGTAACTCTGCTTGTTTTTTTACTGTATAGTACGTTTGTATATTAAAGAAAAATATATTATTTTGCCACTAATTAACGCATTACCTCAAGGTCCACATGGAAAACTGCGTTTCAAATTTATTTTATAGTGATTTGGAAATTATGAAAAAACAAGATAAGAAAAATCTTTTTTATTTTTATTGTTACTTAAAATAGTAACAGAAATAAATATTTACTACTGATTTTTTCTATTAAATTATTGTAGTGACCATTTGTTTGCAATATTTTTCTTATTATATTATTATTTTCATGCTTTGTAGTTTTTGCTTTGGGCTTTTGTTTGTTTTATAACTGTAACAAATATTTTTATTTTACCTTGTGCATACTATCCAAATAATTAATTTGCAAACAAACCATCGTTGCACCCCTGATTCCAACTCAGGCGTTGTTGCGCATTATAATACGTTTTAATTATTGCATGATGTAATTATCAATTCGTACATTGTTTGAGCAACGCTCCTATAAATAACGAATTTTTATTTGTTTTTGGTAAGTATATCTTTCTTACTTATTATTTACACTTAATAAGTGTAAATTACTTATCACTTACATTACAATTCTTAATAATTGCTAAGTTTTGTTTCCTGCTACAGTTTTGAAATTTGTGTTTCAAAATTTAATAATTTTGTTACACTGCCTAAATTTGTTAGATTTTGGTGGTGGTGGTTTAGTCAAAGGTAGGCACTATAAGTAATCGTTTTACCGTCTAAATTTACTGAATTTATATTGTACTATATTTCATTTACTCTATAGAGAAAGTCATATTGAAGCTTACGTTATTCTAACACATTTAAGATAACTTAAATTCGTTGTATTATCTGATGAACTATTTTTATTTATTCATGAGCCGTATTGTAATATTTATCGATTTTTTATTAAACTCATTTAATAATTATGAATATTATGTATATAATGTAAATAATGTACTTATATTTTGTAAAGACATCGTTGTTCCATACTTTGTAAATAGAAGTAGATTATTGTGTAACGTGTATAATATACTCCATGTAATAATAAGAGTGTTTCAAGACTTTAGTACTAAAAGGGCAGATATTGAAACAGGTATTGAATGCTGAAACAGGGTACATATTGTCAAATATCGGCGGCAGCGCGGCGACAAGTTTGGAGCCTCGCTTCGCGTCGCGACCGTTTTATTAGAATGAATCCCATTGGCTAAAGATTTTCGCTCTGCGGGGTTTGAAGAAGGGAGTCGGGGGGTGGAATACGGGCAGATTCGGGATTTTGTTTTGCCTCTGTAGTCGCCTTAAGTACGATGCCGTCGGGACCGTTTGGCTACCGTAGTCTTACACAACACGACAAACTTGTGGCCCTGACACTGTTTTTTTTTCACGCTATACATATATTAAATGAAATACAGTTTGAAAAGTCGAATTTAATCGGTTAAAGGCTAATATTAATTTACTTTGCATCATTTTGCATTTTTAGCTGGTTAAATTCCGAAACTCGTTCTAAATTATAAGTAATTTCCTTTGATTAGCAGCGGTTTGTATTCTAAAGTGACAGGGAAAATTGAAAAAAAAAACACATTATTGGTGATGCACTACCCCTCAACCGCTAAGTATATAGATGAGTGGTTTATATCATTATATACACTGAAGACTTATCTTGTATTTCTTGGAGGTTATTTTTTTTAATTGATTTTCGTTTTTGAAACATAAATTAAATAAAAAAAATGTGTCTTTTTATTTTTCGCTTTGCGTTCGGTAATGTAGCAAACGATTTACCCGAAAAATAGTGCATATTGAAGATAAAATAATAGTTCCCAGTAAAGCCAGACTTTAAATTTTATTCTTATTATGGAGATAATTAAAAGTTATCAAATTTAAATCATTACTCGCACGCATGCCGCAGAAACTATCGATCAACACTTTTACGGCTAAGGATTTAAGGCCGACATTAGCATTCTCAAAAACAGCGCGTTAGGATGTCTCGATTGAATAATATTTGAGCATAGGATGCGTCTCAAGGACAGGTGCAGGCTTTCCTGCCAACCAACCCAGCATGCTCCAGGAGTCGGGAGGCGGTCTTCCATCTCCAATCGAGGTCTGCCAATCGGCAAGGGACGTGCTTTATATTGTAATAGCCGTTGCGGTTGACTTCCAGGGTTGCTCCTCGGAAATGTTTTTTGTAATAATATAATGTAAATCGGTTGAACAATGTTTGCAATACCACAAACATCAAAAATATAATTTGTACTTTTATTATTTTATAGATTAATAAACTTCAAAAAGGAGGTTTTCACCAAGCCGTCGTCAAAATAAATCTACAAACATAATCGTGTTATTAGCGTATTGGGAGATCAGCGTCAATTATTTATTTGTTAATGTTCGCCTGGGGCATTAATTTTAATTTTTAACATTGTAATTTTCCTAATTTGTTCTGGTTATTTTTTTTTTTTGTTTTTAATGTTGTTTTTTTCCTTTAGTGGTATATTTTTTACTTGTATGTGACGAATGTGTACATAGGGAAACCTGTTTAATAAATAAATACATAAACGTTTCGCGAAGGTCTAGATCGCGCGACGGCCGCCCCAGTCAGGAGGAGTAACTATGCGTTTAGGTGCTAATAGGATTTTGTCTTTACTACTTTTTCGACCTATTAAAAAAATTGTAGAACAAAAGTTAATCAGTATGACATATAGAATGACTCCATAAAAGAAATTGCATGAGAAAAAGTTCATCCTGTATGTATTTATACTGCATAAAATGACATGACGCTAGCGGTTACGTTTTATTAATCGGGGAAGATTATATTTAAAATAAACTCTAGATTTTTGCCTATTTTAAACACATTTAACACCACGTCCGTAAATGACCTTCGATTTTATTTTACAAAACAGTGATTTATAAATACCGGCGCGGCAGCCCTGCCCGGCCCGGCCCGGCAGCTGTCAACCTGCAGTCGCCAGGTGCCGCGCTGCCCTCATTGCGGCGCTGCGCCGGTGTGCCTCGGGCCTTATGTGCGCCCGTGCCCTCGAGACGCCCACGCGCACACTTTGTGTTGCTCGTGTTCACCCCCCTTCCCCCTCCCCCCATTCATTTCCGGTCGAAATTGTTGTTTGTTCCAAAGTTGCTTTTCAACGCGTGAATCGATACGAAATTTTGATGGAACATCTTCGAAAATTTATTTATTGAATTTCGGAAACAACAGCTGATATTTAAGTAAAATTACAATTAAAATATAAAGCCAATGAGAGTTTCCTCCAAACTTTATAAAATAGAAAAATACATTCGAAAGCGAGGTTGGAATTAGGAAATAGGAGGGGTTGGGGAATTCACATAATTACCAGAATATAATATAAAATACAGCATACACTCTTTAAAAATGGTTTAATATATACACATAAATATACTACTGTAGGGTTACAATATATAATGTACAGTAGGGTTTAATATATAATGTATATTATATATTAAAATAGAAAATAGAGTAGCGTGATACGGTTTCTGAACGTAGTTTATATTTATTTATTTATACATGACTTCCACCACATCGGTATAGGTACTTGCTATGTTTATAATATAATCAAAATAACATTTGAGGGGCGAAGCACAAATGTTATGTAAACATTTAAATCCATTCAACTGTGTATTCATTGTACGCTGTGCGATTGTTTTTTTTGTTTTTTTGTTGAAAAAACATAGGTAGAAATAAAATCATATTTGGAAATATATTTTGCGGTATGGGAGTAGCTGCCATAGGAATGACCAAGGTCAGGCCCAAAGAATTGTTAACAGTTTTTGAAGAACATATTTTTGTTCTTTATTTTATTTTTAGTTTGTGTTCCACACTGCTTATGCTAGAACTACTTCGCAACCTAACCTAACCTATGCGTAATTTAACAAAATTTTGTTCCTACCATAATTTTAGACAGTTATCAGATGAGTCGGTAATTTTATTTGATAATATTTTTTAAGAATTCGGCGGATTTATTATTTTCAATGCAATTATAATACAAAATCTATCTCGTACACCGAATCAATGTTGAAATAATTAAATCTTATTAATTAATTAATTGCAAATGGATACCAATTTTGCTATCCAATGAATGCAATTACTTACTTACTCGTAGGTACGGTAAAATGAACATTATCAATCCTACAATCTAAAGGTAAAGGATTGCCTAATAAGTCTTTTGTCAATCGCAAGGATATTTTACTTAAAGCTTTACTCCTACGATTTATAAAATATATTTTTTTTAATCGAATCTTTATGAGTATGAATTTTATTGAAGAAAATATCAAAATGAATTGAAAGGTTACACTAACAGAGTGGCTTTAAAATAGCCAGTATGCACAACACTCTGTGTAATTGATGTTAAATAAAGAGGTGGGGGTTTGATTACCAATGGTGCCAGCATTTTTTTTTTTGTTTACAATTCGTAAATTTTCCATCATAACACACTTTTCATAAATTATGTTTCGTTTGACATATTAGCGTATAATTTTTCAAAAAAATGATGTTCCATAAATTAAAAATAAATTTTAATGGTTGTATCAAAGACATTTGTAGATGCCTATGTTAAAAAAACATGTTCATTTATTTGGATCGGTCATAAAACTAAGGCATAAATCAAAAACAAGGTCAAGCATCACGTAATTTTGAATTTATACCTCAAATTAATTGACTGCAGCTTCATATTTATCATCTTTTAGTTAATAACATAATTTGACATATTCATTTAATTTCAGTTCTTTTTAATTATTAACAATTTCTTAATTATATATTAGCAGATACAACGCCTCATGTGTTAGCCCCTCGGGCCTCTTCGGTGTTTCACTTGTGCCAAGTAATCAATGGGCGATATTATATACCGCCGCTGACTTTAATGTAGAATGACACTTAAGTTTCTCCCATATATTGTATCGATAACTCTTTATAATACGTTGTCCGAAAATCGCTCGACTTGATATGACGACTGAGGGCCAATAATTGCACTTAAAAAAAAAATCAACAACGAGGTACTTGCACTCTTCCGTCGTGCATAGCCCTAATCTGAGGAAATGCAATTCTTCGCTTGCTGGGCAAAACGTGTCACACGTATCAGTTTGTTACTGCAATTGGCCGTTAATGCACATTTTCAGCCAGGCACTCTGCTTACATAAATTAATTTTTATTCTAAATCTTCTTCAAGGAATAAGCTATTGAATGTTAAAAAATGCATTAAAATATCTTCAGTAGTTTCGATATTAGCCATAATATACATACAGACAAATGAATACCAACCCCGAGTATAAAAATACTTGATAGGTATAGAAAAGGTCAGAGTGATAGCTAACTATAGGACTAAATATGACAAAATCTCTAATAGTGCATACGAGAGAGAGAGTGTTCCAAACTCATACAAGCAGTTTTGAGGTTTTTCCTTTGTGCTTATTGGCGATGCTTCAAGGTAATGAGTACCAATTTTTTTTTAATTAAAATGTTTATTTTGATTTTTTGCAGGGCGGCGCTTCCAGGAGCAACTGCTGCGCTCTCTCCGGCGACAGTGATGAGGAGCCAGCCCTGAAATATCCTCGCCTTACCCGCGCCATCACTCCGGATTGCGTCGATGGAGCCGTCGAAACGGGTCTGACTTATGCCAGGGACACATCGACTGGATCTGAGGCTGACACTGAAGGTTTGTACAAGCAATAATAATTTATAGGTCTAGTTCAAAAAACGTTTTGTAACTTTGCTTGTTTAGTTTGTCCTGTTATATTGAGTCAGCATTTTAATAAAATTTACTACAGTATGATATTACTAGACATATATATATATACTAGCTGACCCGGCCACGCGTTGCTGTGGCTAAAGTTTTTGTTATATTACATTATAGTAAACAATCTAAGAGGAACAATAAGAGAACATCAGTCACGGAGTCCACTATGCTTTTTCACACAGATGGTATTTGTAAAAAAATATGGTCATCTCCTTATTTGACTTTCTACTACTATAACCCTTTAGTACAATGAAATTATTTACGAACAAAGACGAAAATGTTGATGTTGGTATACAAATTCACTGGATTGAGATTTGAAGGGGAAGTACGTTGAACACAATTAATTAAAATGTTCTTACACTTGATACTAAGCAGAAATCAATAGGTAAAAAATAAAAATTTATCAGATTTATTATTTCCATTTAATTTTATAACAAATATAAGTATATTACAGTATAATACAGTAAATAACATGTGACGCTTAAACTCATGAATGAGGTAGGCAAGGCAGACAGTCTTAAACTTTTAAACATTAATATCTTTTTTTTTGAATTATAAATACTTTCAATTTCAATTTAATTTAACACCAATCGGTGCACAATGTTTTTGGTTAACCTGTCTTTAGCTAACACAAATAGATTCGACGGTTTCCCAACACGTGAACACGCAACATATAGTTGCCCATGAGAAAAACATGGATTTTCCAAATCTAAACCACAAATGGACATTGTTTGACCTTGAGATTTATTTATTGACTTGGCGAAAGCTAAACGAATTGGAAACTGTAGCCTTTTGAAGGGTATGGTAGAATCTGATGGTATCATCGGAATACGTGGCAGCAGGACCACTTTTCCTTTAAACTTCCCAGCCAAAATGGTTGCTTCAAGAATGTTTCCGGTGATCTTTTTGATGACCAAACGCGTACCGTTACATAATTGAGGTGGATTCAAATTACGGAGGAGAATAATAGGGGAACCAATCTTTAATCGAAGATTATGTGGTGGCATTCCAGGGATATCTAATGAATTTAAAAATTCAATCGGAAAATTTACACTTTCATTTTCATCAACAACAGTATCGATTGATTTAAAAGACATCAGATCGCCTGGTAACAACTGTTGTATCTGGAAGTTAATTTCGTCAACATCAACGTTTTTGGCTGCCAAAATCGCCCGTTGACTAAGCCATTCATGATTCAAATAATTATTCTGTATATCCGGGAAAATACTCTGAATCAATTCAGTTTTATCCTGAACAACAGTGCAAAAATTGTCTGGTAGTTTAATGCATTGCGTATTTGGTTGCAGTTTTATTTTACCGTTCCCAATATCTAGTAGTTGTTCGGAAAATATTAGTGCTGATGGATCATTTTGCAATTGTACTCGCATATTTATGGTCAATCGAAGTGTTTCAACACTTCGCCATAAGAATGATTGTTTCAAACATGCATTAATCTCATCCGCGAAAGTAGAGCGAGGTATAACCGGTAAGGTCTGCCGGAAGTCACCAGACAAAAGTAAGATAGCACCACCGAAAAGTTTATTATTGCTGTTTAAATCTTGCATAGTTCTGTTTAATGCTTCAAGTGAATATTTGTGTGCCATTGTGCACTCATCCCAAATTATTATAGAACTCTTCCGCAACACTGCAGCTATTCCACTATTCTTTTTGATGTTACACATTGCATCTGGTTTATTATGAACGTCCAATGGCAGCTTGAATGTTGAATGTGCTGTTCGCCCACCATCCAGTAAAGTAGCCGCAATGCCTGACGATGCTAATGCTAATGCGATGTTTTTGTTGCGACCGTATTTTGGCAAGAATCAACGATATTAAAAATGTCTTACCGGTTCCACCGGGTGCATCCAAGAAAAAAAAACCGCCTTGTTCAGCAGCAACAGCCAGCATAATCCGATCATAAATAATTTTTTGTTCTGCTGTCAGTAATGGTTCACTGTTCATGATAATTGTTGCTAAACTTCCATGGTCATATTGATTTTCTCGTTGTAAATCGGTATTGACTAAGTCGGTGGCTGGACGATTAGGTGATGGCATACCATAATGATTAAGTGGTAAATTTGAAATAAGAACACATAAATCCTCGATCAAGACCAATGCTTCATTGTACATCTCTGGTGTATAATCTATGTTTTGGCATTGATTTGTTTGTCTAATTCGGTGCAAGATGTCTTCTGTCATACAATTTTTATATTTTTCCCACAAAGTTTGTGCTTGCGAGGGATAACATGTCGCCAAAATAATTGCAAACAACTGACGAATGTTATTCGGTGTTGATGTCAACGCAGCATCAGCAAGCGTTAAGTCCCAATGGTTATCGTCTTCTAGCAATTGCAGTTCACGACATGCATCCTGGTATGTATTGAATACTCGACCATTAGCTGTTCGTAAAAATTCAAAAGACGTTGGTCCGGGAACATTCACCAATAACAAACGTAAATAGAAGCACTCACGTTGCTTTGGATGTACCGTGTAAAGTCTCCCCAATGTCTTAGCTTTGAATATGCCTGTAATGGAAGGATGTGGTTTTCCTTGTTTCCGTGGCTCCCATTTTTTACTGGATTTGTTCCATGTGAAATAACGTGGAACATCACCATACACCAATGTCTTCGCGAATTGGCCAAAAACATCAGGTTTTTGACACAATGTAAAAAATTCAGTTAGAGTCGTTTTCGGAGCTTCGAACGCTCTTTGGAGAACATTTTCTTCAGTGAAGTATACACGTTGACCGTTTTCAAGATGTATTGCCAGATGTTGGACAGCAGGATCTCTTTCGTGGATGGGAAAGCTGAGAATATGCCAAATAGCTTCATTGCTGCTAATGTATCTGCCCATTTGGTATCGTGCTATTTCGTCATTTTTATTTATGTTTTTTACTTCAAATATGGCCAAATCACTGCCTTTGTTTACATATTTACAAATATACTTAATTGATTTAACAGAACTGCAAAGCTCAACATTGATATGAGCTTTGTAAGTTTTTGAAAGTAGTGGTGAGTATGGTACCACCCACTGATTATCAAACTCAACTTGATTTGGAAAGTTCGGCAGTCGCATTGTAAATGTGTGGCCACCATTCTCAGTACTTCTGCGGCGATACATTGGATAACCATCAATATCCGTGATCGTGTCATTCGTATGCGGCTTTGGGAAGTTTTTTTTACATTTTCCATTTTCCATGCACGGTGACGTCATGTTGAAAACACCGCATGGCCCATGGATCATGTGTTTGGTGACAATATCAAATAATTCTTGATCAATTAATGGGTCTGGAATTTCGGCTGAAATTATTTGATCGATTTCTTCAGGACGGATTCTATCTTTAAGCCAAACCAAAATGTGGGCATGAGGCAAACCTCGCTTTTGCCACTCTATCGTATACAGCCAACAACGTGTGATACCAAAAATTGTATATTTAACAATAAAATCAATTAAGGATTTCAATTTTTGTTTAAACACACGTGCAGTTAAATCATGACGATGAATGGCTTGTTGTCCTGGCAATAGTAAAGTTTGTATCTCTTCCCAATTCGGATTACATGTGAATGTAATAAATAAATGGCCGGTCGGCCGTAATGACGTACGTAAGTCATCGCATCTTGTATGTATTCCTGCATGTTCCGTGGACTGCCGATGTAGCTTGAAGGTAAAATGAAAGCATTACCGATGTCATTGGGATTTAAATTTCCATCGATGTTTCCAGCAACAGCATCTCGTAAGTGAATATATTATTCCGATCGTAGTTTTGACGTTTGCGTTTTGACGTTTGCCGCTCGCGTTGTTGAGGTTAGATTTTTTCGGTGGCATTTGACTGAAAATAATAATTTTCTTGTTCTTATGATATTCTCTTGAAGACGTTCGTTACACTGTTCTTGAGATTCTTGTGCATGACCTGCTGTCCTGATTCTTTGAGCTGGATTTCTTGATTCAATTTGTTCTGCCAACTGATGGGCTCTTTTAATACGTTTGCGTCGAATAACTGTCACTGTCAAATAATAACAGACATTAGCGCCATCAACCCAGTCGAAAGGTATCGACATCTGTCAGTTTTATGACTGCCAAATAATAACAGACAAATAATTAGCGATAAATTAAAATTGCGACTATAATTTGAGATTTAAACTATCCTATCTCTCAAGTGCACATCGAACTGCACATGGTGTTCAAATTTTATTATAATCGGTTAAGTGGTTCAGCCGTCCATTGAGGACAAACATTGTGACACGAGATTTATATATATTAAGATATACAGGGTGTTTGGTGCATCGTTTGTCAAAATGAATTGGCCGAAAGAGGGGGTCATTTGCTATGTCTTGAGGCGCAATAACTTTTTTTTAGCCCCATGATTTTTTTTTATTTTAACATTTTATTATTTTTTTGAAAAATTCCAGAATTCAGCATATAAATTTAGATTAAAAAAAAAGTTATTGGTATAGCACCCCGATTTAATTTTTATTTGTATGTGCACTATTGTATGGTTCTATGAAATTCAGTATTACTTGCGAATACTGTCTAGTTTTATTTTTATTAAATCATAAATTTTTTGGCAGAGATAAAAATAATTTTAAGACTCAGCTTTACATTGCAATTAAAAAAAAACTTAAAGCGATCATGATCTTCGAATTCTTTAAAAAACTTCTTCTGTTTATCCCCTTTCCAACGGTATGCATTATGCCATAGAAACCTGCTAATAACTTTACTAATTTACTAAATTTGCGTATCGGGACACATCGGGTTGATATTCGATATTCAGGATGAAAACTTGTTTTTGCGGAAATAACATGGGCGAGACAGGTAGAAAGTACTATCTCACTCTTGCGCTGTAAAATCTATCTATCTTCTTCTTACATAGGGTACTGATGTTCCTCGAATTTGAAATTAAAAAACAAAATTCCCTTATTATTAACCTCGCCCTGTCACAATCTTGCTCGAATTGGTGACCTCTGTTGTGTATGCATGCACGACTTCTTACAGATACATTGCATACAGATGTGGATGATCCCAACTTTTTAAGAAGTATTCTCTGGGCGGATGAGTCCAAATTTACTAAAGAGGGAATTCTTAGTTTACACAACCTTCACCACTGGTCGCCGAAAGATCAGAACCCACATGTGAAAAGACAAAGGGCATTCCAGAGAAGGTTTAGCATAAATATTTGGGCAGTAATTATAGGAAATCATGTAATTGGACCACACTACTTACCTAATCATCTCAACGGTGATAATTACCTTGAATTTTTACATAATGACTTGCCCGAATTGTTAGCTGCGGTGCCAATTTTCCATCAAGAGAGACGTATTTTGTTTCAAAATGACGGTTGTCCCGCACACTGGAGATTATCCGTTAGGGATTACCTTAATAATGTATTCCCTAATTCATGGATTGGGAGGGGTGGCCCTATTCCATGGCCTCCACGTTCCCCAGACCTAACTCCATTAGATTTTTACGTGTGGGGACGGGCCTAAGAACTTATATACGCCACAGAAGTTGAAACTAGGGATGATTTAGTTCAAGCATTGAGCAGGCTTTCGTCGTTATTAAAGAAGAAATGCGTTTATACACCACTACAGTGGAAATAAGGCGAAGATGTCGCGCATGCATACACAACAGAGGTCACCAATTCGAGCAAGATTGTGACATTATGAATAATAAGGGAATTTTGTTTTTTAATTTCAAATTCGAGGAACATCAGTACCCTATGTAAGAAGAAGATAGATAGATTTTACAGCGCAAGAGTGAGATAGTACTTTCTACCTGTCTCGCCCATGTTATTTCCGCAAAAACAAGTTTTCATCCTGAATATCGAATATCAACCCGATGTGTCCCGATACGCAAATTTAGTAAATTAGTAAAGTTATTAGCAGGTTTCTATGGCATAATGCATACCGTTGGAAAGGGGATAAACAGAAGAAGTTTTTGAAAGAATTCGAAGATCATGATCGCTTTAAGTTTTTTTTTAATTGCAATGTAAAGCTGAGTCTTAAAATTATTTTTATCTC
This sequence comes from Neomicropteryx cornuta, assembly GCA_020383195.1. NCBI lineage: Eukaryota > Metazoa > Arthropoda > Insecta > Lepidoptera > Micropterigidae > Neomicropteryx > Neomicropteryx cornuta. Next base: position 3,038,118 of record JAHKQU010000028.1, read on the forward strand.
TGCCAAAAAATTTATGATTTAATAAAAATAAAACTAGACAGTATTCGCAAGTAATACTGAATTTCATAGAACCATACAACAGTGCACATACAAATAAAAATTAAATCGGGGTGCTATACCAATAACTTTTTTTTTAATCTAAATTTATATGCTGAATTCTGGAATTTTTCAAAAAAATAATAAAATGTTAAAATAAAAAAAAACCATGGGGCTAAAAAAAAGTTATTGCGCCTCAAGACATAGCAAAGGACCCCCTCTTTCGGCCAATTCATTTTGACAAACGATGCACCAAACACCCTGTATATATATAATATTTTACAAAGATTTTTCGTTTGTTTAAACACTTATTATTATTAGACAACAGATGGAGAAAAAAAGTAGAGGAAGATAGAGATTAGGCGAGTACCTCTGCTGGACGTTTCGGAGCTCCGTGGCCCCTTCTTCAACAGCTAAACGAAGACTGGTCTAGGTACATCATCTGTCACCTGAAGTACCTACACGTTGGTTTACCTGCTAGTGGTCGTAGTGGGGAGGTGGGATTGATATAAAACATACAATATAATACCTAAAAAATTATTATAATATTATTTGAAATTTCTAACTAACATATAATCATTACGCGTTAAAACTTTATATCATGTTAAATAAACTTTAAAAAATAAATAATAATTATAAAAAAATAAATAAACAAATAAAAAAACAAAGAAATACTATAATATTAATAAACAAAAAACGGAAATAATATAATTTAATTAATTACCCAGTCAATTATACTCCGCAAAAATAAAATAATTAAAAACCCAAAAAAAGATAATCATCAGAAAATGTTGTATGAGTATATCTATATGTACATTCAAAACAGGACTTAGCTATGAACATTCATTCATTCATTCATTCATTCATTCATTCAGTGTATATATATATATATACACTCTTACCAACTCTGCTTTTTGGTATACTGTTGGTCAGTTACGGACCAACTGCTGTTTCATATTATGATTTGTATGTATGTTACGTTATTCTTAAACAACACCTCACAAAATTTATAGTTGTTTGGGTATCTTGTTATTTAACCCGTTGAATATTCCTTGACTTGATCAGCGAAGTCCAATAATTTCTCATATCAGTTTGTTTGCTTTTATTTTACAGATTCTGCTGCTGAAGATACGATCAACGAAGTGACAATGGCTTCTCTGAGAGACATGGATCTGTCCCAATTGGATGATCAAGTGGTAGTTGACAATTTCATTGCAAGCGAAACAAAAGGTCAGTTGAATTTGTTTCCTTATTCCTGTTGTTTGTATTTTTGATTTCAGCGATTAGTATTTTAGTAGCCAAATTATCAGGAAGTTCTCCTTAATTTAAACACAAGCAATTCGTTTTTTAAACATTGTTCCTAATTTTTTTTTTTTTGTGTCGAGGCGTGCTTATGCTAGCTAGCATGTACTGCTGCATTGGACAGTAAAATACCACTAAAAGTATCTTTGTAAGACTCCCCTCTTTATAGAGTGATTGAGTAGTTTTTAATGGTCTTTTATTAGGACATTAAGAATATGAATTTCATTATTTTTTTTATGTGGATAGTTGACATAATTGACAGTTTTGGTTGATCTCATTTTTGGATCAACAACAACCTGAACCACCTCAAAAATGTTTTTTTTTCTCATTTAGATGCTGACCTATTACTTGATCAATCCCTTTATGAGAATCCTATACTGAAGACACCGCCAACTGTGATTAAACGCAAGAAACCTAGAGATGCATCAGACTTCAAGCAGTCAAATCGAAAGTCAATAAACTGCGGCACGTTCTACTTTAAGCACCTCGATACAGATTCAGAAGCAAATGTCAAATCAGGAACGTCAGAATATGAGGAAAACACCCAAGAAGAAACTTCAGAAGAGGAATGGACCTACACGGAGGGTGTGGATAAACTCGAAGATTGCACTCCGACGGCTGATAATATTAACCCCTTCATAGAGAATGTGACCATTGCTGAAGCGCAAACCGAACCGATTGTTCAGCAGGTACACAGATTATCTACATTGGCCGAAAATGCTGTCGAAGTAGAGGCTGTACACCAGTTATTGTGTAGTAAAGAGAGCATACAGCGGCTCGTGAGCAGAGCTGAAGAGCTGGTTCTCAAAAAGTCTCAACGTCAGAATTCAAACGGCATAGAGAATGCCAGGCCTAAAAAGTCCAGAATACCTCGGACCCTCCCGCCATTAGTCTTTGAGGAGGAGAAAGGTCTGAGTTCACAGATCAAGATGTTTAGGATAAAAGAATGGCTGAAGGCGCATGCAGAGGGTACGAGGCCCGAAGATTCACAACAGGTGTGTAAATAATAATTTCTGCTCACAGCTAATTTTTTTGCTTTCATGCTAACCCTCCGAAATGTCATTAACTTTTAGGATTCCCAATTTCATTATTTATAACTATTTAGGATCGAAAGTTTTTGGTGAGAATGAAAGAAACATTTGTCTCAGAGTAGAAAGGTATTCCTAACGCAATAAAAATGTTAATATTTAAATTTGGGTTGTTTACAGATTTCTTAATCGCTAGGCCCAAAATCCTCTTTACCATACAAAACTCTTCATTACCGTTTATTTCCTGATCAGAAATCTAAAATTGGCAATACTTTTTCCAAATTTCTAATCGATTATGCAGACGATTGGGACGATTGGGACATGAATGCCCAGCAAAGCTATTTTATTATACCTACCAACCCTCTACTACTTGAATTCATGGTAGACCTGAATATGTAAAAATAACGCCTCCGATATGAAGTCAACTAATGTATCTTTTCTAATAATTAATAGCACGTGTAAACCAGTTAATGCATCCTTAAAATAACAAACATCACAAAGGCTTTTGAAGTGTATGCTTTGTAACAGTAATATTAAAAATGATCACACAAAATATTTTGATCTCACGTAACGCTTATGCATATCTACATAACGTAACATTGTAATTCAGGTATTGGACAGTTGCGATGCATCTGGCGAATATACAACCGGAGACAGCGAGCTGGACCGGCAGTCTGCTTCATCGTCCGAAGATCTTGCTACCAAGCCGGCCGCAAACGAACATTTGGCTTCTGAGCAAACATACAGTGCCGCAAACTCACCTACACATAATAAGGTAAATGGTTAACGTGCTTCTGGAGTATCAAATAAACATTAGTTCATCCTACCCTTGAATACTGCTCATCGGTATGGGGTCCTTACAACCAATGTCTTAAAGACAAAGGAAGGCAAGCAGACATGTCTTCACGTGTTTATACGATACTCCATCTGAATTCATTTCAATTCTTTATTGGGGCAAACTAGAAGGTGTTTTGAATTAATATTATCTAATTTATATAAGACTACATATAACTAATGAACCTGCCTGGTCTGATTTAAGCTCCCAACTTTCTAAACCGCCTTATGTTGGTCGTAATTACCATTCTTCTCAGATAATATCTATATTGAGAAAACGGAACATTGGGTCAATCAATTCTTTTTCGCTTTATAGGTCACTATTTGATTGGAGCTAGCTCCTAAATATTTTAAAATTCATTCTTTTCTTCATCCGGTGCAACTCCATTGCTGGAGGTTAGCAACTACTTCACAGTAGGCATTCTCTGTTGGCAGCAGTTTGGAACAGTCCAGTTGGTTATGTTGCGAAACCATGACAAGGTTCTCCTCCTGGTAGATTTTTGGTTCAGTTTCCAGTTCTGATGAATGACCGAGTATAGGAACAATGTTTCCTTCAGTTACCAATCTTATCATCATCATTCAGTGCAGTGTCCCGAAAACGAAGGTGCTGTTTGCACAGTGCAGGTATAAGAAAGAGACAGAGTAGGTTTTTGCAACGCCTTATGTAACTGGTTATTAAGTTAGGGTGCGGCGCCAGTAATGACACTGCCTGGCCCACACTACAGGTGGTAGATTTTTGGTGGACACACTACCACAATTACCTCGATGAATATACTTAACTTTATCTTTATCTTCCATTGTTTATTCTACTCCGACCCAAAGGACATGTCATGATGATGAAAATTCACTCGTGTGATGAATTTTTGCAGGTGACAATGCGAGTGAAGAAGTCAAATAACATTCGGCCTTGGTCTGTCTCCTGTTTATCCCAATTGACTTGCGTCTCCGAAACAAAGATGTCCGTTAGCTACATGAACACACCCACAATGGACAATCCCGAACTTGGCACTGCATACGGCCGATCCGCTGGAATGTCCATTTCCGAATCGGCGCTCAATACACTCACAAACCAGGCCAACATCGGAGGTGAATAATATAATTTGTTTTATTACTACATATTATTGTTACAAGATTGCTATTTATCTTATGAAGGGAAAAAAATATTAAACGGAAATATATGACTAAAGTAATGTAAGCTGACTTATAATAAAACTGTTCAATCTGTGGAACTAATTGCCTAAATAACGATTTATATGACGTAGTTTTGTCTTTTTTTATTAAATTATTACTTATTTTTTACGTGAAATAAAACTATTTTTGTCGTAATTGCTCCTTGGAATTCCGCATATATTGGTCGTTTGAAAACCCCTTAGTGCAAATATAATTTATATGTTATATATTTTCCTGTTTGACATAACATGCAAACGCAAATGATTTAAATATTCTAGGCTAAACCGCTGAACTAGCTATTTTGCCTGTACTCGGGTTTGAGAAAACTTAGGAAAATTAGTGTATTTAAATATTATTATTTTTTATACATTAAAGGTTAAAGACTGCACAGTTATCAATTTTACCAGTAACACTGATAGTCCTGTTTTGGCCAAAGAAAATATGGGTGTATGCATGTTAATATGCCTTTGAAAAAGAGAAATACACATATCTTTAGTAATTTCGCAGTGCCGTTAGGACTTTCAACAGCAAATTATGAATTCCTTAAAAATGTCAAGAAGAATTTGACGGACAATAGCCAACCTGGGTTTGAATGCTGCTTATTTATGAAAATTAATCGTATTTACTAATGAGTATATATGTAAATCTTGACAACTTGTCACATGATTGTTATTTATGAATGAATTATATTATATTATAGATCCCAATATGAACAACGTGGGTCAATTCCAAGGCAGCACGAGCAGCGTTAAGACCACCGTCCAGGGCAATATTTCGTCGTCAACCACCATCAATGAGACATGCGTCAACTGCTCAGAGCACACCTCTGAGACCATCTCCAAAAAGCGGGTCAAGCTGAGAAGGAAACACGAAGCGCGGCCGTCCGCCGACCTCGAAACTCGCCAACTAAGATGCACTGGCATTGACAGACTTGTCAAATCGTGCTCTTTCTCGGGCCGATTGACTGCCAGACATTATCACAAGCAGGACAGGAATACGGCCAGTGATCCCTCTTTCTCCAAGAATAAACTAAGGTTTGCATCTTTTATCCATAGACTTATTTATCCAATAATTTTATATATATAATCTCTCCTCACCAATGATGACTTAAAACAATAGTAAACATTTTTCAAAAAATATGTGTTTAATATAGGTACAGTCAAAGGCACTCTGAGCTTTACCCCGAGCATTTAAAGTTGAACTGAAGCGCTTAAAAAAAAGAAATAATATGTGTGTGTATACTGTATCTATGGACCACTTTCGCATCTCCGTATGAGAGCATAGATAGGTTAATATTTACATTCTGTTGAATCACTTTTCAAGGTAAAAAGCTTCATTTGGCCTCGACTGTACTTAAAATAATACTTTTATTTGCTCATAAAATACATTTATAATATAGAAGCTAACCTGGCGAACTTCGTACCGCCTCAGGATCAATAAATGTTGTGTTAACTTATTAACTGAATTAAATTTACTTTTTTCTTAAGAATACTTAAAATTAAGTTCAATAAAGCAACTTATCATTTGAAAATAGAATTACACAGCCGGCAAAATGTATGAGAAAATGAATTTTCTATATATTTTTTTGTGAATTTTTCTGATGTTTTAATAGTTATTTTGCTATTCAGAGCAGAGACAAATCCAACAAATCAAAGATCATAAAAATCGGTCCAGCCGCTCTTGAGTTATAAATGGTGTAACTAACTTGACTTTCTTTTATATATAAAGATTATTTTTATAATACCAATTAAATACCTCCTATATATTATCGGTATCTATATAAACCATGTTTATTATCTATATATCTATATAAACATATAAACCAACGAGAGACTCCATGGACACTCTTTGAAGCCAAATAAAAATAATTGTAATTCAAACCCTAGAAACCATTTCTTATCTAACCGAGTGGTGGACTCTTGGGATGAACTACCTCAGGAAGTAATAAATGCTATTTCAGTTAACAGTTTTAAAAACAAATTAGACAAATACTTACAAAAAAAATAACAAAAATTAAAAACACTATTAAATGCACTTAATACGGAAAATACTTGCATCAGCTTAAAGCTGCTAGTGTATATAAAATAAATATTCATATTTTATGTTTCTTCTAAATATTTCAGAGACCTATGTAATTATTATATTCAGTGGGAGCAGCTAACTGCTGCAAAATTACTGAGATATTGACTTATCAGTAAACATAACCTCTGAACATAGTTTCCGTTTGGTTTCAGGTATGACTCATCTACATCAGATAATGACAGTGATGAAAACTCTGTTAAAAAAGTTTTTGCATTGATCAAATCGAACCAGAAACAAAAATCCGAACCGAACACGAACCACTCGACATCCGACGATCCTGATAATCCAGAACAAAAGCAGAGCGCCATGACGCCGTGCTTCAAAATTGGCCCCGATACTGGGAAAGTTCATCCGAGGCCATTTCTATCGTCAACGGCAAAAGATAAGTCGACACTTTTGGGGTTAAGTTTACTAGAGAAAACATGGGAGTTGACTGGCGACAAAGATTCCGATGTAGACCGATCTATTAAGACTGCTGGCACTGAAGAGCACAGCTCATTCTCGGAACAGGCTTGGGATTTCTATCAGGTAACTTTCATAATGTTTAACTAAATTTGTATATATTTAACACAAAAAGGTTACGATTTTTAGAACTTCCATAAAATTTGTTAACTAAGGAAAATTTTTTGTTGCATTCTATGGCATTTTTCTTTATCATATTTGATAATAATGATTTATTAACAAGTAATTTCACATGAGATAGTAAATTGCTATTATTTCATGTCAATGACAAATGGCAGTAATATTTTCTGAGATAAACTAAAGTCTGCTGCCTAATTATTCTTGTCTAAATATATTTGTCTCTAAAAAATGTACTGTTATTTTCAATTGTAGCCCTTTTAACATATTTTAGTAATATCTATTATAAAGATGCAAATGAGATTATGCTCATTCGTTAACAAACAAGTCGTTTAAATGACAGGTATTTCTTTGCGGTTATGATCTCTTTTAAAGTTGTTGATTTCAGCCTCATAGTATGCTGCTTTTTTTCCTCCTAATTATAATATTATTCCAAATGAATTTCTAAAATATATTATTATTGTATAAACATTGAATAAGATGGATTAAAAAGGACCATATTGAAAATATAAGCTATTTTGCAGCAATGGCACTGAAAAAAATACAAAAAAAAATAATGCTATAATATAAATAATAAAAACTTCCAGGACTAACTGTATCACATGATAATAAATGTTTAGAAATTCGACGTTGCACCGTCAGTGAAAGAATCTATCAGTCCTAAACCATGACTTCATTACTTGGTTTACAACAAATTCATAGGCCGATGATCAAACTATATCCAGAATTGATTTAAAAATTGTGCATTTTGTCTATAGATCAACCCCCTAAGAGGACAGTACTGTTTTTTAACATAACCTGTATTTTCAATGATTTTAAGAATATTTGGAATTCAAATTCTAGAATACTTCCTAGAACGTTAAGTTGTATTTATTCACATTAAAGTCAGATCATCAGTAACAAAAAGATAAGTTACACAAAGTACCATATCAAGTTCCCATATATACCATAAAATATTTATATTGTTTCCATGTAGACATCTTTCCTCTTATTTAATTGGCACCACACTTTCAAGTATAGTTTAATTAAAATGTTTAATTAAATAATATTGTTATAATAAGTACTTAGTTCAATTATTAAATTATTTATTTTCATTTTATTTGCAGGAAAAATACAATTCGGAGCCATATTCCGAAGCACCCGATTCTGAAGCTGCTCGAAGACTGCTTGAATTTGGTGATGACTATAGAGCGTTTCTAGACTCACAGTCGGACTGTTGCTCCAGCCTGTCAACTCATCCTGACCATGAAAAAAGTCCTCTAGAAAATTTAAGAAACAGACATTCGAGTGACAGCCTTTTGAGAAATCGGAAGACGGGCTTCGCCTCATACCCAATGGACAGCACCGATTCGTTTGGCAGAACAAGCAAAAAGAGTGCTATATCAAGTGCCGAGCGCAAGAAAAACCTGATGGATAGCCTGGAGCGGTCCAAACGAAGTCCTGGAAGGAAATTGACCGCCGGTAAACGGTCGACAACTGATGGTGACTTACTGAATCGCAGACGATATGCATCAACCAACTCAACGAGCAGCGATATGAAAGACTCGTCTTTGGAATACGCGACGGCGAATCAGCTCCCTCAAAATATCCCGGAAAATCTTGAGTTGATCTCAAAACGCACGAGGAAGCCGTCTGATTCCAGCAAAGGACGCCTTTCAAGCGAATCGCGCAATGCAGGGAGCCTTACTGACTCTCCCGTGCGCAGGAGACGCCCGCAGAGTGTAAACTTAGACGAGACATCGAGCGGAAATTATCACAGGAGAAGAGTGGTGTCGCTAAACGGAAACGTCGAAGATGATATTGATTATGAGTTACAAGATGTTCAGCAGCTGCTAGACAGATCAAAATTGCAGCTCGAATTTACCGAGGCTGTCTTTGCTAAGCAGGATGCCTCACCCGAGCTTATTCATCCGAACGATTACGTAAGAAAGCAATTATTACCCGATTACGATTGTAGCTTTAGGGTGTACAACCCAGGAAGCGGCCAAGGGAGGGAACTCAACCGTGGTTTATCGAACAGGCATGAGGGTTGGATGCGTCAGCAATCGCAGCTAGAGAATGGAAGTGCAATCCCTTATGTTGGCCCTGTGGTTATGAGTGTTGTGTTTTTTGCTTTTATATACTACGTTACGGTTTTATAATTTATTTGAGTTGATTGTTTGCTTTTTGCACATTATTATTTGCAATGTTTTTTTTTTAAATTTTCCTTTGCGTTAATGTTTATACACCCAATAAAACTTCATATACCTACCTATTTTAAACCTCAAGTTCGCTAAAAAGGGTTAATATTTATTTTTTTATTAACCATAGTGGTAGCGATATGTATTTTTTTACATAAATATCTAACATAGCTATAAAACCGACTGGGAATAACTACATTTCCTGTGCATGGTTAGTGTTCAAAGTTAAATATTATGTTTTTCTGTCTTCCATTGATTCTGCATTTCAACAGAATATCTAGTATTTGTTAAGTGATAAGCATGAAATCTAACCAGTTTTGACTTATATAATTAAGTCCTATAACAATTAAATCTTATAATAATAATAAATATTATATTTTTCTAAGCCTAGGGACCAATCATAGATTTTCCATTATTATGTTATTTAAGCACAAAAATAACTTATAAAGTTTAGCTAATAGTTTAGTTTCTTATTTTGGGCCGGATTCAGCTTCAGAAGGAAATATGACAAAAATCATTTAGTACAAATTCTGGGGGATTTAGGCTTTTCTAATTAAATTTGTGCTATTTTTCTAGCATACTTAATTATCAAATTTGCATTGAAAGAAAAAATTGACATGAAAAGCTTATTTTTTTAACAGCCTAATCAATCACTCCACAACAACCTCTCCGAACAATCTACAGCAACCTCTCAAACACTTCACATAACTTCTCCAACAATCAACAAAATTGACGAGTCAGTTCTCTATGCCTATTTGCAAGACTGTCGAATTGAAATCCTTTAACTTTTGTTTCATCAAATGCTGGGCAGTTTGTTTGGCTTCTTGGAGTACACCACTCATCGAAACGGGCCAAATGAACAGCAGTGGTTCTTTGGTGCAGTTCCGACTTTCTTATTGTTGCAACTGTAATACAGTCAATTATCAGGCAGCAAAATCTCAAAATGTCTATAATAAGACTTTTATATGTATGTTGTTACATTACTCAGTTGACGGTGTTAAGAAAAGTGCTAAGGTGAGGCGGCTGGGTTAGAATTTATGGGAAAATCATAGCGAAACATTTGATACGTATTTAAATTTGCACTTTTTTTTAAATTAAAAAGTTCACAAGTTACTACCGAAGCACTATGCAAATTCTTCCCTATCTCGGAATTCCTTCCTTGGAGCACCTGCAGGGCTCTACTGTTAAGCCATTCCAGATCATTAATGCTTTGCTCGACTGTCAAATCTTGCATTTTTTCAGTACAAAAATTGTAAGATTTGACGGTTGAGCAAAGTATTTGCGATCTGCAATGGTCTACTCTCTCAACCCTGAGCAAGATTCTTTGGTTTGTTCCTTCTATTCCCCTTCGTATTCATCTGTAGGGTTTTTACTGGCCAATGGAGAGACATATTCATATTTAATTGACAATTTGTTTATTGATTTAATGATCAATAATCAATAAACACATTGAAAGTTCAACATCGGTGAAGGCCTTGGGTCTGTCTATATCAGTTTTGGTGTCTTTCTAGGTTTCTAGGCGACTATGGTTTCAGTTCTTTAGAATGTATGTTTCCGTTGCAATAGAATTGCAACAGAAACATACAAGAGTTGCAATAGAATGACCGTGAGAATGAGGTAGATTCCTTTGAAAGAATCATTCTAGAATGTAAATAAAAGCATTTGCTCAAATATGCTGTTAAGTCTGCTCTGGCAGCCTTGTTGCACATCTGAATCAGGAAAAGGGTGACTGGACAGTAAAAGGTAAATATTAAGGTGTCTTTAATCCACTTGCATAGTTGCCATTGGCCCCCTCATAATACATAGGTTGGTGATCTCTTATCACATACTAAGGTCATAGATTTAGACAATACCAGATGTCACATTTTGTAAATCGCAGTGTGGCTGATTTTAGTTTCAGTGCAGGTTTAAATAGGAAAATACTGTTTTTTTTCCACCTTTTAATTAGTGCCTTCTATAATCCGGCCCGATCAATGAGTGAGATTTTGACATTCCAGTTAGTTAAAAAATGTGTTAACTATGTTAGATTTGTGATAATTATCTTATGAGCCTGATTTGTGATACGATGCTTACATATAGATACTAGACCATTTTGTCTGTTAGAGGGTAATTGTTGTATTTTTTATTTTTACTACTAAGCGTAATTATTTAATTTTGTTGGTTATTTCAAATAATAACAAATTGTATTGTGCATGCTTTAGAATAAAAATAGTTTATGAAATTGAAAACAATGGTTATCATTTTGAGAAACTTAGTATTGCCTTTAAGTACACATGCTCCTTTTTCAATATTCAAAAAAAAAAAACTAGGTAATGATATATTTTTTTTTATACTGCACAGTATTTTAATAATTCATTAGCGTTAAACTGCAGCCAGGCACATTAGCGCCCTGCGAAGCTTCAAGATTCGATTCAATCTCGAATCATGCACAGAATTGTAATTAATTATTTTTTGTTAAGTATTGAATCGAATCTTCTTTTAAGCTAATTAAAGATGAATTGTACAACCTAAAGAAAATACAAAAATATTTAGTTTATATGAAAACAGATTGTTAAATTACAATAAAAACATTTCCAATAAAAGAAAAATATTAATCTCCAATTAAGCGCTAACATCTGTTTATTAAATTGTTGCTGAGGATGTATTTAGTCAGGATTTTTTTAGTGTTTGATGAGAACATTATTATATGTTTATAACTCTGGTTATTATGGTCCGAGGTGTATTATATATTAGAAGTTTTGCTATGTTTGACCTTGTCAAATTAACTGATTCGAGATTCAATTAAAAATTTAGTTAAGGTGAAGTTTCGCAGGGTCTTAAGGTGCATGCGCTAAGTAAGAGAGCATGGACGCAATGTGGGATTGACGAGAGGGCACCTCTCAAACGCGCCCAGATGGAAAGTTTCCAGTCGAATGCTAGTAACTGTTGTTTTCATATGAGAGGTAATAGTGTGAGTTTTCAACTTTTGTAAAGTAGGTGAGTTGACGACGCTTAGTGAGCACGTTGTTTGTTCGCAGAGCGAGTTGGCGGCATCGCGTAGCGAGAACATTCGGTGCTTGGAGGCTATCTTGGCAGGCGCCATGCTCGGAGACCGTTCGCTTCTGTCCGCCTCTCATTGCAAACAAATCCAAGGTAGGACACAGATTTATAATATATTTATTTTATTAACACGATTTTTAAAAATAAAATATTCATGACATAAATCCTTTTACTGTTATGACATACAATTTCATACAACCCTAGTGAAAAAACAGGCAAAGAGGTGTGGAACAAAAGGTTACTTTTCGATTTAACTTTTTTTTTTCATAAACAACAAAATACTATCCTAAACATAAATCATTTGTGCTAAACATCTAAATCATCTTTCAATTAGAAAGACACATTTTACCAATCTATCTGAAATAGCTAATTCATGGTTCGGGGGTTGGCAGCTAGACAAGCCGCGAGCGACGACGCGTGCCTACGATACTTGGGATGAGTCACTTTACGATTCATCTTTAGTCTCTTCAGGGCATCTGTGTCTGGGATTTGGTTTTTTGTAAAAGTGCCTTAGGCGCCCGACAACTCGTGCCTGGGGCACTCGGGAGAACTAAAAATAGTTGCATTAATCTAGAAATTCCGAGAGGTTTCCAGAATGCCCAAAAACAACTTCCTAGCATGTTACCTATAAAACTCCTATACAATCTTTTTGTGATTAAACTTTAAAAGATAAAAATAGTTATTCTGGGTCATCCTTATAAGATGGACAAATTCTATTGTGGACTTTTCTGTAGGTTTTTTAAGACCTACAATTGTGTCGTATATTAATTTGATATGTCTCTAATGGTTTAGTCCGCGTAAGAATTTGGTACTGGACTGAAATATTTCATTAGCCTGTGCTATTGCAATTAATAAGTTCGGGCTGGTTTCGTCCGTTCCTAGCTCACTCTAATCAGCCACGTTACAAAACGCATGCTGTCTATACCTGCTACCCGCTACCTGCTATCTATGCAAGTTACCTGTTATTATAAGCCTCCTGTGGGTTTTATTTGTGAATATTCGCGATGAACTTTTTACACAGTCTTCACGTCTCCTCTATGATACTAGTTTCTTAGATCACCAATTTACACAGTATTGCGTTCTATAAAGACTTTGCCGAAACACACTTTTCAATATACCGCTTATCTAAACAATACAACGAGTACCAACTAAAAATTCACATTATCTTAAAGCTATGACGCAAGACGTACTCTGATAAACCCAAGTGTGATTTTACTATACAAATAAGATAAAATGTTAATATGAAATTCATTACTATTTATTTAAGATTTTACAGCTGATAAAGATTACTTTTAATTAAAAACTTTTATTTTAATAACATGAAGCTTCTTGTAAGTAGACACTTTCATTTATAAGGTTCACAGTAAGATGATAAAAAATTTATAAAGATGAAGTAACATTAAGGAAATCATAAAGAATACTACGCGTACACCTGTCGTCTGTCGTTCATGTTTGTACGTAACCATAAATTACATTAGGATCACTGGCGAGTCAATATCTTAAGATTTTAGACAATTATTATTTTTAAAGGTTAATAACTGCATTTTAATGAGTCTCTGAATTTGAAAGTTTAGTTACACTTCTATCAAATGTAGCTGCTCCTTGCATGTGTTATAAAATTAGAATGAAGCGGTATTGGTTGGGGGGTTTACGGGGGAGGGAAAATAGGGGTTTCCGAATACCAGCGGAGTATTGCAAAACCATAAAATGGAGTCATTTCTAAAATCCGTTTCGGAACACGACGCATTTGAATCAAGGCATCTGTCGTGCCGCATAGATTATTACACGTGAAAATTAGGTAAATATACTTGTGAATTAAAAACAACCAATTTAAATTTTGAGAAACAATATGTGCAGATTCTGCCATGAAATCCCAGTGAACCCCATCACACATACTGGGTGAATGTAATCTCTGATTCGTAAATGACACCAGCTTCCAGGGAATTATCTTGTAAATCGTGAGAGATCCGAGCTATCGCATTATCAAACGGATCATGGCTCATCATCTTTATAGCAGTATACCTTTCCTTTCGTGCCCTGTTGTATCTTCGTCTCTTCGCCTGATCGGATTAAAAATTTGCTATCTATTACAGCTGTGGATTATTTGTATGTTTATTCTTCGCCAGAAAGCGTTGTTTTCATTATATTTGCCATTTTTTTTTTTTAATCATTGTTATTCCATGTTTTATTGTTTTTTTCTTTGTATCCCTATATGGTAAAATTGTGATTACTTAATATATTTTTAATGCTTAATATTGTTATTTTTAATGCAGAGTATATAAATATATGCATGGGAAAACCTACTCAATAAATAAAAATTTCCTTAGGAATTTAGTACTAATATTCAAGTAATATTTTTATGAAAGAAAAATGACTAATGATGCCATCAATATACTTGTATATTACAATTTTCAGGTTTTTTGAAATGTTGATTTCAAATAATTTAATAAATGTATTGCAATCTTCACAGCAGTATACAATATTTTTGACATTTTTTTTTTAAGATTGCCCAAATTGTTTTTAAAGACTATATACAATTTGTCAGATCCAACATCCAAAAAAATCGGTATATTATAACGTCTTTAGGTGAATTGTCCAAATTAATTATTATTATTACCCAATATTTTTGGACCCTAACCGTCCGATAAATTGTGACGTGTGGAGTTTTTATTCTTTTTAAGAGTATTTAATTTACTTAGGTAATAGCTAAAACATTTTTACTAACGTTTTGAAAGAATAGGAGGCATAATGAAGGCGTCTCTGCTAATTCGAGCGCTCGAATATGATAAATCGGTATTGTCCAATTTGTTGGAGAAAGCCTACAACCTGTCGCGGACACAATAAATTGTGTCCCAACATGTTATGTCATCTGTAAGGGGAAAGGGGGCTGTCGCCCTTCGAACTCCACTCCCTTCCTCCCGCTGGTGAGCAGCTTGCTCAATGCCTGTATTCACGTGATGCCACTGGTATGTGCGGAACCCTCTGTTCATGAACAGCGTTCAATTTTTTTCTTTTTTGGCGTCACTCCAGAGTTAACCTTTCGAAACATCTGTCAAGTCGTAAAGAAATATGGCCGCCGAGACGTTTCAAAATGGCCGTTCATCTGTCTATTTCGGACGGAATGAAGCGAAAGGAGTGAAGCGGCGAACCCGGAAATTCACAACTAAATTTAATCCCGCCGATGAAATGAAATGAAATGAAATGAAATCGGCACTTTTCGCGTCCAAAGCGCCATTTTCTGTCCGCGTTGGCGTTTGAAGTTCAACGTCTGGCCGCCGCCGCGTCTTACGATGATTTTAAAATAAAAACTATACATAAACATTTTATTTGACACGCATAAATACGTTATAGTGGTGAATATGTACCACCTAAACCACAGAGGTGTCATTTATTATATTGGTAAAACAATGTCTTAAATAAACATGAAATTATTTAAGCAAAAATATCTATGAACTTTTACTATAGTCAGTTAATATTGCCCAAGCAAACATAGCCAAATATTATGTTGATCATTGCTTTCTTTACCAAAAAAAAACCCAAGTAGTGATAAAGAAGTGTTTGATTGAAGGCGACGGAGGTAAGGGCTCCGGAGTTTTATTGGGAACAGTTTAGTTGACAATTAACTCACCAATCAGCTTTCCTCTGAAGATAATGTGGCTCGCGTAGTTCTAAAAAAAAATGTCTTAACTGACCATGCAGCAACAACAATCTGTCAAATTCGAGTAAACTTATCTTTTTCGGGAGCATATAATTTGACTAATTTAAAATTTGATTTCAGCCGATTGAGATTTTTACTTTAGTATATATCCATCCGTCGAATATTATACGAGTTATAATATTTATTATTTTATTACTATTGTTCTATTTTCATTATTTTCATCACCCGATCCACAACACAAAAGTCCTATTTTACGCTGCAATTGGTAAAAAGATATTTATTGTCAAATGCGTGGCCTGGTTGGTAGTTGGTAGTTCGTTGGCCAAAATACCCACCTATAAATGAAGCATTAGATAGTTGAGTTTGTTTTGTCGCAATTTGTAATTCTGAGCGCGGGGCAGGAGCAGTTCCTGAGAGCCAAGCCCATCGGCGCTGAAGGGTGAGGATATAGTGATGCGGCGATTGGATCGCCTTTGCCATGCAATGCGAAAAGTATGCTAGATCATTTTGTGTATTACAACAAACCTTGGTTACGTTTCTATGTGTGCGATGATTATGTTGCGTAATTAATACACCACTCTGAGGAGCTTACATAATAAGTAAAGGTGTTTCTTTATTATTCGGATCAGCGAATTTGCCCTATCCGCGCCCCTTTAGATATTTTTATGTCATCCGCCCGACCACTGCCGACCACTGCCGACCACTGCCGACCACTGCCGACCTTTATAAACTGCACTTCGCGGTACATCTATTCTAACGCACGCAATTGGGCATTTTCCAGTGTCATTGTTTCTATATGTTCTCAATTTTCATATCCACTTTTGTTGGTCGATTAGGACAAAACTTTCCGGGGTTCTCTATGGAACATTAAATTTAATTAATCTGTTCTGTTGAAGCATTACTATCACATAAAAAACTAGTATAGAATAACATTATCTATCTGAAAGGTAAACATTTGAAGCTAAAAGAAATCTCCCTGATAGTCTAAATAAATAATGCGCGACTTTTTCTTTTTAAACTAATGTTTCTATTTTCGACATTTAAGTAAGGTTATAGGATAGACTTATGCAGTTTGCCTTGTTTGTGCCATTATTCCTAACGTGTAAAACTAAAATGCTTCGCTGAGATTGTCTACAGCATGTTCAATACTTCTCATATTCTAGAGAAGTGTTGTGTGTTAAGAAGCTTATAATTGGTCAAGTAAATCTATAGGTCCCACGTTGTTTTAGGTAGGACACTAGAAAATCTTAGCCATGCAAACCCATGAAATAATTTGAGTCACCACAATTTTATTACCTGCCGGGTTTGCGTGCCTTTTTCAGATATTTCTGAGTTTCATAGTAGTAATATGTTTTAGTTTTTAGGAAGGCAAACGGCTTGGAGGCCTCTTCCCGAAAGCGCTCTTCTCAGTCTAGCGCGAGAGAAAATCGTAAATCGCTTGCAAAAACAGAAATACTATTCCGTTATTAGAAAAGGACAGAATAAATGTATTTTAAAACGCATTTGCTTTCATAAAGACTATGCCCCTGTTGTTTTATTTTGCTAGAGTTATTGCGACCGTACTGCATCCGCAAAAGAAAAAAGGCGGGGTCACATAGCGGACACCAGTCGCCACATAGCCAAGTAGCGCCAGCTACCATACATAACCTTCCCGTGCCCTCGCGAGTGCAGCAGATCTAGAGAGGTGCAAAATATCGATACATTCGTTATTAAGTAGCTGCTCAACGCCCGGCTTGGCAGCTAGGCTCTGCGGGCGATTTTACTTTCCCTATGATCTCTCGAGCCACCCGCGCGTCTAGATTATAGTCTTATTTTTGATGTGATTACATTTAAAGAACAATAATTCATTCTTGAATGAAATGTCTACGTTATTTCCAATTGTGAAAGTGAACATAACTAAAATTCGGTATTATAGGCCAATTATTGTTAATCCTGTCCAATTATTACTTGTGCTATAGAGTTTTATACCTTGATTTTCGAGGGAAGCTAGAACAAACACTTTTGTGGACAATTTAAAATCCAGGGAACAGCTGCGAGATCACGGTGAACGCCAGACGGTTGATCTGAATAGCTCTTTAAAATCGCAAGAGCAAAGTTTTTAGATTTGCAAAAAAAATTACGTAACGTAATATGATAAACGAAAATGGGATAATCACCCCTGAGTATCGAAAAAAAATATGAATATCGTCTTAGCCATTACCGAGTGAGTAATAAGTAAACTCACACTAAAAAGGAAATCTCTTTTTATGAACTCTGTAAAACGATACTTTAATTATTGTGTGCGTTTCATTTGCAATTAATGGCCAACTGTCTAGAGATGATTATTTCCCCTAACAAAATTTCCGATACAAATAAATAAACTCCTAAAATACACAGGTTATCACAATTTTCCCTATTATGAGTAAGAAGGTGTATATAAAAAAAGTAATATAGACATAAGTATATAGTTAAACTTCATCTAATGTGATGTAAGTATACCTAAATATATTAAACGCATATTTAATATTCATAAATATTCTATGAGTAGATTCAAAAACATATTTTCTACCGAATTGAATGAATTTATAACAACCAGTCCCAAGTATCCACTCCTCTCAGACGGCAAAAGTAAAAATCTTATGTAGATACTTTATCGTTTGCTCTTTTCGCTTGGAATATAATTTATATGATGATCATGAAACGACCTTATCAACAAACGACATTGCAAGAAAACTTGAGTGCCTCATTCGCTATTCACTGCCAATCGAGTCAACTGCAAACAAATCAGCCGCGGTCCGTTCAGTTTAGATATCATAGCAGTCACTCTACTCTACTCTACTCTAGTCTACTCTACTCGCCAGTCGCCCGCGGACGCCGCCAGTCCAGGTCGAGGTTCGACATCGCGCGGTCGTGTCTTCTGACGATTTCATCGCCAAAGAAAACTCATCGCGAGTTTAGCTTGTGTTGAAATTATTTTTTATACCGTGACATTGTTTAGTGATGCTTTCGGTGGTAATAAACAAAAAGAAAAGTTTGTACTTGTAGTGTGTTTGTGGTGATAATAATAACCTTTAACAAATTAGAAATATAAAATAAACAAAAAAGTCGAACGTAGGAGAAAGAAATCCCTTCAAAATTAAAAGAAAAACTTCACGAGCAGATAAATTATATGATAATAAATAATAAATTCCACACAAAAACAATCTACCGTCATACAGTTTTTATTTCGTAAAACTTACTAGGTAACTTACATCAAGCCTCTCATAGTAAGGTTAAAAACGTTTCACTTTTCAACATTTCTTCTTTGCCTTTTAAGAAACTTGAGTAGGTTCTCAATTCGATGTTTTTTTTTTCTTTTGCATATGATTTTCTCAGGGCTAGCTAAAACTCAAAAAGAAAGGTATCTTTCCGCGACGACTTCGACGCGTGGTGGATAGTTTTTTTTTTTTATTAACAATGATAACAAGTATATTATATTATTTCTTAGTTTTATTTATATGTTTATTTCAAATCGTTTTTTTTTTTGTTTGTAACCTGCTTATTATCTTTAAATATTGGCTATATTCTGTAATGATTGTATATTTGCGTACATAGTTATTTTTTTGTTTATATAACGTTTATCAAATAAATAACAAGTGAATATATTGATCTACGGTTCAGGACCTACTTTAATTGAGTTGATCTACGTTGTGCCTGCCCTCGTCATTATGTGTGTGTTGTGAAATAATCTCCCAATTTAAAACGCAGTGCTGTGATGTAACGCACGCTCGACCGTACGTAAACGCGGGTGTTTTTTGTACCGCTGCCAGCTTATGTTTGCACCAGACCTGCTTAATGATTATGACATTTTCACGTAGAGATAACCTTTGTTGTACACCCGAACTTATTTTATTACTGCACCATACTTTGCTTGTCATAGATCCACGCTATAGTTTCGCTAATAATCATTTATTCTCGCAGCATTGAATTCGACGCGTTCACGTGACTCTACTCGAATGTTTGATCCATTCCACTGACGTTTCTATCATTATTTAAATTTATTGTGATGCGTTCAACTAATTCAACCAGAATTAAGTAACTGTGACCGAATTGACAAAGACGCGAATTATATAAAAAAAAAAATACGACTAATTCATGTGAATAATGCAAATCATAAATATCAAATAATTCTAAAAGTCCTTGACAGTCCCTACGCGAATACTTGTCAATTCCAAAAGATTTAACGGTTTTATAATAAAATACTCCAGTCCACTATCTTCTGAGATTAAGACTAACAGTGTCCATGAGATTGATGAATTTACTGTAATCTAAAAAATAAAATTAGTCCTTATACCAGGGGTGCTCAAACTTGAACTGCTGGCGATCTACCTCAATATTTTTAGAATACTTACGATCGACTCTGAGAGACTGCAAGTGTGTGTGATGCAGGGTTGTCGTACATACACGATACACCCTACCTACCTAGGTAGGGCGTACCATAGCATATATAGATATTAGCTTTCTGCACAATATAGGTACATTTGTAACGCTTGTCCTGCGATGTCCTGACTCATGACTTCAATACGCCTTGTTACAGTCGGACGAGATAACTGAAGTTCTCTAATAGCAGACATGATTTCTGTTTTATTTTCCGCTAGTCCCTGCAAACAGGACTAGAAATTCCTGCAGGCGCAACATTTATATCGGCGTGAACGAAAGTCTCGAATGTTCCCGTCAAACGCGCCGCCCGAAACTAGACTGTACTTTCTCTCGTTGTTTCTAGATTAGACTGTACTGTGTACTGACTATTCTAGAAACAACACGGCTTTTCTTTGAAAAGTGCCGCGCGTTCCTTGATAAAAACCACCTTTCCACCTTTCCACCGTTCCACCTTTTGCCGCAAGCAGTGTTATTTTATTACGTAATACATTTTTGTAGTTTAGTTACCTACCTACTTATTAAAAATTTTTTTCTTCTCGAGATCTACTCAAAAAGCACTCGCGATCGACCAGTCGATCGCGATCGACCGTTTGAGCACCCCTGCCTTATACGATACGTAAAATTGTAATTAATATTATTAATTATAATTATTATTACGTAATAAACAAAATGTTTTTTTTTCTGGGTGACTATCTGTAATCAGTCCTTTGAACCGTAATCAGATATGTATCAGTGGTAGATGTCGTGCAGGTTAACTCATTCATCAGAGTCGACCTTCATATGAAGCCTTAAAGCCGTCTGATGACCAAGTCTGAAAGCATAGTCAAAAATGAAAACATAAATAAGGAACAAAAAAATGTTTCTAAGTTTATTTTTAAAGCATTTATCACAATGCACTCTTATTTATAGTTTTTTTTTGTTACCTACCCTCTCTTAGTATGTTTTTTTTATTGTTATTATTGGCTGGTTTGTTAGTATTTTGTCCACCGCGAATTTATACAATATTTGTGACCAAAGACATTCTTTTGGTCTCTGTATGTTTAATGTGGCTTCATTCGTGACTCGCGATGACGTCTTGGCCCGATTCTCACGAATATTTTTGTCTTACAATATGAAAATCAATAATTTCCGGGATTACATTACATTAAACATTTATTTCGACGTGTCAAAGGCATTCAAATGGAGTATTTATAAAACGTTACGCTAGCAAATTACAGTGAAATGGGGTTTTATTTTTTTATTACATACAGGTAAACATAAGGTATTTTAAAAGTAAAAACAATAATACTGTAAGGTTTCAACCCTTTTCTCCTAGCTAGAATAATACTAACAGTTTATTTTATAGCAATATTGTGATCTGTCTTTAAATAAAACGTAAATTGAAAATTAATTGGGATATAATATATTATAATATTTTAAACTTGGTTTATATAAAATATATATATGGTTATAATAAACGTTTCCGGAGTTAATTTTTTTGTAGTGGTCAACATTTTCGATTATGGCAATAAGCATCTATTGCACCTAAAAGGTTAAACCCTCGTATTGATCAACGATTTTAAAACCGGCGGCGCACTGTGGGTTGTTGGTGAAAAAAACTTAAGAAATTGTAATATCGGTTACATACTAAATTATTTTTTATGACATCGATAACCAGGGTGCCGCGGCCGCTACATTGAATACTTTTACGTATGTATTTAAATAGAAGCTCTCAAATACATACAAATCGTTTATTTCACTTTTATTTTCCAAATATGTTATGCATCCTTTATTTACCATATCTTCACTTTTACTAAAGGAACTTTTAATTATTTTATGCGTTAAACTAGAGCCACGTAGATGTCAACATTTAACTACCTATAAACATATACGCTATGATTCACATCATTGTATTTCTTGCTGTAGTTGAACTTCGAATTCTTCAACGATTAGACTATTAGAGCGATGAATAGTTTGTGAAGTTCGCCTGGAAACGCGATTTTTTTCCTAACTAAATGCTCGTAATATGCCTTCAACTGCATATAAATGATAATTATATCCCTAGGGTAAGGATAATGGAGAATTACACATTTTATGTAGGATATCGCAGTCTTCATTGCAGCGGAATCGCCGCTAACGACGTTGTGCGGTGAGGATCTTCTGGTCCTCAGATCTTCCAATAACCAATTTAAATCTTAAATTGAAATAGTTAAGTTGTGCCGATTAACGACGAAACTAAAGAGCTGATAATTTAAATTATCTCGTATGCTGTGTGCATTCATATTTTCTTGAATTGAAAAGACCTTAATTGGGACTAAAGGCCGAGTGATTATTCATTTTCAACAAAATACAAATAATTAAAAAAATAGACGCATCACTTAAGAAATTTGCTTTTCGAAAATGTAATGTTCGTATCGTGTGTGGGGAAAAATACCGTTTAGCAAAAAGGTGCTCATGGCCTTTTCATTAAAAACTTACAATGGTGGGTCTAGTAATTTAATTTGTGTATTGTCGGTTTTAAATTGTGAAATGGCATAACAGCGATTTTATTAGTTGTTTTCTTTAAAATTGCAATTAGTTTGTTATCCATAACGCCCGTCGCAATTATGGTAACATCGGCCGTCGATTACGGGAGCAATGGAGGCGGTTATAAATATAACGCGACGCGACATCGGGTCGATAACTTTTTAATTATGTATTAACGACTCTCTAACTTTCTCCGCCACTCTTTCTCCGGAATCCGGCGCACAGCGGCGCGTTAAACCGATCGTTAATTTATAATATTATTAATTAATTAAATTATTAATTTATTATTTATAATATTTTATAGAATCACCCGTGATTTATACAATCTGACAATAAAGATTTTCATTGTTTCCTTAATAAAATTTCGCTAACTATTAAATTATCCGTGATATTAAATGTGATAATCAATTCAGGCGTACGCAAGTAAAATTCATTCTGACATTAATGTTTCAGTATCATTACACTTGCTAATGATTTAATTAATTATTTTATTCATAAAAAGTGAGTTAATTTTCTAAAACATGATAACATAAACATAAGACTAATTCATACAACTCAATATTTTTCACCAATTACAAACGGGCGGATTCGTTTGTATTTTATTAACTAATTATTCTCGATGTGTAAACATTTATACTTGGATTCCTGGGTGGGAGTGAGTTGCGATTTGGTAACGCTCGTGAAATTAAAATTCGTGGCTTCGACGCTCGAACAATATTTCACGATGCGAGCCGATGAGCCGAGCTGGACGGGGGGAGGAGACTGGTATTTAATTACTTAGCAACTAACATTTATTTAACAAGTGTTAAAATCTGAAGCCATTTTGATTATTTTCGGTAGCAATTAAACGAAACAAAATATTAATGAACTTAAAAATTAAATTACACGCCCACACTAAATATAGATATTGCTATCGGAAGAATTCTCAAATATCTTTATTTTTATTTTGCACAAATTATAAAATATATATATATATATGTAGAATAAGTACGGTTGTAATATCTATCGACTCTGTGAAGACTATCATGAAATAAATAAAGCACAACGGCTTTGCAGCATTCCTAAATGTTTACAAAGCTAAAAATATACAATCACGTTCTCCCACGTGGCCGCCATGGCACCTGCATAACACCATGTATTTATCTGTATATAATATATGTATCTTCGCGAGCCTCTTAGGACAGAACAAGACAAATATACACATACTCGGAAAAAATCGTTTTATTTATTGTGTTGACATTGCATTGAAGTTAAAAAAAATCTTAAATTCATAATATTGCATTGTCTAGTTCATCGGCGCTTTAATGTGAAACAACCGTGAAAGTACTGCGCGATAATAAGGTTTTTGTTGACTCAAACCCAAAAGGAGGCAGTCCCCCCCGTCCCCCCCCCCCCTAAAGGAAGAGCATTTCTATGATTTATCCTCCCGTCTATACGATTAAAATAAAGTAAATTATATAAATATTGTAGACCCTTCAGTCTTCCTTTTTCAATTAACATCTGGCAACCCTGTCCTCGCTTATCGAAGTATAATTTTTATTTATATATTAAGTTTTTGAGCTGCAACATAAATTCTCCACACTGATTTCATTATCGGATTGTTTGTAATGACCCTAACTTTCCTCGCATAGACGAATTCGCGAGGAAACAAAAACAAATTAATTCGTGATATTTCCAAATCCGTACCAGCAAAGCATTATATGTTGGCGGCGGATAGCAGGCTTAAAAGGCGGAGGCGGAGGCTCGCGATCAGGGCCACCGCGGGTGGCAGGAGGGGGCGTCCAATGTCCCGCCGGATTCCATTTATGTAAACTACGTTCTGCAAAGGAAGGACCTGTTATTTCGCAAGAAGCAGTGGATTTATTACTTCGTTTTTTATCGTGCAACGACTTGCAAACAACTCGCGCCCGCGGAGCAGGCGGCGGGCGACTTACGCAAATAAGTAAAAAAATGTACAGACAATTTGGTCTGTCAGCCTTGGGGTAGGGATGAGTTAGAGTAACATGCGGATTTGAGGTGAGGGGATGGAATAGAATTGATCTCACCCAGCGAACATAATCGACGGCTTTCGGCTAAAAAATTGGAAATTAATTAGAATCAGAATATTCAGTTGTGGTATTGTAATTTGAATGAAATATGACTAAGGACGCCAATACATTACTTTTCTATGCAGCTGTCAAGGTTGAAATAGCTGAGAATTGACTATAGCGCAATAAATCGTATATAACACGCGTATATAATTAGTTTAAACAGTACATAATAATTATGTTAACGCCTTCACGAAAACTTGGACACGGGTAGGCTTGTGACTGTCCGTAGTTCCGTCATGTTATAAACCGAAAATTATTCAACCTTACGAGTAATGCAGCGTGCATTACTCGTAATCATCTTATCGCTTATCGATCGAATTAAACATATTTTTCCACTTAACCACGCAAGTTCTTTAGCCTCCCACGTTTCAGCGTAGGAGTGCCAATTTGTTTAAAAGAACCCACATTTAGGTCTCATTTACTATTCGACATTACCTATTCAAGGTTGCCAGACGACGGCTTGTGCGAGTGAGACGAATCGCTCTACAATATTTGCACTCGCAATAAATCGACAGCGCTCACCACTCCGATGTGCGCGATGTGTTAAGTATGCGACTTAAAATATTAGTGATTTTGTGAACATATTATTAACATTAACAAAGTGGAATTGACTTTGCAAAGATGGGACTTCGATACGGCGATTCGAGTGATGACGATTTGGAGCAAACTATGTCATTAGTTTTGCCGCCGATTGATGAAGGTAAATGCATTTGAGATATTTTCTTTTAATTTTAGCTTCGTATAGTCTTTAACAGCCTGCTGGTGGATAGTTTAAATTGTTTATTTCGCTCTCGTTGAATGCATTTTTTGCATTTAAACTCGCGCCGCGTCTGATGGGTTCGAATGCAGTCAACCCATTTATTAAGCTTCGTAACTACCATCTTCCTTAACTCTAACACAAGTAAATTTATTTTAGGCCAATGAAAAATAGACTCATGGCGGTTTTATTTTTTTCAAAGATGTGTTCTGATTGATTAGGGGTTTCCATTTTTAGTGCCCATTACTTGGTTGTATAATTCGGGGTCAATTTTGAGGTTTTAAGGTTCATTTATTTTTTGTTGTTTTATTAATTTGTCATATGTATGCGGTTTGTCATACATATGCAGATTACCACCGCATTAAAATACCGATGAGAGAAATCTGGGGCATATTTACCACAAATGGAGAAATTAAACCGTGGTGTCGCATAGATATTAATTTATGGCAATCACATAACACGAAATATAAAAATATTATTCGTATCGCATTTCTCGTAAAGTCGCATTTTAAATGAACGCTGGCACGTTTTGGAATTAATTTTTGACTTTCTATTTTTTGCCAAATCATAAAGATGCTGGTCGCATATCTCAGCATTATTACAAGGCAAATAATTTGCACTACCGTAATTCGTTAAACTTTAAGTTACAGCATTATTGAGGTTCTTATACCTTAATCAATTTATATATATTTTTTAAATTTTGTTCTAATCGTCGGCTGCGAGCGTGTACACATACGTCATTAGCGTGTGTTGTTTGCCTTAATTATGTAAAAATGATACTTGACTTGAAAATGATAGAAGTATAAGATGGCATTAATAATTGTTTTTACTTGACATTACCACATTGACAGACTATTGAAAAAGGTTTTATTTTATTCAATTGAATGTATTTATTACATTATAGATAATTTCTAGCTTTCTGCACTTCTCCATATAAACTTTTACTATGCCAACTCACACTCATCCGTGCGCGCAATATGCTTAGAAAGGGGTACAAAGTTTATCTTCGCGTATTAATATATAGATTAATACGTTCTTTTGTAACGTTTGAAAACAAACTATAACAAATACTGTTTACTGGTTCCTTTAGCAGTTCTAACACGACGAACGGGATATAAATATTTCTTTGAAGGTGGGATGCGCGATCATTATTCATTATTTTCGGGATTGAAACGAAAATACACGAAATATCCATTAATTATAGAAATATGCAAGTAAGTAATTTATATAACCGTCTCAAGTTTGACAATAGAATACTTTACCCGATCTTTTTTTTTCTAATACCGTATTACTTATTCTGAAAAGAATTCAGTTCGAGCAATACTCGAAGTCAATTGGCAATTATGAGGCCACGGTGAAGTCACTGTACCTTCATAATTGAAGGTATAATTAATAATAATTACTTACCATTTAAAAAATGTAACATTTAGCATTTTTGTGCGTTTTTCTCCTTCCTCGGTCTGTCGCCATCCATCCCTGGTGCGACCCTGTTGTCTCTGTTTATTTTGTAGTTTTTTAATTGACTATCTGCAGTTAATCATCATATCCACCTCAGCAGCATTGACCTTTGTCTCCATTGGACCATCTTTTTCGACCATATATTTTATATTAAAATGTACGTAGTGCTTTAAATCTCATTGCGTTGCCTTTTAGACTACTGAGATTATAGCAGGAATGAATAAAAAAAAAATGTAAAAAAAGGCTCAAAACATTACGTACCGACATAAATTGACTTTTGTTTTTGAACGCGTACGATTGTTTATATTTTGCCTCGATGTGGATATTATTGGGATTACAATAGCAACAAAATTCTGAAAGTTTTTTACCTATTCACCGTCCGCTAAGAAAAAAATAGTGCTGCGGCGATGATGGTTTTCTCTTTGTGATTAAGGAACGGTGTTCACATTTCACTGGCCAAAACATTAATTCAATCGATCACAATTATTAAATAAATAAAAAAAGTTTTTTACAAAATTTTATGCGCTATTTTAATTTTCATTAGTGATTCACTTCACAAGTAAATAAAAAAAATAAATACTATCGGTATCACAATTTAAAAAAAACAAATTTTATCAGCAGACTTCAAAAAAAAGAAGGATCTCATTACGATTTATTTTTTATCATCTGATAGGGATTTTTTCAAGAGCGGTCCCATTTTATCAAGTTACGTGACGTGTAAAGTAGCAAAAATGAAAAAAAAAAAATTTTTTTGCATATTGTAGGCGATTGAGGATGATTCCGTTATACAAGCTATAACAGTGATTTATTGACTAGTTTTTTAAGGCGCCCCGGGACGCATTTGTCCTTGAGATTAGAAAGGGTAGGCTTTATTCGAACATTGACGTGTAGAAAAGAGACGGATATACTCGCCGACTCATTTGGAATCGATGAAACATGTTTTTTGTATTTAAATAATTATTATCATTTGAAAAAAATGTTTTTTTTAAGTAATGTCCTAGATTATTATATTGACTATCTTTAGAAAGAAAAATTAGGTTCGCGTCACTTACACAACTTAAAAGAAAATCGTTGCAAGAAAAAAACAATACTTTCTTATTTATTTATTTTCATTACTATAATAAGGTGTATTTCGTTTTTTTTTTAAGCAAAGTACTTAATTAATATATGTAGAATATTGTGGTATTTTTAGTTTTAGCCATTTGTTGGGAATAACTTCAACAAAATGCACCAAAATACGTTACAAAACACGTTTTAGGGACTGGTGGCGCCTTAAGCATTAGTAGCGATTGTAAGTAGATAGTCGTGAAAGGAAAGGTTTCGTTGTATTAGCTTGAGTGACTTTGCGGAAGCTTCAATATAAGGCCCACCTTTAAGACTGTATGTAATTTTCAACATATGTTTAATACCTTCGGGAGACGTGATGATGTGTATAAAATTGAACTTTTTCTTATTTTCGAAGTAAAAATATTTCGAAACAAAAATACCTTCTATAATCTCAAAAATAATTAATGACCCGCCGATACCTTGTGATGATACCTACAATATCATCTTTGTGGGGCAGTTCTGACTTTGAGCGTCAGCTGTTGCGGCGCACGGTGGTACGCACGCGCGCACATGTAGTGTAGTACACTCAGTTCGTTTGCCTAACTATAGCGATTCTCGATCGTCGATCGTCAATCGTCTGCGTACTTTCACATTTTTTACTGTCGGCGCTAGAAAATGACCGCCGCCATGTTATTATTGCGAATTGGCTCGTAGCTGACAAGCGGGAGCCATCTTGTTTGTCATTTAGCTGTAATTATGTTTGATGTGTTAATAATTGTGTGTACTGATGGCGAACGGTTCATAAAGTACCTACAGTTCATAAACATCATTTTAGGTAGAAATTTTATTAAGCATAAAGCCATTAAGGATTGGACCGAGCGATAACGACTAAATAATTAACAAATATGGTTGAAATACATCATCATGATCCATTAATGATATTTCAATTTACTATTTTTTTTTTTAATAAAAAATGATCTGATCTGATTATCTGTAAATATCTTGCATTAATTAAAAATGCGTACTATTAGGGTTTTGTGAGGCGTGTCTTTGGAATATCTATGAAACTTGAACATGTAAATGTATTTATGTATGAAGATTTTTAGCTTCAGATTACTGATTCATAAGAGTTAAGAGCCAATACAATTTACTTATTTACTACTATTAAATAAATAGTAGCATTATTGATTAATATTTCGGTTAAAAACGGGGAGCACCAAAAACCGTCATTCTTGCTGAGGGCTCTCAATTTTTGTTAAAACGTCTTTATATATAATCTATGTTATAGTGCCCTAATTCTTATTGTAATTCTTGATCTTGAATCACAGAATCACAGAAAAAATAAAATAAATTATAGATATTATATACTTACAACTTGTAATTTTTCGCAGTTAATTATTCTGTCCGCCGCACCACGCGGCGCCGACCACATCTAGATCTAATACTAAGCCAAGGGGTGGCCAAGATCGGGAACAGCCAGGCAGTATTTAGTATCGTGCCTGTCCCCTCCTAGTCCAAGCGTTCAACTCCGCCCCTCTGCGGCCCACCGCGACAAACATATAGCGTTAATTGTGAAACATGTTTCCAATATATTTTGCTGATTAATGATTGATTATTCATATAAATCGCCTTCTGAAAGGTACCTAGTAATCTTAATTACACCTGTACTTAATTAAAATCTAACATAATGTTACTATTATAAAAAAAAAATATATTATTATAAGAATCCTTGAAATCATTTTGGACATCTTAAATCGTCCACCTTTTCTCCAGACTCCCCCGTCTTCCCTGCAAACTCAATAAGTAAATTTTACATTTCTTTGTTTCAAGATTCTCAAAACTTAATATGTTTTTTGACTTTTCCCTTGACTATTTCATGGTGTGTCATGGTAGCTACGCTCTTACCACATATTATTGTTCTTGTTTCACAGGTTTGCTCCGTCGCTGGCGCAGCTTGGAGTCACGCGGCGGCGTTGGCAGTGGCGCGCGGGGTCTCCGTCGCGCTGTTCTCGCACTGCGTGGAGCAGTCCTGGCTTTGGGCGACACGCGAACGAGAGCTCCATCGCATGTGCCACGCACCCACACCATACACACTCGGCAGCACCTGCACAGGAGAATAGATGCACTTAAGGTTCAATTTTTTATGGTATTAATAGAACCCTTTTGCTCCCTTTGTGTCTGCCCATCACCGACTTCCAGGAATAAATATTATAATCACAGTTTAATACTACAGCTATTGAACTTTTATTGGATTCATTAGATCTATGTATGTATGCAAAAAAGTAACAGGTCCTGTACTGTATCATGGAGAATTTAAAGCTAAGAAAATTGTTTACTGCATAAACGGGTCGTTACTAACGGGTCGTTACTAACGGGTCGTAAGTGTGACTAACAAAGAAACATATGCTTTTTTGGTATTGCATCTTACCATCATATGGAAATATCAGCTGATTCTAGAGAATTAGAATACGGTAAGAGGCAGGCAACTGAGTGGTCTATATTTAGGTACTAAGCCGGAAACGAAAGAGATGATGAAATTTAAAGAGGTTAATTTGCACAGAAAATATAAATATAGGAGTATAATTATATCAGCTAATAGGTAAAGTTATAATTATTCGTACTGAAGAAAAATAACGTAAAATAAGTATTAAATCTTTTTTTAAGAAAAGCAAAAATAACAGTAATCTTTAATCGCCAGGAGCGCCAATCTCGCTTGGCCGAGTACCGTTCGTGCATGGCGCGCTTGTCGGCGGCCGTGCGTCGTCTTTCCACACAAGAAACGTCGGACGCCGGTGATTTCCCTAACGTTGCAGATGCACTATCGACCAGTGTCCATGCGGCGCTCCAGGATGAACTCGGCGATTTGTACCGTGCCTGGCAAGATATTCATGATAAGTGAGTGGCACTACCTCGTAACTTACATATACTTTAGAAAATATATAACTTTTTCTGATACATTTCCAATTCTGATTTAACAATCTTTATCTAAAGGCTGGCTGAAGTACCTATTTATAGATTTTGGAACTTCTCTGAATAGAGATTACTAATTAAAATCGAAAAAATGCTTGAGGCAAATGATAAAAGTCACAACTCCGTCCGAAATTTTGACTTATTACTCATGTTAATGTGATTTATTTAATTTTATTTTCAATGTCAGTTTTTAGGGAAATTGAATATCACTCTAGAATATTGAAATCATGTATCCATAAATAATATATCATTCAATATATGGTATTTGCAAGTGAGCACAAAAATGTCTTTTGAAGTAATTTAAATTTCACCTGCATTATTTTTCTAAAATAATAATAATTATTAAAAAGCAAATGGTCCTATCATTTTGGTATCTTTAATTATACTTTTAAGGACTAAGGGTCATTTACACCAACTATCAACAGCTCTCATGTGTTATTCAAATAACCATAGATAAAACAAAGTTATTCGCAGGTTAAGTTCAGTAGCTCTAAGTCGATTATTGGTTGTTTAAAATATATTTTATAGACCGCTTGCTTATTTAGTACAATGTATTTTACAATTTATGACGACCAGCTTTTGTACAAAACAATTTTAACAAGCCGTAGTTCATATATTTTCATGTTTTTTTTTTAGCACATCCGTTGAATTGGCATCATTAGAAAGTGTTCTCGAGGCTTGGTTGACTTGGGAGAGTAGTCTCCGTGAATTGAGGGATCTCAAAGATTTGGCGCTTATTGCAGACACACACCAGGTTTGAAAAAGATACTGTCTTTTTTCATCCATGAATATTCATACACCCAAGGGATCAACAAAAGACAAAATGTCTGCCGGATAAAATCCACCATGAAATGTTTTTTATTTCACAAAGAAATAATACAAAAAATATCCAAAGTAGTTTATACAATATAATTAATTTAAAAAATATTGATATTGTTTCGGTGCTGCCAAATGACGCAGTAGTAGTTGTCAATTCTTATACCCTCGATATATGTCATATGAGTTGTATAGAATTAAAAGCAGGAATCTGCCAAAATTATCATAAGGTTTTATATCGATTTTGAAATCTCTTCAAAAAAAATCTTCCCGATCCAAAAATATGTAGGCACTGGGTCTGGGTTCTGAGCCAGACGTTTTTCTCGAAGGACCTTGAGTTGGCGGAAGGCCAACGTTTAATACTTTTAATTATTGGCACTAAGTTGGGTTACAGAAATCTGACAGTAAAGGCCATCGGATGGAATTCAACAGAGGATTATCAAATAGTACAAAATCACTGACCTTGATGATGTCTTTGCGTTTCTGCTGCGGCTGAAGCTTGGCTGCCACATTTCCATACCTTTAATAATGTTCATATTTTTGCAACCGGGCGATTACTTTACCAGGCGAGGGCTGGTTACCCAGTTGCGGAGTGCACGAGCGATCTAAAGACGCACAATTCACAATGTGGTGATGATCGGCGTACTAGTATTCTAACAGGGTGGAACTCGGACCATGCACACACAAGCTCGTGCAATCGTATCGGATCGTAACGATCCGAAATCTCTCTCCGATCGATCTTTCAAATTTCTTTGATTTTTCATCTTTACCAGAAATTGAAGCAAGAAATCTTAAACAGCAATCTGACCCTATAAAAAAATGTTTAAAATATTAAGTTGGAATTTCCTAAATGGATAGTATTAGGTGTAAATTGTTTTTATTAATACGGTATCTATACGACTTTAAATAGTTTATGTTTTATTTAGCTAGGTTTTAACTAAAGTTACTATTTCTGAAATTACTTAAGAAGTGGTCAGTAATCAATAATAAAAAATGGTTCAATATCATTTTTTTTTTAAATAATTGCTATGATAGGTCATAGCAATAGTCATATATAATTATTTTGCAACCCTAATTGAAGCTCATAGTAATTATAGTGAGTTTACTTATTTGTATTGTGGTATGATGAAGAACCCAGAAAAATCAAATCTGTATTTAGACTGTATAAATAATTTTTATAATTGTCCCATTACAGAATGTGAGAACGACAGATGACAGTGGCATATCAGACGGTTGCAGTTCGGGCAGCGAGCGCGGAGCCAATTCGGGCGGTGCAGCATTTTTGGCCGTCGAGAAAAGCCTTCAGGTTCTGAGGGTAGCCGCAAGAAGGCTCCGCTCAGAATTAGCTCCTACTAGTAGAGCTATTCTCACTATGCATCAAGTTAGTTTAGTTATTTTAAATCCTATTCATCAGGTTTTTTTACTGTCCTTGAAGAACTTGACCGAGGTCTTATTTATGTTTAAATGATTAATAGCATGATTTCAAATCTAAAACCTCTGTTATTCGTTACAAACCACACCCAGCCAAGCATGGCACCTGACCTCTGTAAACAAAGTGGGGTTTAAGTGAAAGTGGATGCAAATGCATTTGTGAGGGTTTAGATAGAAGCGTGAAAGTGTGCCCGATTAGGTCTTGCCAATCCATTAAGTAATCAAAAATGAGCTGCTTCACATTTTGTATAACGTTTTGTTTCATAGGTTTGCAAAGACGGGTCGGGACGTGTGTAATAATTTCCCAAGAATTGTTTTCATGAATAGAATACCGCTTTTAAGCTTAAATCCTTATGAAAATAAAATTCAGTTGCCAAAATGACAAGAAGACTAGGAATACGCTAGTTAGTGGTAGTGTTACTTAAATTTACTAACAATTACTGTCATCTACTACATACCAAACTTAATGTTTATTAAGTCAATGCTTATTAAGTTAATGCTATTATTGCTTATTAGGCCACCTGTATACCAATTTCATTTGACTTTTTATGTAGTACATTTTATATCTCATCGGTGTATTTTGCAGCGTATGGAAGAAGCGGAACGAGAAGTTGCTACGCTGTTAGCAGCGATTGGAGCGGCCGGTCAGCTAGGCCTGGGAGGTTTTTCTGACGTCGGAACTGGCGCCGTTTCTAAGGCCCGCTCAACACCTGAGGATCCTAATCCCACTCCGGATGGAAATGGTGATTATCTTAATAATATTATGATAAACAAAAATAAAATAAGCAGAAAAATAAATATTTTAATACCTAATACTAATATTTAAAACAAAAGCATAACCTTTCTAATTTTGCTAGGCCATAAGACCTATCCCTGGGACTCATCCAAGAGTTTTAGCACTGATCAACTAAGGTAATATGTTAAAAATAACCCTCCCAAAAATAACTCGTACCTTAAAAATAACTCCCTTCTGCCTCTATGGCCATCCAAAACGGATATCGAATGGGCTAAAGTGCCGCAGGCATAAATGGAGATAAGAAATGAAGCAAGCCATCACAATTTGGTACCACAGGCATGAGTAGTCTGGGTGGGAGATGCCGTTAATGACGCCTGTAGGGTCTAGCTGTAAGACGTTAGGTTCTAGTTAAATAATGTAATACTACTAAACAATGTATAGAAGCAGTTGATAACTACCATAGCTACCAAGTATCCATAGCCATCTTGTTTTTTACTATAATTATTATTAACAGCATTTATGCATTTATTATGAAAACTAGTGCTAATATAAAAAGTATAGGTAAATATTAAAAAATACTGAAATTAAAATTAATATTAAATGTCTTAATGGAATGTTTAAGAATTTAAATATTAGTGCGACTTCCTCATCACTTGATTTGGTAAACTAATCCAAGTATTAACCACTGCTTCACAAAAAGTTAGTCTTCAACTCCACTTCACGATATAATTTAAAACAATAACCACGAAGATGCACGAAGTTTTTGTTAAGTGTTTATACGAAAGCTGCTTACAGTTGTACTAGCTGCTCAAAATCTTGAAGGTCTCAATAAGATTACCTCTGTTACCTATTTTCCAATGTTAGTAAACCCAGAATGGCGATCTTTATAAGTGAATTTATCGCCGTGAAATTGAATGGTTTATCTTTTTGAGTCAAATCTGTCATAGTAATAGTGCTTGTATTTGTTTTATTAGGTTGGTGGTTGTGGCGCATAGCTCGCGGCGCTTTGCCGCTCCAGTTGGCCCTTCTGGCACTATTCTGCGCCGCTTGGTTGCTCGAACCGCGCTGCTGCGACTCGCTCAACTCACTGCATTCCTCACTCGCTCCGCATCTACGCTACGTGCGTGGACCGCCGCCAATATGAAGGGCGCCCGCGAGCGAATCGCTGCTGAGCACGGCGATGGTGTTCGTACCTAATGAGATCCGCAAGGAGCCGTCCTCGTTTTTTAATTGAGGTTACTCTGTATTTTTGAGGTGACAATGTGTGTCTTATTTACTTTTAAGTCCTTTTAATTTTTATTTTTTTAAATGTTAATTGGGCTGACTGTGGGACCGCTACTTCAGACTATAGGTGATCGAGTCCTTATTGAGTAAAGGACTAGGAGGATCAGATCATTAGTCAACCGAAGACAAATTTAGGTGAACTGGGAAGCCGATAGGTTATTTTTCACTCCCAATCAAACGTCTATGCTAATAACCTGCTTGAAAACTGTCATACTGTTATAGGGGGTATTATAAGCAATAATATATAACCTATAATATAAGCAGGTTTGCAGTTTTTTTAATAATTGATGAGGAAGCTGCGATTATTTAATATTTTTTTAAGTGTTTAATTTTAGGTATCTTGTTCACAAGTAGATTTCTAGGATAAGACTTTAATGGCTTTCCACGGGACACTACTTTAATGTTCGATATAATATATTTTGGATACATATACATATATTTCATTGTGTATGAATAGTCTTTATAAAGTTAAAGCAACTCTAATATTTGAGGTTCACACAAAGCATGCATCCTAAAAAGCAAACAGACATGTTTATTTATAATTAATAGAATTTATCAATCGTAAACTGCTGGAAAAAAACAGACCGCAGAACTACCTTATTGCATTAATTGACATTATCAGGGTAACTTTATCTTAAAGTAATTTAATATACAAAATAAATGCATAAACTGAGCTAAAAAGTTAATTTATCAGACAACGGTAGGAATTTAATGTTGTAATTTTCAAACTGGACAAATAAACTAACGGTACAATTATCGCCTAATAATTAACAATCTATATAAAAGTGTAATTTATTTGCATTTTATTAGAATGTAAATCATAAGGATAAAAAGTCTTATAATTAGTATAGATAGGTATCTATGGATTTATTAAGATAAGAGTTGATTGAGAGCGACAAATAATAAATACTGTTTGTCTGTAGCCAGATACTTTTGCAAATATTTTTAATTGAGTTGTGACTTAGATCCACGTAAGAATTTTAGGATAGTAAATTATAGGGTAGGTAA
This sequence comes from Neomicropteryx cornuta, assembly GCA_020383195.1. Lineage (NCBI taxonomy): Eukaryota > Metazoa > Arthropoda > Insecta > Lepidoptera > Micropterigidae > Neomicropteryx > Neomicropteryx cornuta. The sequence goes on from JAHKQU010000028.1 coordinate 3,074,526, forward strand.
CAACCATTTGCCATTTATATTTATATGAAATTACCATAAGGTATGTATGACACACTTTTTTTTATATATAGTATGATTTTTTTCATGCGTTATTTTGTGCAAATTCGGTGAAATTTTGATCCGATTCCATAATATACTGATTTTATAAATCAGATGCGATTGTTTAAATGTACCTGTATTTAGGAAGAAATTTAATATTCATCACTAACTTATATAATGTAGTGATAGAGACATCCAATTACCTCCACATATGTTTCACCGAGGCTGGATTGATTAAATTGTATCCAATTTAAAAAGTTTATCAATGTTATCTATTATTTTTGTTTATGAATTCATAAAATTATTTTACATCTACTGCAAATATTTGCACGCCTGCGCAGAATTGGGTTTATTCGTGCTGTTTGAAGGTGGCATCCTGTACAAAACTGTATTCAAATGGTTTTTGAGCTCGTTTTATTATCATAGTTCACAGAATGAAAACAATATTTATTATGCATCCAATTATACGCAATTTCATGCAGACTATTTTTACCCTAGGAATATTTTACGAAAAACCAGAAAATTTTGCCATGCCATAATTATCATTATACTGGTATATATTACTCCCAATTGAAGTATTTATTTCAATTTAAACCTGCTTACCAAAAATGAATGCAAAGTCAACAATATTGTTCTAAAAGGCGATAAACAAGACACTATTTTGCAAAATAGTCTTGTCGCCATACCGTCATATGTAAAAAATGTGACTGCTTTGGTGCTAGGACCATTGTTACTTACAAACGATTTGAGTTTGCATAAAAGTATACAAAAATTACTTAAAAATGACTACAATGCATAATTTGCATAGGGTGTCGTAGAGTATTTTATTTATGGTGTATTTATGTTTAAAGTGATTTCAATTTTTAAATAATTCTGGTAATAAATTTACAAACATATTTTTGAATGATTACTTTCTATAATAATTTAAATGAAACAACTGTAACAGTGCCTTGGAATAGGATTTAAAAGCTTTCTAGGATACTGTTTATAAATAAATAAAAGTTTATTTATAAATAAATAAACTGTTAGCCTCTTTATTTAATAAAGCATGTTCCTTGTAAGTGAATAATTAATATACTGTCATAGGTATTTGTAATTGTGACTGTTTTTGAAGTATATTGTATGCCTTATTTTATTCAAGAAATTAGAGTAAATAAGGGTGACCTTTGTGGAGTATTTTATTTTTGGTGTATGATTATTTTAATAGGGGGTGTACGACAGCCAATTGTAAACGTAAGTTCCTTTAAATTAGTGTGGTCATGCGGGATGGCGATTTTTGCAGTGTTAGTCACTAAATATAATCAAAGCTTATTTTGAAATATTATTTTCTCTAAAGCGCCCGAATGCTCGCTCCTCAGACCTAACTTGTTTAAGCGATCTACCGTTCGCAATTTGGCTCTCTTAATAATATAATACATTGAAATAAAAAAAGGAAATGCTTTTATTTATGTGCTAAGTCTATTTTACGCTTGAAGCACTACTGGCATAACGAATTAAAATTATATAAAAACCTATAATCAGTAAATAAAACTTTTGAAGGCTATTTATTATCACATGGCTTGTTTTATCAGACGAGGCGTTTTTAAATGCAGTTCCGACTGTCTTGTTGTCTTTATGATGTGAGAGGCCATTCATTACATGCAGGCAACATATTTTGATGACTAAGTACTTATGATTATTTTGAGATCCTGAGGATATGTACAATTTAGAGCTTATTATAACAAACAAATCAATACCACAAATACAAACAATTTTGAGTTCATTTTGAAATAAATAAATAAAATACAAATTCTTGTTTATAATTTGTTACCGAATTTTCCTTCAGTTTTTTTTACAGCTACTTCGAGGTCGAAGCTGAAACTCTTCGGGGTTAGGAAAGGTAGCTTCGTATCCTAAACCATATTTCATAAATTGATTATTAAATTTGGTTGATTGCAACAAACTGGAAATATTTATGCCATTATTAGACACAAATATGGTATGTGAGTTGGTAGGTGGTTAAATAACTACTTTCATAAAACCTTTCAAACATCAAACAACAATACATTTTCTGTATGATGCTGGATTAGTTCAAACCTTTAACGGAGGTATAAATTAATTAAAAAGGTAAATGCGTAAATCCTAGCCTCTATTAGGAAATACTTTGAAAGAAACTGGGTTTAAAAAAGATATCATGTAAAGTAAAAAACAATATTAATTATACTTCATACAAGAGTATGATTAATACATTATATATACGCATACATAAAAACAACAAGATATGTGAAGCAATGACCACTGCTGCAGGCAAAAAAAATATAGAAATGGGCCATTTTCATTTTTGAGTGGTTATTTCCATTACTTTTGTATAAATGATGTTATGGATTAGAATGATGTATAATTTAAATCAATTTTTTTTTTGGGTGTTTTCGTCGAAACACCCAATATGGCAAACTTTTTAATAATAACTTGATACCAGCCGATAGTGTCAAAATTGGAAGGGTTTGTGCAACCACAGTCCAGGCAAAGGTCAAGTTAGTAGGTATGTATTGTAAGAATTGGTCTCCTGGATGTATTATCAAACAATACGGTATAATTTAGTAGGTATTAAAAAAATAACAATAAAATTAAGGCCAGTAATCTTGTTTTTTGACCCTTTTTTGAATTTCTTCAATCTATTTTGACCCAGCATATAAATACAATCGTAGATTCACAAAGTGGAAACGTGAACTAAGGTTAAAAATAAAAATATAACTACATATTCAACTGCATACAAAAATGTCAGTAAATTACCGAATTAGTTGAAAAATAAAATCAGTAAGGTGTTGAAATTCAAAGTAACTAAGTATCATTCAAATTTTAGAAAGAAATAAATTATCGTATGGATTTATCTTTAACAATCCACTGAATCCCTAGCGTAGCGTAGTGCTGCTAGTTTGATAAAATTTCACAGCAGATGCAGGTATTTTTCCTAAATAAAAATCACCTGTTTACATGCCATTGTCGGCCATTTTGTGGTCTGGAGCCATGCGTCGATATTCAGAATAATAATAATAATAATATTTATTTATTCTTTTCTGAATACATGCCTTACAAATATGTTAATTTCATTATACCTATTAATCATTTTACAATAACAGGTAATTAATCAGGCTTAATCAATCAGGTTCAGGTTTAATTAATCAGGTTACAAGATAAATATACATTTAAATACAATACAATAAATACATACAATACAATACAATACATTACATTACATTTACAATAAATATTAAGCATCGATATTATTTTTGTAATATTTCAATTATGCATTATATATAGATAAGGCTGTGTGATAAATGTTTATTTATTTTTACGTTACTTTTATTTTTATCGTTTTACGTGGTGAACATTTACATTTTACTTTGTTTGACTTGTGCAAAATTATACCTAAAAGCGCGATATGTACTTGCTGACCCTTAGCCCTTAGTGACAATAATAAAAGAGAAATCGTGCTTCAGACACATTCCTGTCTAATTAATATCGTAAGGTAGGAAAAAACCCAGAGTCAAATGGTTTCAGAATAAATTATTTTCGTTTCGGTGATAACGCGAAAAGTAATTAATATCGGTACGGCAGTTCCGTGTACAATTAGCGGAGAGATTCCAACCCTAATGGAATAGTAGATTATATAAATTCCAATACAATAAAAGATTTTCGGAACGCATTTGTTGTATTATTACCAAACCAGATAATAAATTCACTATCTATGAATATTGTATGTTATGAAATATTTTGTAATACGGTAATGTTCTATATATATTATATAATCACATATCCTTTTAATATAATCATCGTAATCACATATCCATTATTTTTATATTTTTTGTTAAAATATCCTTTCCTTATTTCTTTTAATTAGATGGTTACAAAATATTTGACAATATTTTACACTAAAGATGACATGTGAGAGTTAAAAATGCATTTTTATGCATTCTACCAAACCGTCATATATGGGGTAACCAAAGTAGTAATTTATTTTTCAGATATTTCAAAAGAATAACTATAATATTTGTCATCGCGTATTATTTTCATCCATTGTCCAAAGCAGTTCAAAACAATATACATAAGATATTGGTTGTGTTTTCCGTTGCTCGTCATATTAAATATTAAATATAAAGTAAATGCGAAATAATAAAAATGAATCGGCGCAGAGGTCTCGCCGAAAGACTCATTTCTTCAAAAACACGCCTGGCACTGGGGGGGTACATTTTGTCTTCGTCAACTTCGGCGGTAGCGCGGTACAATAGTTTGTACCTGGGCTGGCGGTTAAAAGGTTAAATGTATTTTTTCTTAAATATTTATCGAGAGTAAATAAAAAGACAATATGTGATTTGAGGAAAGTATGTGTGAATATTCTAGAGCTGTGGGGAGTTACTCTTCTCTTTCCCTCCCTGCCTTTTCTTAACTGTTCCATTCACCAGCATCTTCTTCCTCAAAAACACGTTTTCCTTCCCATATCATAATTTTGATATAAAAAATCAACTTTATCAAAAAAACAGCAGCTATTTGTCACCCTTCTTTTTTCTCCAGTTATTCAAAATCAGAAACTTTGTTTACTTTTTGGGCTGCGGACACTGCAATTCGGCACTTCACCTGTTGAATATCATCTATCAGAAGTACATAAAGCATAAATGGTCGGTAAACTGTATCGCGCTTATGTCAATGTTCGACAAGTTAGTAGTCTAATTAATTTGATGTACTGTAGCTTGTTACCTTGGGCGCACAGAATAACCAAGGAGATTGACGCAACGAAATGAGTATTTTATTGTCTTGATGTTTTGATGAGGAGCGGAAGTTAGAAAATAGGAAGAGAATGAATGTCGGTACTCACTGTTGATGATCGGATCCCCTTGGCAGCTCCACAATGTCGATTTTCATTTGGCTGGCACTTAACTTCACCAAATTTAACTTGCGATGCAGTAGCAAACAATGAACGGCTGCTACGTTGAACGGCATGGGTTATAATATATTAGCATAGATCACAATGGTCCAAGGAGAACACATAACGTGATGGCGACGAGGCGATTTTGAATACTCTCGAACTTCCCTCAAATGTCAGTACCCAGGAAGAGAATGAATGTCGGTACTCACTGTTGATGATCGGATCCCCTTGGCAGCTCCACAATGTCGATTTTCATTTGGCTGGCACTTAACTTCACCAAATTTAACTTGCGATGCAGTAGCAAACAATGAACGGCTGCTACGTTGAACAGCATGGGTTATAATATATTAGCATAGATCACAATGGTCCAAGGAGAACACATAACGTGCGCGTGATGGCGACGAGGCGATTTTGAATACTCTCGAACTTCCCTCAAATGTCAGTACCCACTTTTCTCAATAAAACTGTCTCGGTGCATTTCCAGTACACCGACAAGGTATCAGGATAGTAAAAAATAGAAGAAGTGTTTGTACGGGATCTAAAAGCCTGCGGATATTATTTTAATAGGATAAAGGAAAATAACTGAAATCTCACATGGACTCTTCACTGGCACGAACATCCACATATGCAATCGCTTTTCATGGTAGCAAATGCTCTAGAAAGTTATTAACAATGCATGAAGATGGAGCTTATAATTTCAACATTTTTGGAAGAAAAGGAAAAATGAATATCTTAACACACTTCAGCAATGCGCTAAATGGAATAAATCAAAGCCAAACATTAATATTGTTGATGCATGTTATAATTGAAAGTAACAGACCCTCCATAAAATGGAGTATTTGTAGAGTAGTATTGCATCCTGGATAGGATGATATTGTCCGGGTAGTTAACCTAGGCACTGCTCAAGGGACTCTCATTTAGCCTATTGTGAAACTGCCCTCTGCCAGTGTTTGAATAAATCATATCTTCAACTATGTAATTTTTGTATGTTTTTATTTCCAATTTTTTGGGCAACTTTTCTAATTTTTCTTTACCTAAAAACTATCTTCAAACTATTACAAACATGAAAAAAAAATAACCAAATCACCCCAGTAGTTTCTGAGTTTCAGACAGGCACACTTTCATTTTTCTATATATCATCGGTTTGGAGCATAAAGTCCATTAACTAACAAAAAGAAAATGTTACAGATATCACTCAATTTTTGTAAGTGCGTTGGAGTACAATAAATATAATAATGAAAAACTATTGTACATAATATGTACATATATGACTTTATGCTCCAAACCGACGCGATATGTGTATCCTATTAAGTGCCACAGCCTGTATGGACGCTCGCTACCATCTATAATTAGGATGCCATGGCGTCTATATACGTGATAGTGTCCAAAGCGTTTATTTTTGCCTATTTTTATTTATTTTTTTTCACAACCGTGTAAGAAAGAAATTGTTAAGATGTTTTTAAAATGCCAACTTTGACCATTTATAATAAATATATAATAACTACATATGATAACCAAAATTAGTGCAGTTTATTGGTAATTTCATGAAGATAAGAGGGTAGCAAAACTATTCCTAAAGGATGTAAAACGCCTTCAAAACAATTTTTCAAATGAATCGATGAGTTTCTGCATTATTACTTTATATAGTATGCAGGTGTCCCAAGGTCAATCCCAATAAAAAAACAGCTAATAGGTCCTACGATTCCTAGTGTTATTTGTTAAGAAACTATATCAAAATTCATTATGGTATTCGAGAAAAAAAATGTTGAAGTTTCTATTCTAAATCATGTAAAATAGATATTTTTCAATGGCTCCTCCCTCGGATAACTACGTCACTGGGTCACTAGGCCGCGGTCAGTCAAGATCGAGGTTAATGACCTGCCGCGTTGTTCGAAACGCCCTATTAGGGCGGAGCTAAATGATTGCTGTCAGATGCCACTGGTCAAACAGAGGTCGGTCTAAGAAGAAGGGGTAACTCGTTTCCCCTTCTCTGGGGTTGTAAGAGGAATGCTATTGGTAGACAGATAATATTGATTTATCGATTGATAAGATCGATTTACACCAATTTTATTACAAAAATAATAAATTTGGTGATAAAAATTTTTTGCATTTTGTTACATAATTTCTTACTCTTAATAGGGAACATAAACACCCCATAAAGTTTGTGGGATTGGTCTTGGGACAACCTGTATATTGCTTGAGACTTGACGGTCGCTCCTTTTTTTTTTGGCACTTGATATTTGTATCACTATGTATAATCTATCTCAGCGGTTCCCAATGTTGACAGGCCTCCGACCCATAGAACAAAAGTTTCCAATCTTGGGACCCACCTTTTAGTTCACGACATCTTTCATTCGCCGTGCTGTCGCCGACTGAGCTGTCAGTATAGCCATCCCAAAGCGTTTGGACAGGGCCAGTGCCATACACTCCGAGCGCTTATCTTACATACTTTACATTCGAGCGCTTTAGTATTTTTTTCAAATTATTATTATTTTATACAATATTTTCCGTAACTTAAGTTAATTTCAATTTTTAGGAATTATAAATAACTGAATGAAATATCAAATTTAACACTTCCTATTTTTTGAAATTCATATATACAGTGGCAAATTATGGGTCGCGACCCATAATTTGGGAAGTAATGATCTATCTCGCATCTATTTAATTATCTTCTGCTGACAACATATTTAAAAATATTTTTAATCTCTTATCGCGATTTAGTTCTAAGATCTGTCAAAATTCCATTTTACTTCCTTCCTACGCTGTGAAAAAGGAACTCTCTTCTGTCAACTACTCAAAATGTGAAAGTGCTGTGTGTAATATTAAAATTCTACAGTGAGCTCAGCGACTGAAATTTAGTTATTGAGACCACGGAAGCATTCTCAATATCATTCCTCGCACTGCAGAAAATTGTGAGTCTGTAGCAACCTAAATTTCTTTATTAATAAACCTGTCCAGGCTACAAGTTCATAGGCTGATTGTTGAGAATTTGCATTTGGTATTTTTATCCTTGCATAAATTACGGGATACAGGATTTAAAATAGACAAAACATGTTTTATTCTTATTATGTACAAAACCATTTTATTTTCCTCATAAAACAAAATATTATTATAATCATATCGTTATTATTCTTGTACAGTACATTTGTGAAACCCAACTTTTCATATTTACTTGGGGACACTTAAGACTAAATCGCTAACGAATTTACTTGAAATCGATAATAACAAATATAGACAACTCATAAATAAAAAGGATCAATTATTGGTGCATTTAAAATATTTTTTTTAAACAAAATAACTCATCAAATTGCCTTGTTAAAAAAAAATGTGAATTTAATTTAAAATAAGAGCAAGTTTATTTATTGTTCTTGATAAGCAGCTGCCTCACTCTTAAAATTAGAAAATGTGATGGCAAAAACCAAAATAGGCATATGCTTACCTATAATTTAAACAAAACTAATGTTATTAGTGGAAATATAACTTATGACATAACTTATGTTGAAAAAATCTGAACAAAATATGTGATTCTTGTTTTATACACTTTTTAAAATAATATCTAGGATCTGTCAATAACAATAAAAAGAAATCCCAGCATAATTTAATCACTTTAATACACTTATACATATTAAACTATATTGATAAGACCATTTTTCAATTATTAAAAGTTTTAGCTTTATGACGTCGCACAGATCCGATTGATAAATTATGGCAACATAACTAAATAAACACAACATCAAAGTGATCAAATTATGCAAAAAAAAAACTTCTGTTTCTACGATTTGTAACATTTTATGGCTTAAATAAAAATATCTACTTATAGAATATCTACGAGGAAAAAAACATTTGATTGTAGTTACATTGACTATACAAATGTGATTTATTTTTCAAAGTTTTTGCTATTATTATACACTTAGAAAAACCACAAGACTCTGTTAATTAGGCTACAGTTTTGCTTTGCAAATGAGAACATATCTCTCGTATATAATATATAATTCTGTATATATTATTACCTATTGCTATTCAAATGATGAATACTATGATGGATGCCTTTTGGACGATCCATAAAATCTTAGAAAACTAGTAATTATCTTTCACTAAAAAGAATATAATGTAAAATTAGATAAGTGCATGTTTCCATACCATAGTGTGCCTCGGAAAAGCGATGTGATTTGATCCAAGAACATATTCCAATATACAGCACGTGGCAGATCACAAAACCTGCCTTGAAATTATAATGGAACTAACTCTTTGACTCACTTCATTAACGCTCCAACTTAAAAATCGTTACAATGAAAAAAGGTGTATATTTACAAATTTAGAAACTCTCACAATGGGAATATGCTAATAAAAATGTATAAAGAAATTTGACCTTAAATTCGGGGTGCCAATAAATGCATTACTATACATCGTATCCTAAGACCATTCTCGATAAAAAAAACCAGTTAATTGGCGCTGCTACTTCAAATCTGATTAAATTTGTATAAATAAAAATATTATGGTTTCCGAGATAATAAATGTAATCTTTAACGTGATAATATTAAACTTCTATTGTAATGTACAACAGCTGATCATTGTGCTCAAGACGCCTAGGTCATTAACGGATCGTATGCAACTCGACCAAGGTTATGAGATATCGATTGCGCGTCATCACACCAAAGACAATTCATACTAGCGCTTTGATAAAAGTAATAAATTCGGGGATGAATTATTTCCGCATTTTTTTAATATAATTTCTTACTCATAATAAGGAATATAAACACAGAACTAACTCAATGGGACTTTAATGCGTATTATACAGGTTTAAAGGGGAACAGTATCCGGGAGAATAACAAGTATTAAATATAATAAAGATTGATTAATCCTAAAAGATTTTTAAAATTATATTTAAACAATAATTAAATATTAAAAGCGATCTAAAATCATATTCTTGCCGAAATGTTTATTATTTGCTCCTACATAATAAATGCACCAGTGTTTATTTTTTCTCTAAAGGGACAAACAAGGCTTATGAAAAAAAAAACAAAGATTTTGACTGAAAAATATTTCTTATTTTTTCATAAAAATAACTAATAACGTTAACTAATAAAAAATTATATTATACCGTTTTTGTTTTTTTTTATTTCGGATTCCAGTATTCTGATTTTTTTCTAAAGCAATCAAGCTTTGGTTTTAATAGTTCGGAAGAAAGAAACTCCCCAGGGGGAGTTTGAGGGGCGGCACTATTGATGCCGCTTCTCAAACTTAATTACAGTGACATCATTAAGTGCAAGAACATCCTGTAAAAGTCTGAACAAAAACTTGTTTTAAGTTCAGCAAACGTGGTTTAATAACATCCAATTATTTAAGTTAAGTTTTGTTGAAAATTCTCTATCCATTCTAACGTTAATAACCTTAGAGATATGTATAATTTTTATTTTATTAAGCGGTGTGTTTGATGGGAACTTTTCTCCAACATCGACTAAAGCCATAATCGATAGTTAAAACATAATTATTATCTATTTGCGAAAATATCTCATTTTTGAAGTAGCCCTTTCCTCTGGAGACGTTTTACTATATCAGTTAATTCAAAGCATCGGTCAAAGAGAATCAAAGAGCTGGTTTGCAGACTCACAGGATAATTAGAATCAGAGTGTTGTATTTTCAATAGAGTGAAGATTGACAGGTCAAAGAAGGATGTTGCCTTCTTGCTTTTAACTGTCATACTTCCCCATTCTTCATTTTGAATGAAAAGGTTACCTTTGTAATTAAAATATACAAAAAATGTTTTCATGCCTAGTCACTAGATAGAACATTTAACCTTTAGCTTGCTCAACTTAGTATTTTCATAATTTATAAAAAAAAACACATCAAAGAATACCTTTTTTTCTTTTACATGATTAAATAAATGTTCTAATTTTCTGTTTTTTTTTCTTTTTTCGTTTCCGATAGTTCAAACAGATTACTATAGAATAACAGTATGCAAAAAGCAAATGAGAAAACATTTATGATTGATAGTGTAAATTTCTTAAAATGTTATTTGCTTTCAAAATTATTATGGTATAGTTAAAAAAAAAAAACCACCAACCTTGAATAAGTTTTCAATTTACAAGAATTATAATACGTTTTTTATGTTTATTACCACAAAGCGGTCACTGAAATAGTGTGTTTATATTGATTCAACAATGTACTTTAATGGAATACCAGGGCTATCGGATCCGGAGAAAAGGGTCGTTTAGCTCGTCAAGAGGGCAATGTTGATTTCCTTTACCATCTTAACCCTATGCAGCATCTTTGCGAGGGCGTCTTTGGCCAGCGCCTGCGTCGAGTACCAGACGGGAGAGTCGGGTACGCACGAACGCTCCGGCAGCAGGTAGAAAACATCATTGCGCGTCTTCACACTCTCCGGGCTGCGGAAATAGAAAATAATTGTGCAATATTTTAAAAAGTTTTTTTTTAAATAAATAATATACTGTGCCCAAAGTACATATTATGATCAAAGGGAAAAGGGAAAGAGGAAGGAAATTACTAAAAGAGTTATATGCTCATTCGGGTATGCGACTTCTTTCTACCTTGATACCAAAAATTTTCAATGCTTTACCTTAGGCTATCAAGAGTGCCAAGCTTAATAAAAAAACCAAATTAGAGCAGAAAAAGTTTGTAGCGCTGAAGTGATCGAGTGGGTAATTAAAATTGTTATTGATTCACATAATTATTAATTAAATTGTTACTTAAGTTCCAATACAATACAATAATTCCAATTTGAGTTTCTGCCAGATGAGCCCTTCAGGCTCTGGCAGGACAAGATATATTTTGTTTGTATTGTTATCTCGTGAAAAATAAAAGTCACTTATGGTGGCATTGAACTGAACTGAACTGGGGTATAACTTGATGCGACAGCGATTACGCACTTGTTTCTAACAGCCGTGACACTGTATTTCTAAATCCTTTCATAGTTCTAGCAGGATAGTCGAAATCTCCCAAAAAATTGGATCCAAAATAGCTCTAAAATATCAAGGCAGTTACTTAGACATCTCTACTTTATATGATCAGACAGGTCTCTAAAATTATTAGTAATCCGTTTTCGAAGGATAGTACACCATTAAACCATTTAACACTGCTATGCAGAATCTGGTTCCTCCTAAAAAAAATCACTGGGATTTCTTCAGTTTCCTGGTGTTATAACTCTCTCCAACTTCCATTCACTGCAGTTATGTCATCTAACATCAAGGATCTATTGGTGGAGCAGCCAACTTGGGACTTGTTATCAAAATTAGATTTGAAACTAAAGGGTTCATAGCAATTCATAGGCAAATATAGAAACAAAGCTGCTTTTTTTTTTATCTAGGCAAGGTATTCTGAAACCAGAGGGGCATATCCTAATATGAGCTATGACATGAATAATGAATGCTAAGGGGTGTTCTACAAAAGTACAGTGAAAGCACAGTGAAATTAAAACACATTCTTTTCATACAACACTAGTCAACACTAGTCAACAGATGCCTGAAAATTCAAAAATTTAAATAAATAACCGCAATAATGTACATGCTTTTATTTTATTAGTTTTTATTACGAATAAAATATGTATTTTTTATCAACCAATGAATCCTAACTTAAACATTTTAGTGGAGCTGGAATTAGTTTTTTCTCTCCTGGAAAATTAGCTTTTTGGAAATGTGTTGTTGACAAAGAAAGAAAGAAAGTGATTATTTACGAATGTGAGTGCTTGTTTCGACTCACAGCAGAATTTCTATTGTAATATTTGTAAGCAATATAGCAAGTTGATTGCTTTTGTAGTAAGAATTTGCAAGCAGTTTAGTAACGTTAAGGTTATTATTTTGCGCTTTCTCTCGAGTTCAGGTAAAAAGGTTATTTTTACAATTAGTGGATTATTTCACTGCAATATATTTTTTTTGCAAATCTTAGGTAAGTTGGATTTTTATGCACCCGTTAACCTCGCATCAGTAAGATCGCATTTGCTCTTTTATCCAGCAGCCCGTCACACTAACTTACGTCGACTTACTAATAGTAGTGTGAGGCAGAATGCACTTTCGGGCCGCAGATATTTTTAGCATTTCTGTGGCAGTTGCGTATGAATTTTCCTCTTGCTTCCGAAATTTTAATTAAATAAATAAATAGCAGACAGTTTTAGAGCTCAATTATACAACAATCAACAATTATCAACAATCTATTTGACTGGTGGCGAATATGAAGAGGATAGAGCCAGATCAAAGTTACCCAGTAATTATGTAAGTAGATCTGTGGAGGAAGTTTTCCAGGCGGTACCAGGAATTTAAGAGAGGTACATTCTAGGACTCACCACTTTGAAAGATAAAACTCGTACAGTTTGACAGGACACCTGAGGGGATTCTCCTCATTTTCCTGTTGCTCGTAAACTTTCTTTTTACGGGAATTCGCATCTGTAAAATTAAAATAATATTAATGTTGTAAAAAAAATGAATAGTAAAAATAAATTTTTAAAGAAAAGTTTTTGCCATCGGGCTTAACCAACATGTAAATTTCAATTCCGTAGGATAAGAGGAAGTGATTCTTATTCAGCTTGCAAGATTTGGATTTAAACCGACTAACAAACATTGCAAGCTAAATAAAAGCTTGTAAAAAATAAGGAAATGGTTTATTGGTGATTTTAATGATCGAAATGAGAATTTTTATTATATGAAATTATTCGAGTCTTGTTTGCAACTTTGTTGGCACATTGAAATTAAATGTATTTCACATGCCATTTGCTTCTTTAATGATTCGAATCTCTAAGCGTTCTTAAATGTTTTATTTAGACAATGTTAATATATTTTTTTTTTAATTAGAGTAATGCACCATATACAACCCCACGAAGGCTTTATTATTAGGCTTATATTAGAAGGAATTATATTATCATCTAGCATACTATAGGAATCTGTGTTTAGATTTATGTAGTACTAGGTTTTTTTCTCTCTTCGTATGTTAATGTAAATTACTATGTAAATCTGTAGATATTTTAAAATTAAATATTCCTACCAAGCGCTGACTGCGGTGGATAGAAGCGTAGCAGAACGTTGCGAGACCCTGGCATCTTGGCGGCACCTGGACTGTTAGGGTTCCGTTTCCAATGCTTCATTATGTGAGAGAAGGATAGCTGCATGTGCTCTTCTACCGTCTGCAATTAGAAATGCGTGCCGGTGAGCTGCATTGTTTTAACGGCGGTACAAATAGTACTCTGGTGATAGGCATGTTTTTATAACATGGTAGCAGAGAAAATTATTGATTATTTGTAAAAATTCAAATAAAATCGTTGTATCGCCGAAAAAAAAAAAAAACATTTGAGTACAGGGAGGTACCTGTTGGCTTTTTTTAACATGTTTTTAGTAATATGATTTTTGTTTTGTATAACTAAACAAGTTTAATCAATTTACTATATGTCTATTTCTAAAAGATTCAAATCCCAATTTATCTCTTATCTATCGTAGAATATCGAAAGAGAAAATGCATTTGACAACACAAAGATTTTATTCAAAAACCACAAAGATGTTTTGACAATATTTTTCTAACGCACGGTGTGAGATCGGGCAGTGACCTCGAGCCCGCGTGGCTCCCGAAGTCCTTCGAAGAAAAACAATTTTTTTTAGTAATATAATTATTTTAATATGATTCTTTTTTCAAATTATTTTTTTTTGTGAGACTGGTATAGTTGTTGATATAGATCAACCCCCTAAAAGGATATCTGTGAATATAATACACATGTATATTTATTATATTACTTTTTTTATAATATATGTAATAATATAATATCTGATCATCAGGTATTTTTATTTAATAAATTTTTGGAAAAATTGCCCAAAAATTTTTTATTTTTTTTTTATCCTATGGCTTGTATGTCAGAGAGCTATTAATTTATTTGAATGGCTTGCAGGAAATTGAGAACAGCTATGGTATCTCCAGCATCTTGGACAAATTTATTAAACACCCAGAATAAAGTGGGTAAAAATTTAAGATGGGGCAGTAAGAGCAAGGCGGCTTCGAGAACCGTTATAGCTCATAGAAAACGTTGAGAGACCTTCCCTGACTGCAAAAGAAATAGCAAAAACCATTTAACTAATTTGAATGAAAGCCTAAATTTTCACTCTATCGTTATAGGAGGCTGCGGCGACTCTACAGATTTCAATAAAATATCAAACCTACACATCTAAATCATTGCAAGAGGCTACACATCTAAATCATTGCAAGAGGCTACAGAAGTCTCGAGTAAAAGGTACAGCTCTTATGTAAATAAGCTACAATCCGGTACAAGTCCTCCCAATGTCCGATAATGCCGTCGACCAAAAGCTTATCTCCGGGGTTAAACAATTTATAATAACGTATGTTGTACTTTAATAACATCGAAAATAACACTTCATAACAAAAACCAAAATTGAATGAATTGTTATCGAATTGTCACTCACCACCAGGTTGAAGTGTTTGGTGTTGAAGAACATAAGGGTAGAAAGCAGAACATGCGGGGAATGAGCACCCAGCTGTTTGCTTTCCCATAAATGCTCCTCCTCCACACGGGTTACAATGTATTCTGCAAAGAAAAAAAAATACATTTGAAAGGTAGATATTTTTTTCTCGATCTAAGCATAACACTGGTTTCAAAGTAACTGTCAACGTTTGCGTCCTGACAGAATAAATTACAACACTTGCATTACTTGACATATAAAAAAAACTGCTGTGGGCAGTTAAAAACATTTAAATCTTTATGTCTGCCCAATAAGGATTAGCCATCGTTTATTAAACTATAACTATTTACAATATTATTACTTATTCTAAAAATTATTGGTATGCTGCTGGTGATTACCAGCGGGCAAGGGACCAGAACCATTGAAAACCGGTTTCCACTAAAAGGGAAGAGGGACAGTGCAAACAAAAGTGGTGCTGTTTCTAGGGGCGAAGAAGATATGCACAACGCAAACTTTATTTACGCAACTCCAGTAAGCTTCTCGGGAGGGGCGCCCGTCCTCGCCAAGACGGTCCATTTTGTCACCCAGCTTATCACGAACGTCTTAAAGGAAGCAAAATTTGTCGGAGAAGATACAAAGTCGGTGTAGCAGGCGGGTCTGGTCAAGGCTGTCCAAAAGTATGTCCCGTTTGTTGGTTAAGCAGTCGCAATTCCATACAATGTGTTCCACCGTCTGAACGTGTGACCACATATGCAACGCAACCGCATACGCGTTTGTTGTTACGCAAATCCGTATCTCCTCAGACTGTTTGGTTCGTCCATATTATGGTTATTAAAAGTATACTCAATTTTAAATCTGAAATGTCGTCAGCTGGAGGCAAATTCAATTTGATACTTCTGCCAACTTTATTTGCACATCTACCAGACCTACAGCAAAATACAGCCGTTTGTATCTGTCATTATAATTATTTATGACTATTGATCTACTCTTTCAAGTTCAAGTTTTTATATCCGAAAACATTTTTAATGTACAGGAAAGACATAATGTACATAGTCAGAACAGTACTTTGACATAGAAGAACAATTAAAAGTAGGTTCAAAAAGTACAAGTTAGATTTAAATACATTAAAATAATATAAATAGCTTTAACATAGGAATTAAAATTCACAAAAAAGGTGACTGGAATATTTATAGTGCTGCCCATGGCACATACAATATACAAAAGGAAGAACAACTATTTAGAGATCAGTAATAACTCAACATAAATGAAGAAGTAAAAATTAAAAACCCAATTTTTCACCCATTTTTCTTTGGTTAACTAGGTTTGAACCTGTTCAAAGGTAGACTACTTTGGTCATATTACCATGATAATGCTCGAGAAACTACGGAAACAAAATGGATTTTAAGCATGTACTGTGCACACACTTTCATATTTCATTTCAATTATTTCTTGGGTTTTCAAAATGTGCCCTGAAAATAAACTCACTTGCTATGATATTTTGATATAAGAAAACATTAAAATTTAATGAAATACTCACGAGAATCATTATACAGAACGGAGAACTTTCTCGCAACTTCATCCAGGCACTCAGTGAACTTTTCATAATAAGGATCCGTGAAGATATTATCAATGCGGCCATTTTCAAATAAATACTGTTGTATGCCTGTAAGACAAAAGATAATAAATATTAACAATGGAAACAAAGACTATCAAGTTATCACAGTAAACATCCACTTTATTTGTATATAAGTAATTTATTAAAAAGTTTAATTAAAAAAAACTCGATGTTGGCAGCAATCCTTCTATCATGAGATAATTAAGAGCAGCGGCAAACAGACTGTTTGAGATTAAGTACACATATTTCTAATGATAAATAACTACAATATTTAAACTCTGAGATGAGTAAGTGTTTGAGTATAGAGATTTATTTGGGAGTTGTGTCTTACCCAAAACGAGATAGTAGATAGTGTCGGGTGCGTATTCACTGCCATTAGGCTTGCGGACCTCTTTTACAAAGAGACACAGCGAATAGTTAAGCTCGTCTGCTGTCAGCTGAAGGATCTCCGATTTGAATGGCTTTCTTCTGATGGTGCTCTTTTCCATCTCTGTATTCTTCGTCATCACCCATTGCTTCCATGCGTTCACTCCAAATGTGTACTATGCAAAAAAAATATCAAAATATACAAAAAACTGGCCATTCTTATTTTATTTACTGAACCATCACAAATAATTAATCTTTAGTTCAGAGAAACCACAAAGAAATCGAAATTAATTTAATTACTCTGTCATAATATACAATTATTATTTTACCACATAGCATGGTTGATTTTATTGTATTAAACTGTACTTAGAAAACTAAGTACCGTAGACTAAGATAAGAAACAAGATTCACGCTGGACACTCATATAACTACAGAATTGCGAGACGTTATTCTGGCTGTATTTATTTATTTATTTGTTGACAGTATTTTAACATCAATTACATATAATGCAAAGTACTACCTAACTAGGCAATGCCCGTACTAAAGTAGACTTTACTAAAAGCATCGTTCTTATAAGCATAACCGTCACACTGCGCAACATACAATTACAATTATTTGAAATGAATTGTATGAAATAATACATAATATATAAATAATAATATGTTGTTTATATGTAATATATAAATAAAACTAAAAGTATAATAGGATTTATTACAGAACGTAGGAACAGTATAACTCAAAATAGATAAAAATAAAGTTTCAAGGCCTGTAAACACTTTATAATGTAAATAAACGGTTAATTATTTTTATACCTTCAAACACATATTGGCATCAGGTTTCTCTTGCGGTGGAGCAGGTGGTTCAGGCATCGCTGGCGCTGGGGTGGCGGGTGTGTCTCTCCTTCTCTTGCCACCACCCCTTCGGCCACCGGTGGCTGCTCCGCCTGGTGAGCCTCCCCTCTTACGGCCCCCTGTGGCCGCAGGAGTGCCGCGCATTGCGAGTGCGGCTGCCGCTGCACGCTGTTGCTCAGCTAATAGCTGCTGTTGGTGGTGATGGGTGTGTTGGTGCTGCAATATTATCAACAATATCAATAAATTTAATTTATCAGCAACTTTATATTATTATAACAATTACAGGATGGTTATTTTTTTAACATGACATTGTGAAAAATCTATAGAGATTTACGACTCCCGTATATTTGAATGAGACTTGTTTCAACACATTATCATAGGTAGTTCATCCATAGAAGTGGTTTACACACAGCTTTTATTTTTGTGACCGTTTAAATTATCATGGGCAATAATAACATCAAAATCCTACAGCGTTTCAATATCAATTTTTTCAATAAACCAAATTAATCTTAAACAGAATATTCAAAAGCCAAGATGAAGTTTATCATAATAGCTTAATTAAATATGACTTTTTCCCTAATACGGTGCCAAAACTTTAGTCCTTGAGTGTCAGGAAATTTTTGGAAATGAATTTTAATTTTGGAACATCCTCTCCATTCACCAGATCTGCCACATTATGACTTTATTTAATATATAATCAGAGTTTGCTAAAAGAAACCCATTTTGTATCTTAAAAAGATATAAAAAAAAAATAACCGAGTGCTTCAAAAGCCTTTTAAGTCTTCCAAAGACACCACCACAGAAATGATATATCTACCTATAATATAACATAATAAAACAGTGTAACTAATATTGCTTATACAATCTCGCTGACACTTGTACCAAGACGTAGAGTACATTGAAAGGACTAATATTACTATGGCAGAGTTTACTCAAATATGATTTATAATGGTGTTTTCTCTTTTGTTTTTTATAAAATACACATACATCTTTTAGCATACACAATATATGTATTAGATGTAGAATTTTATGATGAATATTTATCAACCTAATTACTTTATGACCAATAAAATATAATTAATGAAAGGGCAGCGTTTTTGATTTTTACCATACTGAAATATTTTTTATTTTGTAATCGGGTTTTGTTTTGTTCTAGGAATGCTATAATCAAACATTAGAAATGAGGAAAATACTGATATATTTTTTTTAATTATCGCATGGGCAATTCCCACTAACTCTCGATGGGGTTATTTACAAGACTGTCTGAGCCTTCAGCCTAGGCAGTAGAGTTGTAATGATAGAGGTACCTCATCTAAGCCAGTGACAACTGGAGTGATGGTGTTGGCTTGCATGGCAGACTCTAGATCCACGGCGGGCTCATCATATTCAGTAGCCATTTTGAGGGCCATCTGTAGCATGTCCTCACCAAATGCATTATTGTTGTGGCCATGACTGGTCTCCAGACCGCCGCCATCTGCTGGACTGAAGCCATCATCTACAACCGAGATTATTTTGTAATATTTTATAATAAACATAATAATGAATAAATTCAATCACACTACTATTTTTAGATACATGCCAAATAAAAAAGCACATGAAATAATATAGACTCCAGCACAAATTGAACCTGCACCTCAATGGAATATAAATCAGTTAACACATTTTATGCCACGAACCTTTATATTGACCCGAAAACTTTTCTAAGTTCGATACGAATATTGAATGTTAATTTCAAAATCATGAGCGACACCAAAACTGTCGACTTTGAAACGAATAATAGGACGGAGGAGATACAACGGGGAGGGCAGCATTCTACAGAGGAAGGTTGAGAGCGATAAGAAAACCAGTTAATTCCTCGCCCACCATATGACGCAAGGGAGAAGGGAAACGACGAGTAGGGAATCAGTATAACTAAAGACTACGAGCAGCTATGAAGTTGGTTTTGGTCTCTCGGTTAGGTCTACGCGTTACAATTCAACACATCTAACCGGTTTTGGTAAGTAAAAACATTCAAACTGGAAAAGAAAATTGTAAAATTTCCCAATGTCGCCCAAAACCAGTGAAAAAGACAACACAAAATATAAAACATGCATATGAACAGAAAGAGCGTCTAAAATATCAATAAATATATATATAGATTTATAGTTTCGCAATTTAAAATAGTACATTATTATGGCAAATGCCACAAATCCGTCTTTTTGACAAAAACCAATACTATAATTTTAATACTATTTTTTTATTTTTTAAATGGCAATAAACCATAATTTTGTAGTGGTGGCAAAATTCTTTAGCAGACGTCAGAGGACTTTAAATTATATAATATATATCAATTTGAGTAAAATAAAATGAAGATATAATGTTGATATCTGGCGCAGCAGTGATGACTATTCGCCATTTAACGCATTTGACAGTGGCTTACTCTTAGATGTCAGATTAATTCCTAGTTATATTAATTAATTAATATGTTTTTGAGCATTTGTGTTAATAGTTCATATCACAAATTATTTTAAAAATGAAATTATTAATAATACTTATTAATAAATATTAAAAACTGGCTGAAATCTAACAATAGCTTACCATTGTCATCATCAGTCTCAGAATCGCTCTCAGCTTTCTTCTTTTCACCAGCGACCATTTCAGCCATCATGAGGAGTTCCGCTTCAAACGGATCCGTAGGCATTTTGTCGTGGATCTTCTTAATCTCTTTCATGATACCTTCAGCCGAGTTACGAGTCGTTGGAACAAACACCGGCGTGGGTATTGGCAGAGGGATCGGGACAGGAATGGGAAACGGAAGGGAGTACATGCCAACAGGTACTGGCACGTAGATGGGCACCGGAATGGGAATAAGAACACGTTTCTCAAGCTCTTCGCCTGTCTGGCACTCTGCGTTTGCGGTCTGCGGGCGACAAGATACAGCTCTGTGTTGCTGTAATGGTTTCGCAGAGGTTGCAATGTTACGGACTTCGACGGGAGGTGGGGGTTTGACAAGCACATGTGCATATATCTTGGGAGGCGGAGGTGGAGGTGTTGGGGCTCGGGGTGGGGGAGGAGGCGGCGGTGGGGCTACTACAACTGGAGGTGAATCTGCTGCCGGAGACGTGATGGTCACAGAAGCCTTGCTCTTGGCGCGCGTAGCATGAGATCCGGGCGATGACGCTGGTGAGATTTTTGGCGAAGGGGTTGGAGTCGGTGTTTGGTGACGCAGGCTGACACGGCTTGGTTTAGATGCCAGCGACTCAACGTTTGATATAACAGGCATTGAGCTTGGACTTCGGGTTGTTGTTGCCGCATTTGTGTTTGTCGCTGAAACACATTAACAAAGTTCAATATGAACATTTACTATCACTTAAATTTAGTTTATTATTATCTTAGTTGAATTATTATAGAAATAATAAAAGGGCCATTTACCAGGAAGTGCGCGTTGGTGATTGGTTGTGCGCCGAGGAGCACCGGTGGGTACGGCAGCTGGCGGCTGGCCCTCCATAGAGTTGAGCGACTTACTGTACTGGCCTTGAAATGACATCACACACTGATACGTGCAGAAATTGCGCACTGTTGCATCCGACATCGTCAAGTGGTACTGAGCCTGGGTCACACGGTTACATTTGTCACATTTTACCCTGGAAAAATAGTCATAAATGTAATATATCCTGATGCTATCCTTTGCTTCATTTGTGGTTTTAACACCTATAGGCTTGACTTAAATGGAGTAATATGTAGTATGTGGCTATGGAACCCACTGACCGAGGAAGATCCTATCATGAAAGAAAATTGGGAAACAACGGCATCGACTGGATATAGCCTAAAAAAGTATCATTTCTGACAGTGTTTAAGATTCAGTCAAAGAGCTTTCAGCTCTGGTGAGTAATTGTGTATAAAAACAAGTAAATATATTAATATTATTTTATATATCAGCCATGGACATCTTTAAGTAATCAATCATGTGGGCCCAAATATTAGTTCCATGTATCAGTGTGTTATCAAATAGCAGTAATTTCCCTGATTTTCAGAAAAAATGAATTCCAGCTAGCTGCGCCACCTTGACAACATTTGTGGCTAAATTGATTTATTAAATACACACACAGCAACGAGGACATCATTTGGAACTAAGGAAAACAAGCTTTCAAACGAATCCTAGGAAACATGATCAGCAATAGAGTGGTTGTCGCGTGGAATCAACTGCAGGATTCGGTTGTTAGCGCAAACAACATAAATCAATTCAAGAACTGTCTTGATATTCAAACATCTCAGTAACCGAAACGGAAACAGCCCCATCAGCTATGCTGTCTGTCTGTTAATATAATAATAATAAATAATGTTGTTTTAATATTTTTATTTAATTCTTGATATTACTAAAGTTTTCCCTCATCCAAATTATGAGTATAATGTACCAATTTTAGCCTAACTCTAGAAGCTACAGGAATACTCGAGAAGTTTAAAATTATGTTCAAAATAGGATGACTTACCTTCTCGAAGACACGGCATTAATGGAGACCTGATACAAAGTGAGACAGTTTAACGAGCACATTGTCAATTGCTGGCCTGTAGTCAAACTTTTCTTGATCATATCAAAATTATACTTCTTTACCTTGCACCAATTGCATGGGACAATATGCCTGTTAAAAAAATATAGGATGAAAAACTATTGAATGTTAGTATAGCGTCACTGCAAATTTCAGAACGTGTACTTCATATTTTAAGAATAAACCTGCCGTTTATTAATTTTATTACTATTATTTTTGGAAATCAGTATTTTTTCAATTTTGCGGTAATCACAGATGTTCACTAAAATTATGATTCTAGGGAAAACTGTGTGTGTATGTCGCAGGCCAATTGTATAATTAGGATTTTTAAGTGCCTAGGCGGATTACAAAACGGTGATATTTGCAATAAGGCTAACTAATGCACTAGAATGATCGTCCGGCGTGTGGAATCGAATGTTTGTGTTCATTTCGAGACAAGACAATTTTGAGTATAATGATATCAAATGAGATACAACTTTAAAGGAATATAACACATAGAGTGAAACGTGCTGCAGAAAAAATGATCTTCACAACATAGTTAAGAAGTTTTTCTCTTAAACATTGAAAACTGTATTTTGTTTAAACATTCAATCATAGATCGTGGGCCTTTTTTATACTAAAAATATTTCAGAGGCAATAGTTAATTTTAAAATGGTGTTTACAATATAGGCACTAAAATCAGAAATAGTTAAAAACTGGTTTCCTCATCATGAAATTAAATATCATCGAGTAGTTACGATTGAGAAATTCCAGATACCGAAATTTCTAAGCAAAGCAGTGACCAGTTTATCATTATTTATTTGGTGGTCAAGGATTTCAAAAATGCTTGTTTGTGCAAGTTCCGAAAAATCAATGCCGCAACAGTAGATGTGCCTATTTCAAAAACAAAATATGCTCTGTGGTTCGATATGTCATTCAAGTTTGTCGTGCATAAATAAGACTGTTAATTAAAAAAAAGAGTAGTTTTTTTTTGACATAAAAAAAACCAAAAATTTACGCAATGTTGATAGCGTAAGTGTAAACACAGGCTGAATTTACAACTTTTTGGCGTAAACGTACCCAAACACATTTCAAAATACATTGTATTTACATTTCGCCTAAGCATTAGTTAGCCTTATTGCAAAATGTCCTCGTTTTGTAATTCGCCTATACGCGCTTTGTAAAAATCCTAATTATACAATTGGCCTGTAACATATACTATACTTTATAATATTTTCATATAGCTAAGATAAATTCTCTAAAATATAGTGCTACTCTGAGTTTTACAACTTTTATATATACATATAACAAGCTAACCCGACGAACTTCGTGCCGCCTCAAAATCAATAAATGTTACGTTAACATATTACCTGAATATTTTTTTTATTAAGAATACTCAAAATGAATTAACAATGATACATGTGATAACCTCACAAAGTGAACATCTTCGAAGGCAACTTACCGTTTGAAGATAGAATTCCACAGAATACAAAGCCGTTCCATACAAAATGTATGGGAAAATATGTTTTAATAGTTATTCAGCTATTCGGGGTAAGTAGAGACAAATCTAACAAATCAAAGATCATAAAAATTGGTCCAGTCGTTCTTGAGTTATAAATGGTATAACTAACCAGACTTTGTTTTATATATATAATTGATGTAAAAAAACCTGTCAAATACATTTGATTCTCTCATGCAAAATTTTCTTTCGAAAGATATAGCCATGATGCCTGTTTTTTATTTCTATTATTCTTCCATCATCATAGACAATGGTTATAAGTTTTTCATATTACTTTACCGAAAAAATATTAGTTATAATATTAAAAAATATAACTTTCTGGCATTTTTAGTTTTCAAAACACATTATAATTTTTAGATTAATTGGCATTATTCAGTTTGTCTTATATGAAAATGAACATAGTGTCTGTAGCAAAAAAAATTGAATAGGAATAAAATAATATACCTAGAATTGCTTATGTAAACATTGAAGCAAGCTTTCGAACAAAAACAGTGAGTTGCTGTATCCGTGTAAATAGTAAAAGCATTAGCAGCTCTACGTTCAAAGTATTTCTTACACCAGCGACATTGATCTGAAACATTAATTTATATAAACATTTTAAATGCGATTATTTAAATATAATGTAGATTAATTAAATCGCAGACTGTGTTCTTCGTAACTGATTTTAAACTTTGACGGTCATCATTCATTCTACATGTAATTTTTCTGATTTTACATACCGTGTATTTCTATACACGATCATTAAACTCAAAATTATTTAATCCCGACATTTCGGTGATGATCACATGTCCTCAAGGTGAATTCGATACGTCCGGTTGATACAAACTATCGACAAAAAATTATATTAAAAATTACGTTTTATAATGAGTTCTTAGTGTCTGAATATCTGCTTGTATATATTTAGTCTGTTTACAAGGAGATATCTCCCCAAGAGAACTGACCTCGATGGATATCCACATAAGTGTATTTCGAGCAGAGACAGCTAATATGCCAATTTGACTTTCAGAGAGAAGGATTCTGACTTTAGGAAAGGTTACCAATCTAAAAAGTCTAAGTATAGTTATGTGCCATACAATGTTACTATGGAAAGTTTAGTTTGTCTCTTTTAAAATATAAATTTAGAACACTACAGAAAACTTTATTCATACCTGGAAAGACATTGTTGACAAACTTGAATGCTGCAAAGCAAGGTTCAGAACAAAGACGTTGCCCAGCAGCTCCTTCCACTTCCACCTCAAGATGTGTTAGTTTCTGGTGGGAACAGACAGCACATTGCGCCCACACGGCTGGCGGACTTGGATTCTTGCTCATTTGATCAAATCGTTCCATGCAAGGCTGCGAGCAGAAATCTTTAAATTGTCCCTTATCGCCGACGGGTGCAAGGAAACCCTCACAATCACCTGTGATATCCCGCTGGCAGTAACAGCATATCTTTAATCCCTTCTTAAACTCCTCGAGGCACCGTGAGCAGCAGAACTGCCTGACGTCGTAGCCGAAGCGGACGCAGTACTTGCCCAGGCTAACCTGGTTAACGGCTACTTTACAGTTAGCACAGTTGGCGCCTGTCTCTGTTTGATATTTACCAAGGCAGCTCTCATCGCAAAAGTCCATTGTCTCCCAAGATAGATTTCTTTCGGAGCCATCCACAGACCGATGGCATTGAGAACAGCATCGTCTGAAAGACCTCTCGCGCTCCTCCCGAGCAGATGCAGCCTGAGCTGTGCTCTTAGCCATCACCTTTGTTCCCTGCTCAAGGTATTTGTCAGTAGCATTCCCCATGACCTTTAGTTTTAGGAGAGGCGTTTTAAGAACCTGTTGATGAGGGGTTTTATCGATGGGCTTCTTTTTCCTAACTGCCCTGGTTGTTTTCGTCGTTTGGGGAGGACGGATCGTCCCTAGGCACCCGTCATCGCAAACGTACTCCGAAATATTCCCGGTCACTGTTTCATAGCGGCACATTTTTTTTTTACCGCAAACACGGCACAGCTCTTCCCGGAGTGAGATATCACGGATTTCCATTTTTTTCTTTTTGGTGACGATCCTCCCTCCGTCGCCGTCAATTTTCCCTTTTAGGCACCTCTCTGAGCAGTAGTACAAAAAGGTATCGTATTGTTTTTCTTTGTATTTGCAACTTTTATTTGTCTCGCATTGAAAGCACTTTGAGTTAATAGGATCAATTTCTTCCACTTGTGCTTTTCTTCGTTCCAGTCTGTAATCGCTCGGATGTTTGGATCTGAAGTCCCTGAGGCACTTGTGCGAGCAGAGCGCCGTCGCAGCTTCATTAGTGAGGAAGCGAAATAGGACAGGATTTTCGTTGCCACAATGAACACACACCGTGAGAGTTAAGTCATAAGTCTCTCGTATGACACCATTTTCAAGTGTAGCATCATTAGCTTCTGTATCCCCGCCGCCATCTTCCGATTCAAGTATATCGCTCACATTGTCAAGTTCTATATCCTCTGATGTTTCATTGGATTTTGCAACATCACCTCCAGCACCAACATCTTCAGCATTGCAATTTTTTTTTTGGAATTCGTCTTTCATTAGAAGAGATCTTGGCTTCACTGATAACGGCCGATCTGAAATTTATAAAGAATTTATAATATTTGCAGTTTGGGTGCCCTAATAATATTACTATATATATCAGTGGTTGATATATATAGTACATTTAAAACAAATACATTAAATTAAAGTGGTTAAAGAGAATCCACCAATATTAAGTAAGTTTCTGTTTATAAATAAATAATGTAAAATACATCATCTTTAGATAGTACGTTAATTTTATTTTTATAGAAAAACTAGTGAGAATTGCAAATAAATTCAATAAAGTGTAAAAATGTAATAATTATTTTTGTTATGGCAATATGTACCCGGAACGACATATATAATTATGATTATTTATGAAAATAAGAATGAGCAGTGCTCTTGTCAGAAACCGGTTACAAATAATCCTACCTCACTTTAAATAAGGAGTGCACACCCTGTAAACAAAATGTACTGAGCAAATCTACTTAAAAACTTATACAAAAACATATCAATTATACCCCCGTTCTTCTCTTGACATTTACTCACTTTCTAATCCTCTAGATGTGATATTTATGAATATTGTTTACCCTTCAAAAATACATGCTCAAAAACTCAAAGTTGTTTTTTAACACTACTTAATTCATTATTGAAGTTTCATATGAATGATAATGCTGTTAATGATAATAGAATTCGGCATAAAGGACACCCCTAACCCCATGTTTAGAGTTGATAATGACGATATATGGGCTGTATATAACAGAAGCAATATGCCACTTCTTTCTAAATAAGCGATATGCATCTGCGCATAGCAACATCCACGAACACAGTGTGTGCCAACCTTACTAGCCCGTACAACTTTGCTTCAAAACCATAGCCAGTATTTAGGCCTAAAATATTTTAATGTTGCCAAAAAACCTTAAAAAAATAACTGAGTTTAAGCAATTTAAAGGTGCCTTGAAGAAGTATATTACCGAGCAAAACATTTATAGCATTACTGAGTTGTCATGCATAATATCCTAATTTTAAATCGTTTTAATTAAATTGTAATTTGTATTTGATATGTATTTTTATTTATTTTTTTATGCTGCTTTTGCTCGATACATTGTTTATTTATCTTAATTTTACCTGTTTTTTTTTTGTCTGTTTTTTACAGAATTGATCTTTATTATTAGGCTGTATTATTTCTCTGCTTGTTGACACTAATGTTTAAGGTTATTATATTTTTTAATTTCTTTTGTCTTGTTTTGTTTTTAGTGTGTATTTGTATTTACTGCTTGTTAATATTCCTCTTGATACGTAGATTTTATACATTTTTCTCTGGGTTTATGTTTTTATTTTTTCCTGCATTTGCAGGATTTGATATGTTTTATTGTAGTTTTTTCCCCATTTTACTGTTTATATTGCAAGAATTTTTAAGTCTATTTAATTAGTGTTCATTTTTTGTTTATTTTATTTTAATGTCATTCCTATACACATTATGGTGTATGCATGGAAAAATAAATGAAATTAAATTGAAATATTGGTTGAAAAAAAACCAAAATTAAATTCAAAGTATGACTAACTTTTCTTTCTGGTAGTTTTAATGGTCGGAGAGGCTGCATCAACTTTATCCTTCTCACTAACTTCTTGTTCCGTATCGGGAAGAAGACATTCATCATCATCCTCCTCTGCCTCGTCACCCTCAGCCACAGCCTCAGTGTCTCCAACATCTGCATCTAAAATAATTATTTTACATAATCAGACACATGTCGACTAGTTGCAAAGTCGCATTTGAACTGGATCACAAAGTCCTCATCCAGGAAACAATCAATTTAAAAACCACCCTCTCATTACCACTCGCCTGGTCAGAAATTAAAAATAAGCAGCCAGTGGCAATTTCTCTAGAATATGGTTTTCTTACTAACTATACAAAATGTATAAAAAAAATATAAAGCGATTACACCCATTTTTTTATGTTCCTAGATATCATATAAAACTATTTATAAGTAATATACTCCGTGTCACAAGACCTTATGCATAAACTTAAAGGGTTATTTTTATTCACTATTCTAGGGATGATTTTGAATAATACTAAACTCATTTTTTGTAATACTTTTTTTTGTAATAGTTTAAACAATCGCTCGTGCATAATAGTGGGTTGGGTCGCGTCACTAACGAGACCAGGACTTTTACGTACCTATACTTTAAATTGAGTTGAATTACATTAAAAACAGAATTTGGTAGAGATTTTATTAACTGTAATTTAATTACCGTTTAAAAAGGCTGACGATGTTATCTTAAGTCTCTTGGATGTTGTCTATTAGGAAATTGTTGACCATACAGTCGTATTGTTGCTGTAGCATTATTACTACGACACTTTCCGCACTCTCACCATTTCACTGTATTCTAAAGAACTAAAAATATGATGTGACTTTTTAACTAACTGACGCAATAATCGAGAAAAGAGAAATAAGATGCAAAAACATGCTCGCTCTTGCTGCAAACCAAAACAAACTGCTTAAAAGGTATTGATTAATTTGAAATAAATGCACTTGCAGTCGGAGAACTCTTCTCTCAAAAAAACTGTATAACCATGAACCTGGTCGGCCCCTGCCCGGTGTCCCACTAATCATCCCATAACACGATCATTATAATAACGTAAAGTTTACAAATTAATTTCTCTGGAACCATGATGAATTTTATTATACTATCTTCACAAAATAATATTGGAAATCGTAAGACCAATAAGCTGTTTTTTTTTATTGCATAAGGTACACGGTGTATATATAATTTCCATAAACAAAAAATTAAAAAAAAAAAAACTACCCTTAGATACATAAGTTAAATCTTCACTCATGAAACATATCAGATTTTATTATTATTGTCGCTTTATTCTTCTAATTTATTTTTTTACCTAAAATTATTTTTAAAATATAAAAAAAAATTATTATTTAAATTAACATTATTTTTGTGAATAAACGGCGAAGCATACTATTTGCTCAATTTTCATTGTAAGTATTTATATTAAATATTTAATGTAAGTACAGAAAAAAACATACATAAAATAAACATTGTCAAATATGTAATCATCATGTTTGATATAAGAAAAAAATAATAGGTTTTATGAAGTCGCATTGAAATTATCTAAAAAAAATGCAAGGATGTTTTTTTATAAGATAATTATAATTTACGTGATGTAAAAATGTAGTTATTATTAAAAAATGATTATCTTACCAACACAACATAAGATAAATATTAAATGGATAAATATAAAGCGGTGTTGTCATTATCATAAAAAAAATAATAAAAATATTATAACTTTAAAATGTCCGAAAATCGAAAAAACATTGACTGAAACTTTTCTGTTGCAAATAATAAGTTTTATCCACATTACTGGACACTCCGTATAAGTTATTGTGAATTGAGCTTCTGGAGCTTGATATTCCTTTGAGGGTATATGCGTTCTTTAAAATTAAAGGGTTAAAAATTAATTTATTAATACACTTATATTATTTGAATAATAAAGTAAACCATTTTCTTTCATTACAAAAATTTAATTTACCTGTTGACTCATTCTCCATGGGTTCATCATTATCCTTTTCAGCATTGCTGTCATTAGCGGAATTATCTTGAGACTCTTGTGTTGTCTGAAGACTGGATGTATCTTTGGAATTCCCACTTTTCAGCAGTTCATCAAATGGATCAGATACCTGAATAGTTAAAAAACTTTTTACTATAAAAGTACCTATTTATGTACTAACTATAGTCTGTAAAAATCCAATTAGAATTTCTGATAATAAATGATTTTTGATAAATAAATTCAGACACAAATTAATTTATAGAAGTGCCCATAGAAACATAAATATGGGACCATATTACAAAATTAATTTAGAAAAAACTACATTTTACCATATTGGATATCAAAATATGGTAAACATGGTAAGTATGGTAATTGTATAGCGGTATGAAAATAGTGATATTAAGTACTTCTTGATTACAATGTAAATCTTAAATTTGCAGAAATAAGAATACTGTAACTAGTTATGTATTTATAATTGAAGCTCATTAAAGGAAATATAAGGAATCCTTTACCTATAGGGAGCAGTACACATCTGGTGGTCAATTTTTATTTACATTTTGCAACATCTACTTTATTTCTACAGTAGTAACTGCTGTAGTCCTATATTTGTTAATGTAATAATATAATACTAAAATTGTGTACCTTTATATTTTAACATATATAAAATACATATTTATATATGGGTATGGGTTTTTATATCTTTATTTCAATGAAGCATATTTGCTCGCTTATAAAATGCCTTTCTAGTACAGACTTTCATTTAGTTAGAAGGTCAGAAAACTATACAGTGGTGCTCATGGCTCTTTATTAAAGTGAAAACATATTGCAATCCTTAAGTGGTTTCTCTATTTTTGTCAATATCTATATGAAGGGGTCAGGGGAAATACCGCTTTTGCACACAATGAACAAACTGAGATGATATTGCATTAAAGGTCATTTTCTTAAGAAAATAGTATTAATTACAGTCAAATAAATAAGAAAACCCATTTATATTGTGAATATGTTTATCGGTAATGTATTTTCACCTGATTCGTGACTTTGTAGTTTTATCTTCTTGTTTACTTCCGAAATGCGGCCGACGGTCTTTCTTTTTTTACTAGACTTTTCACACAATATTAGAACGTCACACTCTTCGTGACATTTTTCGTTAAAATCTAACAATTCAAGTAAATCGGACACGGGTTATTTTTACCCTGTACAGATATTTTATAAACAGGATAAATCAGTGACTATGAGTGTTATTGTCCTATTTGTTTTGGGCAAAACATAGAGACGGGTATATTCATTCGGACTGCATTGCAGTTCAAAAAAAAATAAAAATGTGAGAAAAAATTGTTTTTTCCCCTTCATGTGTTATTGCAAGGTTTGTGTATTATTTAAAATTATGGATGTCAAAGTAGAACTGGATTGACCACTGACTTTGTATACTCATTATAAAGACATATCATAGTTGTGTTGTAGCTAGCCCACTCCATCTCCGAGAGAATGAGATCAACATCTACCTATTTAAGCATGGATTTATGTAGTCAAATTAGTAAGTCCCTCAATAATTTCACACGGTAAAATAAAAACTAACCTCCGAATTGTCATCTTGTTGTGAATCGTTTGGATTATGATCTGGTGCATTTTCAAAATCAGGCTGGTTCTTATCATCCTCAATGTCTGCGTTCGGCTTTATAGATTCTTGGCTGAAGTCGGTGGATTTATCTTTTGAATCATCATTTTGCATATTCTCTGGTTCATCCATTTCCATCTGTTCATCATCTTTCTCAAATTTTTTATCATAAGACGTATCTGTCTCCATTTCTTCATTAACATTAGTTTCAGCCTCATTCTTATTGGCGCTAATTAGTTCTTCATTTGTAACATCTTCGGGATCCTTATTTGTATCATCTTCGGGATCCTTATTTGTATCATTTTCAGGTTCTTTATTTGTATCATCTTCAGGTTCTTCATTCGTAACATCTTCAGATTCTTCATTCGTAACATCTTCAGATTCTTCATTCGTAACATCTTCAGGTTCTTCATTCGTAACATCTTCAGGTTCTTCATTTGAACCATCTTCAGGTTGTTCATTCGTAACATCTTCTGGTTCTTCATTCGTAACATTTTCAGGTTCTTCATTCGTAACATCTTCAGGTTCTTCATTTGTAACATCTTCAGTTTCATCATTTATAACATCTTCAGATTCTTCATCAACATTAGATTCGTCTTCATTCTTTTCAACACTTTGTTCTTCATTTGTAACATCTTCAGGTTCTTCATTCGTAACATCTTCAGGTTCTTCATTTGTAACATCTTCAGTTTCATCATTTATAACATCTTCAGATTCTTCATCAACATTAGATTCGTCTTCATTCTTTTCAACACTTTGTTCTTCATTTGTAACATCTTCTGAGCTGGCAGCATCAGTGTTAATTGCATCTTTTCTACTATCTTCCTCCGTGTCAATGTGTATTTCATCGTCAGTTTGTTCTTCATTTACATCGTCTTTAACATTATAAGCTATTTTGTCTTCATTGTGGTCTGAAAATCAAGGCAACAGTACAATTACCAATCATAAAATTTATATTACATCACTTTGAAGGGCACATCAATTTGACGTCTTAAGGGTTGAGATAAGAGGCACCTAACAACCGAAGAATCAAAATATAAACCGCCGAACACTTAAAACAACATTTAGAGAATTTCTTCTAAGTGGTCTATGTGTATAATATATTTATATTAAATTTAAAAGTAATAGACAAATCTCGATAGTTTGTAATAAAGTCTTAAAATATACTTACATGGCTTATGCTAACTAAACCATTAGAAATACATAAAATTAATATATTCCACAATTGTAGGTCTTTACAGCTCTCCCGTCACTGCTCGTATGCAACGCGGCACCTATTTGTCACTTTTGTCGTGCATATTTAGCCCTTTGCGAAAAAAAAATAGTATCTTAGAATACTAATCAATAACCTATAAATATTTCTTCGTAATTCTTTTAGCATTGTACTTTTAAAGAAATTTTAGATCATAAATATTTATTACAATTTTATTTAAGCATACACATAAATTTTGAAGAATAGAAGAAACCAGGATTTTGTTTTTTTCCATGGAATTCTGAATAGATTATAATTTATGTTATATTTTTATGTTAAAAAATGTTGCCATAATATATGTAGGATAAATTCCCTATCAAAGGATGTAAATATTGGGCATTATATTTTCTGAATTTAGTTTTTACGAACTACTTCAAAATTACTCTAAAATCAAACCAAGGCAAAGTAAAATTTCTCAAAACATCATCTTGAAAATAATTTACCCATTTTGACGCCTGTTCATCCCTCTATCGACTGAAACTAAAACCTCTATGCAAACGACATATAATGCCAATAGTTCAAGACGATACCTTGAGAGAGTGATCGCGCAAAATATCACCTATTGTTTCGGGTGTATATATTGTCGCGTGACAAAATAGTTAAAAATCGTTGCGATAATATCGAGGGCATCATGTCGAAAGGGTAAAATCAGCACAATTTTATTTTGTCGTAGGGATAATACGTATTTTATATGTGGCCATACCGTGCCTAACGGTGTACTGATTGGAAGTATAATTATAAAAATACAGCCTTGTTCCATTTAGGTGTATCGCATTAAGTGAATAATTTCGACACGCCAGAAGGGCAAAAACCTATTCGCCCTTTTGGCATTAATGCATAAAAAATGTTTAGAAAAGTATTTGGCAAGTTACAAAAAAGCGTATAGATGTAAATTATGTGTATACAATTTCACTTATCTACAATATTCAGATATTTTGGGCTTTAAAGAGATGAAGTCAAAAATGTTTTTACAAAAAAATTTACAAAGAACCCATAAATATTGCGAATAAATAATATTTAAATCTTGTGGAATTATGTAAAAGTCAAGTTATTCTATGGAGTATCTTGACTTTTATTTAAATTAACCTCGTGCTCAGAAAAATGATAATTTGTGCCGTTATTCACGAGATGAATCAGTTGACGAATTATCTATTCAAACGAAAAGCGAGAAAATGAAGAAGCGAAAAGTGTCCAAAAATTAAAGCTTAATTTTTAAATGAGTTTTTTGTACATAACAACATAACAATTGAAATCTTTTCTAAGTTTCAAAATAAAATAAAATTTGAGAATTAAGACATAATTTTTAATTTTAGGGTATTCAGATGGCTAATACCTTAACAGAAATCATTAAAAATAAATAAAATAGTTAAAAGTTTCATAAATTAGTAAAGGGAATAGGAGTATTTTTATCTATTCACCCTTTTGAAATTTTAGAATTAGAGTTTCAATTCAATTCTAGTAATTACAAAACGGCGTAAGGGCTCCACCATCTTTAAATGAAATCCAAATGTTATTATAGAATAATTAAAGTATCTATACAGAGACCCAAATACAAAAAAATATACAGACAAGTGCTAAACGTTTTTTGTCCCTTCTGTAAAGTTCACTTTTTTTATAAACGCACTTTTGGCATGATGCCCTCAATATATCATTGCGTGACATTAGAGCGATTAAAAAGGCCTACAGAAAAAGCCTTTTCTTTCAAACTGTGTTGTGGACTGTGTGTATTCTAACTCTTGGAATCAGCTGCCAAAAAGTGTTATTTACCCCAAAAGCGTAAACCAGTTCAAAAACAGATTTGACAATTTCTGTGAAAGTGGAAGTGCTCGATCCAAATTACTACTAGATGTGGGCTTGTCGGCAATATGTTGCTTGCCCATCGATATACTAATAATAATAATAATTTTACCTTCTTTGTTTTTTGAAGAATCATCAGCCGACTCTTTTGTTTCTGATTCAAAATCTGAGTCATCATTTTTTAAATTATTCGAAGGTATTGTTTCGCTAATGCTTGTCCCGATATCACCACTATCACTTTCAATGATTTTATTTTGTACACTTTCATCACTATTTTGTTTGCTCAACAAATCGTCTAAACCGCTTAAATCATCACATTTATCACTGTCTTTTATTTCCTTGTCACCACTTTCACTTACTTCATTCAAGTCCACTGGATTTCTACTGCTATCATTACTATCTAAGTCTTCAGGGACTTTATCATTTTCAAAAGTGTAATTTTGTAAAGCACCCGCTAACTCCGAATTGTGGCTTCCTTTATCAATTGTTTTAGACTCGTTTATTTCACGTGCCTGCTCTTGGATAAAGTTTTCAATATTTTCTAAATTCTCTGTTTCGCCGTCAGCCAAATCCATGTTGTTTTGTTTGTTTATGTCAGGAATGTATTCAGAGTTATCCGGACTTTTGGCATTTGACTGAGCACTCGCCGGTTTGAGTGCCTCCGGCGAATTTTCGTTTTCATTCATTTTATAATAAGTTATTGCAATGAACACATGACAAAATAGAAGAATGCAATCTGCCAAATGGATGCATCACAATCCTGAAACAAAATTGACGCATCTAAAAGTGACATTATTTACAAAGTTTAGGGCAAATACAAAGGCAAATTATTACCACAATAAACAGATAATAACGCGCATGACATTAGCAATATTATTATAACCACGAAATTGATAGAAATGCAATCTTGTTGCCGCCAAATTTTAAAAAAAACATAGAAGACACGCCAAACTATCTAGAAATGAACGAAGACAACTTGTATAAGCGTAAATTTTGGCGTGCCGCTCATGTACGACAGCGGTCACTGAAAATCATATCCCGCGCTTATTACACAGGTGCGGCAATTGATGTATTCTAACAATAAAATTATTAAAAATCTATTTAAAAAAAATGCAAAACAATTAAGACAAGTTTAGTGGACACGTTAACCTACAATACTAGACGTACAACATAATAAACGCAAAAATAGACCGCACATTGACAAACAACAGACCATCATAACGTCGAAATGCGTTCAAGCCATTCACGTTGTAAGTACGCATTCAACAATATCACAAATTACGACGTTTTACAGAGTTAATCACAGGTAATAAAAAAAATGCAAAATAAAGAAAATATCTCAAAATTTGACGAATTTTACGAAGGTATAACGCACAACACTAGAGCTGAGACATAACAAACGCCAACCATTTTGAGAGAGGTCGCCGCGATTTCAGGTTAGCCAACAATGTGAAAGTCACGTTTTATTTTTTTATTGTTCGTCTCTGAATGTATCTTATTAAATATTAAATAATTTTAAAAAATGTAAAATTTATTTTGAAGGACTGCTAAAGTTGCAAGACAGGGTAAACAAAACAAAACACATGAAAAATGAAATAAAATCGTACTTATTTGTAAGATGTTGGCAAAATGTACCAACTTTCTGTGTTGCTGTTAAAAATAATTATTTTTTGATAAGAGGTAATAAAAACTAGATTGTTTTTATTTACGCTACTGGTTTTAATTTAGGTATACATTATGTTTTGTACACGGTTTTTCTATTCTATGTATCATTTAAAATATTATAAGAAGTGTAGTATGTTCTAGTAAATAATACTTTTACATTTTTTCTTACTTGTAGCATTGTTTGAAGTAGTGGTCATAAACAAATGGTTTTACTAAAAAAATAATTACCTAAATAAAATTATTCGCCTACGGCCACAAAAAATAACAGACATTCGCGTAAGAATGTAATAACTCGTATTTGGTATACTGACACGGCCTGTGTATCTGAAATCTACCGCATAGAATACAAAATGGTGGTATTTTGAGATAATAATGATGTGTGCCTAGTTGCCGCCATCTTGAACAGCAAGCTGCGTGTGGTTTGTTTGTATGGATGTATATGTATGTTGTTTTTTTGGCATAATCCGGTCCGGGTTTTACTTTCGTATCTTCTTGTTGCTACTAGGTAGGTAGATATCTGCCTCGAATGGCACGGCTTACTTGATCGATTGATAAACTGTGTGTTGAATGTATCTCTCTAAGCAAATATATTTTCGTTTTTTTTTAAGAATGACCAAAAATATTTTTTTGGGCATGTAGATACACAGGTAATGAAATACTCGTCTACGTAAAAGCTTATCTACTGTAATCTTGTCCACACATTGAGAAAATATGTCCATAAACACTTTAAGTACCTACTTACTGCACCTAAGTAGGAAATAATACAAATATTTTAATCTATGCCTCTCCATTAAAATTGCCTCCATTAGAGAAAAGTTGAGGCACGCACGCGCGTCGCTAACGATGACGCGTCGCCGCTCGCTAGACGAGTCGGGTCACGTCCGAATATCAAATGATTTCGAAAGAAGTTGTGAACACCATTCCTTCCATCAAAAGGTTTTACTCAACTGGCTTGTGTCATGAACGAAGCGGTGCCGCGGCGGTAGAATCTTTTATTAGGGTGGTGTAAATCCCGCGAAAAAACTTTGTATGTTTTTCAAAATGTTTGTTTTATACGCCTACTTCGAAAAAAAAAAATAACTAGCATTAAATCTCTGCACGATGAATAATATTAAATGTGGTCAGCCAGCGGTGGTTAAAAATAATATGGTTAGGTAGGTAGCTAACAGTAGCTAAGTACCATCTACATAAAGAAAACCTTATTGAATTTAATAAACATATTAATAATGAAATTAAGTAGTTTTAAAGTTTTTTTCCATTTATACCGAATAATATGTAAAAACACCAGTGGAAACCTAGATAAATACTTGTTTCAAAAGTTCTTTTTTCGTACACTGATTTGAAGTTGCACTAAATAAAGGTATTCCTACCTAAAATTAGTGTTCCCTTGATCCATATCTTTAAAAAGAAGTAAAAAAATCCATTCTTACATAAATGGTACGCTGAACATATTTTTTTAAAAATATTAATATGATGTAGCTATATTAATAATCGGTAGGATGTATCTAACTGATTCAATGTGTGTGGAGTTTATAAGCACTCGATGCTTTGAATATATTAAGTGACCTACCAATGCAGAAATGGTATCCCATATTTCTGTTTTTATTTTGTGTAAAGTGTACAATACACAGTTCTTAGTAAAAACTATGGATCTACTTACTCATTTCTATAAAATCACAGGCATTTATAAAAAAAATGCAGAAGGTGGTCTTTAACCAGTATAAAAATAATAACTGCTAATCCTATCAAATAAAATAGAATATACACCCCTAGATGTGGGCGGCGATTTTACCTCTTGCTAAAGTAGAGAGAAGTTTTTTAACATTGCTGCGTACAAAGACATGGCTGCAGTCGACAATGAAAGAGTATCAATTAATGGCTTAGCTCTGTTGCCCTCGATATTGATTATCCTATCGATGATGTAATTAACCAAGAGCCATATAATTAATCGTTTAAAAAAAGAGAACACAAATTGATATTTTTTTTCTTGTATTTGTGTTTATATTCGGTTGATTGTAGTTCTTGCTTGGAAACAGTTTTCTTAAGCTTTACGATTTGTTAATATATCCATAGGTCAAAATGTGTTTAGCGCCCCACCTCCTCTGAGTTTATTCCGCCACTGCTGGCTGTGAACCCAGAAACGCGCCCATTAAAAATCTAGTTATTTTGAAATCTTCCCAAATATGAACAACCGCTACAATAAAAAATCTTTTGTAAATTAAATTCCCTTTATTACACAAAATGTGCTATAAATAAAATACAATTATCACAATAAAATTCCTTAAATTATTTAATTTAGCGTAAAGCTTGATTTAAATAAACTATTATTTTAATGCTTCATACTCTTGAAATAAATTTAAACTTGTGTAAACTTATAACTATAAACAGTTAAGAGAAAAGTCTGTCATTTTTCATAACGTTCAGATACAATTTGACGGTTTGAAATATAAATGATAATACGGTATCAAACTTATTTTTTTTACAATGTGAAATTGAACTGATACCTATATCGATACAATACTCTAGAGTTGTCCCCTAGGTTTCCATGGAACCTGATAATCTGAAAGAGGCTGAATGCCACATGAAAATGGGAAGAGATAGACCAATAAAATTCTAATGAAATACTAGAAATGTCTTTCAATAATGAAATTACATAGTTGCGATTGGTGAC
Organism: Neomicropteryx cornuta; assembly: GCA_020383195.1. Lineage (NCBI taxonomy): Eukaryota > Metazoa > Arthropoda > Insecta > Lepidoptera > Micropterigidae > Neomicropteryx > Neomicropteryx cornuta. The sequence goes on from JAHKQU010000028.1 coordinate 3,113,818, forward strand.
AGCTGTTGTCCGTCCGCTCTATTAGATAGCTCATTTATTGGGTCCTCGCTCACTTTTAGAAAATATTTTAAATAAACAATGTGCAATCAAATAAAGAAAAAGAAGTTATTATAAATTTTACATGGATATCTGAATCTCCACCCACAAATTATTACTAGTCTATATAAATAAAAATGAAATGTTGTCCGTTAGTAAGCGCATAACTCTAGAACGGAAAAAACTGAGTGTATTTTATTACTATTCCAAATTTAATGTATGCCAATGTACACTGACACTGCACATTATCGCGCGCCGAAGTTGCCATTAAAGTCATCTGCAGGGCTTAAAGATGAGTTGCATAGCAACTCACCCCAACTGCCGTAGGCACGAGTCGTCGCGGGCCGAAGGCACCTACTGAGCCGTCTGCAGGGCCTATCTTAAACCCAGAGCGAAACCCGGGGTTAACAGCTAGTATTTAATAATAGTGGTATACAGGATGTCCCAAGACCATTCCCGAAAACTTAAGGTGGGTATCATGTAAACGATATAGTTGATATAAAAAGCAAAAAAAATCATCCCCGAATTTATCATATTTTTTAACAGATGGTGTCAATTCCATCAGGGCGCGAATTCCGATGCCGCTCTGATCGATAATAGCCTTGACACTGTTACAGTGTACGGCATTACAGTTGAGAACAACAAAGACATTTATGATTCTTTTACTATTTTCATTTAAAGTTTACATTTTTTTCTCGGTAACCATGATGAATTTTGATGTAGTTTCTTAACAGATAACATTGGAAATCGCACGACCAATTAGCTTTTTTTTATCGGGAATGGTCTTGGGACTAGGTGTATATTAAAACATACATTATATTCGTCTCTTAGACAAGACGTATGTTTAGGTGTAGGTCACACATTTCAAAAATTTAGAGGTCACTATATATAAAAAGGGAAAAACGGTCGTGAAAATTCATGCCAGAATGGTAACAGCACTCTCATTCTCAAAAGTTTTACAATCACATGGCAAACCTGCAGTAACACCAAACTTGCATGTTTTCCATTCTACATATATCCCTACCCTGACCTATATCAGCAAATCATGGGTGTTCAACGAAAAACCCCATTGATGCTTAAAGAGCATGAAGATTCCTCACATATGTAAGACAAAGAAAGATCAAACTACAAAATCAAACTTTCAGGTTGAATCTCAACGTATTATTGCTTCAAAGCCTGATCAAACACTCTCAACACAGTAGTTTGGACATGATTGCAAAATGAGTTAGGAGCAATATCTTAGAATGGGCTATACAAACAAAATGCACTAGCACGCAACTATGTGGATGATTTGATGCTAAATAGTAAGTTGACATTAAAAAGTATTCCAATCACCAAGTACCTTCGAAACATACCATTTCAATGACTCAAAATTGATTCAAGTGAATATCTCTTCACATACGGATAGGAATAATATGTACTGCACAAAATACATAATGCTTTTACATATTAATCTAATATTAAAAATAACAGTAAAATATAAAAATAGTAATATAAACAAATAATGGCTTTAGTTATTACGAAAATAAATTCCATATGTAGTGGAGAATGAAAATGTATGGACCGATATGTGTGGTAGGACGAGAGATAGATGTGAAATTATTCTTAAGAATCGGGGAGCATGCGAGAGGCGCATATCTGAAAAGCAACCGTCGCTGTTTAACCTTAATGGTTAACGGTATTCTATATTATACCTGTGGATAGGTGGATGATTCTAGACAGTTAACAAAAAAGTATATCAGCTTGTATCCAAAAATTCTATTCGTTCAGATATTTTATTTGCGGTGTTTAGACCGAGTATTTCAATCAATTACGCGTGCACATGCCATTTATAACAATGTAAGTGTGATAACTCATTGATTGGTCAACTGGCATTGTTTTTTAAATAAATAAAAAAATATCTGATTCCCTCACCTTTGTAAGGTGTCTATATTAAAGTAGAAAACAGATAGATTTTTTTTTTTTGAGATTGAGACTGGTACCTGTATTCATTAAGGCAAGCAATTCATTATTCGAGATAGTCAGGCATAGAATGATAAGTTTAAGAAAAAAAATACGCTCTAGATGACGTGACAAAGAGCTTAACTCCCGTCGAGAATATCACCGACACGTCAATATTGATCACACAACCTCTCTGGGTTAGCTGGTAGAGATTGTCTTATGGCAATAAGGTTGCTTTTTGTAGTGTAGTTATGCGTTTCAAAAAAAAAAATTTTTATTAGTCACCTTACTTTGAGCCCAGACTCAACTAGTCAACAAAGTCTTTATAGACACTAGGTGAAAAGTTTTAGTCAAAATGGTAGTTTTCCTGGCAAAACTTACATATAATTTCAACCACCTTTTTTACCACAGTTTAGGTGCAGAAAATAACTAATTTAATTTAGATGTTTTATCATACACTGATGTTTTAGATGTTTGTGATTCTGGTGATTAGAAATCTAAGGAATTAATTTTATTTGAAAAAAATCTGCAAATATAACATGATAAGGAAAAACTGCTACTGCAAATTAATGTTAAAATGACTACTTTTACTAATATAGTACCTGTAATAATGCATAATACTGACATCACACATATGAAAATAATATTATAGATACCGTATTATGATCTGGGACTCCAACACAGGTCTCTAAAATACTCATGTGTGCACTGACTATTATTCTATTTGAGCGTTGTCACTTCTGACTGTTTTAATTTTTAATGTCATCCATTTGCCGTAACGATGAAATGAGAAATATTTCAAACTTAACTGATTCAGGAAACTAAAAGGGCAAATTCCTGCAAAAAAATGACTTTTATGCTTGGACAGAATCAGCGATGAAAGTATAAAATAATTTTACTGCTCACAACACGGGAATAGTATAAGAAGCGGAGATGGATACTTGCGTGATATAAGTAGTTGAAAAAATGTAGTGCATGCATTCAACATTGAAAGCCACTAATGTTGCACCTCAACCAATAATTATTGACTGAATAAACCACTGCGTTAAGAAAATACCCAGAGCTCTGACGCTGATAAAAATAACTGCTGTTCTTTATTAACTTTGATACATCATCGTGATGAATCTATGACAGGAATGGGCGAGTAATCAAGTAATGTTACGCCGAAAGGTAGACTCGTATTAAAAGTGGCTAAGCAAGGGCATATATTGTCCGTCTCCATGTATTTATTAACTCCATGGAATGAACACTGTCGTAGTACTGCTAAAACAATGCTTCTCATGAAAAATCGATATTTATGATGCTCTGTGGTTTCAGATACAACATATTTTGAGAAAGCTATAAAAAAAACAGTAGTCAACCATTATTGTCAATTTATAGCTATTTTTTCTTGTTGATAGTTGGCGATGTGGACTGGAAGACCGACGAGGCAGACATTAGATTTTCTATATACTGCCCTAAGACCTGGTTTTCGGACCGCAATTTTAGATTTTCTTCCTTTACGGAGTCAACTCGCTGGGATAAATCTGCCAAAAATAAAATACTTATAGTTCAACTCTATACAGAGAAATATGGGAGTTAATAATGATGGCACATCAGGTGTAATTTGGTATGCATTCAGTCCCATATGTTTAAGGAATATATTTTTTAGTCAGTACTCTATGTTTTAGTAGGGGGTGACAGAAGGACAACAGTCCTTCTGTCATAATTCCATTTACTATCCTTCCTACCCTATGAAAGTTTCTCTTCTGCCATCTATGTACATACTAAAAAAGCAAAAATGTGCTCAGTGCAAAATTAAATCCTACGGTAATATCAGTGACTGAAACTCGATCAAGACCACGGAAGCTTCTCATGATCACTCCTCACATCTGCAGAAAATCTTGAGTCTGTGCCATCTCAACTTTCGTAATAACTTCCATTTTGCCCAGGCCACAATATCATAGGTTAATTGTTAAGAATTTGGCTTGCATAAACAGAAGATTTGGCCGAGCGCTACCAACCTAACACTAATGCATAAAATACTACGTTCAAGTCTTTATTGATGGTTGACAAGTTATCAAAGTTGCCGAAAATTGACTTTCACAATCAAATCATTTTTATATTGTACGGTCACATGCATAATAATAAAATCACATGCAGGACTGAAATATATATATTTCAAAATAATAAGATAATTGGATCTTTTTAAATTTATAATGGCATCTTAAATAAATGCAAAATACCATCGAGTGTGTTCTGCAGCTCCAAAACCTGAGAAATCAATCTGGCCTTTTCCTCTTGTTCATCGGCTGCAAGATCATTTAATCCCGGACTCGAAGATCCATTGGTCATCAATGAACTTGGGATTGAGTCCATGGAATGGCCGTGTCCATCATAGCAACTGATGTCATCCCCTGTTATTATTACCTGTGGATCGTCATCCGCTAGCGGTATATTATCGTCTTGAATCTTGGACATACCTATAGAAAATTACCAAAATGGTAAAGAACTATTTGTTCAAGACAGTACAAGAATGTAAATACATTAAGTATGAGGAGTATCATATTATTTTGACCTAAAAAGGTTTGACAGCACAGAGAAAGTCTAGACCTCAAAGAAATATGGAAGATTCTTATTGCAACAATGCCTTTATATTTTTGTGAATATACACTTTTTAGTAAATGTTCAATTTCTTAAACTCGTAAATGGTGGAAAATTACCAAATAGATTTGTATGCTATTTAAAATAAATAATAATGATATCAAATTGTATTATTATTTTAGGGGACAACCTTATGCATAGTTGCATTTGTTTGTTGCTAAAGTCCCCATATGTATTTTTTTAATGTTTTGCGGACACTTTTAGGCTTAGCATCGAACTAAGGTGACTATGCATAAGGCCGCTATCCTGTGGCACACGCTATGATCCACAATCATGAGATAGAAATGCGGTGTAAAGCGACACATCCTGAACAACAAACTAAGTTCTGTCAATGACCACATGATTCAGAGGCTTCACAAAATTTTCTTTTGTAGGATTCCGTAAAATTAAACAATTCAATAAAGAGCAAACTCCAATAGCGCTTACAAATTACACTCATTCATTTTATGGCTATCTTAACATTAGGTAAATGGAACTTATTACAGTGATATTAATACAACCCATGCAATTTTTGTATAGAAGATTAAATTATAGCCATGGAGTTTGTAGTCCTTAATGTTCTAAGATTTCAAATTTCAAGAAGACATTGACTGCTTCGAACACCAATGCCAAAGGGCATGTTTTAGCTTGAAGACACGTATCATAATGTTCAAAAATAATTTTATCAGAACTGTTGACTGAGCAACGGATAGACACGAATTATAAACATAACGCAGACCCTTCCTTAACAAAAACAAACTAATGATAGTAAAAAAATTAAATATACAATTTTCTTTAGGAAAGACAGCTAACCCACAACATACAGCTGCATCTCCAAATAGCCGGTTTTAAGCTTACAACTTTCACATTATGGATATAATTTATGTCATCCTACATATTCTACAAGAATCTTACTCTGTGAATAGTTTCAATAATTAATTAAAATGCTAACCTGGAACCTACAGTCAACCTAAAAACGTTGCTCCAAAGTTACAATAACAAATAATAAAGTAAATGGTCTACAAGAAAACAAAATAGAAACGAGGAACTGATTCACAAAACCACAAAAATAATTTAATTTTGTTAACACCGCATGAGAATACAAAATATTGCAAGTAAACTGACAGCTTAGAAGCTCAAACGTCACATTGATAAGGAATCCATTACAAGTCATTTAAATTTTTTAACTATGTACATTGTTTGGTAATGGTTTCGCGCATAGGGAATCGTATCTCGTTTATTCATTTTCAGATATTTTTATATGGTGTAAAAATATCTATTTTATAGCTAATAAAGCTCTTTACTATTATTTTTATTTTATAATAAGAGAGCAGCCTTAAATTATTCATTGGTGCCTAGATCATAGGCATGAACTTAGGTCTTAGATTAGTAACTAGATACCGCGTACTAGATACCTGTTTCATTTCGTTTGTACCTATTAGGTCTAAAACCATGAAAAAATTCCAGTCCTCCTGTTTTAATTAGAAACGATATAAATTATAAACCAGAAGGTCAAATTATAGAATTAGGATTTTTAAAATAACCCGGAAAAGTGAAAAACAGAAAAAGTAGTTACCTAGAATGAATTTTAATTGGGTAGATAACAGAATGCGATCACAATAAAGGATCGCTTTCCACTTTCTCATTTAGGTGGCCAATTAAATAGGTTATCAGGGAAACAATTTCATAAATCTCGATTTATCATAGGGGTTCGATCAAATTCCTGTTTTCGAAGAATCTGTACATAAAACCGCTTTCATTATATTCATTTCACAGTACGAGTTTTTACCAGCGTTTTATAAATAGGATTTAAGGCAGCTCACGGAACTATTCTATTCTAGCTTAAACCGTCAATATTTTTATCCCTTCTAGTACTCCTAAACAAGGCCTTTACTTACTATAAAAAGGAGGTATGTCTCAGAATTTGCAGTTTTTTTTTAAAATGTTATTTCTGCAAAGCAGATACCCAGCAGCGGCATGTACCTAAGAAATAAGAATTTGGATATGGATATGGTCGGATTCCCAAAACAAAGCATTCGAAGAACTTAAATTGAAATTAGTTATCAAACCTATTTTAGCTCAGTATGGGCCTGATGCTTTTACCAAGATACACACCGATGCATGGAAAAATAGTACTGCGGGAATAATGTTACAGTAACAAACAAATAATGCATGAAAACTAGTTTTCTTTTTAAGTACAATTACAAGCAGAGAAGCGAAGGACTAGGTACCGCAGTTATGAATTAAAGATATTCATGCTTCGACGGTTGGCAGTAGATTTGTAGTGTGGGTACAGTGCATTTGGCAACACCGTAGGTACTCAGTAGTGCTTTATTACAGGGGACTGGCGTAATTAGAGAATTCGGGAATACGATGAGCTAAAAACATTTACCGACGTATTTGGCTTTTTAGCGATATAAAAGCAACTTTTATATAGCATAAACTCCAGGGGAGATCCTATGGTGACACCAAAAATACACAAAAAAATACAAATACACCTACTCTCAACACATTTAGTTCTGTTGTGTAAATATGATCTAAATAGATTAAGAGTAATAACCCGAACCCCATAGTAATTCAGTTTTTTTAATAAAATTTCAAATTTAAGACAAACAAAAAAATTATTCACAAAAAATGGCTGCTGAGCATTTTTTACTTTTTAGATTCCATGAATTTTGGTCGAAATATTTTATAATCGCATCTTGAATAAGACTTGTCCTTCCTAAAACCAAACTGATTTTCAGGTCTTTACCTGAAAATCCTTTTGTTATAACCCCCCCCCCTTTGTTTGTTGTTTGTTTTTCATAAATAACCTTTGTTATTTATGAAAATAGTCGTTAGACTCTTTACATAAAATCTGTGGATCCGTCCTTTTGTAAGGCAATCCTTTTTTCAAGCTTGGTTTTCCTTTCCTTTGTTTTCCTCCTTGGTTAATATTGACTTAACTTTGTTTAAAGAAGTTTGTATTTCATTAGAATAATATTTAGATAAAGCTTACTTTAATTCTTTTTTTTTAATTTTATTAGTAAGCGTTTTCAGGTACGCACGCGGTAAAATAAACCATATGGTTTATTTTTTAAGTTGTCATATTTAGATTTTTTTTTTGTATTATATTTTTACATCAATCCTTTATTAATCCAACCTTTGGGGTTTTAATAATGACATTTTTGTTATTCCCAACATGTTCCCTATTTTTTATAATTTGTAATTTATGATCAGAGATTCCTGGTTCAATAGTTAAGTCATGTACGTTTTTAAATGGAAAGTTATCTAGAATATAGGTATCTTAACACTAAAAATGTTTACCCGACTTGGATTTTATTTCTAAATGTATTGAGAAAATTAAATTACTTACTTAGATTTATTAAATACACATTTTGGTTTAATTTAGTTTTTATTTCAAAACGATTATTTTAAGAACTGAATCACGAAACACACTAAACGAACATTTATGTCATAAGTAGGTACATTGGTACTCTCGATGGATCACCTGGTTTATTTATTGAGATATAACTAGGCAATTCAAATTTTTACCCTTCATCATTTTTATTTTATTGGTTTACTACCGCTTATGTAAAATATTCCTTTTACTTTAAGGTCTGTATGTGGGAGGTCTTTAGTTTCTTCAGTTTTATTTCTCAGTGATTTTTTAATTTTCTTAGCAATGAAGTCATCAGCGAATACACGCTGACGGCTTTCGAATTTCGCTTGTATTTCCTCTAATGTCCTATTCTCAGTCTCTGGCATGAGGAAATATAGGCAGACGAGACCCGCGAAATTGACCCCGCCGTAAAAGTAGAATGCTCCATAAATGTGAAGGGATTTCTCTAGATTGTAGTAGGTTTTTACGGTGATGAAGAACACAATATAGTTGAACGATGCTGCAAGTCCGCATAACATACCTCTCGCCCTGGAAACGAAAAATGAAATAGTTATAACGAACTCTTTATTTTACCCAAAAAATAGGTAAAGGTATATAAACCAGGATTCCGTGTGTTTTTTGTGACAGAGTGTGTGGTTTGTGTGCACATGTTTTAATTTGAGAAATCTCTATATATGTACATATATATTTCTAAACAACTATTTTCAATCATTCATCCACCAAATTTTGTAAAAATATTTTTGCTTTTTTAGTATAATTTGATATTTTTTAATACTGATTTGAAATAAAAACATACCCGACGCTTATCCATTAAAAAGAAAAGAAGAAATCGAACGGTATAAATGAAATTTAATTAACTCAATGACACAAATAATTAGGACTAATTTCAAAACTATTAAATACGATCTTTACGGATTTTTAAAATTAAATACGGAACATTTTAAAAATAATTTTAAATTTTTTTTTCATATCAAACACTTATTTCCTGCCTGTTTCAGCTAGGTAAGACAAAAAATATACTGTCTACCCAACATTATCTAACCTAATTACTAATACAATTTATAATAAATAAATATGAAGCACTTTTTATTTCATAATTATTTTGTACAATTTAAAAAACTATAAAACTTATTTAAAATTAAATGAGTTAACACCAACTAAGTAATTGATTATTATTCTATCTTCAAGTCGAAAACATACGCTTACATGCAGGCACTATCTATATTATTTTGGCGATGTACTAGGCATGTGATATGAAAGGTGACGGCTATGAACCACAGAACTTAGAATGCGTTAAGCTAAACCAAACGGACAATATTTTATAATGTAATAAAAAGTAAAAATTAAACAAGAGTAAAACAAAATATAGATGGTTCTTACTTGTAAGGGAATATCTCTGTGGAGAGATTCCAGCCAATAGTAAGTAGACCCACGTAGTTGCAGAGAACCATTCCTATGAACAAGAGAAGGGCTGTGGTCGAGGATTCGCCGACCACCTTCACCTCTCTGAAGGTGCTGACGTCGTGTGGGATGTTCTGCTGTGCGTAATATCCCAAGAAAATGGTAAAAATACTAGACAAAGCCATGCAAGTCAAAGCCAGAGGTCTTTTTCCAGTGAACTTTACCAGCGACACGCAGATCAATGCGCCAATTATTGCAAGAGCTCCGGTGCCCACCTACAAAATCGTAAAAATAAATATAATGTTGGTGGTAGAAGCTATTTTTTTTTAAACTCATAAAAATACATAAATACAAAATACATAATATTTACTACTCAACGTCGCTACTATAACCTTATTTAAGTACGGCGAATATTCGCGTTCGAATATTATTCAGAAATAATCGCCATTCCGCTTTTAAACGCCATCCATAAACTTCATTAGGTAAATTTATTTATTTGATTATTTATTTATTTTTTAATACAAAACTTTGTCATTGTCCTTGCATAAACACAGATTGGCTGCCAGAAACTCAAAATTATATAACTTAGTCATGTACACAGGCTATATACAAAATATAAATAATACGTACCTAAAACAGACAATGCTTTTTTACGTATGTATACTATAAAATATCCGAATTATAAATAACCCAAAAAAAATAATAGTTATAAATGATACTTTCAACGCACGAATACTTTGAAACTTATTGTGGAAGTCTAGCTTTAGATTATAAATTAAAATCTTTTTTATCTTTTACTTTTCTTTTTTATCATTTTTATCTTTTTTTTCCATAGACATTTTTATATTTTGGGATTGTAACTGTTCATTTATTAATTTGTTTAAATAGTACACTGATGTTTTCGCCAATAGTTGTATAAGAAAACACTTTTTGTAGATACGTTACGAGATTTGTTAGGTATTGAATTTTCTAATTAGTGATAGATTTAATTAACTAAAAGGTGGTCTCAAATAAATTTATAAAATGCCCTCAGGCAGTTTTGTGCCTGTGTGACAACTCGTGCCTGCGAAATGTCATGCCTGCGGCACTCGAGATGAGTCACTTCAAAGTTTTTTTTAACGCGATAATGTACAGAGTATGTCCACCCTGAAGGTCCATTTTAAATATTGCTGAAAGAATTTTAAAAATCGGATAAGTAGTTGCGGAGATTGCTTACAAACTTTACCTCTTTATAATATTAGTATAGAAATAAGATGAGCTAATGTTGCTCCATTTTGTGTCCAGAAAACTAAGCATAGAAATAAATGTAGACCTCAATTGAGCTGTTTGTGGTGTTGTAGTTTTAAGTTTTATGGTAAGTGTATTTAGATTTCGATCAAAAGTCACGGGCATTTTTTGTTTTTAACATTATGTATAACTTATTGCATACCATTTTATTTGTACTTGTATTTAATGGATTAGTTGTTGTGCTAGCCAGCTAGTCGAAAAAAGGCTTAAAAAAATATTAAATTAGTTTGGTCCTCTATACGTTTAGTTGTGTACAGGAACGCCCAAAATTGGCTATTAAATCTTTTGGTCGATTGTTCAAACTACATAATTATTATAATAACAACCCATTTAGATTACAGTTTTACATCGTTGTATTGCAGCGAGGCACCTTCTTGAAAAATATATTTCTCTAAAAAAAATTATTTTGGGCCATACTCAAGTAAGCATAATTTGCTTGTGCTAAAGTCAGGGGAGAGGAGGTAATGAAACGTTAAAAATTGTATGACATGTCCGGTTCGAACCAGCGACCGATGGGCTAGTAGTCAAACGCTTGCCACTAGACTAAAATCTAAATATCCTGTGCAAAAAAGCTATTCGTGGTGGATTCGAGCGTTTGCGAATGTATCTGTGGTTAAGACTTCTACCACGTTTCTACCGCCGGACCAAAGTAAATATTGTAAAATAAAAATGATACTTCACTACGACTTACAGTGGCCCAATGTGCTTCTATGGATACATTGAACGCTTTGAATATGTTCACCATATTTGGCTTGATCGCTGTTAAGCTCGTTATCGACATAAACCCGAAGAAAATGCAGGCAAACACGAACGGTCTCCGTGCATCTCTCTGTATAAGATCCTGGGCACCTCTTTTCAATCTGGAAAATAAAGATTAAGTGCGATAAGTTATAAAAGAATAGCTAAATACAAACTAGAGTGCATATGCACTATTTATTGTAATAATGATGTAATTTATCCTATGATGCTTTTTATTATTAACATCTCACGTACTTAATAATTTTTATTTTTTCCGCCACCTTCTTTCGACCGCTCTAAGAACAGGTTTTTTTTTAATCTAGTTAGAGTATATATAACCACTTTACTCTAAAAGCAACAATAAATGGCTGGTATTTAATCTGTCTCCATGATAATATATATATATTTTTTCAGTGTTATTATCATTTATTGTTGTGTACTTGGCTGTGTATCACTTGGACACTGAGGTGATATTTTTAGGGTGTTTTTATACTTCCTAGTATTTTTTTTTACAAAAATAAAGGTTTATGCAGGATGGTTGAAGTGACTGGGTCGGGGAGGGTAGGATAAGGGGGTGTTTAGAAAGACAGAGGCTGCATCCAAAAATCGCTTCTAATACCTCGAAATAAATATCTATAAATTTACCTTTTCAAATAAATAAAGTTTTTAATTTAAACTTTAATAGAATCATCTTCAAGCATATGCCTGCAATAATAATTTAAAAAATAAACAATATCGCGCAAGTCAATCAAAAAATATTTTGAACGGAAAAAGTATTTTTTTTTACTACCTTAGGTAATTTAATGAGACCATCCCTTAAAAAATCCTTATCATATGCAAAAAATAATCAAAATCTCTTCGGCCATTTCGGAGATATGAATTAAAGTATAAAAAAAATAAATAAAAAAAATATCATACAGATCGAATTGTGACTTCCTTTTTTTGAAGTCGTTTAAAAAATGGTGTTTGAAATTCTCCGGTTTTTCGCTTTTATAAAGTTATTTTTTAAGTTGCTATTTCGCCCTGCTGCTGAATTATAAGATCTTAAAGATAGCTATGTTTATTACAAATGATTTTAGGTAAGTTTTTACACAATATCTTTAAGTATATATACTCACTTTTGAAGAAATCTTTCATCGCTATGTACGCATCTATAGATAGTATTTTCTTTAATATTATCTTGACACTCGTTACATTTTAAATTTCTCTCGTTGTATTGCATCAAGACCTTGAACTCCGTCAGGACTGACGGCGTAGATGGATCAGCCCAACCTCTCAGCCAGCACAAGGATTTGAGCGCTTCCTCATTGCGGCCTTTCGACAGAAGCCATATCGGAGATTCTGGTATCTACGTAGAAAAAGTCGTACAATTAATAAAAAAAAAAATACGTATAGTTTTTCCCCATTGAGTCACAATATATTATTTATAGGTTAAGTGTTGATTAAGGTTAAGGTCGGATAATTCAAGCCACTAAAAATATTTACATCGATGTAAAGTTACACAATGCACACATGGACATACCATCATCATAGCAAGAATACCGATGACAGGTAGTGGCAGGGACGCCGCAGCTGCCATCCTCCAGGGCAGTATGGTGCCGAAGAGATAAGACAGGCACACGCCAAAGCCCGTGAAGATCGCGGAGTAGGAGACGAGGACTCCTCTGATGGATGGTTCGCTGTTGAAAAATCGTTTTTCAAAGCTGACTGAATACAGTACCGTAGTCTATGTAGAATTCTAATTCAAAGTTTTTATTAAACAAAATTAGGCAACTGCAAAATTAGGTATCGGCAACATAATGTTCAGTTTTACTTAAAGTAAATATTAAAATAAAATTCAAAGTAGTAAATTATAATATCCATTAATAAATTATAAAAAAATGAGCAACTAGGTGCCAGTTATGTTTGCCAATTTGATAAGATCTATTACTTTTATAACTAGTAGATTTACCTGTTTAATAGGTATATAAACATAGTTAGTAAGCGGGCACGGGATATCTACGTAGGTAATTTCACGAAGTTGAAGATTAGGAGACCAGCGTACTCACAAAATTTCTCCTAAATATGCCATAATGGGAGCTTTGGTAAGTCCCGTTCCTAATCCAAGCAGGGCATTCGCCGTAAAAAGTGTGCCTAACTCGGACACGAACCACAGCATAATCCAGGCGACGATTGGAGGCAAGGTCATCACTATTATGGCCTTCTTTCTCCCAAGAGGATTGGCGATTAAACCCCCGACTAAGCAGCCAATGGCTTGGAATATGAGGATCGTGCTACCTGTGAAGCAAACATAAAAAATGTGCCATCGCTTAGCGATGGTATGATAGTAGCAAAAATTTGCTATTTAGATACTACTGGGACCTTAGGATATTACTCTAAGCTAGGACTAAAAGTTCCTTTCCCACGGAATAATCAAAAGGTCTCGCATGGTTTCATTTGCGGGACCATTTTAATTTTCAACGACCAAAAACTTTCTCAGTTCAAATGAAGCATCTACTTGAAAGCTCTTTGGAAGCGAACGAATTGCTGTAATAAAACTATTTTATCGCTCGTAATTTTAGATCCGCTTAATAATTATAAAGTCATTACATGCATTGTATGTAGCAGCGAGCACAAAAATACTATTACGCTTGAAAAATAACGCTCCAGGCCAAATAATTCCAGTTTGAAAATGTGCAAACAGCTGTAAACTTGATAAATTAAAAAAGAAAAATGCTGGATTCTCCCAGTATGTGGAATGGTTCAAAATCCTACGTCCGATCGTCGGCTAAAAAGTGCAATTTCTAAACACGTGAAGTCTTTCTGTGTCTTACGTCTTTAGCCACATTTTGAATAGTGGTTGAAAACTGACTGACATCTGATTACCGGGAAACTATCAGCATATACTGGGTTTGAAGGCGCTATCTGGCGAGTGCTGGTAGGAGAAACACCTTGGAAACCATCAGCGTCTGCTGGGCTGGATGGTACAGTCTGGAGTGGGATCGTTGAGAAATACCAGCGTATGCGTTCGGGAAACTTCCAGCGTCTGCCGAATAGGGAAGGTTCGCTACGAGATTCAACAGCTATGTTTTATAGGTTAAGTTATACTGCTTTTGACATGTATTGACCATGCTTTGGTTTATTATTAATTATGATACTGCTATTCAGTTTAGTTCCAATGCCACCAGAATCGACCTTTCTTTACAATGACAAGATCTAACAGGTGGTTTGGTTTGTAAAATGTAAAATTGTACCTACAAGAGATCTCACTACCACTCAAGCAAAGTTTGGTTTACAACTAACTGATATTCGATCCTGATATTCGATAGACGCAGCAAACATAAGCATTATTAAAGTTCTTCCTTGAACTGCGATCCGATATCTAATTAGATTAAGACATAGTTGAAGAGAGAACATAGTTGGTGAACGAAACACGAAAAGGAAATTCAATACATACCGAGCCATGACAGTTGACTTTCGCTCATTTTAATAGCATTTTCTCCATCCAAAAGTCCAGCTACCAATACAGTGGGGTAGCTCAACGCAAGACCGACGCATAAAAACATCCAACTAGTTGCAGTGATTGCCAGGACCTAAACATAAAAGGCGACGATGATTTAGGACACGGTTTAGGGTCACTTGTGCCATGGTTGTTCGTATCGCTGAGACAAAGTCAGCTCTACACGAGGTATAAATCGGGTGTATTGTTCACGGTTCGACCGCGTACCGGTTGACAGGGGGCGTCCTTCGGCAGTACTTCGACCGGAGCCAGCAGAGTTCCCTAACCACGGCGACGCCACCAGCATCTTCGCATCGTCAGCGCTGGGAGGCGCTGACCGAAGAATTTTCGGCTGTTTCACTTTGGATCTTCTACGTCTCTACTCTCATGGAGTCAACTCGTGAGTCGTTACAGTATTCAAAATGGTAACAATGGTAGTTGGACATGGTTATCTGTCCGCCCGTCTGGCTCAAAAAGTGACGTAGTGGATAATCATAAAAAATACAAGTTTCATATAGATGGGGAGCCATATATACCAGGGGTTTCTGTTATCAAGTTATTATTAGTGAACATTTTTTTCTCTGCACGTGCACCACTGTGATTCCATCAGATTTGCCGTCTTATTTCAAACGAATCCAATTTCTGATGATTTCTACTTCGGTGTACGGATAAATATACCACACCCCTGCCGTATAGCTGAAGTTGAACTAAGCGGAGTTTCTCTCGTGGAAGGTATTTGTGGCACTGTCCCATGGTACATAAAAATAAAGCCTCTTTGTATTAACAAATGAACGAAAACGACTTTGTTTAGAGAGATTCATTACTTTTATATTTAACGTGCTCCAAGACACGATAAAAAAACCTGCTTATTGGCCCTGCGATTTCAAACGTGATTTGTTTAGCTTCATATCAAAATTCATCATCGTTTACGAGTAAAAAATTTGTAATGATAATATGAAATCGCTCTTGTCAGAAGCCGCGACAAGGCCGCGTCGCGCCGAACAATTGACCGGCGTTGGCCAAACGCCCGCGAGCAAAAAAGGGAATTTACACGAGCGCTTTGATAAAATGAATACATTTGGCCATAAATTATTTTCGCATTTTTATATATACAATTTATTACACGTAATATAAACCCTTGAGTCTTCGGGAATGGTCTTGGAACATCTTGAGTATTAAAAAATACAGATATGAAAAAATATATATACGATGTCGTTGGCATCCGTAGATTTTTTACATAAAGTAGGTACTCGTATGACAGGTAAGTTATACAATACAAATATTCATTGAATACCTTTTAATTCAATTAGGATATAATATACTTTTACAAAATTATTCTACTAATGCATTTTACATAATAATTATATGCAAAAATTGAACGCAGTAACAATGTATTTAAATATATGCAATAATTGTGGTGCAGCTGTATTTCATTATATAATGGCTAAATAATCGTGTATATTTAAGATTTTAATTAAAATTATAGAACCGGTTTAAAAAAAAACAGGTTTCAACGATAATGTTCAGTTGACGAGATTATTATTTTTTATTGTTTGTTTTATTCCTTGGTAACATAAGTAACAATACCTATCACGGTATGTTATATTATGTACCTACATGTATATATTTTAATGTAGGTACCACAGAGTATTAAGCGGCTGCGAGAAAATGAACATGTAATCAAATTTAAAAAAATAAAACGATTTCAAAATAAACCCATAACCCAAAAACTAAGAAATAATACACTAAACTTGTTATTAGGGTTTGACTTAAACATTTTGGAAAAATGATTTTTTTTTTTGTGTTTACAAACAATAAGTTGTTTGTTTACAACACTCACAGAATGTTTAAAAGTTGATAACTTATAATAGGACAATACTTTTGATAAGATAACGTTATCAAACATGGTATTATTTTTATGATTGTAGGTATATTAAGCTGTAAGTATTTATGTGATTCAAAAATAAAACAAAACAATACAAAATGTTTAATTAGACAACAAAAAATGCAAATTGATTGTGTAAAACGTTATTTTTACATTTTTTTCTAGTTATTAAAAGGCTTACGGCCATTTTAACCAATCCCACCTTAGGTCTTCCCTAACTATGGATCTCTTATGCTAAGGTTATTGGCAATGGCGTACTTTGCCGGTGAATCGGCTCCTTAGTAAGGAGACTCTTAGTAAAGTGGCAGTTGTCTATGAATTTAGTTGGTAAGTTGCAATCTTGTTCGGTCGACCGATGGAGAACTGTCAACAATTGCCTGACAAAAATAAATCAAATAATCAACAAAATATTCTCTACAATAAAAACAATGAAATTCGAATGAATAAAAATAAACACGCTTTTAAACATAAACATGGTCTTAACAATAGAAAATAATTGTAATTCGGCAATAGTTTGCACACGTTTATAACCATAAAAATGCTTTAAACTATAGAAATACAGAGTAAATAATGAGATCCGTCAATAATTGCACGTGCGTGCTTGCACACTCAAATCACATCTGTCTGTTATGATTATAACAGCAAACAGCTGGCTAACCAATATAGCGGCGGTTTAGGTCTCCCCTAAGTGTTTATGGCATACTTAGCGCTCATAAAAAACACCTAAGGTTTGGTTTTTTGACATTAGGGATACTATCTCAATTTAAGGGACTCTTAGCCCTAAGTGAGGTTTGGTGAAAATGGCAGTAAGGTACGTTATTTACCTACTTTAATTAAGTATAAAGCTACGTATATTTTAATTAGTATCTAAATAAATAATAATATTTGAAACCTGCGCCAGTAATTTCTTTCGATTATTAATTTCACTTGTTTTTTCATTTCCAACACTTACTAAACTTGACATTTTGAAAAAACTTCAATTTGATTCCAAAACTTCAAAAATTACCCTTTGTATTTGATAACCTATTTTAAAAACATACTCTCTACACACATAGAACTCAATCAGCGACCGACTGGTTTTTACCGGTAGATATTGTCTCATACAAACCTACTGACCACTCCATATTAATGTTATCCGTTTGGAAAGTTGAAACACAAAGATTCTCAAAGTATAATATGTGCTAAACAAGTAATTAAAAAAAAATCCAACGTTTTGGCGAATCAGTTTTCTTATTAATTGTAGTTTTTAAAAGTAATAAATAATAAAAGTTTTTTTTCAGTTATAGATATCTTACACTAGTGGAAACTTATTTAAAACTTCAAAAAAATCAATTGATTGATGCTGCATTCCGCAGCATCGATCGATTTTCGAGTATTAATCGAAATTCCGTAAGCCAATTCATCATTTAAAAAAAAACATTTGAAACGGAATAAAAAATATTTTCTTTTTTAAAAATGAATAAATTATTACAATGGGAAATTTTGAAGGGGTAGTAGAGGATCATTACGACTGATTTCTTTCTCAACCTTGTATCTATAAAATGACAGGTTTTAAGGAGAAACAAAAAAACATCCTAACTTTATAGGAATTTAATTTTGATCTATTAATTAAAAGCATTTATGTATATAAATGCTTTTATTTAATAAAATTCTTATAGCCTCAGCATATCTATAAATACAAAATACATATTCTGATAAGATAATTTAAGAGTATTCAACAAAAAAATAGAAATAGTGAATTTTTGAGATATGAGTTTAACGGTGTTCAAACAAATGAAAAATTCTACTTTGAATTTACGGGGTTGTTGAATTAAACCAATGAAAATCATCCATGAAAAAAAAAGTTAATTAAATTAAAACATTTAAATATTAATACCTTTATATACGAGTACTTGGACTAACCAGTTGGTGATTCACAAGAAAGTTTACTATTTTGTAATAAATTTTATGGTTTTACATTATACATTGTCTTCCTAATGAAGAAAAAAATATATACTTAATGAGCATAAATTAAATAATAAAAATAAATTTAGAAATAATTTGGAGAAAACAAATTCTCTGACCTCACAACGTACGAATTAAATAAATTTCGAAAAATGTTAATTAAAGTGATTTTTTGAGTATTTACTTAAATATTACTTGATTATATGTATACCATATAATTATTATTTGACTTTAACTCAAATATTGTGAAGTTCTATACTTATATAAAAACACCCGTTACAAAATAATCTGGCCTGCAAATATAACTACAGTAAGCACTCAGCGTTAGCATTCCGTGTAACCATCAGTTCCATTGGCTAACACTTTTTAAGAATGTTTATCAGTGGATTCTTATTCCCTGCAGCGAAAATGTTTTTATAATTATTTCCATAACTTAGAGCTCTTTCAATAGAATAATACTACATCCTATAAAAATATTCCTTAATTTATCATATCATATTATGTATGGAAACACAATATAAAATCTTACGAAATTACCCACTCACAGCAGCTTTCGGTGTCGATTACTGAGAAACTGACAATTATTTTATACAACACGAGGCCCATTGCGGGTAGCCCAAAACAGTTTTTTAATATGGCCGCATGGCCAACACCAAAAGGCAATGGGTTGCAGTTAATTACTATTTTAGATATTTTAATGAAGGCGTTAGTGGAAATCTCACCTAGGTTAAATTTTGAGATAAGTTTTGAAAATTGATTTAAATTGTAACTGTTGATTAATAAAATTATTTTGTTTATTTATCAGACATATGTTTTTTTTTATGATTGATAGGTTGACCTATTACAATTGGCTGCTTTGTTATTTCAAGTTTTATGATACAAAATGAAGAGCATGCTAAAGAACCACATTTAATTTTGGTAACTTTATTATGCATGAATTCGAATAAACAATTAAAAATCAATTAGCGAAAAAGAAGCTAAGGAAATAATTAAAACATAAAACGCGTTGCAATAAACATTATCTATGTGTAAGAAAAAAAAAACGAAAATCGGAGGACATCGCAAAACCATTAGCATAATAAGACCCAGTATAACTTGGGGTGGCCTTGAAATTCGGCTTTTCGAAGTGGTGCCGGCCGAGCATCCCCCGCACCGCTAAACCCACCAGCCCCGCAATCGCCAGGCGGCGATGTGTCACGAGTCACGTCAATCCCATTCGACCATTCTCGGCCAATCCACAGTACAGTTATTTTGAAAATAAAAACTTTTTATATAGGTATGTTATATTTTAATATTATACTAAAATTATAGAGCAACCGATTAACGGAGTTTAACGGGGTTTCATTGTATAACATAAGAATATGCGGCACATATTATCATTTAATTATAGATGAAGACTATGAATTATATTGGTGAGTGTAATGACTGTTTCACTCAAAGTTTTGAAGTTTTCAGCGATTATGATTTAAATATTTTTTAATAAATAGAAAATTCAACCCCGTGCATTAGTTTTTGTGCGATGAGCTTTATATAAATATAAATAATACTATTTATTTGTTATATTGAAAAAAAATATTAGGCAAATCCGATGGTTCGATGAGCTCCATTGGGAAGAACCGTCAAAGAAACCCAACAGCCACAAACATTCAATATTATTTTTACCATTAAGTAAAAAGTAAATTAATTTTGTAGAAAAGAAGGAGAAGAACAATGAACTGCTATTCCCCTCAGTCCCAGCCGCCAGCCGCAGTACCAGTGTTGCATCACATGAAAAAGAAAAAAAATATTAGTTATAGTTTTAGAAAGTCATCACGAAGTTTATTATCAATGTTTTAATTTAGACTGCTGCTCGATATGGGATCACTTAGGGGGATAAAAATATATGTAAGCATATTAAAATATTAATATTGTGATAATGTTATTGATACAGGTATGGACAATTACATTAGGATTAGATTAAGATATTACGGGCAAATTAAAATTCTGAAAAATTCAAGGACCGATTGGTTTAAACAGGAATTTCGGTTGAAACAGTTAAAGGGTTTCCTTGATCTATTAAAATATATTTCTCAAATTCATCTAAGTTATTTTCTGTATCTGGTTCAAAATTATCCATGTTATTATCTATATCTTGTTCTAAACTATCTACAATGATATTATCTATATCCTGTGCATTCTTAAGAATATTAGTATTGTTGGAATCAAGACATCTTTTATTAATAGTCGGTGGTTTACGTATACCACTCTTTTTATTAACTACTATTTTTACGTTTTCTTATTGCATCTAGAATGTACTCAGGATCTCTTATGGGCATGTTTCGATTATGTCGAGGGTCGACTAATTCAGGAAGAAGGCAGTTCTCATAAAATCGAGTTATTTTGTATTCCATTTTCTCTCTCATAAACGTGCGAACTCAGTTTTTTACGTTGGACCCAAATGGCACTTTTTTTACCTCACATTCTTCCGTACAAAACTTACACATTTCGACGACACGCAAAACGGGTCCCACCAAGTTCAACTTTTAAAAATGTTCACTAGTAACCTTGTCATCTGCATTATTTTAAATCTATGATGACATCTCTAAAATTAGGAAACTTTACCTACTAAATTACGATGTTTGGGTCTTGGTGCGGCACCTACATTATCTTTTATTTACTAAGAGAGGTTGACAATTATTTCTTAGGGGTTGAGCAATCTATATGCTACCATATAATCAATAATTTCATTAACAAATCACCGACGACTACAAAAATTATACATATTACAAAAACTTTGAAGTGCGTAAGAATTTAGTAGACCGAAAAAAATAAACCATTGCACAAAAAAAGTTTTTTAGTTTAATGCAGTGTATAGCCTCAATGGCTTATTACTGTATTGTTTAACTTCTATACAAATGATATCATGATATCAAGTGATAGTTTATTAGAATCAATGGACTCTCCCATGTTCCAAAGAACTCGAATTCAGTACACAGCTTCGCTGGTTGGAAATTTTATTTAATTGATTCACTCTCTTTCTCCAGTTTCTTCGAACCCGCCAAATAGATTATTTGAAAATCTTCGATCAACGAATAACCAGGTTAGGCCCAAGCGCTCTTAAACACATGCTCAGGTAATGCCGTTATGGTAATGGTTAAAGTATGTAAAAATACTTAAAGGAGGCAAAAGAAGAGTGATAATATCGTATTCATAAAAAATCTTTATTTTTCCTAAAGTCTTTTGTAGCACAAGATAAGTTATTTAATACGAGAACCCACGACCAAATTTTTGGGTCATAGTATTACGACCAAAACCGATAGATTCGATGAACCTTAACCCAAAATTGCTAATTTCAGAAATTTTGCGGGTAGCATCTCACCTGAGCGCATTTTCAAAAATGACAAAAAAAATACTGTATGACAAAAAAGAAAAGACAACCAATTCTTTACACATAAAACCAATATTCCTAATTAAGGTGGACATTCAATTTGTCAGCTCTTCTAGAATTTATTTTATGTACCTTTCTAAAAATCACCATATAAAATTTTTAACCATACCTTTTTAGGTTTAAAAGCAGCTAGTATATTTTATAAAATTTCATTTGCGGTTCTAATTTGCTTTAGACGTTTTTCATTTCATGCATTTGCCTACTCTTAAGCAAGTTTTAAAAAATTAAAAAAGTGTAACTTTTATTACGAGTATAAAAATGTGTTGAATAGTCGATGGTTCCTGCAGCCACTGAAAATTATCACCTAAAAGAGAAAAAAAAACGTAACCTACCTTTAGAATCTATTATGGGATCTTATTAATGGTATTCATCAATACCAAAAAAAAAAAAAATCGATAAAAATAAAAATAATATTATAGACTTAATTATTTTGGTGCATATATGAATGGGTTTACCTTATAAAACTATTTCACGAAAGTCAAATTTGATTATTTTATTAGCTTTATATTCTTCTTTAACTAATTATCTATCAACACTATTTTCTTGATAGAAGAAATAAAAAATCTTATCAAACCTCTACTTTAAAATAGAATATAATATATCCAAAATTTAAATTGCTTTAAAACCTCACATGGCTCCAAAAACCCAAAATCCTTCGTATCAATATGAAAATAGAAAATGTCTAGATATCTAACATCCAAACTACAAAGAGATTATTAGGGACATATATGAAAATGATATTTTCTGAAAACCTCCAAATACCTGGCCTTATTTCTTAATACTTTTTCTCTACATAAGTCACAACAGGGTGTAAATAGGTTTGTCATCTTCTTAGGAACATTAGAAACCTAGTGTCTAAAATTGAAACTTAGAATCGATTGGCATAATAAGGTTATTAAATAAGGCATTGCATATTATTTATATTACCTAACCTAACCTAACCTAATAATCTTATAGTTATTCGTCCTTTTGGATTGTTTAAATTTATGCAAGATGTATATTGTTTAAATTTATGACAGCACCAACTTTTAAAATTGATGACTGCAAGAAAAGTGGTTGTCCCTGACCTGAAGAATAAAGAAATATATAGGGAGGAATAAGAATAGTTATTATGGACATTATTAAATATATTTATATTGAGAACTGTTTACACATTCGCTCACTCCCCATACATTTCCCAAATGACATTTTTCCCGTTGTGTAGAATCGTAAAAAATAACAGTATTGTATTATAACTACAGTTACAGCTACGGCAAGTTTTTATAGTTGAGAACCCACTCAAGAATATGGCGTCATGGTAGACACACATTCGATTGGCTTCTATAGTTAGTTACCACCGATCGATCTCATCAATATTGGCACTGAAAGCTAACCATACCGTCAGGTGTGTCGCTCGATCGAACAGGTGTAGTAGAATTTGAAGAACTAAATTATGATACTGAGCTAATATCATTAATTACATCTTATTCTTAAATTCTTCATTCGTATGGCTTGTGTTGTCGTCGGGGAGACGCTATTAGACGCAGTTCCGACTGTCTTATTGTTGTTTTCATGATGCGAGGCCGTTCATTACAGGCAAACAACATCTCGCAAGTCTGTAACTGAATGTTTTTTTTTTTTGTGTATGTCTTCTTACTTAAATCAGTCGACAGTGTTGAGAAAAGCGACGAAAAATGACCTGGCCGGATTCGACCCACTGGAGATTCGAACCCTCTGGATTTAGAAGCAGGCACTTATACCACAGCGCCACCGGGCCGCTTAAAATCAAACAAAAATTAAGCTCATTAAATTAGAAGGGTTATCTAATTTGACTAGTTTGCCTCTGGTATGTCTTGAATCTTTTCGTGTGTATAACCTCTTGTATATAAAGAGTCATGGCACCGGAGAGACAATGCATTCTAGGTTATTTTTTATAGGCATTAGTTATTTTTTTTTAGCTTTTATTTAGTTTAGTTGTTATTTTTTGTTTGATAACTACCGCATGTGTAATATATCCCGTCCATTTTGTTTTCAATATGCGGAAGGTCTTTGGCTTTTTCTGTTTTATTTCGGAGCGATTCTTTTATTCTCCTGGTGATGATGTCATCGGCGAATATAAGCTGACGGCTGCCGAACTTCGCTTGTATTTCTTCGGGTGTCCTATTTTCCGTTTCGGGCATGAGCAAATATAGACAGAAGAGTCCCGCGAAATTGAACCCGGCGTAGAAGTAGAATGCTCCGCATATGTGAAGGTACGATTCCAGGTTGTAGTAGGTTTTCACCGTTATGAAGTACACAATATAGTTGAACGACGCCGCAAGTCCGCACAACGCACCCCTCGCTCTAGAAATACAAAATTAAATGTGAAGAATTTTTAACAAAATTAGTAAACATTAGTTGAAAATAATAAACGAATCTTGTAACGAGGTCTTTGTTGTGGGCGCACAGCTGTGGCTCTCGTCGCGAACCGATAACTCGGCCAAGGTTAGGTCATTGATACCCGTGCGCATTGGAATTCGCCCGCTGACCGTATTTACACAAAAAAAAAAAATTTCCGCATTTTTTTATATCATTTCTTACTTATTCTTGAACAACCTGTATAGGATTAAATAAAATATATTAAATAAATGGTAAAAAATGGTAGGTATCCTTTTGGTGGAACAGCGTAAAAGGGGTTGGCGCTAAACCCATAAGCGTGACTCGTGGAGTGTGACTTCCAAAGGCGCTTTAAGGTTTAAGGCGTTTAAGGTGCCTATAAAGGCACTCTTTAGGGTTTGTCCTGAGTGGAGCGGGGCGTGCGGCGTTTTGCGGAGCGGAGCGTGCAGCGTGCAACACAAACACATGTGGCACAGTGCGAGCGTCCTGAGTGGCCGGCGTTTAGGGCGGGGCGGGGAGCGGGTGTTCGAGCGGGCAGCGGAGCGTGCGCGTGCATCTCAAACCAGTTTGTCTTTTTCGAGCGTTCGGAGCGGTCGGCTTGTAATAAAAAATGTCGTTCGAAGATATCATAACAGAAATACAATCAAAACCAGAGATATGGAAATCCAGTCATCCTGGTTATAAAAATAAGATGGTGAAGGTGAAAGTTTGGAGGGACATTGCAATAAAAGTCGGATTGGAAGGTGAGAATTTATTATATTTTATTTTGCCAGAAATAGTTCATAAACTTATTTCGTACATTCCTAGCAGCCAAAGTAGAACTGTTGTTTCTTCTGTTGCGATCGACATTATCATGAATTGTCACATTATTTTCATACATAACGTAGTCATGATCACTGTTTCCGTCAAGATCTCGTATGACATTGTGTAAAATGCAGGTAGCTTTGATTATAAGGCAAGCATGTGTTACATTAGTTTCAATTGATTTACCCAGTATACGCCACTTTGAAAATAAAATTCCAAATGCGCATTCTATACATTTACGAGCTCGGGAAAGCCTCGCATTAAAGTACTCTCTTTCGTTATTTAAAGTTCTTGACGGAAATGGTCGCATGACATTTATTCTCAAAGGATATGCTTCATCCGCGATCAAAACATAAGGTAGAGATTCTGTCGAGCCTTGAACAATATCAGGCGATGGAATGGAAAGACCTCCATTTTCAATCAACATATTTAAATCGGAATAGTGAAAAGTTCCTCCATCGCTTTGTTTTCCTTTTCCACCTACTTCAACTGCAATAAACTTTTTATTTGCATCTGAAACACCTTGTAATACAATTGAAAAATATTGTTTGTAATTAAAATACGCCGATCCAGAATCAGATGGGCATCTCATTCTACAATGCTTGCCATCAATGGCACCGACACAGTTAGGAAACTGCCATGTTCTATAAAATTCGCTTGCTATATTCTTCAAGTCATCTTGAGATGGATGTGGCATATGTATGTCGACTAATTCTGACCAGATTGCTGAACATGTTGCGTGTACAATATCTGCTACAGTTGTTTTACCCATGCGAAAGGAAAATGCCAGGGCTCTGTATTGAATTCCTGTAGCTAGAAATCTGAAAGAAAAAATAGACTATTCTTCAATCTGCCTATATTTTTTGTTGCAGAAGAAATATTGAAAAAACGATGGAAACATCTCAAAGACCAGTATAGAAAAGAAGTAAAGAAAAAGCCTGATTCTAGGTCAGGAGCTGAAGCGGATGACTGGGTTCCATCATGGCAATATTTTGAAATGATGTCGTTTGTAAACGACGAAATAATACCGGCTCCAACTACGGGTAATTTAAATACCACCCTAGATGTTAATGACGCAGGCGAAATTGACACCAATACACAAGAAACTCAGGACGTAGAAAATACCCAATCTTCTGGAATTGCGACGTCTAGCCAGTCTCCGCAATGTGAATCTCAACCTTCTTCAATAAAGCCAAGAAAACGAACCATTAACTCATTGCGGGAAGACATGCTAGAGTTAGAAAAGAAGAAGGTGAGTTTGATAGAGAAACGTTTAAAAGAAAGCAGTGGAACTGACTTGTCAGCGAGCTTGCAAAATGATGAAGACTATCATTTTCTGATGAGTTTAATGTCCACAATGAAAAAATTAACTGACATACAAAAGCTACGCTTTCGCGGGAAGGTTAATGAATGGCTCTTGGAAGCAGTAACAATGAATGATAATTCATATCTTTAAGAAAATAGCATACAGGATAACTTGACATTCTTATACTGTTTTTAGAATAAATGTCGACAATATAAAGTATTTTGTTTTTATTTACCTTAAAGTCACTATTAACTTTTCCGTGGGAGTTATCGACGTATGAAAGTTATTATCTGGCACAATTAAATGTACTTCGATTTTTTTCAATATATAATCAAAGGTCGACATCGACATTCTGGTGTATTCAAAGAATTTATCTGCATTCAACCTTAAAATAGGATAAAGTGTAGCAAACTCCCCGTACTGTTGTCTTTGTTTCACAATATCACTAGGACCTTGTTTAATTTCCATTAAATCCATCTTGAGAAACACATTTTCTTCCAATAACATGTCAATAACATCCATTTTTTATTATGAATTTACGCAATCTGCTAGTAAAACGTCACCACCGCCGCTGGACGCTCGAGGTGCACTGAGGCCGGTCCTAAAACGCAGCGGTCGCCGCTGCGCAAACGCGCACGCCCCGCAAAACGCCCCGCTCCACTCAGGACAAACGCTAAGGTTGGGCCGACCAGGCAACTTGACCAAACCATCCGATAAATTGTAACGTGTGGAGCGCCTTTCTCGGATGCACTATATGACGGCATCCCAACCCTTTTGGATTAGATCTCCTGAGTTTTTTTTGCTTTAAAAGAGAAATCTTGTCTAAACAAATGGCCTATCCGGTGTTGCCAGCTCGTAATTTCGCGAGATAAATTATCTGAATATGAGACAAATCATTCTTTCCACGACAAGAGCTAAACACCAGAATAAGACTAATTTTATGACGCTTCGATAAAAATGGCGGCATAGCTACTAGTTTTCGCGCTCGAATATAACAAATCAGTTGTCTGTAAGCTTTCTCCGATTTGTTGGCTACAATAAATCGTGGCCGTTTGTACCGCCAGATTGTGAGGCTGTAAGGCGCTTACTGCGCACGGGCAGTTTTCAGCGAAGCAAATTTTCCCGACATCGTGTTTATGAAAACTGCTCGGCTATGTTAGAATCCAGGATGTATACTTATAATTTCATTGAAATACTTACAGCCATTTAAGCATGAAAGTGTGACAAAATATAAAAAAAATAATTAAGAGAACTGGAGAATTTTCTAAGAGTTCACTTACCTGTAAGGGAATATTTCCGAAACGAGAGTCCATCCAATTGGAAGCAGACCCACGTAGTTGCAGAGCAACATCCCTAGGAACAAGAGAAGGGCTGCAGTCGAGGGTTGGCCGTCCACGGTCACCTCTCTGAAGGTGCTGACGTCATGCGCGACGTACTGCTGCGCGTAATAGGCCAGGAGACAGGTAAAAATACTAGACCCAGCCAAGGATGTCAAAGCCAGAGGTCTTTTTCCAGTGAACTTCACCAGAGACATGCAAATCAATGCTCCTATTATTACCAGAACTCCGGTACCCACCTACAATTTATTAGGGAAATAAAACAGTTACACGAGAAAATTTATCACATAAACTAAAAAAAAAAACAAATTAATTTAACAAAACAAAACAAATCAAAACATAATTTATTTTAACAAAAGGTTAAACTAGTTAGACTATTTGTTGATTATTCAATCACGCACTGCAATATTTTTGCGACAATACCTTTAAATTGAACTATTTTCTAATTTTAAAATAAATAATGTATTATTTATTAACGGGACATTTATGTATTATTATATTATTATTTATATATTATAGTATTTGCATACAATTCAATTTTAATAATTGCAATTGTATGTTGCCCAGTGCGATGGTCATGTTTAAAAAAGAAGCTAGTACGAGCATTGCCTAGTTGAGTAGAACTTTGTGTAATATGTAAATTACCGTCAATAAATAAATTAAAAATGAAATAAATCAATAATTTAAGAACTCCTAGATTAGACCCCTATGGAGCTGACGATAAACAATGTTATATATATAGCATTATATATGGCAATGTTATATGGCATTACAAAATTGACGTTCCGAACGCGTCAGTGTGTATAAATCATGCAGGATATAAATAGGGATGAATTTCTCGGTTGTTGACAATTTATCATCTTTCAAAAAGACGAATATTTACTAAAAAGGTTGTTTTGAGGAGTTCTGTATTGTAACTTACAGTGGCCCAACGCGCTTCGATGGATACATTGAAGGCTTTGAATATGTTCACCATATTAGGTTTGATTGCTGTTATGCTCGAGAAAGTGGTGAACATGAAGAAGAGGCAGATAAGAAGGAGTGGCCTCCGTGCATCTCTCTGCGCAAGTTCTTGGCCATAGTTTTTTATTCTGGAAAATTAAGATTAGTGATTTTGTTGGCTTAATTTTTTTCGATATAAAAACTACCCTACCCAGTCCGCCAGTTAAGAGAAACGTAAAAAATGTGCACACAAAACAATAAATGAAATAAAAGTTTTTTCTGCCTAGCCACATTTGTTTATAATTAATAATAATTAGATACGAAAATACTAATTCTTATTAAACAGATACGCAAATGATTAATAAAAAGAACCACTTCAACTTACTATTACTTTAACTCAGTTGTAATGTTTGATTTGATTTATATTATTATTATTATTATTTGAGAAATATAAAATGTCTTTAGCTAATTGTTGCGAATTTTAGGTTATTTGCTTGTCTGGTCGGTACCTGTCAATTACAATACATATTTTATAATTATCCAATATTTCGATGTTAAAAAGTTATAAATCTTTTTCTGTTTTCTTCAATTTTAACCCATTTTTAAGAAATAAAAAAAGGAAAAATCTTTAGGTTTATTTTGTGTATTTCCCCCCCCCCCCCTCAACCGTTTTATGTACCCACTTTTGCAGAAAATTTTCATCCCTATGCACGCATGTAGTGGCATAATTTTCTTTGATATCGTCTTGACACTTGTTACACTTCATGTTAGTCCCGTTATACTGCATCAAGACTTCGAACTCCGTCTGGACTGACGGAGTAGATGGATCAGCCCAACCTCTCAGCCAGCACAAGGATTTGAGCGCTTCCTCATTGCGGCCTTTCGACAGAAGCCAAATCGGAGATTCTGGTATCTGTAAAAAAAAGTCATTTCAAGCACACGCACCTAAAATAATATGTATTTACACCTGGAAGATGGATGGATGTTTGTGTGGTGCTAAAACAAACTATATGGTTTATGAGTATTATATGTAAATATTCTTTTTAGCTGTTGCGCTGAAACGGCAAATTATTTTTGCAATACTAGTTTAAAAAAAAAAAAAACATAAATTACGGTTACACGCAGTGTAAAAAATCAGTACCTTTATAAACTTAATCAGTGAAATATCATGTTTGAATATTAGACACTTTACAAAATTAAAGGTATTGATTAGAGTGGTTTTTATAATGTACTCGTAGATAGAGATCATGCGCCTTCAAGTACAGGACCTCTATAGTAACTTTTAGCTTCTATATATTTATGTATTCTTATATATGAATATATAGAAGCTACTATCCCCGTCCTTTGACCGTCCGTTTTTTGCAGCTTTCAACTCGAAAGAAATTTTGTGTGTAGATGGACGGATGCTCTTGCAAAACAACCATAGCCGTTTAGATCATATCGGAGGCTGGTCGAATAATATAGATCTTTAACATTAAAGTCAACATTTTTTAGTACTGATTAATGAAACTTTGATAGTTCAATACAAAGCCCATATATCATATTAGAATTCAAAAAATATGGCAGTACGGCTGTTGGAACGTATTTTAATACTATGCAGTTAAAATGAATATAAACTCATCTATGTACCCAAATAGAAACATATAAAAGAATCTTCAGTGCCACGACTGCCGCCTTTATAGAGATAGAAAATGAAGAACCTATCACAAGTTGGTACCACAGGCGTGAGTAGTCTGGGTGGGAGATGCCGTTAATGACGCCTGTAGGGCCTAGCTGTAAGACGTCAGGTTCTAGTTAAATAATTTACTATTTCTAAACTATGTATAGAAACAGTTAATATTATATGATAGCTACAAGGTGTGTCATAGCTATTTTTTTTTTCTATATTGCTTTTATAGCCAAAGATTTATTAAAAAATAAGTAAATTTTTTTAAACGTGCCATTACTTTTTCATTTGATTTACCGTTAAACAAAACTATATAAACATAACTACAATATCTTAAACTATATTTCAAAAACTCACAGCCAAGCAGGGCTAGTCTCAAAACGCGAGCGCGATTAGCGAGCGAGAGAGCTGTCAGTTTGATGCAATAATGACCGTGTTCACAATTAAAATATAATAGTGATTTATTTCCATATGAATAAGTAAGAGGATAATACACATGCATATGCTTAAACATGGCATTAGGTTGCCTTTTACTTCGTTGACAGTTTTTTTAGTGAGTTTTATAATTTGAGGCACCGGATATTGTACACTCGGCGTCATTCATATCTGAACACTTTGAACTTCCGAATGAAATAGACGAGTAGTGTTTTGTGTTTTGCTGTGTAAAATATACTTCACCTATCTGTCGACCTACACCGTGGCTGTCAGATGTGACAGTAAACCTTTCTTCAGCTCTCTTCACTCGCTTACTTACCATCATTATGACAAGAATGCCGATGACGGGTAGTGCCAGAAACACCGCAGCCACCGTCCTAAAGGGCAGCATAGTGCCGAAGATGTACGCCACGCACACTCCGAAGCCTGTGAAGATCGAAGAGTATGTGATGAGGACTCCTCTGATGGACGGTTCACTGTTGAAAATGCATCCATTACAGCTGGCTGGTGTATACTTGGTGTGTAATATCATAATTTAATTTTGTAAATGAAAAAAATAAATAATATATTTACACCTTTTATAATATTATAAAATTTATATCATATATAGAGGAATTATTCGCGTAAACTGATCTTGAAAGAATTTTTGACAACAAATAAAAATATGTCTCGGCGTAATAAATATTGATTTGGTGAGATAGCTAGGATGCTGATATTGGAAGGTTTAATCTCACGAAGTTGAAACTAGCGTACTCACCAAATTTCTCCTAAATACGACGTAATAGGTGCTTTCATGAGCCCAGTTCCTAGTCCAAGCAGGGCGTTGGCCGTAAAAAGTGTGCCTAACTCGGACACCAACCACAGCATAATCCAGGCCGCGATATGAGGCAAGTTCACCACTATCATGGCCTTCTTTCTGCCGAGAGGATTGACTATTAACCCCCCGGCTATGCATCCAATGGCCTGGAAAATGAAACTTACGCTACCTGCGAGGAAAAACATTCAATGAAAACCGTTAATTTGTCTTATGTTGTGTAAACATCTTTACTGGCCGCTTTCGAAACTGTAACTCGCTTTAAAACTTAGCAAATGTGTCATACCAAATGAACATTTATTGAAGAAGTTTGCGGCTTTTGTGGGACCAGAAAGAAACTTAGATTCAGGAAAATTTATTTGTAGGCAAGTTAACGTAAATAATAAAAAAAACAGTAGTATCCAAACATAATACCCTAATGGTCTCCATTTGTGTTTTTATTGAGTAGGCGGAAAGGTTAATTGTAGGAATGAGGCTTTGGAGGAATTAGAATTTGAAGTAATTTATCTCCTAATTCCTAACCTCTTATTACCCTTTTCTCATTTGTTATATGTTATCTCGTACAATTTACATTATGCGCTTATACAAACATTAATTAAAGTGAGTTCATATAATAGGTTTTACAAAATATTTAATTTTGTCTACCACTCGTAAAACTATTTTGTCTTCTATATCCTAAGCCTGCTTTTAACACGGGCAGTTAGTAGTTTTAGAAGGTAGACTTGTAAAAAAAATATATATTTTTATATATACAGTGTAATGTATCATTATTCTTTTTTATACAGGTTGTACCAAACCATTTCCGAAGACTTAAGTGGGTGTTTATGTGCCCTATTACGAGTAAAACATTATATTAAAAAAATGCGAAAATAATAGGGATGGTGGTAATCTAGTGGTTAAGGCGTTGGACTATTGGCCCAAAGGTTGCAGGTTCGAATCCGCACATGGTTGTACCTTTTTTAACCTTTCATTACCACCATCTTCCCTGACTCTATCGCAGGCAGATTTGGCCTAGTTGAGTAGGCCAAATCTCCATAACAATTTTTTAAAAAAAAATCCTCAAATTTGTTCATTTTACTAAAGCGCTAGTGTAAATTCCTTTAGAGTAGCAACACGAGGTACGCGCTCGGCCTTGTACCACAGCGCGGACGTCTTACAAAAACGGTTTATTGCGTAAAGTTTAGATTTTTTTTTTTCGGCAATAAACACATCACTTTTGACACCGCAAGTTGAAGACCAAGTTGTTGGATATATGCACGGCGTACGTTCTATAAAACAGGACCCCTAATTATAGCACCTTTCATGCCCGTATTTTCACGAAACTCGCAGGAAATCCCCAGAGATGTTTGCTGGCTTCATAGTATGGAAAATCCTGAAATATGCTGCGCTGTCGTCGAATAGTATGATAGAAAAAAGCCACTCCGTCTTAGCGATAGATATAAGGATGTAAGTTTTACTTAAGAGAACGAAGGACACCATTTGAACGATTCTAACCTACAGTTTGTTGCCTGCGAAAAAATCTTTGCACGATGAACTCTAAAATTCGCATTTTTGTAGCATTCAGGTGTAATCATTTAATAAGTACCAATCCACGAGAGCTGACTCTCGCTTATTTTAATAGCATCTTCGCCGTCTGACAGGCCGGCCACCAGCATAGTAGGGTAGCTCGTAGCCGCTCCAACGCATAAAAACATCCAACTATTTGCACTGCTCGCCAGGACCTAAACAAGAAAACGTTAACATTAACATTCAATTATATTTCAGAGAAATGTAATAAATTATGAACTGCTAATACTTCTTTTAATATTGAATTGCTCTGTTAAAAAAGGCATTAGAGCCTTAGGAAAAATAATAATTGAAAGGCAAATGAATAAAAGCCTTTAACGAGAATAGAAAACGCCGATATCGTTTTTTCTACTGCCCGCGTCATTAAAAGTTATAGCCTAGAACCATAACTCTAACTTTAACTTTCTCTTTCTCTTCTATGTCTACAGATTTAGAAGAGAAATAATACCACGATACAATGAAAAATAATATCGTTTTATGTCGACTTTGTCTATAAGATAAAAGTCACGTAAAGTTTCTTATAAACTTTATATACAAAAGATCTTATTGACAACACCAGAATGATTTCATAAAGATGAAAATTCAACAGTTTTGGAAACACATAGATTCCCTTCACTCGGTGCTTTTTCAAGATAAGTACCCTTATCATTATGTGACGGGCTGTTTAATTTGAAAATACCGCGTGACGCATAATAACTAAACTAAATAGCCGTTATGTGAAAAATCATGATTTATGACCACGCCCAACACAGCCCTTCGGGAAGGGGCGCCCACGCCCATTATTAGGCGAGCTCGCGCTTGCTGATTGATTGCTGATGATTGCTGTAACTCTCTAATCCTCAGGGTCAGGCTAATTTGCATTAAGCTAATTGAAAAACAAAATGTAAGTTTTATGTTCGATAGCAAATCACAAACTCGGAAGTGCAAATTCAAAGGTTTCATTAACCGTACAATAAGTATTGAGGAAATATAATGCGGATTTAATTTACGGGTAAATATGCTATTTTGATTTCAGTTCAGTTGAGTTCAATGCCACCATAAGTGACGTTTATTTTTCACCAGATAACATTACAAACAAAATATATCTTGTCCTGCCAGAGCCTGAAGGGCTCATCTGGCAGAAACTCAAATTGGACCCATATTTTGTTTAGAATAATTTTGAATACAATTATTATGGGTCCTACTCAACCAAGCTTGTGCTAGAGTCAGGGGAGATGATGATAATGAATCGTTAAAAATGGTATGATGATGTGCAGATTCGAATCGGCAAATACAGTTGAATTATTTAAAAAAAATATATCTTTTTTAGAGTCTTAATTTGATCCGAATCTAAAAATAGAAACATGATAAAGTTTAATGGTATAACCTAACAAAGAATAATATATGCAAAAATGGTTTTAAAAATATACCTGTTGGGTTTCGATTGGTATCTCCTCGAAATGTATCTTAAAATAAATTTAATGGTATTTATTTTATCCCTATATGTTTTTCATATGTTATCCGTAAAGTTTTATGTGACAGAAAGGTACATATATAATTAGTTACAGAAAAAGAACCTTCTGTATTAATAAATAATCTCACGGAAGGATGAGATATGCTAAGGAAAGAGTAACAGTGTAATGGTAGGTAACTTGTGGTTTATTATAAATTTTTAGAAAACAATATGTTATTATAAATTCATTGAAAGTATGGTTAGTTGAAAAAATATATGCGCTAAATGTTAATATTTAATTATTAACATTTAATGTCATTATTTTAAATAATAATCATATTAAATAGATTTACGTTAAATTGGCGACTAGGTTTAATAGTCACTTTAAAGTTTGTTTTATTTTTAGAGTTTTGAAACCAAAATTATCAAAAACAATAACTTATACAACGAATGATATTACATCTTTTATACTACACACAAATGGACATACACATATTTTTCAGTTTCTTTCAGTTTCTTTCAGTTTGAGTTCACGTTTGGATGGTTGCGGCGAACCCATAGCCTGTCTTCCAACTACTTCCAAAGTCCCCTGATCTGAACCCAATCGATTTCTTTGTGTGGGTATATTCCAAAGAACTTGTTTATTTAAGATAATGTCACAGTTTAGAGAAACAAAATAAAAAATCAATAAAGTAGGAAAATCGAAGAAAACATCAAAAACCACCAAAGAGCATTCAGAATTTTGAAAGAGGATTTCTTCCGGCTGCGTTGCATATTTTCCACTGAGGTTTCAATGCCATCAACAGCGGCGTTTATTTCATTTATTTTTTTATTTTAATATTAAAAACCAAAGCCAATAAGTCAGAGACTGGCGATTTCTGTATTTTTTTAATTTTGTAAGTCATTTTTAGTAGTTTTATTTTACTTTAATCACATTTTCACTTTCTGTCAAAAATGAAACTTATTGTTATCACTTGGAATCACTTTTTTAAATGAATATTTAACAAATGAAAATTAGTTTTGTCACTAAATCACATGTAGAGATAAATAATAATGTTTTCTTAAGACCCCACCCCCTACACCTTTCCGAATAATATTTAGAAAATTATTTATCAAATCTTAAAATATCTAACCGTATTTTCTAGCAATATTAGTGATTAACATGGGTATCCAAGTACGGTTAAAAATCTTACATGTATTTTTAAAACAATTGTGTTTACTATACATAAGACAACACGTTGAGATAAGTTAGACATTAATAATAATTTAAACGTTAATTTTATTCCTCTGTATACTATATCTCTGTACTTTCGAAAATATTCTTTTTTATTTTCTATAATACTTTAAAATTACGGCTACGCATATATTGATTATATTGTAAAAAAAAATTCATCACCTGTGCTAGCAACCTCTTTCGGGTTTGTATTCCACGTGTTTCTTTATTTTCAACACTAAAAGTAACTGTCATTTTTACGACAAAAAAAAAACAATTTCGAATAAAATTCTTAATTAACAAATCACTTTTCTGCAACAGTTTCCGAACGCTAAACCGCGCCAATCACAACTGGCCGTTCAAGCGAAATTCTTGGCCTCTTCAAATGACAAATAATTAAAAACTGTCGGAATCAGGAAAATACATTTCCGAGGAAGATTCTCAAACTGTAGAGTGTGCTAAATCTAGAATGACGTAGTTTGTGAGACATGCAGAACGAAAATTAAAAAAAAAATCTTTTATGTCGCCCTAAGATACCAAAGTGAATATAAAACTAAAAAAAAAAAATCTCGAATCATTAGCAATAGATTTTTTTAACTCCATATAGAATTTAGAACGATTAAATATAATAAAGTTTAAAAAGTCACTGTTGATTTGTTACACAAAGTGAATGAAAAAAAAAACCATATTTTTTTATTGCTATTTCTTAAATAATGGATTTTATTAAATACATAATAAAAGATCCTAGGAACGCATTAATCATCTACGAAGAGAGATCCCCGAGCAGTAGATAAAACAATATTCAGGTTAAAAACACATGTAATTAAAAAACGTATGTACGGTCAGAAGCAAAAGTATCACTCACTTCTGGGACGAGTATTGCGTGGCATCGTTTTTTAGCAATCCCCTCTCGCATGCTGCGGCTCGACTCAACAAACGCGCGCGGTGCCAGGTAATCTGTATATACTATTTTCTTGCGGCATTTCTTTTACAATATTTTACGATATATACCGATAATTATATATAGGCTTGGCATAATTTATTTTCGTTAACTCTAGTCGCTCATTGCAGGGCGAGTGGAGATTTTTTTGATGTCGGTACATCTAATATCTCGACTTGTGGTAAACATCACACGTAATATTATATTTTATTGTATTACAGCCGCAATCGCTTCGAAAACCAGGATTATAATTATATATTTATATAAAACGCACTTACATTCTCTCTTTCGACTGGAACCTTGTAATTTACGTTAGTAGATAGTGTGTTAGTGTGATAGTGTGGGTAGCATTTACAGTAGGGTTACGGTCATTTCTGATTTATTTATCTTATGAACGAAAGACAAGTAAAAAACCGCCGAAATCATTATTTCAGAGGAATTATAGTAAAAATGCTTTTTTTATTAAAAACACTAACACATAAATAGGTTTTTAATTATTTGGGAAAAAAATATTTGAACGCAGAGCTAACCTCCTTTCCCCCCACCTAATTTATGATGTTAAAATGTTTATATTTAATTAATAAAAATAAAAAGAATGTTATTTTTACTAATATGTAAAAACTGAATAATAAAAGTTTTGTCTTTAACGGTTGGAAAATATTTTTTGCAAATATTCTAATAAAATATATTTATACAATTTTTTCATGTTTGTTTTTATAAAACTGTTTTTTTCCAGCT
This sequence comes from Neomicropteryx cornuta, assembly GCA_020383195.1. Classification (NCBI taxonomy): domain Eukaryota; kingdom Metazoa; phylum Arthropoda; class Insecta; order Lepidoptera; family Micropterigidae; genus Neomicropteryx; species Neomicropteryx cornuta. The sequence continues at coordinate 3,151,507 of JAHKQU010000028.1, forward strand.
CGTAACTGTACAGTGGAAAAACGCAAAAGAGTCAGCATAGCTAATTAGATAAATGCATTAGTAATATTTTTAAAATTGCGAATATCTATATGACATCATCGGTAAACGACAGTGCAATATGAGTAGAACATATTAATTTATTTAAATAATATGCAGGATTCTCATCAATTAGGTTTTCTCTAATGTTAAAATTACTTATGAATAAGTTATCTTTGTACTTGGACCGTGTCATATATTTTCGCAATAAGTTTATTATTGATTGATCTGTTTTATCTATTTATTTTTGGTGTCTTTAGTACTTATATACTACAAATGGTATGAGTTCTTATTTACTAATTTTGACTATATCCTTTTGTGACCAATTTGTATTTTTTTTAATCAGTTAAGTGATGTTTATTTTTCATCAGATAACATTAAACAGAAACAAATATATCTTGTCCTGCCAGAGGATGAATGATAAATTATATGATATAATATCATTATTTTTTTAATGATTGAGTTTACTTCTGTTAAAACTTTTTAACCACATTTTCAATATATCTGTAATTATAGTATGTTTATATGAAATGTATTTGAAGTATTTTTTTTTAATTTCTCTGTGTCACTTTAACAAATGACATAACGATAAGATGTTTGTGTAGTTTATTTATGCTCTCGAACTTTAATTTAAAAGCTAGGCGAAAGGTTTGGTTGTGAGATTCTTTATAAAACCGGAACTTATACAAATAGTAAAAAAAAACATTTTGTAATGAGGCAACTCTTTTAACTTTATTGAGCGGGTTTCAATGCACGACGATGCAAAACCGGAATTTAATAATAATTAATTTAATTAATGAACATGACAATCTTTTCAGAATGATTAAAAACTCGCCCAATAATATTCAGATAAAAAAATAATATAGGTTTACGCGCAACACTATAACCACCAAAACACGATATTTAAAAAATGTTTATTTTCGAACGCAATTGCAGAATGCTAATAACAATATGAAATACATATAATCAGTTATAAATATAACACACGTTATAGTTATAAATAATAACAATCTTTTATTGGAAAAACATCAAAAAATATAGACGATACTATAATGCAGATTGCACCGACCTATTTTGCAAACATTTTGTAAAATACTAACTTATGCGAAAGTTGAACAAACAAATCAGTGTCTATTGGAATTAATTCAATGTAACTATGCCAAAATAACTAGGTAGCCGTAGTCGCAAAGGTGAAACCTATGCTAGCAGTATATTGGAGCGAAGAAATGCCAACTTTAAATAAATAATTATTTTTGTAACGTGTATTTTCCCATAGAGAAAATATTTTAAAATATATATTTTTTATTATTTCGAATTTAAAATCTGGTGCCGTCGCGACCTATTATTTTTCATGTAGATTCTATTAAAACTTTAAATTTCTAAAATCGGCGGTGAAATCATAGAGATCTGTCATCGCAAACATTTCACTATTGGAGTCGACATGAAAGCTAGGCTTCGTTTCGCTCCGATTAATTTTCAGAATAGGAATAAATTATCGTACGTTTATCGGTTGCCTCTTCTTCTAAAAACAAACATCTTCTAGGATGCCCTTTAGATCCTGAATCCCTTTTGTGAAAGATGTTCTATTTTGCCAGTATTATATTCCGTAACTGGTTACGATATTACCAGTAGACCAGCAGTAAAAAAACAATGTTTAAAAGTTGCAACGGAAGATTTTGAACAAACAGCGTTATTCAGTATTCTAATTTAAATTTATTTATGGTAGGTTTATTTATGTAAGGTAAGTACGAGGTTTCCAGTCTTAATAAAACCATTGCAGGTACTTATGTGTAGCAATTTGTACTGCAACTTTTTCTGCAATACCTACGAAGAAAATTGGAGTTAGAACTTTATAATGGCTGCTTCTGGCCAGTTATTAAGGGGCATTAATCTTCTAAGAAATTAAACCGTTTCTTTTCAACCTCACTGCTAACCGGAAGCTGTTACAAGGTCGTTCACATTCTCTAATATTCGTATCTTTAGATTATGTCCTTAGGCTAATGATCTAATAAATTCGTTTTATCTTAATGAACCACTTCACGCATTTCTAATTAAACATTGCAAAAAATCTGGGATTTGTGTATTATAAGAGCCGAACAAGATTTGAATTTGAATATTATATTTTTATGAAAAACCAAAAATAAACAAATTGAAAATAAGAACAAAAACACAAACAATAATAGATATATTAAACAACAGACAAAATATATTATTACTGATAGTAATAATAAAAATAATAATAAATAAATAAAACGTAATATCGCCATAACCCGTGGTATATATAATATTTAATAAATACTCATTACTCACATATTACTTATATTATTTAATTTCGTATATAAAAAAAATGCTTACAGGATGGTTACTATAATATTTACTTTGACCTGCTTTTGTTTGGTTCTAAGGTCAAATAAAGTATTATTTTTATGGTTATGCTCGTATTTTATTCTCGAAATGAATAGGTACTCATTTCGAATTAAATATTTTTTTTACGATTTCGGTTGTATTTTTCTTAATTTTAATGAAAGTGGATATAATAATATATACTATTATAGCGCTATTAAATATTTTATATAGTATTAAGGTATTTTTTTTATGTAGATAACCTAAAATATGCAATAACACTGTCTATAGGTCTAGCTGCGATGATGATCATTATGTCAAGCCACGTTTAGAAGAGACTTTATTGAGGTACACACAAGTTTTGAGACTAAATGCACTAAAAGATAGTAAGTACGTTATAAATTATAAAACATATTGTTAAGGGTTAAGGTTTGGTTAAGGGTTTAGAGATGGTAAATCGATATACAGCAAACGGGTTTTACGTAAAATGTACAATCCAAATAATAGATTTGTCGTACAAGTTTAATTTTATATACGCTTTGATATAGGGATTTTCTTAAACCAGCTCTTTTGATTAAAATTCGATATTGACATTTTTACATTGACACGATTTTTGTACTTTTCTCACACTCATTCGAATAGGTGCGTCCTTATTACACGGTCCCATTAGCGCCGAAAGCCTCATTGCCATAAGAATGATTCTTGCCGTTCGCAGTCGGTTCTATGTACCTGGCGACCTGCCTTGATCCACAGCACAGCGATTTAACTTTCCTGGCCAAGCAGTCGTTGGCGTACGTCATCGAGTCCTCGTCAGCGAAACTGGCCTCTATCTGAGCGAATGACTTGCCTTCGGTCTCGACGAGGAAGAGATAGAGGAAAACTACTCCAACGAAGGTGAAGGCTGAGTAGAAGTAGAGGCCTCCGTATATATGCAGACGCTCCTCGACGTTGATGTATGTCTTGGCTGCGATGAAAAACGCAACGTCGCAGACGGCTCCCACGAAACCACAGCACAGGCCACGGACGCTGAAACCAAGTTATGCAGAATACAGGCAAACAGTATTTTGACGCCTGCAAGCTAAATACTGTAAAATAATATACCTACTTTGTTCAGAAAAAAAAAAATATAATGGTAGGTACATACTTTTAATATAGATATCTACTATTTTAAGTCTATGTGTCATTATAAATATTTTTTATTTTTATATTTACTTTTATACTATATATTAAGTACGTTTGTATTAAAATTGTCTGTGTAAAATTTTATCTAGGGCTGTCGATTGTTTATTTGATTTTGAAATGTAGCTTGAGATGATTTTTGAATGAATCATAAGTTGATTTTCAACGCGCGCATAGTGTGTGTAATGTCTAAACTATTAATAAACAAGATTTTCCACGAATATATAGTCATTATTAGGAGACGAACTTTCGCGTAGTGGGGATAAATAAATATATGGGATGAATTTATTTATACATTATAAATTATAAAATTAATTCCCAACGCCATTAATATGTTTATAGTGCTGCTTAAGAATTGTCAACTTAGTGGGTCATATAATATGTAAGGAAATACTACAAGTATACTTTCCAGACGAAAAAGTGTCTACACAATAGGTGCTAAGCTATACAATAGAATTAATGCGCTATGGTTATAAACACCTGTATTATTTGCGAACGCAATGAGGCTGAGTGCACGATTATTTAATACCGATCGCCATTTTGAATTTAACTGTCAGGCCATTTTAAATTTATCGATTCATAAAAAAAACTCGAGGGTTATATTAATACATATTTAGTAAATTAGATTATATTTTTTATTTATTCATTACAATACCTTTTTAGTTTTAGTTTTAATCTTCATAACAAGTACTTATACATCATCTTTTTATTTCTATTTTAAATGTTTTATTTTTATTTTTCCCAGTCACAATCGTTCTTATCACTTAATAATTTGAAGAAGCTATGTAATCCCTTATCCAGTTATAGGATATACAAATCTTGCTCGTGACAAGTTTAGTAGTTTTACGATTTTATTGTATACTTACAGCCTAAAAATCCCTGTCAAAATTCCGAGCTATCCAGCCGTAAAATCAGGCGTTTGGAGGAGAAAAGTAGTAAACAACGCGAAAAGCAACTCCCAGTAATAGTAAAAATAGTAGTAGTATTAGTAACAGTAATAGCGGCAATGCTTTTTATAAATTTTACCCTTATGCCTTGGTTTTGTCAGTTATTAGAAGCGGGAGAGTAGATGAAACGACGGAAACTCACGTGTACGGAAATATTTCCGATATGATCATCCAAGAAATTGGCACAATGCCGAGCATATTACAGAACACCATGGCGACGAAGAGAACCGCAGGAATAATCGAAGTTTCCTCTCCAACCGGTCTGACCTCCCCGAACGAACTGGTCTCGGGCGGAATATACGCGTGAGCATACATCCCTAGCAGCAGGGTGCAGATGCAGGAGCCAAGCATAGAACCGATGACCAGCGGTCGCTTCCCTGTTACTCTCACCAGCGACATGCAGAGGAGGGCTCCGACTATTGTGAGTATTCCGATTCCAACCTGAATATTTAGAAATCATTAAACTGTGAGAGCTTCTTGGTCAGGCGAGTGACTTGTTTAGTATTACAGACAGTCTTAACGGCTGTCATTGTGCTCATTGTCATCGGGAGAAGTCCATATTTTATGGATTCACAAAAAGCGCTGATTTTGGAACGACCAATCGTCTCTTAATCACGGGCAAAATTCGACAACTACCTACTAGAATCAGAGCGAAATTTCCGAAAATATTTCGAAAGAAAGGTTCAGTAATTCCAAGGAAAGGAAAGGAAACTTTCACAGAAGAATACTTCGAAAGGAAACTTTCACAAAATATTACTTTTTTTGTGTATTCGGAATTCAGCAAAGCAAGTTTCATCGAAAATTGTTTTCTTCCTCATAGATATTTGCTCACATTGGCTTGCGAAGATGCCACAATTTAAATAATATAAAAAACACGGCTTTTCAAACGCTTGTATAAATTTATCTTTTACCCCGCAAAAAGCTCTTTCACAATAAAAATAATGTTATGCTAACTTATATCAACAACGCAGTAAATTGGAAACAGCGTTTGTATAAAGGTACTCAGCGAAGAATGCCCTTAAATTATTTGTTTTTCATATATATATATTTTTTGGTAAATGTAGTTTTAATTAGTTGCATCATCACTAAACTAGGGCCTTGTTGGCTACAAATTGTTTTAATATGTGGTTTTACTTACTCTAGGCGTGTCAGTGTTTGTGTATAAATACCGCTAGTCACAAATCCAACACCGACTGTAACTGTAGAAACCCTAACCAATGTTCTGCAATAGCATAAAATAATGACTTACCATCGACCAGTGTGCATTAAACGGCATATTGTAAGCTGATAAGATGTTGATGAGTGTTGGTTTGATGGAGACCAATCCAGTCATGGCTCCAAATACGAAGAATAGACACGAAAGCATCAAAGGCCTCGTTGCCTCGCGCCGGTTAAATTCTGACATCAAGGCTTTACTCCTGCGCAAGGACAATAATTAGGTTGGAAATTAATGGGAGTACGACGCCAAGAGTCGTTTTAATCTCATTTTTGACACACTCTGGTTGTATCATTTTTAATGTTGATAAAAAAAATGCTTATACAGAGATTACTGCTTCGGCCGTATGTGGCATAGTTGTAACTTGCCTCCACTAAATACCTACCCTAACTCTCTCGAAAATCGTCTTGCAGTGTGGACGTGTGCACTGTGCAGTGGCTTTTTACGTCAGAACAGGCTTTTATTCCCCAAGAAGAAGAGAATTCACTTCTCTTCTCGGGACAAAGGCCCGCTGAGAGGGAGCGGCCAAAATTGCAATGGCGAGAAGTAAAAAAAGGTCCGAAAAAAACCTATGGAACTTGCGAGTTCATTGTCTGCAAGTTTAAATGAGTAATTTACAGCCCATCTAGTCTTATATAAACCAAGATTTATTTTTGTCTTCAAAGGTATATTTGAATTTCTGCGATTACATTATTTTATTTCTAGGCATTCTGTGTATTTAGATATAATTTCCTTTATTTTAAAATTCTGTGATTACATAAGACATAAACGACTACATAACTATCTGACCTATGTAAGTGTATTTTTGTTTTTTGCCCAATATTAAAAATTAAGCAACCAGAGTGTGTCAAAAATGAGATTAAAATGGCTCTTGGGGGCTCGTCAAACCCACCCGGGACACACCCGGGTTCCATTCGTTTCCAAAATTTATGAAAATAACTTTTAAAAACATGAAAAAATATTCAGTGGGCTAGTAACACTAAGGATTGCACCAGATGTCAAAACAGGATGTGAACAAAATACTGTGGTATCGAGTGCCAGCGGAATCTTAGGACGTTGATGCCAAAGTATAGCGGCATCCCTGGTGAAAGCCTAAAGTGGGTTAATCCTTTACGTAACGACACATTGTACTGATTCAATTTACATAAAAAAAAAATGATGCAACATATCACGAAATCTCACACACTTCTGTGATGTGGTCAGTTCTCTGAACGGAAAACGTTATTTAGTTGAAACATACTTACTTTTGCCAAAGGGTGTCACTGGCGTGTTTACACTTTCCGGGATTTTCGTTGGAATTTATTCCTTTGGATACGCATCTCTTGCATCGGGAATTGCGCTCATTGTATTGCATCAGCTCCTCGAATTCCTTTTGCACGTATTTGGGCTCCACCCAGCCTCTTAACCAGCAGAGAGATTTGAGAGCGTCGTCTTTACATCCTTTAGATAAAAGCCAGATTGGCGACTCCGGTAACTACAGCAAAATAAACATGATGTCATCTTAACATTCAATATTCTTAGTGTATTTTCCATTCCTGAAAAATAACTCAGCTCAGTTGAGCATGACACTAACATTGATTTATATTTAATATGATAATTGTAAAATAAATTATTTTTTATAAACAAATCACCTAAAATTAAACAGTCCAAATTATCATGAACAAAATTTCTTAAGCATACCCGCACTGAAACACTGCAACTCTTTGACAGTACCAAGTTTTACCAATATTTAAAATATGTAAATTTTGATATTCGAAAGCCTTTGATAATGGTATATCGATCGCATACTAATTTATCTGCCAACCTTTGCACGCAGGTATAAAGCTTCCTGTATATTTTATCAAACTCTTATTAAAAATGTTAAATTCCGTTGGTTCACAGAGGTTAATAAACAGGTTTTTATTGGTAAATTACTACAATACACTCTCTGACACTCTGACACTCTCTGTGTGTTTTGACACTCTGTTCGCTAAGAAGCAATCCTTTCAGTCAGTCACTTTCAGTCAGTTTTTTCAGTCACTAAGCAATACAATTATATGAATAATTAATATATATATTTAAACCGATTTATTATTCCATATATCATGTGAATTCAAGCCATGTCAGCATTTTGATATGATTAAGCATAATTTAACTATACATGTTTAGTTTCTAATTTAGTTTTTAGTGTTTATATTAACAGTAGAAATCTTTGATTAGTTTTACAAATATTGTTAAGAATGTAAACGTATCATTAATATCAATTATTTGTAAGACTGTTGATTTCTCTCAATGAAGAATAAAGAATAATAGAAAATATACCAATATTAATGTTTTATTTTCATGACCAATGTCAATATTATGCATATAATGTACTCACCATAGCCAAAATAACAGATGCGAAGAGAGCCTCACCGAGATAAATGGCTGCTGTAATTCTCCAAGATAGAATTGTGCCCAAAATAAAAACACCACATGAACCAACGCCCGCTAATACTTCAGAAATGCTAGCCAACGTGCCTCGTATAGAAGGTTCACTGAAAATAAAAAATAATTATCTAATATATAGGATATCACTAGGTCATTCCCGAAGACTTAAAGGGGTGTTTATGTATGAGTAAGAAATTATAAAAAAAATATAGGAAAATAATTCATTCCCAAATTTATTATTTTTATTAAATCGCTGGTGTAAATTGCCTTTAACGTCGCGACAAGCGATGGATTTTGTAGTCTTTAACTGCGCGCGGTCAATGACCTGGACGGCACGAGGGGTAATAAGCTGGCTTGCATATAACACCGGTTTAAAATTATCACATGATCAATTTGAATATGTCGTCTTTACAAATCATATTTGAAATCGCAGGGATAAATGGCTGTTTTCTTTATCAGTAAGAACAAGCTGCATAACCTTTATAGCTAATGTGGTCATTTTAATTTTACTTGGCTTTATTTGAGGAAAAATTGTTTCCGTAGTTATACTGGCAGGATATCCTAATTCGACAAATAAGCTGAACTCTAAATAAATAATAGTATGCAATAATTTGATCAAAAGGGTATTTCTATTTGTAGATATAGAAGAAAAATAACATTGGATATCTTTTTATCCATAATATTTGTATAAACTGTAATTGGCCATATTGTGGTATGCATACGAGTAGATCACTATATAAATAAATATTCAGGTAACCAAACCGTGATAGATTCAGGAAGTTTTTTTTATACGCTGAAAGGAATACCTTCCCTAAGATTATGGGGTAATTTATATAATTTTAGTATAAGAAACTTACAAACAAAGAAACTTACAAACAAAGAAACTTATAAAAACAAAGAAACTGAAATAAAAACTCACACAATTTCTCCCGTGTACGAAGCCATTGGAGAACATATCAATCCGGTTCCAAGACCCAAAAATGCGTTGCCCAAAAGCAGAACGCGAAGATTCGGTGACTGCCACATGAGGATCCATCCCAGGATGTACGGGATGTTGCCGAAAAGCATGGCTCTCTTTCTTCCCAGCATCGCAGTTATCAAACCTCCCAAAATATTTCCCGTTGCTTGCATGATGAAACATATGCTTCCTGAAACGTTAAGATCGTGAGTATAGCAGGGATTAGGGGGGGGGGGTGTAGAATACATAGGGTGATACAAATTTAGGACGCCTGTATCGGCCCACGGTTTCGGGTTCTTATGACCTCCTTGTTAGGATTACCCGGTGATAGCCAGTTGGTAAGTTGCCTTTGGGGTCTTTCTAATAATTGCTCCATAAAAATGTACATTATAATTAGTTATATCTAAAAGTATCTTCTTAGTCGTTACCTCTTTACTGAGGATTGTAATCTTGATGTCTTCACAACTTTCCTCCATCTGTCGCGGCACCAATCGGGCAATCAGGAATGCAGCCATGAGAATCCAGATACCAATTTGTCCTGATCGATCTACTGTAAAGGACTGTCTCCACGGTTCCTGCGTCCATTCTCATTACCCACCACCGCGAACCTTTGCAGGTTTTCGTCTCTTCTGCGGGCATCGTGGCCGAAGAATTGTAGGATACGTTGCGACCAGATTGTTAAGAGCTGATTTCAAGCTTGATTCCAAGCTAGTGCAAAATGTGCATTAACCTAAATATTATAAGTAATTTAAAATATTTGATATTTTTTTAAGTTAAACCTTTCAACACTCAGTGAAATATAAACAGTAAACTTAGGTAATTATATTTAGACACATTCAAAATTACCAACATGTTATCAGAAATGCAAGACGGATAAAATCAATTATTGTTTTTTTATTTGTTAGAAAATGTTTTTTGATAGACGTACATAATAAGAGGTCCCAAAAATAATAAACATAAATTGTAATCATGTTTCTATTTTCCTGTTTATAATTGTTTTTAATAAATAAATAAATAATGGAAAAAATATTAAATATACATATTTTATTATATCCCTTACCTATCCACGATAAGTCATGTTCTGATGCTTTAATGACATCGCTGTCTCTTACGGATAATCCGGCTACTTCAACAGCACCATAATTGATGGCGGCGCCAAGACTGAAATATTGAAAGGCATTTCCGACCGAAGCCAGAACCTAAAAAAGTAAACATGCACACGGTTTGTAAAAAAAAACTTAAAATTATCTATACTAATATTATTTATACGTTACTGTCTGCTTCTTTTCACGTCTAAACCTTGAAAGCTTGAAACTTGGGGATGGAAGGAACCCTAATACATTTTTTTTATATTGGATGGAAAATTGTGCCAGAATTATTTGGGTTAAAGGTGTTTTTGAGCATTTTGGAAAGAACTCGATATTTCTAGGTCAACGCAACTGTTACAGTTCCTCCGTGTGCTGCAGATACGAGTTGTCGGGTGCCGAAGGTGCTCTTAAAACCGCCCGCAGGTCTAGCTGTCAAACCGGACCGAAGCCCGGGATTGAACAGTTAGTATATGTATAATGTAGGACGACAGCAAATTAAATTGCTCGTGATGACTCAGGCGAGATGTTGGTAATGAAGCGCTAAACATTTGATGGATATGAGAGCATTCGAACTCGCGACTGCGTGGTCAGTAGTCAAACTCCTCAACCACTAGACTACCGTGATCTGATTCCTATCATTAATCCCAACGTTTTATAGATAATCGAGCGATAGAGAGTTGGTATTGTATTTAGATACTTTCGATTTAATAAAAACAATGTTGACGTGAATTTAATTAAAATGAATCCCTATAAAAAAGGTGACAATGCTTAAGGTCAGATAGCGCATGTTTCTTAAGGTCAGATAGCGCATGTTTCTTAAGGTCAGATAGCGCATGTTTCTTACATGAAAATCGGTCAAGGTTTGGTTTCACCATCGGAATCTGAAAGTTGCAGATAATTGCTAATCCAACTTCGACCGCCTGAGCTCTTGAGACACTGTTATGCAAATAATCTCACAACCTCAATTTTGCATAATTATTTGCAACAAAATACTACCAATTACAATTTAGTAGGATTTATATATGAATTTTATTTTAACGGAGAAACTGCAAACCAACTTCTTAGAATTCCCAAACGAAAAATCTAAAGTAAGCCACGAACACTTGCAGTTTTCATTATTAAAATTTCATCATAACTTGTTTGCAGGCAAGCCTAATTGAATTCTGTGACATGGCGGCTTGAAATAAGCATAGGTTAGGTTAGGTTACTGATCCAATAGGTTTATCAGTATCCAATACGGGTTTTCGTATTGGATTAAAAAAGAAAAAGATAAAAGATGGAGAAAAAATAGGCAAAAGATAGTTTTTTTGCACTTAAACTATATTTATTCATCTCTGTTAATACGCGGATACAAATTGATTCGTTTTATACAACATATTTTTTTACAATACGAGATTGAACATATATTCAATATTCAATTATATTCAATATTTTAATTATTGGGGTAACTTTTATTTGTATAGTATCTGCATACTGCACAGGGCCGGGTTTAGGCAATGCGATAAATATTCGACTGAACTGTTTCACCGCTTGAGCCAATGTAAAATTCCCGAGCAAGGCTATAAAGTTGCTACCCGTAGCTATCATATAATATCGACTGCTTCTATACATTGTTTAGTAGTAGTAAATTATTTAACCAGAACCTAACATCTTACAGTAATATACCCTACAGGCGTCATTAAATGCATCTTCTCCCTAGATTACACGTGCCTGTCTGTGGCTTCATTTCCTATCTCCACTTATGCCCGCGGCACTTTTAGCCCATTTTGGATGGCCATAGAAACACATGACACTCTTTCAAGTATTCAATTCATCACCATTTTTTTTTTTTTTGTAAATTTTGACGTGCGGCTAGTAATGAAACAACACGATGTTTCAATTTATAATAATTATAATGTGGCACTGAACATTCTTATACGTGTTTCTATTTGCGCGCGCAGATGAGACCGTATTTAATTTTAACTTGCCAGTAATAAATAATTCGTCTTCGTGTTTTCACCAGCATTGCTGTCATATTGTTGAAATTCGAATATCATATTTGGGCATTCTATTGATCTGTCAATGTTTCATAATTTAGTTCACTTTAATGATATCGTATATGCATATTATCCGAACAGCATGCGATGTAATCCAGAAATGTTTCCCAATACGTATCCATCAGCATTTGTATTAGGGATCCTAAATACAATTACAGCATTATTTGTCCCAATGGCGCACGCAAGGAAAGTTCCATACTCTTCCCCTAATTTTTTAGCGCGCATTTTTAAGGATAAAGTGCTATTGTACCCAGGGTTTGCATTGCCGATAATTAGGACTACCGAAATTACTGATAAATTTCGACCAGAAATGCCGGTAATTTCGGTAATTTTAAAAATTACGTGTTAAGTATATAATTTCTTTTACTATAAACACGGGGATTCCCCTGTGTTAATCCCATATCTCAAATAGCTGATAAGAGCACTTATTTAGTTTCGTGAAAAACACGGCTGAAATTAAATCTTTTTTTTAAAAACTGTTTTAGAAGTCGTTTTTATTTTAGAATTTTCAAAGAAAGGTATAAAAGAGGTAGATAGGCTGTATTTAAATAATTAAATAAAATAAAAAAAAGGAAGCGGTTTTCTGGAAGGTTTCAAATGTAAATTTTATTTATATTGTACACAGTATCTATAGAGATGCTGACTATCTTTACATAAATGCCTTTAATTATTTTTTTACCATAAAACTAAACAAATTCATTGATAGGTCTAGGTTAGGTTGGTAACAAGCCAAAGGGAATGGTTAAAAAGTCAACCAGCCAAACATATAGTACAACTACATAGTACAACTACATAGTAAAACTACATAGTAAAATATGAACTGACCTGTGCCAATACCCTTCTTTTGCGGTACCTTTTCAATAGCGTGTCGCTATTTTCACAATCTGTTTGATTTGAATTAGACATTTTCGCTAAATGTAGTCACTATTTCAAATCTTAAATAAACACTGATATTTTATTAACTTCCTCACCCACACATATTCCTTATAATTATTATGTTTAGAGGGACTTAAGCATAACTTGAATTACCTATCACAATTAAACGTGGTTTTTAGAAGACCTGATTAATGTAGACCAAAAAAAAACTATCTATAAAAGGCCAATCCGAACATTCGATTTTTCACTCAGCCGAGACTTCGGTGCGCGATATTTATAAAAACATTACAAAGTTATGCCGAGCGAGTTGTGTTAACAAAATCATTGTTTTGTTTTAGAAAATGTGGCAGTTATTTATTTTTATGGCGACCTGCGGTGTCGCCTGCCTGCATCTGTGCAACTAGAATGCACAAAGCTAACCAACTGACTAACTACCTGACGCGTTAGTAATAATTATTATAATAACATATCTGCCGAGTTAGTTGTTGTACGCGTTGTACGACCCTAAATACAAACATTTTCCTGTTGTTGGAATATTGAGAAACCCACTTCGAAAGGATAAAGCTAATGTGAGAAATTCAGGCTGACAATTTTTGATTCAAACATTTTGAAAATGTGTCGGAATAAATATACTCCCTTACTAAATTTGACATAATTAACTCAAAGGAGTGTAGATAAGCATGTAATTTTCACTTTTAAATAAAAACAGATTTGTGCCTGAGCACCCGGACACTTACCTGGAAAGAATCGATCACTTCAATCTACTCTTGAAGGATCTAGGAGGGGGAACTTGGGAAGAATGGAGTTGTTCGCTGCACTCTCAATTTAAAGGTAAAAAAATCATTGGAATAACACAAAAAATGAATCAAGGTATCGGCAGCATATTCATTTCTCATTGGGGAATCAACAATCACCAATATTTATTTATGTAATTGTAAAATTAAAGAATTGTAAAAATACCAATAGTAAAAATACTGTTACAAAACACGATTTCAAATTATTTTTACTAGGGTCCTAAAACCACTCTAAAGTGTCCTAAAACTGTATTTTAGACCTCATTTATTTTTAAATTTTCCGGGGGGAACTCCATACCCCCGGTCCTTTCCCCGTGTGCTCATGATATATTGACTTTTTATGATCATTACGTATTCATGTATGGTACATATTCAAGCTAACCATTGTTAAGGGTCATGTCAACATTATGCATTTTTACTTAACTGTAAGGTCATGGAAATATTTGTTTTCGTACATTTCAAAGCATACTTAGAAGACCTTACGCAAAATGCGTCTCCTCATCACCCCCAGGCACTTGCAGGGGTCGTGTAAAAGGGCCTTTACGAATTCTAAAATTGTGGTGTAACTTTTTAGATAGACTTTAATTAGTCGAACATTTGCGGCGCACGCTTGCAATTCATACAGGAAGATAAAATTAATTTATTGCACACACATCTTCCGATTGAGTGTATCATCAATCATTGATTTTGTGTTTGAACTATCGGTTGCAGCGAGAAACCTTGATCATACCACACAATGTCGTTTTCCTTCACACATGAGGATATTTTCGCAAATATTACTATTTATTACATAAGTATATTTTAGAGGTGTGGCTTTCAAAGAGAGATAAAACGCATATAATTTGATGTTATGGCTAAGAATTTAGTTTTATTATAAAGATAAGGGTTTGCCATTATGTTTTAAAAATGATTTCGGGTAAGTGGCCGCCGCGGCTGACTCGAACAAATTCCAGCCGAGAGGCCCAATTTTCAACCACTTTTTGCAGCAAGTTGTCAGCAATAACGCGCCGAATATTCTCTTCCAAGGCGTTAATCGTGTCCGGCTTATCTGCGTAGACAAGCGACTTCACATAACCCCACAAAAAATAGCCCAGCGGTGTTAAATCGCACGATCTTGGAGGGCACGCCACAGGCCCACGACGCGATTTTTACTTTATTATAGAGTGATTTTAAAAAAGTGTTTTTTTCTAAATTTGCACTATTTGCAAACGTTGTTCAGGAGTAAGTCTATTCATTATGAAATGGCAAACCAAACTGAGCGTAAATCAAGTGACAGCTGTCAAAAACACCAACTACGAAAAAAGTAGTGCCAGATTAAAAACCACGCCTCTAAAAAAAACACCCTATATATACAGGCTGTCCCAAGGTCAACCCAATAAAAAACCAGTTAATAGGTCCTACGATTCCTAGTGTTATTTGTTAAGAAACTATATCAAAATTCATTATGGTATTCGAGAAAAAAAATGTTGAAGGTTCTATTCTAATTTGTGAAAAACCGATATTTTTCAATGGCTCCTCCCTCGGATAACTACGTCACTGGATCACTGGGCCGCGGTCAGTCAAGATTGAGGTTAATGACCTGCCGCGTTGTTCGAAACGCCCTATTAGGGCGGAGCTAAATGATTGCTGTCAGATGCCACTGGTCGAACAGAGGTCGATCTAAGAAGAAGGGGTAACTCCTTTCTCCTTCTCTGTGGTTGTAAGAGGGATGCTATTGGTCGACAGATAATATTGATTTATCGATTGATAAGATCGATTTACACCTATTTTATTACAAAAACAATAAATTTGGTGCTGAAAATTTTTCGCATTTTGTTACATAATTTCTTACTCTTAATAGGGAACTTAAACACCCCCTAAAGTTTGTGGGATTGGTCTTGGGACACCCTGAATATATATATATATTTTATGTTTTAAAAAAACTTCATTTTAAGGGGTTGATTAATATCATATTCTAACCCTGGTTTAGTATTCTACTACTAGGTGGCGCTGATAGGCATTTTGTATTGTTGCGCTACCGTTTGCAGTCCTACAAAAGTTCTACTCTCAAAACTAAAAACAACACGAAAAAAAATTTTAATGTAAAAAGCAGTCCTTAAAATTACAAACACCTCTATTAACAGATTTGATAAGTGTCACAGATGCCAGTTCTGACTTAGCGATATTACTTATACAGATAGGTATGTGGGGGTACTAGGCCACTCAGGCATTATTGATGGCAATGAAAAAGCAGACGAACTGGCAAAGAAAGGTGCGAGCATGACTATGATAGGCCCGGAACCGGCCTGCGGCATAGCAAAAAGCACCACCAGCAGACTGCTAAAAACTTGGGCTTGGAAGCAAAGCTAAAAATACTGGCAAGAAATGCCCGGACAAAAGCAAGCCAAAGAACTCATAGTAGGATTCTCGCAAAAAAGTCTCTCGGAGCTATTGAAGTTAAGCCGAAACCAAATAAGGATCCTAACTAGAACCTTAACTGGCCACTGCAAGCTGAACAAACACCTGCACAAATTAAGCCTATCGACCGACGACAGGTGCAGGCTCTGCCGAGTGGGCCCAGAAACTCCGTTACACCTACTGGGAGAATGTGGGCCCCTTATGTACAAAAGGTACCAGCTTCTAGGCAACCATCTCCTCAAGCCAGAAGAGATTAGAACCATCGCACCCAAAAAGTTACTGAGCTTTATCTACAGTACGGGACTAGAGGGCGAGCTATAAGTGGATTTAAAAGTGCAATAGTTCTGGAAAGGACGCGGTACACGGGGGCAAACTCCCACATCCACTAACGCACATAACATATACAGACAGGTGTCACGATAAAAAAAAACAGCTAATTGGACCTGCGATTTCAAACATGATTCGTTAAGATGACATTCAATTCAATTCAAGTTCATCGTGGTTTCCAAGAAACAAAATATTTTAACTTTACGTGATGATATTAAATCATTGTTGTCATATTATTATTATTAGTTTTAGGCTGGCAGCTTATGCTGATAAGCCTAAATCTGTACTTGTATCGTCTCTGATAAACTTGTCTAGTCTGTTCTTAAA
The DNA here is from genome assembly GCA_020383195.1 of Neomicropteryx cornuta. Lineage (NCBI taxonomy): Eukaryota > Metazoa > Arthropoda > Insecta > Lepidoptera > Micropterigidae > Neomicropteryx > Neomicropteryx cornuta. The sequence continues at coordinate 3,168,440 of JAHKQU010000028.1, forward strand.
TTCGTTTACATTTCCGGCACTTATCACTGCACTTGGTAACTTATTCCATGCATTCACCACTCTATTTGACATGAAATTCCACCTCGGATTAGAACTAAAGGTTGTACTTGAGAGTTTTAAATGATGTCCTCGCAAATGCGAATTTGTATTAATTGTGTATATGGTTTCAAGATTTGGATCATCATAATAGTGAGTCAATATCTCTATAAGATCGCCTCTCGCCCGCCTGTGCTTTAATGTTGTCAATCAAAGTATATTTAGCCTTTCTTCATATTCCAGACTTTTCAGTTGACTTGGTATTTTGCGCCTTTTCTATGAGATCTAGGTCTTTAGTGAAATAGGGCTTCAAGGTACATATATTTCTACGCGATTGAGGTAGGTGCGTGCGGCCTTCATGCCAAATCTCTCTACCATCTTTTTAAAGATCTAGGGCTGAACATGAAACTTATATAAACATTCATTGAACTTAAAAACTGCTCTGGCAGCATTATTTCACATCTGGGTAGAGAATAAGCAATCTTGATCAGTAAGGTGAACGTTGGTACCGTAAAGAATTCTTAAAAACCATTTGATGGCAAATAATGAAATAACAAAAGATGTCAAAAGTCAGTTAAGTGTGCGCTGTTATTGAGTTTGCATTCGATGTAATGAATAGCTTAATAGTACGATAATACAACTTAATAATTAAGCTTAATACACAAATAATATTACAATGCTATTGCCGTCCCATTGTATTAACCAAGTCGTCCGCAGGGGTCAACAGGCGGAGAGCGGAGAGGTTGCTACTCGCTTCACGCGCAGAGGGATAGCAGGTAGTAAAGAAACTTCCCCATGTCCATCTAAGCGCTTCTCTTCCCCCGATCACCATCAACTTTTTAATGTCCCCAAACATTCGAACGCTTTTATTATATTTGAAATTTGGTTTTCTCGTAATTGGGAAACATTTTTCTAATATTTTTCGGCGATTGTCATTATAATCAACCTCCTAAAAAGAGTGCCCCAAATTTAAAAACATCTGTATAATATATATGGCATAAAAACATGCATACATAATATATGCTCATTATACACACACGCTTACAAATATATTTCACGGCCATGAATTAACAGAACCAAGATTAGCGGATGCGGACGTCAACATATAAATTAATCTGATGCGGATGCTGATGTCCAATATTAAACAAATAACAAAGTCACGTGTTTAATTTAAAAATAACATAATTAAAATTAAAGGTATAGTAATAATGTTTGTAATCTCGAATTTTGAAATAAAACAGTCGCAAATGAAATGATTTTAAAATGGCAATTAAAAATTGTTCTGTTCTACCCTTCTCCTTCTCTCTCCGCAACGATTCTCTGCTATGTCGGCGAGAAAACCTTTCAGGTAGGGTCTCAAACATCCGTCAAAAAATCATTATAGCATGGCATGCCTGCTGATATTTAATTAAAGCGGAACATCCAGATTGTGGATCTCAGTTACAACGCAACTATAATGTCTACTACAGGAGTCTAAGGTGATCAAGGCAAAAGGAAACACATTCTTTATTGTTAAGTATTAGTATTTGTATAAGTTTTAATAAATAAAGCACTTTTCAAGAAACATTATTCTTCGTTACAACTAATTCACGTAATCTGCATCAATAGCTTAAGTATCTAATGTTCACATAGAAGAAACAAGATTTTTACAATATTTACTTATTATAATAATTAAGTCGAGGACTTTGTAAAAAGAATCATTGATTAGTAAAGGTATCTTTGGTAGATATAAAAAAGCGTATCTAAGTAATACTTAGTTCGACTACAAGTAGTTCAATTCAAAAATTAAGTATCTCTTACCTATCATTCACATTAATATATTTTTATACAATTGGACATTGTATTATTGAATATAAATAAATTTAGTTTTCAGGTGTTGTCTAATGAAACCATCATTTATGTAATGAAGACGCAGTCAGGTCATTTCTCGATACAAAAGTTGTAGTGTTGTGAAAGGACATTTCTACTTTGTCCAAAAGTTAAGAACCTGGAAAACTCGACGTAAATATCTTATTGACTGAACAAAAATGAAAAAAATAAAACTAGTGACAATTGATTTCACAAAGAAGCAAATTTAAGTAATTTTTTAAAATATGTGGATTTTGATTTTCAAAATTATCCTATACAGAGAAGTTGATTAATCATTTTGGGATGCACTATTTTTGTTTGAACACATCACATTCTCTAAATAAGCGAGATAGTCAAAATTTACTATAAATTGGGCAGTAAATTCCATATTAATTCATTAGGCAACAATGGTCTATAAAATAAATTTCGTAGAATTTCATTAAATTGTATTGTTAAAATAATTTCATATAAAATATTGTCAGTGCATAAATATATAATTGGAATTTATGACAAATCAAAATTGCACTAATAAAATTATTTAAGACTTAAGTACAGACTTCTCTAAAATAATCTGCTATAATAATATGATTAACAGTGTATCGAAGATAGAATGAAAAATTTAAAACCGAATTTGTTGGTTATGAACTTTTAGTACCTCGGTGAGCACATTCGACGTGAAAAGGATACTTTTGTCTGCTCAAAAACTGTACAAAATACTTATATTAAACTACAGTTTTATAGAGATCGTGGTAGTCTAGTGGTTAATGCGTTGAACTATTGACCCAAAGGTCACAGGTTCGAATCCGCATATGGTCATACCATTTTTAACGCTTCATTATCACCATCTCCCCTGACTCTAGGACAAAATAATTTTATATGACCTAAGTCATATTATTTTATTATTTTCTTTAAAAAAAATATATATGGAATGGTATTTTTTTGGCTACAAAAGTACATGTTTTTTTTAATAACTTTATCCTTCCAAAAAAGTATAAACATAATTTACCTATAATTGTGCAACATTGAGACTCAAAAACATGAAATGAATATATGATTATATTATTTATTATATATCCATAAGTAATAATTTGTGATTTTTAAAATGTCAAAAAGTACTGTATAAACTATTTTTTAATTACATTATGCGGATGGCCGAAATTGTGATCTTGTGTTGTGATTGTGGATTGTCTTGACAGCCATTACATTGATTGGCATGGACCTTCTAATAAATTTTGAAATATTTAATGTTTGCTGAAATGTTTAATTTACTAATAAAACATAAAATCGGAGAGTATAGAGCTAAAATTTGTAAAATTTTGATCTTGGTCCTTATTCTTAGAAAATAAATAATTAAATTTAAATGATTGATTTCATTACATTTTTTTAAACGGCTTACCCTACTTAAAAATTAACACTTAAACATAGTATAACACGAATATAATAAATAATATAAAGGAACAAAAACTGAATAAAAAGGTATGAATAAAAACCATTTAAAAAATAATCAAAAAACATTGTCTTACATAGTTAAGGAAGCAGCCAAATACATTAAGTTAAAACACAATTTAAAGCGTAACAGCTCTCTCATTCACCAAGGGACAGAGATTCAGAACACTTAGGCTGATTTCCCCTATATGCGATCAATAACGTAAGATAAGTTTTATACAATTAATTTTATACGACTGATTGCCGATAGATCTACGAAAGCGATTGCTTCAGACCATGGCAACTGGTTGCAATACATTTTACAAAAGTATGGAGATATTATATCTATTGATTAGGATGGTCGTGTTATTATCACATGGATGTATTGTAAGGGAACAAAAAAAGGCATTATTGGATGTATCCATATATAGGAAAAAAAAACCGCAAAGTATTTTAAAAACTGTTAGGAGTTAAAAAAATGATCCTCACTGGATGTTTCAAACTCCATGAACATACTCCAGTTTAAGGTGTTGAATAGCAAATGCGAATCGCCAACAAAAACTATCAATATCACATGGTGATTGCATTTGCTGCTCTATATATTTTGATGTCACCAAATTTTAACATTATACTGGAATTCGAGATATTAGAATAGATATATCATTTGGTAAATAAATACTATGCAAAACAGATAAACCCAATTATTCAAACATTTGGACCGTTTTCGAGTGACTCTTTATGATTCTTCAACGGTATCATAGTTTCATCCTGACCGTCGGCCGCATGATTATCTTTCAAGTATTCAACTACCTCTTTGGGCTTATTCTGTCGAACACCTAGCACTTTCGTGGCGAGCCAGTCGTCCGCGTGAATCAACTTCTTCTTATCAGCGAAACTCGCCTCGATCTGTGCAAACGATTTGCCTTCCGTTTCAATGAGGAACAGGTATAAGAATATAACGCCCGCAAACGTGAATGCCGAGTAAAAATACAATGCCCCGTATATGTGGAAAGCGTTCTCGACGTTAAGGTACGTTTTAGCTGCAATGAAGAATCCAACATCGCAAATCGCACCCACGCAGCCAATGCACAGACCACGGACCCTGAAACAAATATATGAAATTATATGCTTATTAAACTTATATTTTATATAAAAAATCATTTGATTAGGTAATTTTATGTTCAGCATAAAAATGGGAGTATTTGGTATAAATAAAATGTAGACCTATGTAAACAAAAATCCTATTGAATATTTAAATATAAACGTCTTTAATTTTTTGATGTCCATCAAGACTATCGATGGCTTTATTAATAGTTATAATCGTCTGACTTAGTATAGTGTCAAAAACCAAAGATATGGCTCTACAAAATTACATGTTTCAAAATAGGAAAAACTTTCATAGGATTTCCCGTAAACATAATTATAGAACTTGAGACCTAGCAGCATACAGACCATGCATAATAGCTCGAAGTCTAGCGCATCTGAGTGAACTAGGCTGGCAGGTTAATAGTAAATCTTCACAAAATCAGATAAATTATCAGTGGTTAGAAAGGAGATAATCAGCATTATCAATCTACATTATTAAAAATTACAGTATCTAGGTTATACGATTATACGAATTAGAAAAAAAACGTCTAGAGATTTTGATTATATCGTCCTCATGAGTCATGCTCATAATGTTATCTTTTACGTGATGCTTAGGGCACCGACACCTTAAAAATTCCACAATTTCATCCTTAACCTCTAAACCTTATAGTAATAAAATACCTTAACCTATTAAGTGCTATGGCGTGTATAGTATAGTATAGTATATATTTATTTCAAGAAACAACTTTGCAGTTGTGTATGAAAGGCATAAATGAGTAACATAAAACAATACTTTTATTGTTTTATGTTACTCATCTAGAAATACAACAATATAACAATAACAAGATACAAACAATAAGAGTCATAATTAAGCCTAAGCATACCTACACTTTATACACGCTTATTCGTATGCATGAAAACAGATAGCAAGTAAAAGAGCGTAAATCTTGTATAAACTAAATAATATAATAATACTATAAATTAAAAAAAAAACAACAAAACAGTGAATGCAATAAAAATTAAATAAACATTAATTAAAGTCATCAGACTGTACAAAGTTTTTTCAATCAGATATTTTTTAATCATCAGATATTATAGATGCCGGTCTACTTTTTTAAATTTTACGGTATATTATTAATTAACTATGCGGTTGGCATCTCCGAAAAACGAATGTACTGAGTTTAAATAAACGAATATGGTCTGTGAATTTTTACAAGTTAACTGATGGGTTGGTAATATTATTTTTCCTGACAATTCTGCGGCGTCAACTGCGGCCTGCATCAATATAGTACTACTGTATTGCTTACTGTTCACAACGTGATTCTAGGTGCTTAGCACACGGAGCAATAACGGCCATTATACATACATCAAATCAATATTTTGGCGCCAAAAATTACGACTCCATCAACAATATTAATTTGCAAACAATATACACAACATTTATAGTATAAACAAAATGTGTATCTGAAGTAGAATTTCATGGTTATTATACCAATATATGAAGAAATAACCTGGTTATTATCATAACGCATTTATGCAGTTTGAAACCGATAAAATGTATGAATACATCTTGATTTATATGATAAAAAATATACACATAATTATGAACTAATAAAAATATGAAAAATTATTAATATTTTTAGCGATGAAAACCAAAAGCATTCCAAATTTCATGAAGATTACGAAGATACCAAAACTCTTCCTGTAGGATTTAAAACGCTTTCAAAATGAATTTTCTAACTAATGAATCGGTATTTTTTTTTAGTTTATAAAATTCCTTGGCCCTTGGAGTGTCTTTTCATACATTTTATTTACGGGCAGCAGAGTGGTTAATGAAAAATACTTACGTATACGGAAATATTTCTGATATGATCATCCAAGAAATAGGAACGATGCCAAGCATATTGCAGAACACCAGTAAGATGAAGAGTATCACCGGTATGACGGATGGATTTTCTGCTATTAATAACGTTTCAGCATAAGAGCTCGCTTCGTGGGGGATGTTGGCTTGAGCGTATATGCCGAGGAGTAGAGTACAGATGCAGGATCCGAGCATGGAACCGATTACCAGCGGTCTCTTTCCTGTAACCTTCACCAGTACCATGCAGAGAAGCGCACCCAATGTCATCAATATGCCAATGCCAGCCTAAAAAGGTGTTTCAATAATTTATTATAGTAGTTTAGAGAGTAGTGCGTATTTATGCATTCACACAATGCGCTACGTCTAGACAGCTTTCACAACCACCAATCACCCCATAATCTTTCACAGAATTCAACAATTACAAAGAATTAGAGCAAAATTTGAGATTTCTCAAATATGTGTGTGTGGTGTTATCTTGTCCTGCGTATTTACGAAGAGACAAGATCGGCTTGTGTTTTGATTTGGAATATGGTTTTTTTTAAAGATGGCATGGTATTATAAAGAATATCTAATAATAGTATGTCTTCCGTGGTCATCTACATTGTTTGTATAGGTAAGATTATTTTTTTCTTTCTTTTATTTTTTGGTTTTAATTTAATTATTATATGCACAGAAAATCTGTGCATATATTTTCTAATTACCTACCATCGCCCACCGTGGGTCAACAGTCACATTGTAGGAAGTCAAAATGTTGATAATTGTTGGTTTGATGGAAGTCAATCCGGTCATCGAACTGAACATGAAGAAAGCGCATTGAAGAATTATCGGCCTCCTTACTTCCCGTCGCTTGAATTCAGAAAGCGTTCTTACAAGCCTGAAACAAAAATTTTCACTGTATATATTACTGCTGTATGTTGTATGTTGTATGTTGTATGTTGTATTACTGCTTTTTAACCCTTGATGCTGTCAGGATATGTCGAAACAAAAAGATATACTAAGCTGTTTTGCATCTGGAGCCTTACATGGTTACATTTTCTGTATTTTTAAGTTACATGTAACATAAGTAATTACCAAACAAGTCAACTGTTACATATATTTCAGGATTGAAACCTGAACCAACGCTTCATCCAACTAAGTTAAGGCCTCTACCCAATTTCTATTAGTATTATGAAACTTTTGGGTAACAAAATAAAATAATTAAAAAACTAAATAAGTAATTATAAAACAAAATTTTTTGATGAAAGTATTATATTGTTTTATAAAAACTTTATTATTTAATGTGGCTACCCGCGAAAAATATAAACGTTACAATAAAGTAATTTGTAGCCCTAATCTCAATTAAGTAGAACATTAAATTAAGCAAAAACCTTTGGTTGTTAAGCCATCAGTTACGGGTTGGAATCTGCACATAGTTACGTTTTTAAAGTTCCATCGCCAACTTTTACTCATATAGCATAAGCAATTTAGCTTAGTTGAGAAAACCCTAAAAATGAGTGGGAAAAAACCTGATGCGGGAGGCAGTCAAACCTCGAGGTTTTACGACTTTCAAACTTGACTTTCAAGCCTGTTCCAAATATTTTAGTAAGGTTGCGATAGTTTTATAACTTGAATAGGAATCTACATTTTTGAATATGTACTTTTAAGATGGGGTGGTTAGCCCCGCTAACAATCCCACTCAATTTCTACCCAGCCAAGATATCTCTTGCCTTTCACAGCTCTGTCGACTAAGTTGTGAACGACATACATTTTTTTCCCATATCCTTACAAAAATCTAATCATGAAGACAACAAACAAAAATGCGGTCAATATTACGCACATTTATAAAAACACAATCATAACAACAATAATGGAACAAATAATGTATTTACTTTTGCCAGATGGTATCATTTCTGTGAGGGCAACTTTCCGGATTTTCCATTGAATCAATTCCTTTTGGCAGACAACGTTTGCACTTCGCATTGTGGTTATTGTAAACGATGAGCTCATCGAACTCCTTCTGAATGTACTCAGGCTTTACCCAGCCTCTAAGCCAGCAGAGTGATCTGCGAGCGTCCTCGTTACGACCTTTCGAAAGGAGCCAAATTGGAGATTCTGGCAGCTGGAAAAATTATAACTGTAATTAATATATTTTAGCACTACGATACATTAGCTTTTTTCACACCGCTTACGGCAGAATTATTGAAAAATATTTGTATTTTGTTGGTTAAAGATCCAGAACCCGAAGTGCTGGATTGAGCAAGTTCGAATTCTGGGGTTTTTTTTTTCAGTAATTTGCTATCATACGATATTCATTTAGATGCAATTTTTATTTGATATATCATTCAGTATAATGACACTGATTGCAGATGAATGCATTAATTGGTTAATTAGCATTGTTTATAATCATTTATTGTAAATTACGGTACATGTGTTGGTTTCATAAAGCTAATTACATATAGGGAAAATTTACTGTCAAGGTCTAATTAATAATAGCAATATGATAACATCCAACAATATTCCAGATAAACGCATCATGTTCTTACATAACTATTTGTAAATGTAAAATTCGTTAAATCATAATAGCTTTGAGTAATGTTGTTATTTGGGTCGCAGCGTCAAAAGTGAATATAAATGCAATGTTTGATGGACCCACTAACACTGAGCATATTAAAAACCACAATGAAGATTATATATTTCTTTTTCTGGTTACGGGGTCAAAATCCAAAAATACCTTCTAATAAAAAAATTAATACGGATGTGAATATCACGTATTGATTTTACAAAATGGGAGCCTTTACTAAAAATTGTTTTTCAGTGCTTCCCATTTGCAGATAAAACTATTCAACACTTTCTTGTAAAGTGAAAGCAACTTTATTGATATTACAGTTGCAATAAAATTAACAAACTATTACTTGATTATGAATAAACTAGTAAATAAATATCTGTTTATTTATTATATTTTTTTATAAACAAAAATAATATTTTTTTTACTATAAATCTATGCGGACGATTTTTATTAAATTTTACATTTTTTGACTATTTCAAATTTTACATTTTTGACTATTTTAAATTTGATTTCTTTTAATATTTTATTATAATAATTGATCCATACAAAAGAAGAAGTTTATTTATGGCAATCATTTTTGTAATTTTGAGATATAAATAAAAACTAAAACAAATAATATACTTACAAATAACTTTTAATTTAAACATTGTTTTGAAGAATGTATCATGATAGAGTTGGTTTAATTTGTATTCCAGATAATAATTATGTTGTATTCAAGTACACTGCTTACACCGTCAAGTGTACATAATAACACCTTGTGTATTTAAATATTTGTGTATTTAAGTATTTAAGTGAAGAATTGCAATATTTTTTTTCTCTAATCAAAAATGTAAATTCGATATTCATATTTTATGTGCTATGTATGCACTAGTACATACTCATAGTTTTAGTATATACTCATTCAATTTAACATTCGTTAAATTTATTACATTTAGCGCACTAAACTAATAGCTAAAATTAATTAGCGCTCACCACACTGCAAATTATTAAGCTATGAGCTGAGAGCTGTACGTTTTTAAACTTTAGCGTTTAACGAGTTAACCCCGTCAATCGGTACAGAGTTTTTACACTTAAGTTTACTATTCCAAGACTAGTGTGTACTATGTGACGGATAGACGGACAACTGGGTGAAAGCATTAGAATTCTGATTATTAAAAAATGAGACTCCTGTCAAAAGTAAAAAAAAACAAGCACTAAAAATTGGCAATTCGTGTCCACAAGGTATGCGGCATTGAATAACCGCCCTCGCTTATAGGTGAACATTATGGACACGGTAAAATTTCATCTATCCTCATAAGAATTATCCTCACGTGGAGTTTTCTTAAACTGCATATTTCTTAGAGTCTAAAACGGCTTTCACTTTTGAAGGAATGTGTATAATGCAAGACGATAACAAAATTACATTGACTGACCAAAGTGAGAATGGCCGTCGACAAAAGTGCCTGTCCAAGATATATGGCAGCAGTGATTCTCCAAGAAATCATTGTACCAAAAATGAAAACGCCACATGCGCCCAGGCCGGCAAACACTTCTGAAATACTGGCCAGTGTTCCTCTTAGAACTGGTTGCCTGAAAATGAAATCAGAAATCGGTAATAACAAAACATGAATTTGAGGACTGCTATGAGTCACAGAGAAAATACTGCACCGCGGTCTATAGTTTTATCACTCAACGTCATATCTCATTCCTTAATTAGTGATATTTACTTAAAAAATCTTAATAAAAATGGACTAATCCATCAGCAGAATAGGTTGACACTTCTTTGAAGTAATAGTTGGAAATGGAAATAGACAGTTCGACAGATAACATATCATTGACATAAAGCACATTCATTTAAACTTTCAATTTTAGGTAATATATAAATATAGATTTGCTTATCATTATTTTTGTCAATACATTTTTAATTCATTTTATAAAAAAAATAAATAAAAAGCGGCCAAGGACCAACCATAAATTAAAATCCAAGAAACTGATATTGTCAGATAAACCTCCCCAAATATTGTATTTCTTTAGAGATCACTCAGATTGCAAGTTATGGGAAAGATGGGATGGTGGTATTCATTCTGCCAAACCTTTCGCCATAAGCCCACATAACCCATTTTTGTTTCAGCGTCACCTGCATCACAAAGCTGTTGCATCAGATCTCACAATAATTTGGTCAAAAAGCACATAAAACGGCGCATCAAATTATAAATAAGCTTACACAATTTCGCCTGTATAGGAAGCCATCGGTGAACATAGAAGTCCAGTTCCTAGTCCCAGGAGTGCATTGCCGAAGAGTAAAGTGCCCATATTGGTAGATTGCCACATGAAAATCCACCCCGCTATGTACGGGAGGTTTCCCAAAAGCATGGCTCTTTTTCTGCCAATAAGACCGATGTAGGTGCCACCCAAAGCATTACCAATAGCCTGCATTATAAAACATATACTACCTGAAATAAAAAATCGTTTTTGTCATTTCAAATTCAAGTATGTATCAAAGAGTTCGGAATTTGTGTTTGTTTGTCTCTCAGATCTAAAGGTGTAGTTATACCAAATTTAGTATTGAGCTTGTGTGATTGTTTTTGTACAGCTGACATTTTCTCTCGTGTGTAATAGATGTCTATTCTATAAGTGCAAGAGAGAAAGCCAATCACAAGAATGAGATAGCTAATCCGTGACACGCTTCTGTACAACATTACAGTGACACAAACAACATTGACTAGGAGACGCAAACACTAACTTCGAATTTCTTTGATAACTATACATATCTTTCTGTATACTTATATACCTACTTATTTTAAAGTATTGTACGCGTAGGTTTAAATTACAATGTGACTCTTTTAAGGATAATAATGGTACCATTTTTTTTAATGGTTGGTGACTTTGAGCTCTTTATGGGCCAATTTCAATAACAAATCTTTGACAATTCAATTTAACAGATGCTTTTGCACTTTACCAGTTGCGTTTCACTTAAATGGTGAATTATTATAATTTCTCTTATCCAGACAATATTGATTATTACTATTTCACCATATTACCTTAAACCATTTTTTAATTTTATATTAAGACGATTGATTGAAATAAAATTTTCTTTACTCATAACGCGTCTAATTGATAATTTTACAGTTAAAATTCCAAAATTTAAAAATTTCTACGGAGAACGAGTAAATAAAATAATGTCACGCTTGATGAACTTAATGCCATTTCATTTATAAACTAAAGCTATATATTCACAAAAAATATTGTGTGATTGTGGTTTTTATGTATTATCATATATCATATATATTGTGCATTTAAATTAGGTTGTTAAATCGTAGAAAAGAATGTATTAGTGGTATTTGATATTTATATAAAATTATATTGTTTGTGTCCATGATTAATTAAGATTATAATCCGGACTGTCTGGCAGCTAAAACTCTGTTTTTCCAGGACAATTATAATGTTGTATTAATAAATGAACTGGTGTACTGGCCACTGTATTAAATAAATGTACGTTAAAAAAAATACTATCACAAACTTCTATGTTTGTGATAGTATCTCTGGTTGATATCTCTGTATATCTCTGGTTAAGATAGTATCTATCTCTGGTTGTCTCGTATATTTCCCTCTCATAATCAATATAATGTCTTCTCTTTAACTCAGTGAGTCATATTTGAAATATGCGCAAAGCAAGTAATTATTGACATAAAAAAAATGGCATGCAATTGTTGATATAAAAAAAGCATTGTAAGAATATTTCCAGTGTATTTAAATAATTTATGGCAGATCCGCCATTAGGTGACTTCACTAACTACTTACATTTTTTTTACTTTGCGCTCAACATGCACTCAAGTAAATCATGATGATATATCAACAGCCTCTTTAAATGGCACTAATTGACACAGTATAAAAACAAATAACCATAATAAAAATAATAAATATGTGTTACACAAGCATTAAATAAATTCAAAATAAAGTATGCTTTCAATTTGTCAATGCAAATGATTAGACGGATCGTTCGACCCATAGCACATAGTTTGATATTTTTGAGACAAAATTATTCAAAACAGTAACAATTAACAACTGTATCGTGTATAATTAGTGATATTGATGTTACGACATAGTCGTGGCAAACCATACATGCAGAATTAAAAAAAAAATGAAGTGCAGTATACGGCAGCAGCAGTTGTACATTTCAAGGAGCATTATTACACTTCCGTAATAATAAAGACACATATGAAATGCAGTCTGAACATCAAAAACACACATGCCTCTGTGGCTCAGATATTCAATTCCTAAAAATTCCTTTAGGATCAATATATTTTAAATAACTTGAAATAAAACTACTAAACAAAGAAAAAAAAAAAAAATAATGGCGGTTAAAGTGTTAAGCTTTATGAAGTAAATAGGTAATTGAATAATAAAAAAGTTTTGAACTTTTATGATGAGGAAGCAATCTAAAATATGAAGAAGATTATTAATTATATTATTAATTGTTGAGTTATATTCATTTTTACCAGTCATTTAATATTTAACTGTTAACCAACATACTATTGATGATTATTTATCATTTGTTATTTTATCAGCAGCGTTGTAAAATAATTTGAAATGTTCATATTTATATCTTATAACAAAACAATTATAATTGTAAACATATAAACCAGATTAGTATAATAAGGCATTTACAGCATAATTGTAGGTAATAAAATTATAAGTCAATGACACAAACGACTGGAATTATAATCTGGTTATAATTACTCAGACATCGTAAAAATCTATTTTTAAAAAGATTATGAAGCACATAACGGATTACATCAATGACAATGTATGCTAAGTTTGTCGTTAAGCTTGAATTCTAATAAACTATAAAAGCTTGACCTATGGTATATCCGACTGGGGTTAGGCTGGATACGGTTCTTGAAATTATAAGCATCCGGTCACCTAGAGTAAATTTACGTAACATATATAAAAATGTACATACATATATAGGTCGATAGTCTCAATAGTTGTCTGAAGTAGTGCCCTTGCAGTCAACCTTTTTATTATTCTAGGTTATGTTTATTTTTTATAAATAGACAATCAAAGCCCCGAAATACCTTTATAATATATTATGTATTAAATTTATCACAAAACAGTAATTTTAGCATCATAATCTATGTTTTTATTGTTTAAAAAAATATCAATAAAGTTCTCCGTAACAGTTTTGGACAACTTGAGAAATTGCTATCATAAGTTTGAGTTCACACTCTTGAGATATTACTGAAAACGGGTTAATCGTTAAGTGGACCACTTGACATAATAATGGAAGCAATTAAATTAAACGATATAAAATCTACAGTACCATTAAGTAAAAATTTACTTTTTTTATGAAGATTTGTATTCAAATGGTTGTGAGATCAGGGTAAATTATTTTTTTATTAGTTTTATTTTTAGCATTATATTTAATTATAGTTAGTTGCCATGTATTTTGCGTCATTTATTCTTTGTTTTTATTGTTGTTATGTTTCATTTATTATTACCATTTTTTCTTATTTTATCATTGTTTTGTTATGAAATAAAAAAATGTGTACATGGAGTAACCTATAATATTATATGGTTCTTGTGATAGGTACGACAGCTGATTCACACTGCCACGGCGAGGTTACATTGCCGCTTATAAGAAGTAATTTACAGCAGCGCTTTAATAAAAATAATAAATTTGGGGATGAATTATTTTTGTGCTTTTTAATATATTTTCTTACTCATAATAGGGAACATAAACACCATACCATAAACACATAAAACCCATTAAGACATAGGGAATGGTCTCAGGACACTCTGTAAGAAGCTGCTCATCCCGGCCTCGCACGCGGATTTTTTTTATTTTAAAAAATGTTTATATGTAGGGATTATTTTTTAAGGTATTCACCTAAACCTGCCTCGAACGATGCTCTATTAATGTATTTAGTGAAATCCATTTATTGATTCCAGAGCACAAACATCCGCTTAAAAAGGACTGTATTATGTTTACAATCTATGTTAAGACAGTAAGGTAATATAAAAAAAAACTACATTAAAAATAACTTATGGACAGTGGATTTATATGATACATACTTGAAATAAATTAATTTTGATTGGCTTAATAGCCGCAAATGGCCTTAGGAATTAAAATGTCAAACGCTGAACAGTAAATTAACTCCCGATTGCGTTGTACGTACTCTGTGCTGCATTTTATTACTTCTGCGATAAAGTTCAAGACTACCCACCTATCACTGCCTACAAGTTTTCATTGAATTGAGTACTGAAATAACATAGCTAGCTACCTTTTTTAATTAAAACTTTAAAATTCCTTTTGTAAAAGCATATTTACATGTTCCCACGAAGATGGTGCCTTAACTGTGGGTAAAAAATATTGTATGGTCAAGTATCTAATTTCCTTTACCAGAGTTTAAGACTTTATTTTATATTTTTCAGAGAATTTACATAGAAGCAAAACTGCACAAAAATAAACTTACCAATCCACGATAAGTCATTTTCGTTCGTTTGGATTACATCATCCCTCTTGGATAAACCAGCCACCTCTACTGCTCCGTAGTTAATTGCAGCACCTAAGCTGAAGTACTGAAATGAGTTGCCGGCTGACGCTAATACCTGCAATGGGTTACATAGCATGAAACTAAAAATAGTTTTTCTAACCACTTGTAAGGAAAACATTTAGTTTGAGCACAAACTAGTAAAAACGGGTGATGGGGTAAGGGTTTCTCAGGGGTGGGGTGTGGTGAGATACGGGAGCGGTGTATATGTTTTCTCCTAAACACGCAGACTGCAACTTAATGCGTTAGAGAGATGTCGCTATAGTTTTTTGGTAACTAAACCATGTACCACGTAACCAACTAACCAACTGTCACTTATTACAAATAATATTTCATTATATTAAAAGCTTTTTATTATGTACTTGATGAGTAAAATTATTTTGCAAAGAATAGTTTCTGCACAATTGTACCACCATACAATTAGTAAACAACTTGACTGTTTGACAATAAAATGAGAGTATATGTTAGTGTCAAAGTTTCTCTTGCGGGCACCCCGGGGATAGATTCATGCTTACTCCAGTTAGGGAGTTGCTTCAATTACTCCACGACCATTTCTAGCTATGTGGTAAAAATTATAAAATTTTAATATCTTCTCGCTCATTTCAAATGTCTACTTTCTTTCATCTGTCCTTTTTAAAAACTGATTTTATAAGGAACCTTTCATACCTTCACCCAATTTTGTAATACTCGGATTTTGTAAGGCCATCTATGGTTAAAATTAACCAATTACAGTTACCAAGCAAACCTTCAACAGAGTAGGCGGCATCTGCAGCAATTTTTCCAACTTTTGTATTGAGAACTAGTATTTTTTTTTCTATTAAACGTTCCATTTGCGATCTGGAATATCGGGTTCACGGATAAAACAATCCTAGGGGTACTTCTGGATAAGATATTTAACATCAATCATAAACTATTTTTTTATTTTTTCACACCATCAGGTCACAAGATTACTCCAAACCTGACAACCGCTATCGAAACAAAAAATAAAAAATGACCTCCTGTCATTTCACCTTGCGGTTTCGTTCAAGGTAAGTTTGTAAGAATACCTAATATGAATTATATATTTTTTATTCACTTAATTGGTAGTATAATGAATTGTTACCGAAGCTTTTGTAACTTTCTGAAGAGGTTTCTGAGGCCAGAAACAAACACATTCCGTGTATACCAGCAAAACTTTTCAGGAGAAGCGTGCAAACGAAATGTTCGGAACGACCTGCTTCTGACATCAGACTCCGTCATAACAAAAGTGAGGAGAATGCCTAGAAAAAATCTAAACTTTACTACCAGACAAACTGGCAATGTTTCTTTCAGCCGAATTGCAAATCCTTTATCACATCTGACGAATCTGTGACATATCTGGCGCATATGGCACATGTAACAAATCTGGTGCATAGGAAGAATATGTATGAGAAAATATTTATGTAAGATTCTTAAAAAATGTAGGTTGTAATTCTAACAAAAAATATTTTTTGCAACAAAATATTTTGTTTATCCCGGGACATATTACTTACATAGACATACTTATCTTGTATTTAGTATTAAAATATCTTCAATTTGTTAAAATCCCTATTTAGAATCAATGATTAACACAAGTATGTACACTGCGAGATACCAAAAATATTTTAAAATTGGATAAAAGATCATATTATGATAGCATGCACCCTTGGTAATGCGCGGTTTTTTTATGGTAAGAAAATAAAACAAAATAATAACCTGAGCGAGTATCCTTCTCTTCTTAAACTTTTTCGATTCGAGCTCTAACTCCTCATTTTTTTCATTTTTTATTGACATTGTCATTTGTTAAAAAATACACCAAATGAACTTTAAAAAGAAACTGCTGAAGGGGTCCGTCCACCGTAACCAGACAACAGCAATAATGTGGGCTGGAAATTAAATTTTAATATAAGCCCTAAAATGATTAAAAACTGAAGGTTAAACAAAACAAACTGTCACTGTCAGCGATAAAAAAAAAAAAAACGAGAACCGCAACGCAAACGCGCGATCGTAAAAGTGCATGACCAACTGATGCAGAGCATGCACTATGCACATTTTACGGTTGCACTTTAGTGGTGGGAAAATAACGTACAACATATAATATAATGAATTAGTTATGAAATAGTGTATAGCGTGCTTGATTTAATTAGCATTTTAACTATTTTTAGTGCATAAATAATATATTCGTAGCTGCAAAGTCGGGTGTATAAAGGTGTCCCGAGACCATTTCCGGTAAAAATTCTGACTTATTGGCCGTGCGATTTCAAACATGATTTGTATTGACGTCATATCAAAATTAATCATGGTTTCCGAGAAAAAATACTTGTTAATATTAAACGTTTTGTTGTCATACGAGCGTCAGCTGATCGTGCGTTGGCGATGCCAGGTCATTGAGCGGCCTTGACCGAACGGGAATGATTAAGGGATTCACACCAGAGCTTTAATAAAGTTAATATATTTGGGGATGAATTATTTTCGCTTTTTTTATATAATTTTTACTCGTAATATGGAACATAAACGGAAACATTCTTACTTATTAAGTCTTCCAGAATGGTCTCGGGACAACCTGCATTTAGTTTCTTCTCGGGCAGGCTGTTCAGCCTAGCAAGTTGCAATTTATAAAATATTCAATCAATACATGAATTTATGTAAACAATACAAGCTGATTAAACGGGTTATAAACACTAGAATAAGAGGGTTACAAAAACATACATAGGTATTAAAAAAATCTCATTTTGGATTTTGGGTTGGATGTCTTTTGTCCATTATGTATCCATTTTTGAGTTAATATAGTACCTATGGTATTCAGACATATTTTGAATATTTATGGGTTAGAATTCAGGAGTGAGCAACCTTTTTAATCAACGGGACAATTTAAATTTTAACATTTTTTGGCGGGCCGCCAATTTCTTTTATATTGTTGTTCATGTTTTGTATCGTAATGCCTTTTTATGTTATATCCTTTTAATCTAGACACAGTCTCTGAGCATATTAAGAATACAGCTTTATCTTTGACGAAAGTGAAAAAATAATCAAATTTCCACTTTTCTTGGAAATGCCTGTGCTCATCTCCAACCTTCTGTTTTTTGTTTGCTTTTCCGACATGCTATTATGGATTAAAAATTTGAAAGTTGAAAAAAATTGTAGGAAAACTTAATTTTGAATAAAAAAGCCCTAATCTAAAAAAGCCCTAGGTCCAATTTTAGAAATGCTTGTAATTTTGGAAATGCTTGAAATTTTAGGAATGCACAGACATGTCTAGCGGGCCGCGTGTTGCTCATCACTGGTTTAGATGATATTTTCTGTCTAACGACGTCCATTATTATGGTCTAGCAATTTATTTTGATGAAGAGCAATCCGTTTCCGATTTCCCAAGAGTAAGATAATCAGGTCGTTTTAGATATTTTGTCTCTTATGGCCGTTAACAGAGTGCAGAACGCTATGGTTACGTCACGAGTTTATCCAGCGTGCGTAATAATATCGTCTTACCGATTTTATTTTCGATTTGTCACCTTCGTATTTTTCCACGTAGCTATATTTGTTCCGTAGTCTAAGGGGAAAACGCCAACCTGCTAAAATTGTGCATTGCACTTTAGATCTAACGCCACACACTTCGCATTAGTGTGTGGCGTTACAAAATAGCACGCGTTGCTTTAATCGTTGTAGTAGGAAGGGACGCAATTTCTGAGCCAGTTGCCGCCAATCTTTAAATTATCAAGTTATTGCAATGTAAATGTGTATTTTTTTAAGGATTTAATCCTATAGTGTAATATTTTGTGGATAAAATAAAATAAATAAATTTTCAACATCTGTAAGCGAGCGCGAGCTGCGGTACCCGTTTTTTCCAGGTTTTGTTTAAAATCTTGTATCCTTTGATACGATACACCAACATTATACCAGATTTTTAATTTTACATCTACTAGCAGAGGGTGTAATAACTACCTACTTAACGGGGATGTCGGAATCAATCCCAATTAACAATACCAACGACATGGATGTAACAACGACTGCGTACCAAAAGCGACATGATGTCCAAATATAGCACTATTACCACAGTATAGAGGGATTCATACTGTGCTATAGCGTTTCATTCCCACACATAAGTACATTATCATTTCCTATGTGTAGCGGGTTATTATATTGATTGCACATATTTCCTATGTATGTAGGCAGAGACCGTTAGCAAAATATGTTTGGTCCTTATTTTAACACAAGGTTATTATTACCTACGTTAGTAAATAATTTATGATAAAAGAGATAGCATTAGGTTTTTTGTCTGATTTAAACTGACTTATGCAATTTGTTCTAATTACTTATAGTATTGCTAAACAGACTTACGTTGGTTGAGCGGAAGGATCGAATGCCTATCATATACCTAGTAATGCTTCTTTATGGTGCACGAAATTGTACTAATATATCTGTGTCACATCTGGTGAGGAAAAGGGGGAGAGGTCTTCCTCTTCGGAGGGGCTTCGAATGCCAACATGTCTGACAACGGCTGGGAAAATTAAACGCACATATCAAATGCCCAATTTTTATTTTATCAATCATTTTTAGTTATTATAAAGGCTCCATTACTTTCTAAAAAAATGTCCGAAGAGCTTAATTTCACTTAGCAATCACCGCGAAAGTTTCACCTACTTTAACTTACTCCGATCGCGTGTTCTTCGCGTAATCGAATGCTTCATTAACATAAGTATGAGAATTAATTGTATTACTGTCATTCCTATCAGCATCTCTGAGATCAACATCAGAAAAAGATGTTTTTGACCGTATATCATCTCCAGAGGAACTACGATTCAACTTCCGCGCTATGCAATCGTCAGAAAAGACGACTATATCTTTATTGGCAAAGGTTCCCTCTATTTCCGCCAATGTCCTACCCTCGGTTTCCAAAAGGAAAAGGTAGAGGTAAATGAAGCCAACGATCGTGAAGGCGCCGTAGAAGTAGAAGGCTCCATAGATGTGCATGGACGACTCCACGTCTATGTAAGTTTTGGTGGCTATGAAATTGCACACTTCAGTCAGGGACACCGCTAATCCGCACGCAAAGCCGCGTATCCTGAAATTGACAAATTGCATTTTTTGTTTAAGCACCTATATGACCTAAGTCATATAGGTACATAATGCACTACTATACTATGTATATACTAAACGGTTGAGAAGTAGTATTAGAGGTCATCAAAAAAGATAGATTTTTTGAAGATTTCCCATGTTAGGATTTAACGCACCTTTAAAGTGGACTCAACCAACACCTTCTTAACTTAACATAAGAACTGAGTATACTCGGCTCTGCATCTTACTTGATTCAACGCGGTCATTTCTCCATACAAACGTTTCTCTTATTTATTTATTTATTTATTTAATGACGGAAAAACAATGGATACAAGAGATGAGAAGAAAACTTAGAAAAACTTATGATATAGGTTAGTCTTGCATCCTTACAAGTTTTTCACATATAGAGTGATTTATTTCATGTCTAATGTTAGTTATATAAGTTTACTGACAATAAGATCATGGTTAAGTGTATGCAGTTGCAAGCAATTGCGATTGCAAGCATAACTACACAGTACTACTTTATAAATAAGTACACAAAAGTAAAATTAAAAATAAAAGTAGAAATAGTGGCAAGCAAAGTGGTTAAGGAGGTGAGTTGAAATTAATGATGAAGAGAGCCGAATTCAGGATGCTGTATTTTGAAGAGACTTTAGAAAAGTGAATACAGAATTCTTAAAAACTGTGGCCTTCGAGAAAACATCCACCTCTAGGAACAATTTGTTGAATGTTTGACATAGTCTGTAAAGCGGTGCTCTAAAACCTGCGTTGGACCTGTTATATGGCGTTATAGGCTCAAAGACTAATTGACGACGGGAGAGTCTCGGTGGTACATGGAAGTTGATTTGTTCAAGTAATTGAGGACAGTCGAAGTAATTATTACATATTTTGAACAGTACAGTCATATCTAACATTATGCGTCGATTCTTTAGACTTAAACAGTCATGTTTGTTGATATTATTATAGAATAATAATAATAATGAATAAGGTTCTATCTAAACTATATCAGATTGTACAGGTTGTATTTAAATTCACGGAAGTCCTTTTAGAGGGATGATATATCGACAACTAAACGTGGCATCAGAATTCGCGCGCTGACCGAATTGACATCATCTGTTAAAAAATATAAGGATTTTTATCGCATTTTTTATATCATTTCTTACTCATAATAGGTAACACAAAAATCTTAACAAACCTTATGGGAAATATCTCCGAGATGTAAATTAAGGGCATCTGCATTGGACCACTCGCGTTGAAAAGAACCATAATGATGAATAATATCAAAGGTAGGACAGATTGCCCCTCTTCACTGTTGGCAGCCTCCACGAATGAACTTGTTTCTGGAGGAACATTTATCTGTGCGTACACTCCGAGCAGCATGGTGAATATACACGACCCCGCCATGCACGCCAGGGTTAACTTTCGTTTGCCTGTTATTCCAATTAAGACCAAACAAAGAAGAGACCCGATTATAGTTGCAACTCCAACGGCGGCCTGAAATCACCGATGAATGGTTATTAGTCGAACAATCCTATTATTTTATCAAGGCCACGTCAACGCCGTTTGTCACGAAGCTACCAGACAAAGATAGGAGACGCAAGTATTTTATCAAAAGTTTTGGCGTAAATGCATGCCTGATAAATAATTGCCTGAATACATGAATCGAGAAAATAAAATCACAGAAGCATAGCTGATTTCATAACGATGGAAATCCAAGTAAGTTCTTTAAAATACATTGATTCTTTTTTCATTATTTACCAATTACGCCACAGAGTGTTTTAATTTTTACTAGCTGTTATATGAGAAGACCCGTATGCCTACCAGCGTCCATTCTGGATCAAGCGCCACGTTGAAATCTTTGAAGAGATTGACCATGGTCGGTTGGGTTGAGGTGAAGGAGGTCATCGCGGCGAAAAGGGGGAACAGAGTCGCCAGAATCAGTGGCCTTCGAACTTCTCTTCTGTTCAAATCGGACATCAAGTACTGAAACCTAAAAAAAAACAGTAGTAATTATTTTCTAATTCCAAAATATTAGAATAGCATCAATGTGCTATTTTAAAACTGGGACATCTTTTAAATCCAGTTCTGAGTTTCAATAAAAAGTTTATTTTATTAAAATATGTATTTTTTCTATCTATTTTCAATGGTTTGAAATATTGTCGACTGCACACACACATGGTAAAAAGTAAAAAATAAAAAAAAAATGGTCAATTGAAATTATTTTAGAAATTATTATGGTTCTTCCAATCCTTATTTTGATTTTGACATTTTATACATAGGTAGGTAAGCATTTTAGTTTTGAAATGCTGTTGTTATGACTTCGCTACCTGCCTAAACAATATCCGTTAAATGTCATTAAAATATCTATATAACTGAAAATCTCCGACCTATTTAGGTCGATTTAGTTTTGCATAAATCGTCTAATTGATATGGAGAACTATCAGTCGCGTATAACGTCTTCCTCATAAGCATCAAATTATTAAAACCCGATTATATTTGCAATAATTGCCGCTTAAATGCTCTCGTATTTTCCATATTAAAATTGGGCATTTATCGCGACCTCAAAACAGATAAACGGATACTAATTTATCTTCTAATTTGGGTCAAACAACTTATTACTAGTGGACCTCTGATGCGTGTGTTATCTTAGGAAAAGCATAATAAGCGTTGATTTAAATGTTATCTTACAGTTATCATAATGGTTATTACAATACACAATGGTAGAGTATATGTATAGTAATTAAACATTAAATCTATCAATAGCAAAAAAAAATCACTAACCATTTTTTAAACTATTTTTTTAGGTACTAAATAAAAAAATATAAAACTTAGATATTACAATAGCATTGGGTGCACGCCACTACCAAGTCAATTGACACAAAACGAGACATAATTTGGAATGCATGAAGACTTTTGATTTGGTTCTCAGCTAACTTTTCGTATATACAGAGTGTTTTTTTTAATTTAGGGCATTCGTTTTAGGGGGATAATCAATATCGATAACTAAACCGGTCTCAAAAAAAAAAACATAATTTCGAAAAAAAGTTTATACTCAAATAAATATATTATTAAAAAAACTTTGTTTTTCTTCGAAGTTCTCGGGGGTCAGCGACAGTTCTCGCGCCATGCATTCAATCGCGCTTTTAAACTTTAAAACGATTTCTATTTAATTTTTAAATCATATTTGTCGTCCTTGAGAGACATTTTTCAAATATTGTTTACTGATTAATGTTTATGGTCGATATAGATCAACTTTCTAAAAGGAATGCCCTAATTTTAAAAACACGCTGTATATGGACATGGAGTTTATAAATGTTTCTTTCAATGAGTTATATATGTGTAAAATCATTAAGAAGTCTCATTATCTTATTTATTTTATTAATATTTTGATTACTAAGTAATTGTAAAAAACATTAAACCATTATATAGGTTACCAATTATTATTATAAGGAAAAAATATTCCATCGTGTGGTTTGGAAAAATGTTTGGCATATCGGGAGAATCATCAGGTATTAAAAAGCAGTAAAATTAAAACAATATTCACCTCTGCCATACGCTAACGTCGCGGTGGGTACATACTCGTATATCTTGATATTCAGATGATGCGGATGCAAGTGATTCGCATCTGTGACATTTTTGGCTATCTTTGTTGTGAGAAACCAGTTCATCGAATTCTTTATTAACCTGTTCCGGTTTTGCCCAGCCTCTGGCCCAGCAGAGGGACGCCAGCGCGTCTTCGTTTTTTCCCTTGGATAAGAGCCACATCGGAGATTCGGGCACCTGGAGATATTTATCAAAATTAATTCGAATAGCTACACCTAAAATCAAATGTACTAGGTTTCTAAGCGAGATAAATTAGTCAGGACAGTAGTTTGAAACACTAGAACAATTCTAGATTAAAATTAGGTACAAAGAGTAAAAGTTAGATTTAAATACATCCAACATAGGAATTAGAATTCACTAAAAGGATGACTGAAATATTTATGGTGCTGCCCATGGCACATACAAAATACAAAAGGAAAAACAACTATGCAAACATCAATGATTTGTTACCATAACAGCATATTTATTTCAACAAATTAAGAAGTAAAAATACAACAGCTTTCGAATGTAATGCAAATTTAAATTTTATGTGCAAATCGTACTCGTACTCAAATCTAGTCATTTGAAAATAAAAATTACAAGTTACATGAGTGCTTTGATAAAATGCAAAAACTATTTAGACATGAATTATTTTCGCATTTTTTGATACAATTGTTACACGTAATAGGGAACATAAACACACTCTAAGTCTTCAAGAATGGACACCTGTATACATGCCTACTTTTTAGTTCTAGATGGTGAGATGGCACCGGAAGAAAGATAAATGTTTTTTTTTTGTTTGTTTGTTGGGTTTATTTTATTTTTTACGAACTATGTTTATCTGTGTCAACAATGAACGCACCAAAAACAATGTTATCATCCCAAATAGTGAAACGCCCAGTAAAACAGCCGCCGCAGTTTTCCAATGGATAATAGATCCCAACAGAAAAATGCCAAGTATCCCAAATGCGAAGAAAAATGTTATTACACATGCCAAAATGCCTCTCAACGAAGGTTTCCTGCAAATAAAACTGAGATTATTATCCTTTTCTTTTAAATATTATCTGCAAACAGTAATATTTGTAATTAAAATGTCATTATTTTTTGCGTATGGTTGGGGTATTTCCCATATTTATTGTTTGTTTATTAAACTGCTTGTATTTACGATTTTTATCTAGTTTTTAAGTCAAACAAGGCAAGTAAGTTTTAAGGCAAAGCAAATCAAATTAAACTGTTTTTTTTTAGTACAGATTCGTCTAGTTAGGAAGGCACTACACTACGGTGTAACAGTCCGTCGATCAATAAAAATAAAGTGCATAAAATCGATGGTCACTTCAAATGAATGGACTTCTCGGTAGGAGTCCACAAGAAGTGGGACGGAGAGGTAGGTGCAGGGCAGACAGTGGACTCGGACCAGCAGGGCTACCCTCGAAACGCGAGCGAGAATAGTTGTAAGTTTAACCATTAAAACACTATATAATCAATGGTTTAACTGACAGCTCTCACGCTTTTTTGTCACGTCACGCGTTTTGAGACTATCCCTGCTGATAAGCTGAGATGTTTTTAAACACGAAGGGTGGGTTTAGTAAATAAAGAAATTAGCTTTTGTCGATTTCTTCCGTATGCTCTCTCAGCCGGTTTTTCAGGACTCAAAATGATGGCAAACCGTCACATTTTTCATTGATCTCGTGTCTATTCGTCTTTTGTCGAACGCCGTATCTATCCATTGCGCAGTTGCACCCTCGCACCGGCTGCCAGTCAGGAGGAGGCACATAAAGTAGTAATGTTAAAGTAGTAATTTTTCTACTGCTCAATAACCTATCGAAATACTCGAAGAACAAAAGGTTTCCCGTTTGAAATGCAGAACCAACCCACGAAAAAGTTTGCCCTATGATATGATAGAAGCAGACCATAAAAGTAACCCACGCTATTTCCCCGTGATAGGACACGACGGCCGCGCTGGTGATTCCTACGCCAAGTCCAGATAATGCGTTCGCGAATAGCAACGTGCCAATGTTGGTCGATTGCCACATGAGGATCCATGCTATAGCGGTGGGAACATTTCCTATCAGCATGGCTTTTTTCCTGCCCAGGAACACAGTGACAGGACCGCCGACTATATTTCCAACTGCTCTAAAAATGAACGCTATGCTACCTGAAATGTAATGAAAACAGGCTTGTAATGTGTACGCAACTTTTCATTTGAATGCTGCATTCACGAGATTGTTTGGTACAAGTTACAAGAAAGTTTTGTTAGGTGAACAATTTATCAATCCACAGGAATTGGTTTGCACAATCTACCAAATAGATTGTATACACTACAATACACTTCGGTTGGGCCTACTAAAATTCAGTAGCCACAACAAATTATGATTCTACTGAACTTTTCGGTTAAGTCAATCCTCGATATTTTTTCAGCTGAATTTTTTTATCGTAAAACGTCAAAACATTGAAATAAACAGCTAAAACCGTTTTGCTATAATAGTGGTGACAACATTGCTATTACAAACAATACTCGTAATACTCGGTTCCTGCAACCTAGCCAGTCTCTCAAATTTCCAAAATCCAAGTCTTGAGAGACATGAGTATCTTTTATGAAATCAGTATTTCGAAAAAGTATTCAACTACTTATATAAGCTTTTTGAAATCATTTTAACAAAATGTTAAAAAAAATCCCTGATTATTTGTTTCTCAGTTAAACATTATGGTACACTCTGTTATAAGTATAAACCAATTATATGTTACCATTAAAAATAAATTACTTTTAATTTGTTTTCATATTCGAGTATTTCGTTTAACAGGTTATTCACTTGATTGAGTAGTTTATGCGCTAAATGGGGAAATTCACGTTATCGAAGACTTATTATTAATTTATCTTATGTTTGTTTATTTTTTTGCTCTTTTCAAACAATTATACTATCGATATCATTAATAATTGACTTCCATACATTCAAAATTCAATACCTAGTAATGTTTAAATTTTAATCTGATTTGAAAATGTGGTCACCCATTCAAAGGCTGATCAAACGCTTCCTCTTACGTACGAGTATATGATGTCTCTGGCTTTTTGTATCATTTTGGTATTGCCAAAAACGTATTGGTCAGAGCACCAACTCGACAGATTTCATCAAAGTTTTCATCTGCACTTGTTTGCCTGAGTCGGGGTAACACAGCCCTTGTAACACTTTTTTGATATTCAGCAGCAGTACATATCAATTTTAATTATTGCGTGCAAGTGAAGATGTTATCAATCCCACATGGGGGAATTGGTAAATAAGTACCTGTAAATATCGTTAATTAACTAATTTTATATGCTGGCACGGGCATATTACCTAGCGCATAAGGGTACCTGGCAGTAGGTACTTCTGCAGGGTGTAACAGAACATTATAGCAAAATTGAAGCAGGTGAAATGTCTGTTAAAAGCAAACATAATTCTTTTGTTATAGTTATCGTTTTTATACTTTTTAAAAGAGTTTTTCTAAGTATCAATAATTCTAACATTTTAATTACATCGGTAAAAACATTGACTTTTCGTGTATTACAGAATCTTCGCGTCAAAACGTCTCGCATCTCAAGACACTCTTCTCATTTACATACCCGACTATAATACGTCATTATACAATATAGTACATGTCACGTTTATGATGTAAGGTAGATACTTACGAAGTAGTCACTCACCAATCCAAGACAGGTCATTTTCGGTAGCCACAATGGGCTCGTCGGCGTCTTTGGCGGATAGACTTGCTATCTGGATCGTTCCAAAACTGTAACAAACTCCCACCAGGAAGAACTGAAACGAGGTCACGGAGGTCACCGACACCTGAGAATGTTGTCAAAAACCTATTATAATTAAAACATAGGTCATCACAATGCACGCAGAAATGCAGAAACTGCAAAAAAATACTTATATTAAAAAGAATGGATATGGCCATCCTATGGCTATCATATAATATCAACTGCTTCTATACATTGTTCAGTAGTAGTAAATTATTTAACCAGAACAGCTAGGCTCTACAGCCATCTTAACGGCATCTTCCTTCCCTTCAGACTATTCGCACCTGTGGTACCAACTTGCTATCGGTTGTTGTATTCCCTTTTTCCATAGAGGCGATAGTGGGTTATTTTTGAGGTCTGAGTAAATTAAAATAAAAAAAGAACAAGCGAAATAGTCTCCCGGGTCAGAAAACTTCTATTCGAAGTAGTTCTACCTATCAAACGTTATTTCTAGTACTTTTCTATCTTTGCTTATCTATCTGGGAATGGAGCTTACAAATTGAAATTCAAGGTTTTTATGGAGCAATTTAAGGTTACTTTCAATTAGCCGTAGTCGGTGATGCCAGATGTCTCGATAAATCTATATTTTCATATTTAATTATGCCCAAAATCCCAAAATCGAAAATATATGAGCATAACTCAAAATCTACTCAAATGTATTTAGATAAAGCAGGTATTTAAGAATCATGTCACTAAAAACATTTTTATTTCTCTTTTGTTTTGACTTACCTGTGATAATATGACCCTCTTTGACGAACGAGTGACTTCGTTGCTATCCATTGCGATAAGTAATTCTAATAATTCTTTACTCGTACAATTTGATTACTCTTTTAAGCATGTGCAATTATAAGGTTATATATATATAATGATGATAACATTATCCTCTTGTAAATAATGTTAAAGAAATAAGAGGTAAATATTATAAATTATTTTTTATGAATTTATTTATTTATTTTTGCTTGCTTTCATACACTTTCATAGGTTTTTGTAACTATACCTATAAAAAGATGCTCATATAAATCGATAATACTGAGAAAAATAAACCTGATACGGGTAGACGAAATTCGCGTGTATGTAATTGAATGAGAGTGTGTGATTTGTCATGTTTCTAAGCATAGTCAAGACTTTGAGAAAAGCAGCCGGCCGAACCTCGAACCACAGTGCGTATAAGTACATATTTTTTTTTATTTTAGGTCGTCATTTCAACACCTTCAATTACGTTATTTTTTTTTTACAGACTTTATAGGTAGGGTAGGGTAAGGGGTTAAAAGTAAACGGCAAGCCAGATTTACTAAGCGGCTGAAACAGAATTTTATCAAAATTGGGATTACAAATATTATCTAATCAAATATATTTTTAGGTAGACTGCTCAAGAGGATTAGGTATTTCTTTGTTTTATGACGTCCTAACTACATCTTGCAAATTCAGATTTTAAAAAAATTAAGTAATATTCATTGAAATATTATATAGTAATCAATTAAATTAATATGTTTTCACGTAATCGTCGATAAACGCATTGCTCTTAATGCGTTATTGCGTCGTAAAAACTGCTAAATACATCGATAATTCCAATTTTGTAATAGTGCAAGAACTAGTCGTATAGTAATCACGTATCTTTAGGTACACCCTATATATTTGTCACGCGATTGTACGGTATAATCGTATTTTTTCGAATCAATACAACATAAACCGATTTCACATTACGCTAAAACTATGTTCACAAACCGCTGCCAACTGGTAATTTGCAATGACTGGTCAATTTCAATACACTTGAAAATTATTTAAATTACTCAGATATTTTACCACCTGTTTGCCGACAAAAAAAAACAGTTCACAATTCGCAAAGACCACGGTCTAGTTTAATCAAAACCTTTCACAAGTGAGGATAATTTCACAAATCCACAAAACGAATCCACAAAACATTATTATACTCGCCATATTTTAATATATACATATTATTATTGTGTACGTCGCGTCGCGGCTGCGCATGCGACGCGTCATACTAAGCCAAGGTGAAAGGATACAGGTTTGCCGTCTTCACTATTCACTGACAACAAGAATAGAAAAATAATAGCCGGCTGTTTGAAATACCAAATTAATATACCTACCCACTTTTTTTATACTTCCTAACAAGACACTTCCACAGTGCAATGTTTTTCACTCGCACAAACATTGTATTGCATTAGGAATTATATTTTATGTTTATATTATTATTAATATATTTATGTTTTATTATCATTTTTATGTAATCATACACATGTTGACTAGTATCAAACTTATGACATGTTGACTTATGCAATAGACAATAAGACTAGCCGCTGCTGCGGGCAGTTCGAAAGATTAAAATCTTTATATCTGCCCGAACAAAGGTATAGCCATCATTTATTCGATATACAATCAATGTACATTTTTCTTATAATTAAATGTACAATTTATTACTTAACCTAAAATATAGTTAATATAAGTATAGTTAAAATATATTTACAAAAAACAGAATGCCGCGGTGCGGCTGGAAATAAAAAGGGAAAAATAAAATACCACTTTCCTCTAAAAAGGGAGGAAAAGGCAAATAAAAACAGTCTTCAGTCTTTTCGGGCGAGATGAGAGAAGTCCCGCACATAGTCCAGAAAAACCTCGAGATCCCCCCCCCAGCTCGCTCAATAAACCCTAAATATCAATAGCAAAAACAAAGCCTACTTTGGTATATATAATTCTATATTAATTATTTAAAAGTACTTTATGATAAATAAATAATGTTGTGCGACGTACGCTTTCGTCAGTAGAAAGCAGATATCCTCATTGGGGCTTACCTAATACTTTAATTTAAAAAATATATATTTTCAACCTAAAACATTAGGCTATCAACCAAATTCCAGAAAGAATATTATGATCGAAAAAAGGAACCAGAATAATTGTCAAAAAAATGAGAAATTGCTTGTTTAAGAAAAACATGTGTATCAAACAAAAAAAAATATATTAAAACTAAAAAAAAGCCTTTCCTAGGGTAATTTATAAGTATGAAACTGAGAACAGTTACAAGGGCCCACTCAAAAATGTCTTAAATTGCCATCTAGTATAATGAATGCGAACTACGTTAAGGCTGCATCATTCTTTAAAGTAATTCAACCGAATTGCATAGTACCTACCTATGTGATAGGTATTATTGATATCTCAAACTGTTATGGGTAGAAATTTAAAAATTTGTTCTCAAATATGTACCCAATAGGTGCTAATTTGTCCTAAATTAAATAAAAGAATAATAAAATTTCCGGGAGTCAGACCAGGATAAAACTCAAAAATATTTAAATATTTAATTCTACTACTTAGTACTAATATTGTCTATACATTGTATATTATTTCATAATTAAATACATGCATATATAGTTCTAATAATATTTATCATTATTGCTTATTATTTATTTTTAAATTATTCTCGATTTAAATTATTTTTTATTATGATTATCGTCGAAAATTGAGAGTTTTTAATCGCAGCCATGTCACGCCATCTAGTAGAACATTCCAAAAGAAATTATGAATTGTATTGTAGAATTATGAACTCACAAAGTAAGCAAATTTGTTTTAATTTTTTTTACAGTCCGAACAAACTATTGTCAGAAAATTCGTGGATTTAATTTTAGGATAAAGAACTAAATTCCAATTCAATTCAATTTCATTTTCATTTATTGAGGCTTTAGGTATAAATCAGTAACGCTTATTTATTGTTGTAACATTTATCCTAATTTTATGTTCTATACATTCATGTATAAGTAGGTGCTATCTTCGTTCTTTGGGCGTGTCTATACGTTGCAACCTTCAACTTTAATTCTTGTGTGTAGGTTGATGCTCTCGAAACACAACCATAGCCGTTTAGATCACATCGAAAGCTGGTCGGATAATATAGATATTTAACATTAAAGTCAACATTTTTTTTAGTATGAAACGAACATAGCGCTCATTACAAGGGCACGATCATATTCGAATTTGAAACATTTGACAGCGCGGCTATTCGAACATTTTATTTATTGCTGGCCAGTTAGAATCAATATAAACTCATCTATGAGTTCACGTTATAATGATTATAAATTGAAATATTATGTCTGTGTTTATTTAATTATTTTTTTTATTGTGGTTACCCAACAGAAATTGTACACAATACAGGTAATGATGTAAAGACAACGACGTAAAAAAGAATAATATTTAAATATATTAACGAATTTAAATAAGATGAAATAATTTAAAAAAAAACCATTTTAAACTAAAAAAAAATATGTAACAAAAAGAACATGAAATACACCAATTTAATCTTTGATTATCGTGGTTTTGTGCATTCGTATAGTATATATATATTGGTTTTGGTATAGTGTTGGTATAATAGACAGCGTTGCCGACTTATTGAAAAATGGTCAGTTTGCGAGAAGTTAGTATTAAATAAATCACAAATTCAGTAATTAGAAAGAGAGGGAGGAGGGTTGTTTCATTATTAGCCGCGTCTCAAAATATACAAAAAACTGAAATGGCGTTAAAATTTATGATGAATTGAAAGAATGTCATCATGCCATTTTATCTAGGTTTCTTTATTTTAATCTACTCGACCCATCGTGAGTTGAAACCATAGACAGGCATGAGTAGCCTGGGAGGGGGGAGGGGGTGCCTTTAATGACGCCTGTAGGGCATAGCTGTAAGACGTCAGGTTTTGGTTAAATAATTTACTACTTTATTCTGTATTCTTTATTGAGAGAAATCAACAATCTTAATACAGAGAAACGAATTAGTTAATAATAAGTTTACATTTAAAAAAAAATGTAAAACTAATAAAAGATTTCTATTGTTAATTTATACACTAAAAACTAAGTTACAAACTAAAAATGTATGTAAAAATGTACAAACTATTACTAAAGAATGTATTGAAGCAGCTGATATAAAATGATAGCTATATTTATTATAATCATTCTACACAATTAACAACGTTTCTTTATTATTTTTTATTTCATATAGATACCTTTTATTGATAATCGCTGAATTGAATTTATTGAATTGAAAAGTATATCGAAATGGAACGTTAAAAATTGATTAAATTATGCTTTTTTTGCAAAATATTATAATAGATAAGATAAATAATTTTGTAATTGCCGATAGATATTAGGTCCGAGGTTCAGTTCCTGGTTCGTTAGTATTTTATTCGGCAAGACTTCGAATTTTTCAGTATTTCAATTGACGGGTTGACAATTATTAATTTACATTAAAAAAAAAAAAATGATTATTCTTAATCGTCGGTAATATTATAATAATTATAACGAACCCCCCTCCCCCCCACTGATTAACGCGCGGCGCGCGATAAAAACTATTTTTAGAAGCTTTTGCAATGTTTGTATGTCGGTTTAAGTTAAATCTTGCAAGCTGAATTAGAACCACTTCTTTGTTGAAATTTTGGTTTAGTTCCGATGACAATGCTTTTTTTTTGGTAAGCATGATCTTATTCTACATCCAGGAATGTCTCCAGGCGAAGGAACTCCTCAACGGTCACCAGCATAGACACGAAATTTTATATACGCAATCAAGAACTAAAATAAAATCTTATTTTTAAAAATGTATTTTTACTATTAATTATTTCCAAATAATTAATAGTAGATATTATTTTTAGCACTCAGCACACTTTTTATTTGTATTCATTTTTGTAATATTTTAACCGTGATTTTTTTCGAACATAATCACGGACCTAGTTAAGTTACATCCTTGACTAAAAACAATGTAACTTAAATATACAAGTGATATTACGTATTTGGAAATCGTAATTACGTAGGTAGTATCATAAATCTAGATTTTGTATTTTTATCAGTGGTCATATCCGTGTAATATTGAGTTAGATTAGATAAGTTGAGATAGATATAATATACAATATCCTGAAAGAAGCGTTTTAACTGGGTTCCATACTATTTTTGATATATTAGATGACAAACTTAGTGTTTTATTTTTTTTTATTTCTGCTAAACAAAAAGTTTGCTGTTTCTGAAGATCCGCTTTCCACCGTTCTATAAACCATTCTTGAATGCTTAGCAACGCCACGGCGTCCCCATACTTTGTTATCGAAGTCCCAATATTCTGGCATTTGAAATCCGTCGCGCCCACTCCCCGCCAACTTCCTAATTTTTTTGCAAAATTACATTTAAAAACCTTCTTAAAAAATTTGGTGGTCGGATTTTTTGTTTTGGTTATAGATTTATTTTGAAACCAGTTTTATATATTATTTAAGTTTTAGTATATTTTCTAAATCAATTAATCAATACATAAATTATAAAAAAAACTTTTCGCTCAGCTTTTCGTTTTTTTTTTATTTAATCGAAGGTATGTCCAATTATATTACTTAAGGTTTGTTTATTCAACAGAATGTTGTGTGTGAGTTTTTTATTAAAAGCTATTATTTTCCATATTTTCGCATCGGGTTATAATCATAAAAGGATCTTTTCTAAAAAATTAAAGACTGTGTCTTCATCCGATATAAGAAAATTTAAAAGATGTGATCCAGGTTACATTTTTTTTTCAGCTAAAAATATGATATTATTTTTGTTTATGACTTTTAGTTACAAAAATAGCACTTAGATAATGTAATGGTTCACTTAATTTCATAGATATTAGTGAACACTGTACACTATTTAGTAAAATATGATAAATTTTTAATGTCAATATTATAATATTTCTAAAACTTTTCCATAGACATCTCTTAGCAGCTAGAGTTTTAATTATACAAAAAAAATAAAATAAAAATATACATAGGTCGATACTCTCATATCTGTATGAATTATCCTTAAAAATAAGGTAAAAGAATTAAAACTCAACCTATTACGATGGAAATTGCAGATAATGGGTAATACGTTTTATTTTATTACAGTCTGACCCTAAGTTAATGGGCTTTCTGTTTTAAATGAAATATATATATATATCTATATATATATACATATCGAATTGAAAACCCCGTGCTTTTGAAATGCATATGTTTATGAAGAACTGTAATTTAATATGGTGATATTTTAAAGGGGTTTAATATAACATGGTCACTCTACCGGCGCGGCGCTATGATCTCACCATGACTTTGAAAATCGTTACAACGTTAATAATCGTTTTCGTTAATCATAACACCGAAAACCCTAGAAACTTACTGCTAATATAAAGTGACTATCATCAAACGAATATCCTCACTGCGCTGTGGAGTGCCCACGAGACGAGAACACGGGATAATAACTCGCTTTACAACCTAATTAAACAGATTCAATTCTACAATGTTCAATAGCGCTAGATGTCACAGCAAGGTTAGGCTGGACGGGAAGACAGTCATAGTGACGGGATGCAATACGGGAATCGGCAAGGAATGCGTCAGGGAATTCACCAAAAGAGGTAGGATATAAGCATTTATTTATTTCAGTATTTTAAATTATTATTACAAATAACATTATTATTACAATTATTAGAATAGTATTATTACAAGTAACAAGTATATTTATTTATTTATATATTTAAGTGCTTGAATGCGTATACAAAATTTCGTGTCTGTGCTGTTGACCGTTGAGGAGTTCCTTCGTCTGGAGCCATTCTTGGGTGTAGAATGAGGTCATGATTACCATAAAAATGCATTGTCATGAACTAAACCAACATGTCAAACAACAAATCCTTAGAATAAAAGGAAGTGGTTTAATTCAGCTCGCAAAATTCCACCTAAACCGACATACAACCATTGCAAGCTAAATAAAAGATTATAATACAAAAAATACAAAACCTAACCTAACTGAGACATGCCCGTACTAAGGTAGACTTTATTTGTGGTATAATCATGATTATGGTTATAATTTCAGTTTATGAATATAATTAAAATTAAACACATATTTTATAATTCTAATTGAATATATTATAATATTATAATTTATAATATTTTTATAAATATAAAATTAAAAATAACGCATATTATTTTAGTTATAATGAAGGTATAAATATTAAACAACAGTAAATATTAATTAACATTAATTTAAGTAATCATATATTTTATTATTTAATGGGTTTTTTCTACCTAATAAAAAAATCTGTTTCTATCATTTGATTTATTAGAAGGAAATCAGAAAACGCCTCAGGGGATTTAAAAGTAAACCATCCCCTCTTTTAGTTTCAGATACATACAACAATTATTACATATTTGAAACTAAAGATCTTTAATTTATCTATGTATTTAATTTATCAAAATACTTTTAAGAGTTGTGTGACCTTAAACATGTAACCCACAGCCTTAATGGATTTAGCGTCATTGTGGAAAAGTTGACACATTTTTTTATTCTTAATCCTAAGTGATAAATTGAATAGGTATCGTACATAATAATACATATATTATTTCCAAAAGAAAATGTACTTTTGATTTTCGTAGCCTTTTTTAATTGTTATTTTTTTTGTTAAAATTTTTACTTGTCTATCTAGTTTTATCGCTTAGTTGAGGACTTAAACCGGTCATTGCTCCATACAAACGCTTTATATCCTAAATATCTAAGGAATTAATAACTAAAATTTTTATTTTGTCTAAATATTAAGAGCCTGTATTTTTCGATACATTTTATCAAAAGTTTAGACGTAAATATCTTATTGTCCGAATACAAAATTCGAAAAAACCAAACTACAGAAGCTATAGTTCATTTAAACAAATAAATAAAAATGCAAATTGATTCTGTTTATCATAGTTAACCAATAATGATATAAAGTGTTTATACGTCAAATGAGACAAAATAATTTTAACCCACGCGCAAGGCAGGGAAGAGCGCTACCGGAAATGTGACATTTATTTTGTAGCATGGTTAGAATTTACAAAATTTTTCATTTTATATCAAGCCAGTTTCCGAGATTACACGATTAATTTCTATTTAAAGCTCGACGTAGAAAACAATATGCATAGACAATTTAATAATATTTATGTTAGGGATTTGTGAATCTACTTTAAAGAAACTTTAGGGTGACGGAGCAAGCCTTCATAAACTGGTTCACCTTGTAACCTTTTCTTATTTGGCAATGGCGCTCAAAGCCTGACTAGCATATTTCAACCTGCAATGATCGTTCTTGTATTTCCGATGACCCTAAAGTTAGGTAGGAAGCTAGGTATTAAATTTCGTTATTTAAATCTGCCGAAGCAGCGATTAACCCAGAATTTCATTTCGCATAATTACAGATGTTAGAGATTCCAGGCTAAATTTTAATCAATTAAAATTAATTAGGAATCAATTAAAGTTTTGTTTTTTTTATTTTTATTCGAATAGTATTAATAATCTATATAATTATAAAATAAAAACTGCAGAACACGGAATAACGCCATTACAATTTTCCTCGATATTATAATGGTATCTACGTTTGGTTTAGTCGTTCTCCGAAAGGTTCACCTGGCTCTAAAAATAGTGATGGATCGATAGCTGATACGAACTTGGTGGTAGGAAGGTAGTCATTATTTTGTAACGCACGCACGCCCAGGGGCACATTTTGGCCGTAATTTGAAGGTCATACGTAGCGAGTATCACACAGCTTCTGCGCACATAGTGTTATACATCGTGTCCCAAAACATACCCGTTAAAAATCCAGTTAATTGTCCCTGCGATTACAAGCATGATTTGTTTTGAGGTCGTATAAAAATTCATCATGGTTTTCAAGAAAAAATGTAAACTTTACGTTACTTTGTCGTTTAATGTTAAATCACTCTTTGCCTTGGCCGAGTGCGAGCGAGCAAACGAAATAGCGATATACAAAAAGAGAATTTACACGAGAGCTTTGATAAAATTAATACATTTGGGTATGAATTATTTTTGCATTTTTTTTATACAATTTCTTAGACGTAGGGAGTATTAACAACCCCTCAAGTCTGCGGGAATGGTCTTGGGACAGCCTGTATACTCTAATCCGTAATTTCATCTAATCAATTTCAGTCTTTGCAGAAAGTATGCAGAATTTCACCAATTAAATATGAATACTTGTTATAAAATGTTTAGAGTGATTTTTAAATAAAATAAATATATTAACATTTTTACCTGAGACTTTCGTTATAGCTTATAACGAAAGATTAATTTTTAAAACAATATCAGAAAATTTAAGTACGCTTTGCTTTAAAGTAGTGCTAGCGTTTAGGCAAATCCACTGAATAAATAATATTTGCAGATGACAAAGGCTGTCTGTAGTATTATTGACATATCGTTATTTGTATATCATTATTTGTTATTTGTAAAGGCAAATGCCTTAATGTTAAACGCTGTTGAAATTACAGAATTGGAAGGTAACTAAAAACGGAATTTAACTATAACTACCAATGTTGAAATGTATCTATCGTAATAATCACAATAATGCAAAAGTGACAGCCTGACGCTGTATGCATTAGACGTGCTCGTTATAAGGCGACGCCGTTTAAATCGCCCTATTATATAGCCGGTTAATAGCGGTGACGAAATCGCGTTCATTACAGCCATAGCTACAGAGTCGCGTTCACGAAGTTGCTTCGCTTGCCTATTATTGCCACAAGTTACACAGATGGACACCCTATGGTGCATTCCGATACATCGCCGGCCGTAACTATTTTGACAGTCGCCCTATTATTTTTACATAGAAATCTCGTTAACTTTGACATTGAAGTACGGTGACGAGTTCGGCTACAAATTATACAGTTATTTTGTAGCCCTATAAATAATATAGGCTATTTTGAAATCGCGTATAACGTAACCTCGGTTATACGATTATCGCGTTAACGCCCACTGCTAGTATAATATGCATACAAGATATATTAGGTGCCGTTTTTATAAACACTAAACACACGGTCATTTGGTTCTTAGGATAAACATTAATTTCGACTCATTTAGACCCTAATTTTATGGCTGGTATTCGGTAACCATTGGATTTTAATAATTAAAAAAAATATTATTAGATACCTTGTACTTATCTCTTCGAAATAGTAAAAACAGATTTTTTAAATTTAATTCTATTTCTGAGAAATTTAATAAATGAAAAACTCCTAATAGTTATTTTTTAGTTGAATCTTTTTCTTATAAAAGATATTAGACCCTTAGGAAAAAAGTAATTGAAAGGAAAATGACGGTTCTAAAATATAGTAAAGTTAGTTTTTTTTAATTTCTATATTATGAAGCTGTACTTAAATAAAATCCAACAATTGCTTTCTGAACGCTCAAAGAACAAAACCTAACGCCCTATAAAAATAAAGCGCTGAATTTAAGGTCGACTGTCAAAATGCTTCGCCTTAATAATGGATCTGCCTCTAGTTTGTGTAAAACGAGGTCCATCGACCGTGGCCAGTTGATTTTCTGATGACCAGATTCCCCTTCGCGCGAGGAACAACATTTCAATAGCACCATATCGAGAAAAAAAAACATTTTGATTTACAGTCTTTTTTACCATTCACGAAAATAAATACATGGTCATTCTTCCGGTACGATGAAATCACCGCCATGTTACATCCGGTACAGTCGAACTCATACATATACAAAATACTTCTCGTGTTACAAGGGCTCATAAAACCAGTCGCACAAATTTCTCACCCTCATAACGTTATGAGCTGTGCGCTAGATAGGGCCGCGGGTGATTAGGTTACGGATATAAGAAAGTAAATATCAACCTTTCACTCTTGGAAAGATGCCTTTCTGCGCTGCTAAATGCACCAGCAATGCGAGGCTCGACGGGAAGACGGTCATCGTGACGGGATGCAATACGGGAATCGGGAAGGAGTGCGTAAAAGACTTCACCAAAAGAGGTAGGGTCATTCTCGTCAGCTCAATTCACCGTCATATTCTAAGAAAATATATAAAGTTACATTTTACGCGATCTCATAGTCCGTCCTGCGTTCGATGGATTCTAGTTGACTGAGTGCAATTTATTTATTTAAAATAAAAAAAAGATTTCCTCAGATCATTAAAAATTAAAAAAATATTTTTGTCACTAGGAAGTAGTATTAATTATGTTTTCCGAAATAAAGTAATATAATTTCAATTAATATGTATGAATTTATTTGTTATGAATGAATATTATTGGCCGAAAACAGCAATAATCTGTGATTATCTTATATAGGTACCTACTATAATTCATACTAAGTGTATAACAAATAAAAGAACCGTAATTTTTGAATAGTTTGAATAGTTAAAGTCAATAAATAGTTTAAAAATATATTGATTAAAAATAAAACATATATTTATCACAGCGCCGCGCCGTTCGTCGTTTTATCTTGATCAGTAACTGCTATCTAGTAGGTGTTATAATTAACGCGTCATCGGAAAACCTTGAAAGCTTTACACTGACACGCAAATAAATTAGGGAAAACTAAATAGGTGTGCTGTTTGCTGTTTTATTAATAAATATTTGAATGAACTAAGGCTAATGAATTTGCATGGTTTACAATCGGTCACCAACTTTCCGACGACATCGTCCGCGAAAAAAGTCAACGTCCAGCTAAAATGAAACCACTTTTTAGAAAGACGAATTTTTGTATTGGATCTTTTTATTCTTAGAACTTGTGAACAGAAATCCTTACAAAAAAATACCATATTTACGCGTTTCGCTCAGAACAAAATCTTTGTAATTGAATGTAAAAAACCGTCACATGCCAACATCACCAAAATTACAGGAGATAGCTCTATAGTTTAGTCATAATAA
This sequence comes from Neomicropteryx cornuta, assembly GCA_020383195.1. Taxonomy (NCBI): domain Eukaryota; kingdom Metazoa; phylum Arthropoda; class Insecta; order Lepidoptera; family Micropterigidae; genus Neomicropteryx; species Neomicropteryx cornuta. The sequence goes on from JAHKQU010000028.1 coordinate 3,208,840, forward strand.
AATAAAACCTAATTAGCTATGTCGATACTGCCTACTTTTTATAATATATTTTCTCTATTATCTCAAGACCGCCAAAAGTAATTTTTAAAAATCTTTCGTAACGTAACTTTACATGCTTAAAATTTCCCATTTATAAGCAAATATGAAAATATTCGAAGTCACTAAGCGACTACGGAGTACAAGAAAAACACATCAAGTTAAAAATCTCCACAATTTTTTGAGGATATGGCCTTTACAGACGACACAATTTGTCGAATCCAACTACCAACAAATCCGATAAATTGTAATGTAGGTTAGTGGTCCAATTTAATTATTATTATTACTCATTTTTTCGGTTGCTTGGGCCGGTCATCCAACTTGAATCAACGGTTTGAATCAATCCCGTTTGATTGTTGTATAGATCAACTGAAATGAGGAATAAAAATATACCCAAAATAAATTTTCGATATCACCAAAAAGTGCCCTTAGTTTGGGTCTAAATTTTAATAAGTATATGATAATGGATCGGAATGGTCGCTCGCACGAGGTCACTCGCACGAGGTCACTCGCATGAGGTCACTCGTAGAGTTGTTATGTAATTAGTGAACTAACAATAGAGTTTTTTAGCCTATTTGTTAGCTAATGGACGCTACTCCGGACAAACGTTGTAAACAAGCTTACATACATACACTAAAACTGTACATAAATATTTTTTTTCAATAATTCCTAATTTCGATTTTAATTGCCTAGCAAAATGATATCGGTTATTATTGAAAAAAAAATCATTTTAATTTACAATTCTTAAAAATGATTTTAATAATTTTAAACTATAAAAATTTACAGGGTGTATTTATATTCACTGATTTTTTGTGGGGGGTTAATCAATAAAAAAATATTGGATAAATGTTCCCAATTACGAGAAAATTATTTTGAAAGTTAATACAAATCGTTTTAATTTTTGAGAGTGTGGTTGAACGCATGGCGCGTGATCAGTCAGCTACCCCCGAGCGCATATATAAATCCACCCTGTATATAGTTAAACGGTAAAATGGATTTCTTAAATACAGCATTTAAGATGTTATATTATTGAAGGCGTGCACCGTGAAAAAAATAATATGATGGCTTGTCATTGTTAATGGTTTTTTTTCTTTTGAAGAAACTTTTAAATATTTTTACAGAGTGGAAAATCTCCTAAGTGTATGTGTATAGAGTCAGAATGCGTAATAAAAAATAGAAAATTAATACCTGAAAGCATAAATAGTTGCAAAAATATTAGTGATATAGTGTTAGTCACTAGTTGCTAAGATAAATTGCTCCACTGTACTGATATAAATATATGTGCTATATAAGAAAAGTCTTGAAGTATTCTCATTGCCATTTTTCCATGATTTCAGGCGGAAGGGTGATAATGGCATGCCGGAATGTCGCGGCCGCAAACGAGTCAAAGAACGACATTGAAATAGCACATAAGGGTTTGTCGAACATCGGCCCCATCATAGTGAAGAAACTTGATCTGGGCTCGTTGACGTCTGTGAGGAGGTTCGCCGACGAAATCCTCCGGGAAGAATCGCGAATCGATATCCTGCTGAACAACGCCGGGGTCATGATGTGTCCAGAAGGCAAGACGGAGGACGGCTTCGAGACGCAGTTCGGCACAAATCACTTGGGACACTTCCTCCTGACGCTGCTCCTCCTGCCCAGGATTATCAAAAGTGCACCATCGAGAATCGTCAACGTCTCTTCGTCGGGCCATTCATGTAAGTTGAATCAAGTAATGACCTAAAAATATTTAAAGATTAATAATTCGCGCATTCAATTCACGAATTGTATCGGGACGGAACTTAAAACCGAAAATAGTTTTTGTTTTAATAAGTAAGTCATATAAGAATGTTGTTATTCAGTTATCTAGTACTAGAACTTATTATGCTAACCACATTTAGTGAATAATAGAAATACTAGTGTAAAATTTATTATTTAAATTAATTTTACCAAAAAGATCTGAAAACACACTTTCTACGCCGGTTATGGTGGTGATAATCTAGTAGATAACATACCTCTCCATCTAGCCTTTGTTAACTATCATAAGACATTCGACTCCGTCAATACTTGGGTAATACTAGCAGCAATGGAAAAGGCGAGAATTGCTCCCGCTATTCCAACCTTATCCAGCACATCTACGCTCCAAGTTAAGATCGAAGAAGATATGGTGATGGAGAATATTCCGATCGAGAGAGGCGTCCAATAAGGAGATAAGATTTCACCTATCCACCTATCACCTAATCCACCTATCCTATTCAAACCACCTAAATTTTGCAGATAACATCGTCCTAATCAGCAGTGACCCATAAGAACCTAAGTCCATGCTTAAACAATTTTATGAAGCATCGACGAAGGTCGACATTAAGATGAATCTGCAAGAGATAAAAAAACATTTTATTAATTTGCAAACTCTTTTAGTTAGTTGGTATGCGTTCTCTTAGTAATAAGATTTCTTTAAAAAAATCTTATATAATAATATGACTTAAATGTTATTAGATATGGATAATTTTAAATTTATTAGAAAAGTGGTTTAGCTATTTCATAATGGTAGGTTAGCTATTTGTTTAAGAACATTGTATAGATGACACTTTAACATTTAATATGCCGATTATGTGTACTCGACAAACTATGTGTATTTAATAAAAGTATTTTATAGAAATGGCAACAAAAAATTCACTTCACTTTTCACTTTTAAAATGAAAACTTTTATTTGGAGCCGAAAGGTCGGAAATCCGAAGGGACTTTGAAAAGCCGGTCCTTCGTTATAAAAAATAATAGATTTTGGGAGTTAATTTTTTAAGTGTAATTTATTTATTTATTTTTCAATTTTAGCTGGAAAGATTGATTTGGACGATCCAAATTACGAGCGAAGAAAATATGGCTCGTGGGGGGCGTATGGCCAGAGCAAACTTGCCAATATATTATTCACCAAGGAACTCAACAAAAAGTTAAAGGTTCGTCAATTTACAGCTTACACTAAAATTGTTTTTCAATCTTTTATGGGTTTCACCGTCTAGTGAGCTCGCGGGACGAATATGCGTTTAACCAATTAAATGCTTATCGATTATTTTTAATCGATTTCTGGTAAAGTTTATAATTTTTATATTGTTAGGAAAAACTATATGAATCACCTATTTTAGGATTGGCTACTAACATAAAAGGATTTTTTTTTTAATATTTTACTTTTTATTCATTGATAATACACATCTTCGGGTGAACTAGAAAAGATATTTTTTTAAATAACTATAAAAGAAAAAGCAACGATTTTGTAAACCACACCACCGCAATTACGCTCTTTACTTCAATGATGCTCCTCGCACGTAATATGGTAACGATATGTTATATGTTATACATAAACACTGAGATTATAACAACAAAGTTGTTTGTTTAAAGGCCAAGATTGAACATTTCATAAAAAATATAACTGGTTATTAACTTCAAATGGGTAACTGGTCTATCATTTTTGTATACAGAATGGTTAACAAAAAGTGTTTTTTTTTTAAAATATGTATAGCAACAATAAATAGTGTCAAAGTTGCCCTCATCTGAAATTAAAAAATCTAACAAAAATAAAGTTTTGAGGTCTCCCTCCACACATAAATAAAATAAAGGTACTACACTATTCCCATCATCGTGATATTAGTTTTGTGAAATTCATTTTCTAGGTATGATTCAATTATTTTTTGGCCCTTCTCAACTAATCTAAATTTGCTTGTGCCAGTTAGGAGATTCGTAATCAAACTTTTTGTTCAAACGTCGTGTACTTAATATTGATGTTGTTTTTCCACAGGAACACAACATTAACAACGTCACCACGTACACTCTCCACCCTGGAGCCATCTCTACGGATCTCCAAAGGCACGTGGACCAACCCCTCTTCAAAGCGGGCATGTTTGTCATAAAGCCTTTCTTCAAAACACCAGAGCAGGGCGCACAGACTAATATATACTGCTCGCTCGACGAGAAGTGTGCAAATGAATCAGGACTGTATTACGCGTATGTATTAAAATACAGCATTAATAAAACGTTGTAGTGTTACGACACATCCTTTTATGGGGTGATTCTGGACTTATTGGTGAACTGACCAATCTTTGTTCTACAAGGTTTTCAATAAATCAATAAAAGTAAGTGAAAAACAATAGAAAACAAAATCCTTTAAGAGTTTAAACGCATAGTTGCTCCTCGGCGTTTGGTCTGCTCGCGGCGAGCGAACCAAACGTTCCTGGGATATAGTATGGAAAAAATAGGTCAAAATTAAGAAAACTTGTAACTTGTTCAGTTTGGTGTGTAGAATAACCCCATAAAAGGATGGTCATGAGATACGGCGACTGAGGGTGAAAAACGCACCACGCCCAAGGCATATGCCATCTCGATAAGTCTCTATCCAGCATGGCGCGCGGAACGGCGTAGGGAATCTACCGGTGTCGGGTTTATCCAAGAACGATTTGTATGATATGCCGTATCTATATGTTTCAAAAGATCGTTGCATATTCCTATACATAAGTTAGCGATTGCTTATACGGATTTTTTTGTATGTTTAAACATTTATACTAAGACTCCGAGGAACAATAACACTCCGCCGGTCATAGACAAAGAGTTTACTGAAAGGGGAGGCTGGTATTTAATTAATAAGTGACTATCATTTTTCAGTTGCAATCAAAATTAATAAATTAGCCATATATATTTTATTTCATTTAAATTTGCAATCTTCAAATTACATTCACGAACAAATGCGAATGTTCACAAATCTTAACCGTGAGTCCCGGCACTCACCCATTTTTTATTTTATTTTCGGGAACATAGCTTGCCAGTAGTGAGTGACATTTTATAATCGTATTTTTATCCTTTAATTTGACACCACAGTTAGGGGAGAGAGAGACAGGGGGCTTCTTGCATCGCAGCTGTTTGTTAAGAAGATCAGTAATGTAGTAATCAATTGAATTTTTGTTTCATTTTTAGGGAATGCGCCCCCAAAACCCCAAGCAAGGAGGCCAGAGACGAGGAGATGGCGAAAAAACTTTGGGATTTGTCAATCAAATTGGTCAAGTTCGACGGACCCAACCCACTCACCGCCAATTGAGCGGCCCACTTCTATTTTTTGTATTATTTCTATCTGTGATTAATTCTCTGTTTTAATATTAATGGTAAATGTTATATCCATAAGATTACCCGCACGTTATATAGTCCGTCCTGGATATAGTTTTTCTGCATATGCATAAAATATACAGTAATCTGCTATCAATGTATGTTTTGTTCACTCCTAATAGGTTGGTACCTAACTAACGACGAAAGAAGTTAAAATTTTTTTTTTTTTTTAATTAAATTTGAAAACCTATATAATTACCATCTGTTTATACCGTTAAATTGGGTATACTATACCTTTACGCTAACTTGCACGGATATTCATTTTATTGTAAGTGTTGTATATTTTTTGTTATACTTTAATAAACATATTATTATGTAAATAAAATTATTTTTTGTTTAATTCACTTATCGAGCAGTTTTGCCTCTTTACCTAGATAAACGGTGTTAAAGAATCTTTTAATATTGATAACGTTAAAAGGCCAAAAAACTTGATAAATAATAATAAAATTAAAAATGGTGACAAAGGAATTTATATTTAAATATTGGGATTACAGTAATAAAATAGGTAAATGGAATAATTTTTTTGTTGCCCATTATCATTTTTATTATTAATAACATAAGATTCTAGTTAAAAAAGAAACTTTTATGTTATTATATCCATTATTTTTCTATAGTAATTTATCATAATTTTGCATGTCTGGCTACAGTAGGTACAAATGACTTTTTGGTCGAAAAGAAAATAGCATATCGTTTTTTTATTTTTTTTTATTCAAATTTATTAGAAAACAAAGTTAAAATGAAATAATTATTTATAACGTTTTCAATAATAGGTAATTATTGTTGAAGCTATTTTAATTGTTGAATTGTTGAGATTATGCCCGATAAAAAATCCAGCTAATTGGGCCTGAAATTTTCAAACATGATTTATTAAGACGACATATCAAAATTCATCATGGTTTTTGAGAAATAAAATGTAAACTTTACGTGTTAATATTAAATCGTTGTTGTCATACGTAAGTGCGCCAGCTGATCGTCCGTTCGCAGCGCGTAGGTCGTTGCCGCGCTCAGTCAAGGCTACGGTAAAGTCAATTTACACCAGCGCTTTGATACAAATAATAAATTTGGAGATGAATTATTTTCGCATTTTTTATTTAATTTCTTACTCCTAATAGGGAACATAAACACCCCTTTAAGTATTTGGGTGTGGTCTCCTGGTCACCTTGTATATTAGTTTTAGGTACTACCCACGTGTTCATGGATAAAATATCGATAAACGTACATTTTTACGCATACCTGTTTAATGTATTTGTATAACATGATAACTTTTAACCATACCATTTAAACGTACCTTATTTTTTAACGTGTATTTTTTCATAATTAAGGTACCTATACTAGTTCATTGTAATATATAAATTGCGACTTTGAAAAATGCTATTGAGCCACTAAATGACCGACGAATTATAATAGACTATATTTTTATACAACATAATCAACAATAATTTTGATATCATCGATTCTCTTCAAAATGTTTCAATCAACGTCCCTTCACATAGAACGCGAGAATACCCTCTTTTTTTCGCTCCCGTGATACAAAACAAACGCTTACACGGCGGTCACACGATTATGTCGTCATAGTCCTCGTTCGATATATTTTTATTAAATAAATACCCATTTCATCTTGAGTTACAAGCGACTGTAAAGTTAGGAAAAAAAAACAATTGTTAATACAAAATAAACCCATTTGAAACCTAACCTATTTGAAAAGGCGTTAAAAAAATGTGTAAATTAATATTATTCTTTTCATGTATTTCTGTACTTTAGCGAAAACCTGTTATGCAATCGTATGTACCATTTTTTTGTACATATTTTATTGTTGGTTTTCCGAATAAACAATAAATAAATAATAGGTAGTATATAATGTGGAGACCTGCGATGGACCACATATACACAACATCTCAATTATATTTTATTCAAGGCTATAAATATAAATATAAATCACTCACTCTCGCTCTCAGCTGAATGAACCCTCTACGCAGCGGAAATGAAAACAGGCGGTAGTGCTGGGCGGAGAGCGCGGTAGGTAATCGTTCCACAAAAAACAATAACTGCTCGGTTCAGGTACGCGGTTATGTTGTCGGTATTAGTACTCTTCGGTTATTTATTTTTATTACTATTTGTCATGATAACCTAGACACAATAACATCGGGCCCGGGAAAAATATACACATAATACAGAACTATTTTTATTCACGTTTTTTTGAAACTATTCGTATTTTTTTGACAGGTTCATATTATAAGACAAGCTATTTTGACAGTTGAGTTTTCAAAAGTTAATTTTACCGTAATAAAATATTTTACTCAAATTGAAAAAAATGTATTACTAGAACACCATCTTATTTTACAATATTTTTGTAATTGTTTATTTCATATTTTTTTCGCCCTATATTTGTTTAGCTATTAGCATTGAAAGTTTGGAAATATTGGCTTATGATACAGGAAAATGGAAACATTTTTGCCAGTTTGAAATAATTGAAAATACATTGACATGTAATGTTCATGAAATTCCCAAAAATCGTATGGCAAAAAACATTTTTAAATACAGTCTAGCTTACACATTAATACGTTATGTAATTTACAAAATTAAAATATTGGCTTTTGAAAAGTCACTCTTCATTTACGGAAGGATGTTTGTATTTCTGTTTAAGCAATAACTTCTCAATGTAATTATTGTAAACTTTATATATTTGTGTAGGTCTACCCTCCGGCCTGGGTAAACTTGGCCCGTTGAAATGAATAAATAACGATGAATTCTAAACATCGATTTTAGTATCGATATCGAAATCAGGATCCATATTTAGCGATACCTTTATCAATTTATCTCATAATTCTGATCAAGATATGCATTTTACTTAAAAGTGAATAAAATAATAAGAGGTTTTTGTATTAATTGTATAGTTAGAATTTTAAGGATGCCTAAATAATGTCTAATCATTTTAATGACGAAATATTGTTAAATTTTACTTGCACAACTTAATTTATAAGAAAAAATTATGACGATACATGTAATTAATTCTTATTAGAATGTTTTTTTTAACTAGTTATTTAAATTAACTATTTAATGGGCCAAAAATTTGGTAAAGTTAATTGTAACGTTCCCAATTGTAATCCGAAAATCCTGTAAGCGTATGTAATTCTGTGAACTCGATACTTTAAATAGCCTCGAACTTTAGATTGTCTTAACGAAGCAACGATTTGGTAACGGCAAGTGAGTAATTTTTTTTATAATTATATTTATAGGTGAATTTTGAAAAGTTTAAACATTTAAAATAAACGGTTACTTAATAATGTATTTATAATAATTCATATTCAAATACTACTATATTTGTTTTCTTTTTTGGTTGTACAATACTCGTATAACAGATAATGCTTTCTACACGAAATAATAAGATATTTTTTTTTAAAATAAAACAATTTGTCCAGCATGAAATTCAGTTACGAGTTACTCAATAATAAAATATTAGTAGTATTTCAGAAGTGCCTAAGTAACCAAGTACTCAAACTCTTTGAAGCGACCCATTACTAAAATTGCCAACGCCCAAACGGTCAAGGTTGGTAGCGACACAACGACGGAGTCGGTTTCGATAGTGAGGTGAGCATGCGTTCGTTTGTCAGCGGTTCCTTGTTCCACTCAGATGGAGAATCTGATTACTATTTTAAATTCTATTTGTTAGTAAAAAACAATAATTATGCTAAGACAGAGTTCATAAACTTTTTAATGTATTTGAGCATACTTTTTTTTAGATTTCGAGAATGTCTCTGTCTTTTAAATTAGGCGAATTATTAAAAAAATCCACTGACTTGACTTGTCTTGAAATCTGTATTGACGGACAGTGAAAGAGAGAACAGTGTATTGTCCTTTGAACTAATTGTCTATCACTTAGATAATTTCTTAACTACGAATCATGGACTCTTTAATATCTAATATTTGTAAGGCGATTGATTTTAGGCCTCGGCATCTTGTTAAAGTCAAATAATTGTTATCTAAAAGTAGCCGCAGGTGAATCGAATTAGGTACTATTCATTTAATAATTTTGTTGCTCAAATAGATTTTGAGCTGTGCGACTGGCTTTTATATGCCGCTTAAAAGTAGTTTTGTTTACCATACATTGCTGCTATATATTTAAATAGCAAGCAAATAAATATGAGGCTGCTCAAATATTTTAATAGCTGATTATTCCAGCTGATCCATATTTTAAAAAGCAGATCATTTATTACTTCCGTTATGTATATGTATAGATCTTCTACATATTTATCACACTTAAATCTTGAGTAAACATGTCGATTTCGGTTTTGGCCAAAATTGGAATGAAAACCGAAATTCGGCTTCGGTTTAAAAAGTCGGTTTCGGTTGGATTTTTACTATCAATTGAACCTATCAACTTATTGTGTTTTTAATATACGTCATTAGTGCCATATAAAATTATTTTCCTGGTTACCCTACAATGCAAGTAAAAAAAATAGCAATAGATTATCGTTGTATTCACTATTCATTCGCCGTGTGATATTCGCGCGGACGGTTATCACTATCTTCAAGCATATTCGTAATCTAATTAAATCCGTTTGTTTTTTTTATTTTAAGATATTTCAAAACCAAAATGCCTTTATTCAGTGCAAAATGTACTAGCGATGCGAAGCTAAGTGGTAAAACCGCAATAGTAACCGGATGCAACACTGGCATCGGAAAAGAGACCGTCAAAGATTTCTATAAACGAGGTATTTATAGTGCACCTAATTTGAAGTTTTGAGTTCCGCGCATGACTTCGCTGTTTCTTTGATATGAATCTATTTGATTTGTGTTTACTAAGTAGCTAGCGCACGCAGCACCTACCTGCATAGTATTACATATCACCGCGAATGTAGGTACTTCGGTGTGTAGATTACAAACATACCTACTTTTTGTAAGATTTATTGAGTATTACCCGTGCTATTTTTATTTTTATATAAGTACTACCGAAAGACGCAAAGGATCTATATTCATTCTGACGAGTAAAAATAAAAAGATGGGATTAGGGTTGCCAGACGGTATGATTTGTACACCCGTACTACCCCCCTACTGTATGTCCCTTTGCTATACGTCTGATAATTCGAAATTAAATGGCGATCCTGAATATTATGATTTGAAGTTGCACGAGCAATAGACGATTTACTTTAGAACTGTTAAAAGCATTGAATGTTTATCAAAACCGCTTAAGATCTGCGAGTTTTACTTTTGTATAAATGTTGACAGTTTTAGAGCAAAGAAAGAAAGCGTGGAGAGCAAAATCGTTAAGGCGATAAACATTAATTTCGACTCATTTAGATCCTTTTTTATAACTGGCATTTAGTAACCATTGCATATTTAATCATGAAAAAATTATGTTACCTTGATAAAGATACCTTGTTTTTATGTTTTCGACATAATAAAGGTAGATTTTTTAAATTTAATTCTATTTCTGAGAAATTTAATAAATGATAACTTCTAATAGTTATTTTTTAGTTGAATCACTCTCTTATAAAAGACATTAGAGGCTTAGGAAAAAAGTAATTGAAAGGAAAATGAAGGTTCTAAAATATAGTAAAGTAATTTTTCTTAATTTTTATATAATGAAACTGTAATTTAAAACCAGCAATTGCTTTCTGACCCCGCAAAGTAAAAAACAAAAAACAAAGCAAAAAACCTAACGCCTTATAAAAATAAAGCGCTGAAATTCAAGGTCGATTGGCAATATGATTCGCCTTAATTCTTACACAATATCATTTTAAAAACATGTAATGTGAAAATTTTCATACTTGTTTGTTAAAAAAAAAACAAGAACTTCTCTCGAAAGCTGGCAGTTCAGATAAATATGATTAAAATAAAGTAAATAATATAAAAAATCTTGTTTAATTGTGAAAGTTCTAATTCTAAGAAAGAAAAAGTCTAAAGAAAGAATTAATATTCTACGTATTCGGTATTAGATACAATGGCTTTGACCTGTAAAAACTACGCTATTAATCGTGGGCCTATTTATTAGGTTCGAATTTTATATTTACTAAGTCTATCCAAAGTTTAAATCTGTTTAACAATCATTAGAAATTTTGTTTAAATTTCGGTTTACATAATTTTGTTTGCCACTGAATTCACAAATTAAACAGTTCTTATGATGATACCAGATCGTGTAATGCAAATGCTGACACATTTATCATGTTTATTGTTTTTATTTAAAGCTATTTTAGGATACATTTATCTTCGTTCCTACATATATCATATTATAAACCAGTCAGTTTTATAAGCTGGCATGTTAAATTTTATACTCTTCAAGATATAATAGCGTTTGTAAAGAAATTGAAAATTATTAATTACCTTTTGGTTTTATAGCAATTTAAAAAATGGTATTGCATGGTAAAACATGTAGATTTTAAGTGAATATACTGTAAAAAAATGTAATAAACACATTTTATTTGCGAAATGCAAACAAGCGTTTCTTCTAGAGGAACGTTATTTCAGATTTTTTAAATTTTAATAATTTTTTTTGCATTTTGGTTGCTAAATACTTGAGTTTTCGTCAGTAACACAAAAAACACAGTTACAAGGTAATTTTGATTACGCGACGCTCGCCATTATAATTTATGCAAATATAGTATAATGTTTAAAGCTAACGCAAGGCACCAAAGAATATTTAATAAATCAAACATCGTAGCCAAATCATCGATTATCCAGTATCGTGCAGCCATGACCAGATTAAGAAGAAGTTTTTATGACCATGCTATTGGGAGGATTCGTGTATATCGAGATCAAGGCCAATAGTGTCTATTTCGGGTTAATTGGTGTGTGCCGTCAGCGTTATTTTGTGTTACCATGTTGTAATCTATATAGTGTATTTATTTTAACCTACGATAAATACAAAAAAAAATAATTTTGTATAAAATTACTCTAGGCAGATAGGTATATGTATATTTAATCAATAAAATATATTATTTGATCAATCAAAACAATGAATTTTGGGTGTTAAACTGTTAAACTGATATATCAAATCATATCAAAATGAAGCCTAATAAAATTGAATTTTTACAATTTCCGAAATAATGGTCACTGAAGCTAAGAATTTTTCTACTCTTATAGGTTTATTTATGCCAGCAATAAATGTAGCTAGAAAAACCCTTATATCATTATAGTAAGTATACTGGCCGTTTGTTTAGATTTTTTTAAAGTTATTTATTAATAATAATACAGTTTTCAAATACTAAAAATATATTTCATAACTTATTTTAATTTAGTATAGAAGACCCTAAAAGGGTAAACAGAAAGATTTTACTAAATCAAAGTGGTAAAATGTTCTTTTGATCTTTTATACGGGTATTTTCATTTTACCTTTTAATAAAAGCATCGCTGTTAGCTTCTCACGTTGCATCATTCTATGCACTATTCTTATGTATTATAGGTACCTACTTGAATACATTGTTATCTGAACCGTCGCGTCGCATCTGTCAAGGCAAAACATTTATCTCCTGACGTGCAATGAATATCTCAAATGCTCTATTGTGAGTTACCTGCTTAAAAGATAGAGATAGATGTATTATGAAGTAGAGCCTGAGATGCTTTTTTAACAGTAAAAAAAGAATATATTTAAAATTCGAAAAACAAACACTATAAAATATTCTATCCATACAAACATGCTTATTATGAGCCCTCGTGTCATCCGCTCCAAAGATTCCGGGTTCGGCCCCAGTGGGTCAAATCCGGCCAAGGTTGTTTTCCGCCGATGCCAATATTCAACGGCGCTTTTCTCAACACGGTCGGCTGAGTTAAGCGATAAGACATACACAAAAGGAACATTAATTTGGTTATCGTCTTGTGAGATGTTGTTTACCTGTAATGAAATAGTCTCGCATCATGAAAACAACAATAAGGTAGTCGGAACTTCGTTTAATAGTGCCTAAAATGCAAGCAACACGCTAAACTTTAAAATATTTTTAAATTTTTTAAATATTTTATCCGTACATTCTTATTTTGAGTCCCCATTTCAACCAATTCAAAATCGCTAAATATTTCTGTTATATTCTGTATAACTATAAAGGTAAGAAGTATTAAACCTAACATCCTTATTTATTTATTTTAAAAAATTACATTATAATCATAGATATAGATATATACGGAAGACGAGTATATCCAAACATGCCAACATGACAAGTTTACTGACCACGGTCGGTAGAGCGAAAAATTTTCAATTATATGGTTCATCATAAGTAATATATATAATTTTCTAGATAACTTAGGCATAAATATAATGAGCAAAAACTTTTTGCAGGTGCTCGAGTGATAATGGCCTGCAGGAACACCACTGCAGCCGAAGAAGCGAAAGCGCACATCGAAAAGGCGGTCGTGGACAAAGCGGGCGCCGGAAACCTGGTCGTGAAGAAACTAGACCTGGGATCCCTGGCGTCGGTCAGGAAGTTCGCGGATGAAATTATCAAAGAGGAACCCCGCGTGAATATTTTGGTGAACAATGCCGGCGTCATGATATGCCCGGAGGGAAAAACGGAAGACGGCTTCGAAACTCAGTTCGGCACCAACCACCTGGCACATTTCCTTCTGACGCTGCTCTTACTGCCGAAGATCATTAAGAGTGCGCCAGCGAGGATTGTTAACGTATCTTCTAAAGCACATAGTGAGTAAACTCACATATGTAATAAATCTGACGTAATATAATTTTTAAAAACACACATACCAGATGCCAGATGTTAAGATTTTTTAATTTAAAAAAAAGAGTATATGTGGTGTATTTATAATGTGCATTATATAGTTTATTAATGTAGATAATATAAATATCATAATATTGAAGTATAATAAATGTTCCACGAAGCTACAAAGGACCAGAATGCAGATTGTTCAAGGAATAAAAGGCAGATTGTTTAACCCTTTTTTATATTGTTCGAGGATTTAACAAGTAAAATATAAATATCAAAACGTTGAGACTCTGTTACTATAATTTTTCACACTTTTATTATTATACTCTGACAGCTCCAAAGAATTACATTTTTATTCAAATACGTACCTATATATCGTACAAATACAAGTTTTACTGTCAAATATAAAACATTTAACTCATCTCAGAAGGCCACGTCTTCACATATCTACCAACCTCCCTATCCAGATGTCTCTATCTGGACACACGACTCTATGTATAACAAATGACGTTACTATTTAAAATAGTGATAAGAGGAAACTATGTTTATCTTGATAAAATATATGGCCATCCATGTATTTAATTTTAATCAAAAAAAAAAAAAACATGTTTTTGCCTTAGTCTTAAATATGGTTTTAATACTGTTTTCTTTCTAGGTAATATTGTTATTGACAGTTTTGATATATCCAAGAAAGCTCGTAATTATTATATTAAGGGTTGGAAGTGCAGATAAGATTAATTGACCTGGAAGCCTAGGCGAAAGCTCTGGCGAATTTGGACATACTTGGTAGGATAAACAATCTGCATTCTGGTCCTGTGCAACTCCGTGCATATATAAAGATTCTGTAAAATTATTAAAATGTTTTTTACCATATAATGTCGATGTTTGGAATTCAAACATCATTTGGCACAATAAATATGAACACACGGGTAGCGACCTCCATGCAAATTCGCTCAATATACGCGACGAAGCGACGCGTCCACCAACTAATCTCTTTATTTATGAAATATCGATTGGAAATTAATATAAAATATTTATACGCACTCTGGTCATGTCAATTGTCGATTTTTGAATAATTAATAGGTACGTAATGTTTTCACCTTTAGCCGGAAGGATTGACTTTGAAGATCCGAACTTCGAAAGGAAGCCTTATGCTGCATGGGCGGCGTACTGTCAAAGCAAATTATCCAACATATTATTCACCAAGGAACTCAGCAAGAAGTTAAAGGTATGCTCATATTTGTGTATCACCGATTATGTTAATTCAAAACTAGGCCGTTTATAAGAAAGTTTTCTTCTTCCTCAGCCTGTCGCCATCCACTCCTGGATGGAGGTCTCTTCCATTTCTTTCTACGTATTTCTATCTGTTGCTGTTTGAAGCCAGCTGTTTCCCGCTGCAGCCTTACGTACGTCAGCTATGGTCTTCCGACTTTCCGCTTGGTTGTTCTCGATCTCCACTGAACGATCTTCTTCCGCCACCTCGTGTTGGTCTGTCTTGCCACGTGACCCGCCCAGCGTCATTCGTCGCAAGATGTCCGTGACCTTAGTACGACTTCGAATTTCCTCAGTCCTTGAGACTAATCCCCAACATTGCCCTTTCCATGACTCTCTGATAAATCCTCAGCCGATTGGTGCTCGCCTTTGTCAGTGCTACTGTCTGCAAGCCGTATGCTAAGCTACTGGTAGCACGCAGGACTCATACACCTTTCGCTTCAGGTTGATGGGTATTGTTGGGTTCTTGTTATTGGGTATTGTCGCCCATATACGACCCACCCTTCTGGTCGCCTCTGTGGTCTGGTTATCCTTTCCTAGCTTCGCACTGTGGCCTAGGTAGACATTTGAACTACCTACTTGTGTTATTATAGTAGGTACTTGGCATGATTTATGTTCTTAGAATAAAACATGCATATATACAATTATAATGAGCTAGTTAGACAAAAAACTCTAGTCAACAAAGCAAAGATTCTGAGAATACATTATCGAGCTTTGAACAAAAAACATTTTTTTTTTGCAATTCCATAAATAAATCAAACATTCATACATTTTTCTGATAGAGTAACATTGTATGCATATCATCCTCGGTACAGTCGGACATTCGTCAAGTCGTCGTTAAGAAAACTTTAAGAACCACATTGATGCTTATCGAGATTTTATGACATATTTCGTGCGAATTTAGCCTTAATAAATAAAATAATTTAAAATAGATAAGAGTTTTCCTAAATGTACCTCAAATGTAGTATTGTTTTCCTTAAATGCTCACGGCCTTATGCATAGTTTAGCAAGTACGATGCTAAGCTTAAAAGTTACCATTGAGCCTAAGAAAATGCATGCGCTGTCACTTTAGCAGCAAAAACCAAAAGATCAAAAAACCACGTGATCTAAATATATTTTTATAACTGCAATTTGACAGTTATTGTTAATATAATGTACTGAATTAGTTAACTATTTGACAGGAAAACAACATCAACGACGTGACAACATACAGCCTTCACCCTGGCGCCATTGCGACCGACCTCCAAAGGCACGTCGACACCTTCTTCTTTCGCGGAATCCACTATGTTTTAACCCCTCTGAGCAAGCTTATCTTCAAGACGCCGTGGCAGGGCGCTCAGACGAACATTTACTGCTCGGTCGACGAGAAATGCGCGAATGAATCGGGGCTATACTATGCGTAAGTATGGTGATGTTGCTGGCCTTGGCAATTGATGATTTTTCTCGATGTATATTTTATGATCGTTGGATACTAAACCCTGTATGCTGGTGATTCCATACGCTCGTATGGTTTTAGTTGTTGGCTTGATTTTTTAATTTTAGGCCGCGGTCATCCTAACCTTTTATTTATAAAACTGTAAGTTCAGATATGTTACACATACCCAAAACGCCGAACACACGCTAAATACGTGAGATACATACACATAGTAAAAGGTACCTACGATATATATACGTATGAATGCTTTTGTGTTAAAAAATATTTTAGATTTATTTATGTTCTATGCTCATTACGTGTGCATTTTACTATTTTTGCTCAAATTATTCGTAATGTGATTTATCTTCAGAAACTTTTTAATCTTTTCGTTTTGAACTATATTTGTTTTTGGATGTTATTTGTTTATTTTATTCAGGAAACATACATTTAAATGTGTAAACAAATAAAATCAATTATAAACCAAGAGCATATTAAGCGTCTAAAGTACGTCCACCTTAAAGTAGACCTTTGTAAAAAAATATGTTTTAATGTTAAATTTTAACAATCAAAAAATATAAGTTTTTAACAATTATATATTATTATTAGTTTATTTATTAAAAATATCTTTATTACAAAAAGTTATTATTTTGATAACATAAAATATGATACTGTAATCATTGTTTTATATTGTTGCAAATTTATTGTTTCGGATTTATTAGAAAAAAAATATGGTAGGTACATTATAAAGTATATAAAAAAAATCCTAACCTCAAACAATAATACTATTCTTAACCACTCGTTAGTAACTGTTAGTAATTAGCAAAAGTAAGATTAGTTTACGGTCATAATAAATAGGTTTTTATAAATATTAAGTAAATGAAGATGAAGTAAGATATTAATTATGCATAATGTTTCATTTTTTTTTTCAGCGAATGCGCAGTTGCAAAGCCCAGCGACGAATGCGAGAACGAAGAATCGGCCAAAAAACTTTGGGAATTATCCATTAAATCTGTCAAATATGACGGACCCGATCCATTCGCCAAAAATTAAGAAGAATTAAACGCTTCATTTATATTTACATGAATCATTAAATATTTCTAACGTTTTTTTTATTATATGTGTTAATCGCGGTAAAATATATTACTCTTAAATAAGGCACAAATTTTGTATATTGTGATAAATTATAAAAAAATACAGTAAACTAATGAAAGTGGATTTTTCAGTAAAAATTTTAATAGGCTGCGTAAGTACTCCCATTTTTCTTCCTATACATTTTACATTAGAAACATTAGGAAGGTGTTAAGCAACCTTTTTTTACAGACTGAATATTCGGGTGAATGGTGAAATATTCGAACCAAATGCCTAGGTCGGCTAAACTGCACTAAGGTATTCATATTGGCGATGTACTAAAGAAGGCTATCAGGCAACTACGGTTTGTAATGCGAAACCTGAGAGATACCAACTTGAATGCACGACCGTTGTGGTACAAATCAGACAATCCTAGAATATTTGACATCAGTATAGAACCCAACTGACTAAAGACTGATCTAGAAATAGTTCAAATAGTCCATTTGGTCGATTGGATAGAATAACAAAATTAATCTCTCAGCTTAAATGGAAGTCACTCAGTGTGAGACATCGTCTTAAAAAAATATTTAAAGCTGTAACTGAAATATCTGAAATTAGTTCCCAACCAATTAAACCAACTCACCTTGGTCGGAATGACCATTCTGCTAAGTTAAAACAATTATTTAGGAAGAATAATGTTGGTTTCCATTATTCTTTACTTAGAAAAGTACGAGTTTTGAATGCCCTTTCCTGGTAATAAAACTACACTTACCTAAACGTGTAGGTTGCAAAAAAAAAAAAATAAAAAAATAAAAAACCTAATCGACGCAGAAACACACCATATTATGCGAAACCATCTTTCTGCGCCGACTTTGACCTTTTGGTAGATCCGTTCTTTTAATGTTTACTAACAATAAAAGTTTATTGTACCTATCATATCTTAGTTTTTTGGTTGTATGTTTATTTTGAAGTAAGTTTTAATTTTTTTAAGTGTTATCATTTTATTATTTATACTAAAAGTTCTTTAATCAAAATTTGAAAGAATCACCCTTTTCAATCGCCTACAATATACAAATAAAAAAATCGAAATCGCTTAAAGCCGTGAACATTTTTTGAAAGGAAATAAGGAAGGAAGGGGGTATTTTGCTACCTTATACTTGACGTATCTTTATGAAATAAAAAAAACCCTGTTCATATGCAAAAAACAAAACATCAAAATCGTTTGAGACGCTTCGGAAAAAAAATACATACAGTAAAAAGAATAATAATAAAAAATACAAACATCAAATTGAGAACCTACTACTTTTTTTGAAGTCTACTAAAAAGCCACCAGAGCTATCTCTGAATAATTAATTAATTTTACCAGCCCTTGGCCTGTAAAATTAATTCGTATCGATTTTCTGTAATTTCAGGTTAATATAATATTAAAACCTATGTTTAAATATTTACCGCTAAGATAACTTAACTACTCGAATATGCATTGCTCATGTCAATTTATTCAGGCGTTTTTATATCGATTTTCTGTAATATGAAGGAAAACTATTAAGTACTTTTAAAATATTTACTATGTAATTATTAAGGTTGTTTTGCTTCACTGCATATTTTTTTCCTTTACAAATATATCTCTATTCCTTATTACCCCAATATATACCAACGTAAATAAAAAAAAATGAAATATAATGCAGTAGATTATATTATTAATAAATAAATGATAATAAATACAAAAACACGAAAATAGCTGAACAGAAACAGGCTACTTGCTGGCATTTTAGGTTTTTAACATGTAGGTACTGATAATCTGACGTTACCTAGTTTTCCCGTTTTTGGTACACCTCAAGTTCTAATGAACGAACGAAGGAATAAACAAACTTTTTCAATACAGTAATGATAATGTTCTTTCAATCGCCTGAGGTTGGATCCGGGCGTCGGCGCGTAATGAAACTAAGCTTGGATAGCGACCTAGTTCAGGTGACCTAGATTTCTTTAAAATTAAATAAATTAAATTAAAACAACCTGATCAAAATCAGTTCAGTTCAGTTCAAGCCGTTAACAACGGCGTTTATTTCATCATAGGTTTTATTACAATCAAAATAAGCAAGGACCCATTAGTCAGAGACTGTCGACAGGTCCTTTTGTTAAGTTTCTTAACTAATAATATTTCATACATAATTAAAAGGTATAAGTACGTGAATTTTTGGACAAGCTAGATTTTGGCATAACAAAAATAGAACATAAAAAACAAAAACAGAACAGTAGAAATAATATAAAACCTAACATGACACATAGCACAGATGTTATTTTCAAATTTTTATTTTAGTGGTACAAATATCATAATAATTATTTTACATGTGTTTCTAATAGGTATTTTTAAATAGTGATAACGTAGCACTGACTTTAATATCTCCAGGCAATTTATTGTATAAAGTGGGAAACGCCGCGCATTACTGCCGCTTGCCATATAAGTTCTTAAAATTGGGGATAGAAAGCATTTTTTTGCTTCTCGTTCGTTGGTTCTTAAGTTCAGTACAGAATATACGAGTATTTTGAAATCACATTAAAGCAACGACCTTTTATAAATAGCAGTGAAAACCAGTCTTATGATAAAAACTAAAAAAAAAAAATAAAAACTAGGAAACAATTCAATAAACTTCTTATAGTTAAAAAAGAATAAAAAAATAGATCCTCCAAAACGTTGAAATCGATGTAAAAACACACCGTATACGTATTTTAAGTAATATTATTTCTTCGCAATTGATATTCCATACTTTGGGATTTAACGAATGAATAAACGAATTCTATTTTCACTATGATCTCTATTTTTTATAGTGATTTTGATATCTTTTTGGTGATAAATATTGCGCAATTAACCCGACTATAACCGGTGATTCAGGATGACTTGCGAATAGTTGCCGATGTGTTAATCTCATAATCGCTATTCCGCGTTCACTATCGGTCCCCTTTACGTATTCATACGTTTATAATCCACGTGAAATACCTAGGCATTGACTAATTTACTAAAATTAGTAAATATTAAATAAATAAATATTATTATTACTTTAAGAAATGTTATGCCACGGCTATACAACTTATCGCATCGATGTACAACTTGAATAGAGAGTACTCACAATTTTATAAAAATATGTTCAATTTCTCCATAAAAAAAGCATTTTTTTTCATTTCTGCATATATCTCAAACTATATTTGTTTTTTTAATATTATTTCAACATTGATACGTAGGGAAGCTCTGGGTAGTTCACAGAAATGGGTCAGAGATATTAATGACTCATGATTTTTCAGGGCGATACAAGACCAATATAGTTTTGTTCCTCCGACCCCCCCCCCCCCCTCCTACCACCGAGTCAGTTAAAATAAAGACTGAAATAATGAGGCTTAATTTTACAGAAGAAATAAATTTAATCCTATTCGCGCTGTTATTATATTTGTGATAAGCTTCGGTTAGCGAATTATGAAAAATCTTAAAAAAAAAATATATGCACTTAGCTCACAAGTTCCACACGACCCTATTTTCACCCCTTAAAAGGTCCTTCGCGTCCTTTTAAACATCCTGTATGATGTTTACAAGTGGTTCATTTATTATTGTGGGTGAGCATATTCGAATTAAAATTCCTATCAGAAGAATTTTTTGAACGAAGTGTCCATAATTAAAATAACTACAACGCTATGTCAAGACGCCGAGTGAGCATGACGGGCAAAAATGTTGAAGTCGTCATCAGTTCGTTCATATTTATGTTGATAACTGATGCAATGATTGAAAAATTGTCGAGAGTGTACTCTGTCCACAATGCGAGGGTTCCGTGGGCCAAGGGGGTGGACAATCAAAATATTTAGACTGTAAAGTAAGGAAACGAAAACCGTATAAATTGTAGGCGTTACTGTTGCACATTACAATCCATAAGTTATTCATAATTATCTAATTATATTACACTGTGTTACTGTATCCAAGGTCTGTAAATATGATACACATTATATATTCACAACCATAACAGCAGAAATAAATAAAATCAATTATGTTCAACCTATAAGACCAAACTCAACTAAATTCAGCAAAACTAGTTCTTATTTGGGTCTTAAATTCTACAACAAACTACCCGAGAACCTTAAAGAAATACGTGAAATACACCACTTCAAGAAGGTAGGTATATATCTTCGTCATCATTTTTTTTTGTTGTTGATTTTAAAGATTTAGGATTGATATACCAATAAAAAAGTATTGTAATTATCAAAACGAACAAGGATTAAAAAAAATATTCATTGATTCATATTAAAGTACGGCGTTTATATAGGGCTGTTTTTTTTAGAGGCGTGGTTTTTAATCTGGCACTACTTTTTTCGTAGTTGGTGTTTTTGACAGCTGTCACTTGATTTATGCTCAGTTTGGTTTGCCATTTCATAATGAATAGACTTACTCTTGAACAACGTTTGCAAATAGTGCAAATTTAGAAAAAAAACACTCTTATTTTTTTGAAAATCACTCTAAAATAAAGTAAAAATCGCGTCGTGGGCCTGTGGCGTGGCCTCCAAGATCGTGCGATTTAACACCGCTGGACTATTTTTTTGGGTAATTGCCTCACCTTTGACATTGAACAAAGATGAAAAAATAATGAACAAAGGCAATCGGATACAATTTGTTTACACGCGACGTCTCGAGGTCACCCGAACCTGCCACGTAACCTTATGGTGTGACTCACTTAGCAACCATTTGTGTACATTTTTCACCTTTCTATGGGGCAACAGGGACAGCAAAATTAATGCCCTTTAATATTTACACATTTTTTTTAAAGAAGCTATATATAACTTTCCAAAATAATCCAACATGAAAACGCATTGTTAAACTGATACCTATTTTGGAGTGGGTTCAAAATAGCGCAGCTGGTATACATAAGTGGGGATACTCGTACACACAATATAAAATGTTCGTATGCTAGAACTACCGCCAGTTACCATTTTCCCTTACATGATACGGAACCATAAAAAGAAAGCCTAAAAACATGTTTTATATATTCTATTGTGTGCGTTAATAACAGGACATACCCACCGGAGTAGTTACAGCACCTTGAGGCACTAACACTAACACTATGGAGACACTAACACGCACTCACGCATAATCTAAAGTTACTCGACACGCCTGAGGGGCGAATCTAAACTATCAACACTCGCTAGCCATTGTAACTATGACACTCTGTGTCTATCGTATAATATCAATTGCTTCTATACATTGTTATATATAAGAACCTAACGTCTTACAGCTAGGCCCTACAAGCATCATTAACGGCATCTTATAAACATCAAACATAAAGCTAACATTTTATTATTACCTATAATAATAAATTAAAACATTAACAACAATCAATTTTTAATTTATGCATAAGCATGTATCGTTTTGTTTCGTCCCATTGATTAAATTTGTAAAATCTATTCTAAATGCGATATTTTTTAAAGTTTTGCAAATATTTTTCAATCCCAGCGATACTAGATATGTACATAATTGCGAATAATGTCAATGCAATTAATATAATCATATTGTCTTCATTGATAACTGAATAAACGGGTTTAAGTTATGTTGATTTGCTACGCACATTAAATACCGTAATACTAAAATGCACAAATAGTTGCATCGCTTGAGTTTAATGGAGCTGGTTTAAAAACAGCGCTGTATTTTATGAAAGCTTTATAACTCTCACCTATATCATGTGTGGTTAATAAGGTCAAACTTTCACAACAATATAAAAAAATATATTTAAAGAGGAGAATGCCTATGACACTGGTAGCTATCATTTAATACCAACTGTTTCTATATATCTATATTTATATTAATTACTATTGTCATAATCAACTTACTAATTTTGTTTTAAATTTATATTGGTGTAAATTTCATTGTAATTGATATATTTATCGTATAGTGCGCTTTTCCATTAATATATTACTATCGAAGCTAATTATATTTTTACTTAAGTTATTTAATGTTTGACATTAAAATTATATATTTTTTTTTAATATTCAACAGAAAACTGATTCTTGGTAATGTTTTTTTTTTTAAAAAAAAAATATTATTTTTGAAACTATAATTTTATTACTGTGATGGCATATAAAATGTATGAGTACTTTGTCTAAATCTTATTTTTTTATATTTCGTAAAAAAATATAACAAACTACATGCAATATTATCAAAATATGCGTAATGACCACCCGCTGCGGTAGGTCAAGGTGAAGAGACGGTGTGAGGGTTACCACATAGTTTAGACGAATACTGTTTAGGCCACCGCTCGCTTCACAACGTCCGGGCAGCTCGCGGAGGAAAGACGCAGGAAAATCATAAGTCTTGAGTAACTCTGCCGAGATGCCTTCGTGCAACGCCAAATGCACAAGTGCGGCAAGGCTGGACGGGAAGACTGTCATAGTGACGGGATGCAATACGGGAATCGGGAAGGAATCTGTGAAGGATTTTTACAAAAGAGGTATGATAATATTATCGACTCGTAACCGACTTTAAAAAACTGAGAATGCTCTCAATTCAATCATATGGTTTCTATACAAGCTTTTATTTAGTTTGCAATGTTAGTTTTTTTAGGTCAAATCTTGAAGTCTGAATTAAAACTTCGTCTTATCCTAGGGATTGAAATTTAACATGTTTAACATTGAAGTTCCAATGACAATGCATTTTTATCATTTTATCATAAGTATGACAGTATCCTACACCCAGCACAGATACGAAATTTTGTATACCACTTAAAAGAAAGCTTGTTTTTAATAATACATTTTTTCTATTAAATTTCATTTTCCACTATCTGTTTAATTCCGAGCTTCGGCCCCCTTTGGCAGCTGGGCCCTGAAGGCGGCTTTAACGGCGCCTTAGGCGCGCGACAATTCGCGCCAACGGCCTCGCGAACGGCTCCAAACTCGTGCCTGCGGCCCTCTGAAGAACTAAAAATAGTTGAGTTTACCTAGAACATACGAGAGTTTTCTAAAATGCCTAAAAATACCTTCCAAGTATGCTACCTAAATAATTCCTATACAATCTGCCATCCCCTGTTTCACCCTCTTAAAGTTTTTTTTTTAAGTAGCCTATCTCCTTTCCCAGGGCCAAGCCATCCATCCAATTTCCCAGATTTTGTAAAGTATATTTTATGAACAAAATAAAAGGACAGAATATTTGACGTGCAATACTGCTCGTTCAAATAGCCTAAATGATAATTTGTTTAAAATGCACTGCCAAGTAAAAAAAAGGCAATGAATTGTTAAGGGTATGAAAAATTTTAGCAAAAAGAGATCTCCAAAATTAGGAAAAGGTGTCGCCTAGACGATTTTTACGTTATAAAATCACACATTAAAAAGTCCATACGAAGCCTAAGTGCCAAAAAACACTGATCAAAATCTGAAAAAATCACTGATCAAAATGGTGTTTGTAACTCAATTCGGCCAAATTGACGGTTAAGTTACCTTACCTACCTTTCTACCAATGATAGCACTTCCCCTTGAAATTAAATTCAATTAAAATACCGCGTGAGAGTATAATCTCGGAGTTCCCGACTTTCCCCTGGTGATAATCATAGAGTAAGCAATGATCATCTATGAAATTTCATAAAAGTCGTTATAAGTTTTTTTACGGTTCGTGTGAAGAATATTGTATAATAACTTAAAAAACGTTTAAATATTACGAACAAAATTTTATTCTAATAGGATTTTACCATTAATGCTTTCGTTTTAAATATTTGTTGGTAATAAAATATTACTTAAAATTTTACTAGGGGGGGAAAGGGTGATAATAACAAATAAAAAATTGTTCCTTTTGAATATCATTTCCTTGCATTTGTATATAAAGCCATTCAAATGTTTGTACATAACTTAAATTTGGCTAAAATGCTACTGGTCTTTTTTGAAGACCCTCTCGACAATATGTACTTAGGTAAGAGTAAATTTCGGGAATTAAGTTATGTTTAATCTTACCTAAGGGCCTATCTATTGTTTTTTATAGTTTAATAATACTGTCGGCTATAGTTAAACGATGTCAAGTTTATTTTCTAATGTATTGTCTAATGAATTCTGCATGATAATGATTTACCAAATGATCGATTATCGTCTGCAGTGTGTCTGTTTCTTGTTCAAAGGTCCATTTGCACTTTTTTTCAACACTGTCGACTGAGTTAAGTAATAATACACACACAAACGTGCATATTCAGTTACAGACTACGCGATGTAGCTTCCTGTATTGAATAACCTCGCATTATAAAAGCAGTGATTAATGAGTCGTACCCGCCCATAACACAGCTAAATCATGTGTAATATATTTAAATTATTATTAATATTAGGATTGCTGAAAGCTATCTCATGATGAATAACTTAAGAAGGTTTACATATGAACATAATATAGGTAGGTACTCCTAAATAGGTGATGTAATACTTAAATACGAATGCAAAAAAAAAACAAGTTTTTGGCCTAATCTTCGGTTTTCTGCTAACTGACCTTCCACGAATCGTTTTTAATGTAATTAATTACGGAAATCAAATAAAATATTTTTATTCATATAATCATGTCTTTATGAAGCTAGTGACTGTGATGGCCATAAAAATAATTACCTTCATAGTTAAGAGTCATAGTTGTTGTAGTATTTGTGAGTTCTATACAACGCTAAAAATGAAACCCAATATTATTTAATTGTTTTTGCTAAATTATTTACGTTTTTAGTAGATTTTTTCTTTTTTTAAACAAAAAAAATGAAAATACCCATTCTCGTGTAAAAAATAAACCTAAAATTAGGTAGGTAAAAGTTTGACACGCAGGCACGTAACGTGCCTAATGGAGAGAATCCACATATATTTGCAATCATGCCCGCGGAAGTAGGTTTTAGTGGCCCGTTATAGACGGCGACAAGTCACAATCAAAAGTCGATCCTCCATTCTTCCTGGGTGAAATCTCTTTTCGTGTGCACTCTCATCTCTCGCGCACTCCTTACCTGTGTAACTTACCGAAATGTATTATATTAACCATGTTTAATACAGCATACTAAAAAGTTCCAAAGCTTTGATTTATTCCATCTTAGCCGTAACTAATTTATTATTGTTTAGATATGCCACCTTTTCTTACTGAAATCATTAAATAAATAGCTTTAATACTTTGTGATGTAAGCTTGTCCCTCATCCTAACATATCAGCTTTCCATTGCACTCTCCTACCTACACACTACTCTCACACTTCATTCACTCACTCACCCCATATGGGTTAAAGGGTTTATAACGAATACCCACACGGCCCTTGAGGAAGGGTCATTGTCAGATAACGAAACTAGGGCCGTCGAGAACTTTCCGACTGCTGACGTAACGCCCCCTTGCGTCTCGCCAGAACCAGCCTGAGCTAGAACCTGCTACCCATCGATACAATTTACGTCCACGGGATTTTTATCCATCAAAATAAAAAAATAAAATGTGTTAAAAGGTATCGGTATTAATTTACTTAAATTATTACACGATGTTAATTACGCAAGCCAATAAATTATTGTTATGTAATTAAATAACTTAATATGGGAATAATTAATGTATTTGTTATTGTCAGGTTTACGGACTATGTTATATATGTACCTACGTATATAACTTGTACCCATAGAACAATGCGCGGCGGTTAACCGCAGCAGTTAAATAAACGCATTGATTATATTATTTCGCTCCCACATAACATATTTTTTTAAAATAACTGTATGCAACATAAATATCATTTTACCTGCACTAAAATAGATAAATAAATCAAATACTTAACATATTTATTGAGTTAGCGCAGATTTCAAGGGGAATAGTAACACTAAATGATAAAAAAAGGTAATTTAAAAAATAAATCCAGGTGCAAAGGTTATAATGGCATGCAGGACAAGCAGTAAAGCCGAAGAAGCTAAAGCTGACATCGAAAAGTCTTTGGAATCCGAGCAATCTCTGGGAGAGCTAATGGTAAAGAAGCTGGACTTGAACTCGTTAGCATCAGTCCGAGAGTTCGCGGAGGAAATACTCAGAGAGGAGCCCCAAATCAATGTGCTGCTGAACAATGCCGGCGTGATGCTGTGTCCCGAGGGCAAGACGGAGGATGGCTTTGAGACGCAGCTCGGCACCAACCATTTGGCACATTTCTTGCTGACAATCCTACTGCTCCCGAGGATTGTGAAGAGCGCCCCGGCGAGGATTGTCAGTGTCTCGTCAATGGGACACCAATGTTAGTATATTAATTATTGTTCTTGGGTTTTTTGACCAAATGGTAATTCTCTCATTCTGGCATTACGGCCTTGTCGAGAAATGTGTCTAAATTGAGTACCTTTTAGTTATCCCTAAAAAATCTCATGATCAGTGCCTTTGACTTGGCATTGAACATGAGCAATTTATCAGATAGACAATATGCCGTATTATCGACATATAGGTAAGAAACAAAAGTGAACACATTTTTTTGAATTTCAAAAATAATATCACAGCATGTTGGAAAGTATTATGTATTATTCTTCTGTTAAAATTAATATAAACTCATATATGGTATAGAAACTTTAGATCCATGCTTATTTATATTTATTAAATTATTTATTTATTCTGGTTACCCAACAGAAATTGTACGCAATATAGATAATGACGTAAAGCAATATAAATTGAAATAATTATCCATTCCTAAACTAGAGACTAATAAAGATAGTTAGAGGTTTATACTCGTATTATAAGAATTATATTAAACGAATTTAATTAAGATAAAATAAATAAGAAAATACAAAATAAAGAACATGAAATGCACAAATTTAAGCTTTGATTATTTATATATATAGAAACAGAAAAAAAACTATTTTATACCAAACTAAACTAGTATGCCATAAATCACCCGTCTATATACTAAGCAGTTGAGTAGGAAGTATTAAGTTACCAAAAAAGTAGTTTCTTTGAAGAATTAACCTTTAGCTAAAAATTTAAGGTGAGATTAAACTTAAATAGATTAAATTAACAATACTGCACAAAATATGTCGCTTTGAGGTATGAATACTGTCCAACAGAAGAGATTTCGTACATTTAAATTCTGTGTCAGTAATAAAGGGAGTTTACAAACATATTTAAAATTTAGATCATTAAATTCGAGCACTTTGCCGCTGGAATTTTATGGTTGTCCCGACGTAAGGTCCTTGTATTAATAATTGAGAAACACACAATTCCTTACAATTCTACAAAATACATGGATTTCATACAAAATATCCATCCTAGCCGAGTTTTCCTCATTACTAAAATGTTGATTGCATTTCAGGGGGCAAAATAGACTTTAAGGATCCAAATTTCGAGCATAAGGAATACAGTTCTTGGGATGCTTACTGTCAAAGCAAATTGGCCAATGTCCTATTTATTGCAGAGCTCAGCAGGATGTTGAGAGTGCGTTGATAAGTATAGCACCCAATATATTTTCTTAAGTACTAATGTTCCTAACAATGCTCCTGATTTTCAGAGAGCTGAATGACATTTTGCGATTTTAACGCAAGCTTGATTATTTCAAGAAAATATTAAGATACAATAATAATAAACAAAAAACCAACGAATATGAAATATTTCTAATTAGCAAATATAATATCACACTCTTTGGCATGAGATTCTAAAAATGGCGGTCAATTTGTAGGCGAGGCAGATCAAAATGATATTTATTTCGACAAAATGATATATTAAATTATAGTACATAAGTTCTTGCCAAACATAAGCAAGAAAAAACTCCGGTGCAATGATTCCTTGTAGGTGATGAAAATTTCTTTTATTATTAATTTATCGTAAAAGTAAACAAAATAACGTTCGAGGATTACTGAGCCTTACCACAATGATTTATTCAATAATTTACTAAGCCAAAAACAAAAACCGGTGTTGACATAAAAAAAAATATGACTAATGTCATATTGCCCCATTTTTGAAAAAATTCGTTTACTTCCCATCGTCATAATATAGATTTTAGGTTGTACACATCCGTGAAATGTTTAAAAATATGTATAGTCAAAGGCACTCGGAGCTTTACCCGAGAATTTTAAGTTGAACTGACATGCTTAAAAAAAACGCACGTATACGTTCGCGTAGTACGTGTGTGTGTAGTGTATCTATGAGAACCACTGCTTTCGCATCTTCGTATGACCGTAGATGAGGTTAATATTTACATATACGATTACATACCTAAATACTATCGAATCGCCTTTTAAAGGTAAAACTTCATTTGCCCTCAACTGTACCTATTGATATAACTGACAAATATTGGAATAAATATTAGATGCCAATACTTATTTATTATACAGATCGTCCTAAGAATAATCCCGAAGACTTAATGGGGTTTTTGTGTTTCTTAATGCAACGAGTAGCAAATTATTTTTAAAAATTGCACCCAAATTTATAATTTTTTTCGGTCAATGCGCAAAGTTCGATGCACGCGCGGATCGCTAACCTAACCATGACCGCGTTACGGCGACCTCACAGCTGGGCGTTCACAACACAGACGTTATTACAACATTTTCTCGAAAACCATGATGAGTTTTGATATACATTCTTACAAATAATATTGGAAATCTCAGGGCCATGTAGCTGGTTTTTTTTTATCGGGAATGATCTTGAAACACGGTGTATATTAATTATTTGCCGTAATAAATCCATTATTTTTATTTTACGTTTCATTAATTTTACTAAAAAAACCTTACCGGGGGCAATAAAACTTATTGCTTTAAATTATTGTTTAATATTATGTGTAAAATTATCGACAAAAGATGATCCTGTACAATTAAATATTGATTTTAAAAATATATTATTTGTTTCATAATTTACTGATATATTTTTATTTAGGTACATTTATTATTGCATTATTGTTTCCATCTCTCTTGTATCAAACTGATTCATATCAAATAATTACAGTGTTGATAGTAATTGCGACACTTCTGACATTGAACAGCGATAAAAACCAATGAACAAAAGGCCGTAGGAATAGGTACAGTGAGTTGCAATTAACTTAATAACACGGTGGGGTATATATATACAGTGAAACCTTATAAGGGGTCACACGCGATGCCAAGGTCAAAGTAAAAAAAAAGAACCATTTCGGTACACATTTTTAACGCAACGAGAGAGCTTCCACCAAATAGTTATAAGACTTTTCCCGAAAGCACGAATGGTCGGGCGGTGCGATAAAGAGACACACTCGATATTATTTAGAAAATACGAAAAGAAGCTGTTTTGTATTTAAAATTATAAAATAACTAAATAGTAATAATATATATTATTTTTTTTTAAGTCTGATCTTATAACATTAATAAGAGATAAAATGGATAATTGGTTAGAGCAATTTCAGAACTTCCTTACAGAGCAAAATGTTTTTTTAAAAAATAAATTCTAAATCTTGCTTTAGTGCTCCGTACATTTATTAGTTGTTTTAGAAGACATTTAAATTGTAAAGCCACTAAAATGATCAAAGGTTGATGACTTATCTTTAAACTATAAAAAAAATAATTCAACTACACATCGAGGTTAAGTAATTTAAAAAAAACTTTTAATATAGGGTGCTTATTTAATATGCATTGCCTATTTCATGAGCTAAAACTATTCGAAAACTAGTTATTAACAACTAATTGGTTAAAAACATCAAAGTTCGAATAAAATCTTAAACTAATTTATTTTAAAACGACGGTGTCCAAGTTGTGATTCTGTATAAACTGTCGAATTATTACTTACAGTAGCTCATTGCTTTGTTTCTAATTAATCGATTTTTATGATATTGTTTAGGCACATGGCATAGAGAACGTTAACACCTTCAGCTTACATCCCGGAGCCATTAATACTGACCTCCAAAGGCACACCGATTCTGCACTATTCCGTGGAAGCCGCACCCTCATGAAGCCCTTGATGAAGCTGTTCTTCAAGACCCCAGAGCAGGGCGCTCAGACTAGCATTTACTGCTCCTTGGACGAGAAATGCGCGAACGAATCAGGATTATATTATACGTAAGCAGTTCAACTATGTAATTAATTATACGATGTAAATAAGGGTTTTAAAGGATAACTGCATGCCTAAATAAGGGATAACTGCATGCCTGCCTGCCTGCCGTCTTGATGTCTGCTTAGACTTTGATCAAGTAACGTTAACGTTCATGTGTGTTAACGATTCTCATTTATGTATTTATTGCGCGTATCGCAAAATATCGATTTGGCTTTTTCTAACCTATCTGCCTAAACCCAAAATGAAGGAAACGTTCGCGTATTATGATGTTATAAAATACTAGTATTGTGCTTTTGATACAGTGGCCTTAAACTTTCTCTCATAATTCACGTATTAGTTATGATTATAGCTTTAACTCATTGTATTTGTAAATCCATTTTTTCTTAGGCACAAAAACCAAAATAAAAACATAATGCTAAAACATATAAAACATATTTATACTATAATGTAATATTATCCTTTCTTGAAACTATATTTTTAATATTTATTACTATATTCAGTTTTTTATTAACATAATGTAACTCATTTTCTTTTTTTTTAAATAATAATGTTAGATCTGTATTATATATACTCCACCGATAAAATTTTTTATTTTTACAAACTTACAAAGAACACTAATGTCAATTTTTGTAGTTTCTACTTTTAATAAAATGCTTTTTAGAAATCCTCCTAAATTGTAAATTATATGTTTATATTAATATTACTTTTGGATTAACACATGTTCACTTTTTTCATTGCATGCCACTTTACCACTATGTAAATGTGTAGATTTCTTAAGAACTAAATAAATAAATAAAGTTTTTTTTTAGAGAATGTAAAGTCAAAAAACCAGCTGACGAAGCGCTCAATGAAGGAACTGCTGCTAAACTTTGGGAAATGTCCGAAAAAATGGTTAAATTTAACGGACCAGATCCTTTCGTCGCAAAGTAAAACGACATTTGTTTAAAAACACGTATTTTACAAAGCAGAGTGCATAATCATGACTTTGTATATTTTTAAATTTAAATAAATTTCAGTACCTGTGGCACAAAATCATTTAGTTTAATTGCTTAGAATTATATTATAAATTTTGTGATACGTGTTCGTGTTTCCTGCGTTGTAAATATGTTTTAGTTATATGGTGGTAAAATAACTGTAATTTTTAATAACTGTAATAAAACATAAGAAAAAAGTGTGTTTTATAACACTCTCCGTTGTTGTTTTATTAATTAACATAGTGGAAATTACTGAAAAAGTTCCAGAATGAAAAACATAGGGTTAATAGGAACCTTAAAAAACTTAGTTATTTTTGTCTAGTAATCGACACAGTAAACTTATTTGACGTCTTCCGATAATTTATGGCCGTGCGTTTTTATTGTTGTTTTATTTCCTAGGATATTTATTTATTTACTGTGGTTTATTAAAATTACATAATAAATTATGTATTTGACGGTATTTTATATCCGACAGACTATTTGTTGGGAGGTGTCTGTTTTAATAAATTTTATAAATGAATTAAAATTGAACTTATTAGAAATTGGCCTACCGTAGTATGGACAATGCCCATTTAGGTATTATACAATGTATTGTTTTTTGTCATTATTTGGTTTTTGGTTCAACATTGAGCAGTCTACAGATGCGAAGCGGTGGCCGATAGAAATCACAGCGTCCGTCAAACCATTTCCAGATCACATTTGAAGCATGTTTAAACTAAAGTCAATAGTAAACCCGACGATTAGAATATGTTGAGAAGTTTGTCATTTAAGTTGTCATCTACTGTACATTAATAATAATTAAATGTTAATTTACAACAAATGCATGATTGATTCGAAAGACAAAGTTAACAATATTATCAACCGTATTATTATTAACAAAAAAAAAGTGCCAGGACTCAGGGTTAAGATGTGCGAACATCAGCGTTCGTCTGAGAATTCAATGCATTACAATTTTATTCTGAGTTACTCAATTCTGTGTTTCCCCAGCCCAGTTATACTGTATTTTTAAAATCGGTTTTAATAAATATTTAAACTGATCAGGGTTATTATTCTGCCTTGTTGTTTTTTTAAGTATTGCTATGACCCAGGTCATATAGAATTATTTTGGGCCCTATTCAACTAAGCTGCTTATCCTAGAGTTAGGGTAGATGGTGGTAATGAAGTATTAAAAATAGTGTACCTAATGTGCGAATTCGAACCGGCGACCTCTTGGTCAATAGTCAAACGTCTTAATAGCCACGATCCCAAATTAATTGTGCCGTACTGAATTTTAGCATTAAATTTATTTTGTCCCTTCGAGATTGCAAACACATAAATCTGTCTACATTCTTCAATGTAATTTTAAATAGGAATCAAATGTTAACTATTTAGTTAAGAAAAAAAATAATAAACAATTTGTAAATTTTAAATACAGTTTATTGTCCGATTTTCCAAAGCTGAGGAAAAATGTCTATATAATATTACATCAAACATTAACTAAATTTTATATTACATTTCTAAGAATCCGGTAGTCTAGTATCATCAACGCATCCATAGACTATTAAAATGTCCAGGGAATGTTGGATTATTTTAACTTTTTTATTAAAATCTAAGTTTGTGCGATGGTTTAAAATAGCTTGTCAAAATCAAAGTATCTTTTATGAACAGTAAATATAATCAGAAAGGGAAAAAAATATGAATAAAAAATACATAATACTTTGAGGACGAAGAAGTTCAACATCCAAATTACTCTAAATTGTGATTTACAAGTTGTTATATTGCATTAGCCACAGTAATAAAAGTAATAGAATAGAAATAGTAATAGAAGTAATAGAATTAGTAGTATTTGTATGTATTACTTATCATCTACACGCCCTACTTTCAACGTTAAATAGACAGCCTTAATTAAAAGGAGTTTGTAATACAATACTGTATTATTATGTATTTCATAAAATATGCACATTTATTTCTATATCAGACCCGACTTATCAGAGCTTTGAGGATATAAATATTCATCTAAAAACACATAATAAATCATTGATTATTTTTACAACACATTCTTAAAAAAAAAGTGTAATTTTAGTAAACATTATTAATATGTATCGCAAACGTTAGAGAATATTAAGAGATTCCAGTACTGACCAACTTAAGATTTGGGTGCGTTAAGTAGGTGAGCCTTTGAAAAATGACTAGGACCACATGAGGTTACATTTATTTAAAAGTGATGTGAATATTTTCGGCCTCATGCATAATAGCATTAGTATGCTGTTTTATCTTTGACAACCCACGCATTTCCTAATGGTCAATGGTCACTTTTGAGCTATCCGTTAGGTACAACCATTTAGGTTATAGATAAGTGACCAGTGATGACTAAATCGTTTAACTATAATGGCATAGTCGCTTTAGTATCTAGGCTCAATCATTACAAATTAAAAACACTAAAATGAGTATTATAAAATCTTAGTTGATTAAAATATTAATGTACGTATTGTTTGAATAGCAATTAATACATTTTCAGTGTCCCATTAGATAACCGTGATACATAATCGGTGGGCTGGTAATATGAAATTTTAGATGTACCCTAGAATGATTGCAATAATATATTTACCAACACATACGTCAATATCCTGACAATGTTTCTTAATCAGTGTCTTATTATTTTATTATTTAATGATAATACACCATTGCTGTGGCAGCAGGTAATTAAGTAAGAGATAAAATGACAAATAAACATTAAAAATGTTTAAATTACCTATTGAAAATTGAGCCCTCCGTACATGGATCAATTCTTATGCTCAAAATTAGATTATTAAAATTAGGCTTATGTTCTTATGGAGGTTATTTCTAGTACTAAATATAAAATTAAATATTCTTGTAGTTATAAATTACATATATTCATATGTAACTCCTATAAAAATAGGTATGTTCAAAGTTTGAATTGGCACATATGAATAAGATCACATAGTGCAAGTTCAGCATATAAAAAATCCAAATTGCCTTTAATTTTAAACCTTCAACTTAAAATGCAACACATAATATACAGGTTGTCCCGAGACCATTTTAGAAGACTTAAGGGGGTGTTTATGTTCCCTATTACGAGTAAGAAATTATATAAAAATATGTGAAACTAATTCATTCGAAATTTATTAGAAGTGGTTGGATAGAGCATCCTTGTTATAGTACAACAAAACAAAATATGAATAGGGGATAGCGTCACACTGACCTACTAAGATAACCATTTAGGGAGGAGCGAGTGTAGTATGGCAGGTTTCACACAAGCGAATTGACCATTGAATAAAAATAAAATAAAAATAAATTAGAATAGAAACTTTAACATTGTTATTCTTTGGACCTGTGATGAATGTTTATATATCGTCTTAACCAAAGCTACTCTAAATCACGGGTATATCACCTGGCTCAGTTATCCGGAATGATCTCGGAACATCCAATATAATAAAACAATATAATTTAATTCAATCAATCAAGCAATAATAGAGAAAACAACGCTCAAATTGTGTCAAAGAAGTAGCTTAAAAATATTTTATTTCTGCATAAAAACAGAAAATTGCTTTATATCCATCCCAGTCCACAGACTGTCTACGCGAGTGGGCGAGCCCTATTGCATTCTTGATATTTTTTTTGCATTGAAGCATTATTTTTGTTTCGTCGAAGTATAGCAAACTAGTTTAAAACCATTCGCGTCTGGTAAATGGCTATATTCCTAATAACTAATTTTTCGAGGTTGGCTTCAGCCCGTTAAATTGATAAGTGTGTTTATTTTCATAGTGCATTGTGCCTGGTTTGACGTGCGCAGACCGGGATGGGTTAAAAATTACTTTTTAGAAAAATATATTTTTTGTATACAAACTTGCCCGAGGTGACAAAACATTTTTGTTCGATGGCACAAAAATATCAAAACAATACTTGTTACTATAAACAATTTATTATTAACACGTTTCTTAAAATGCAACTATATCATAAAGCTATGGTAAATTATTTAAAAAAATATTTCACCAAACAATTACGTTTATTCACCGGAAATTTGTCGAGAGAACCCGAATACACATTACCATGAAAATTTTCACCGGTTAACTGAGGTACTTAGTATTGTGTCAAGTGAGATATTCACAAACACTGAAGAGAAGATGTTACCAACAGGAATATCAAAAATACAAATTATTCAAAATTTTAAAAACCCCCGACGCACAAATGACAAATGAATGACAGATTTTATTGAATAATAGCCAAGAACACTCTCAATCAAGTCACCTTTCAAACAAAAAAAAAATCAGTTCATCCGTTTGGGAGCTACAAGCGCCACAGACAAACACATTAACTCCTGTTTGCGTCAGGGGTTAATAAATAAAGGTGACATTACCGTTGAAAAACGTGGTGGAATCTTAAACCAAATACATACAGCAGTCGCCATTAGGGCTGTGTGAACTCTTAGTAAAAATTGTAACCATGATAAACTGTTTTCATTACAATAAATGTCTAGGCATGATAATATTGAAATCATATCATTTTTTATTTTCACCAGAGAATAAAAATCATAAGAGAACAATTAGTTGTGGACTAAATTGTTTTGAGGGAATATTATGTAAATAATACAAAATTGTTTCACTCAGGTTTCAATAAAATAATCACAGCAAAAAACATTGAGATCAAATTGCCTATTTAGCTAATAATTAAAAAATAAATATACAATAGAAAAGAAAGTGGACAGAGTATTATCAACATAAAACTATAATTATTTACAACAAAACAAAATGTTAAAATAATACATTTGTTTATTAAATCGAGGGTAATGTTATATTTCTACATAAACAACCCACTGAATCAATATTTACGACGATCACTTTAGTTACAAACCGGTCAAAATACGTACATGCTTTTGGACATTTAGTAAAAGCCAAGCAAAAAAAAAGTTAAAACTGATGGTAGAGTACTCACACTCTTAGCGACAGCCAAAAATGCTTACTTTGGATATCTGTGGGAATATTGAGGCATAATGCGGTGAACTTTTAGAATGCCAGTCACAGGTGTCTATTTTGAGTCTATTAATAAAATAACAATTTGAAGTTTATTTTAATACATAAATTACATTTTAAAACACTTATATTTTGGTTGTCAAATGTATAAATAAGAATAATAGTATTTATCAACTACTTTCTCCATATTATGTACTCTTATTAGGTCTAATGAAGTTATCACAGAATGATTAAAAAATGTTAACTTTCCTTAAGTAAATTGCATTGTAAATATGCAAAAAAGTTCATTTTTTTTGTTAATTAATTTGAATTGCACGTTTAAACTTTTTGAAAAATTAAAGCCCTAACAACCATGTTATTAATTAATTACATCTATCAATAGATATTATAATTCACGCATGAAGCTATGAAGAAAATCTGCGTATGCTTACTTGAAGG
This sequence comes from Neomicropteryx cornuta, assembly GCA_020383195.1. Classification (NCBI taxonomy): domain Eukaryota; kingdom Metazoa; phylum Arthropoda; class Insecta; order Lepidoptera; family Micropterigidae; genus Neomicropteryx; species Neomicropteryx cornuta. The sequence continues at coordinate 3,246,757 of JAHKQU010000028.1, forward strand.
GAAATGGCTGTAATGTAATTATTGTAGAATTTAACCTAAATGAAATTTTTACATTGACAGCTCGTTTGCTCGCTTGAGAAAAATAATATTTGACGATGATGAGCATGTACTATTTGATGCACTTTTACCCTTCGGAAGGGTGGAAGATCCCAATGGTGGAAGGAGTTTCATCATAGCTTCATGATAACATGACATATACTATTTCGGACAATTTACAAATTATCCACGTTTCATATGAAACCCAACATTACATAGTAAAATATCTTATCAAATAACATGATAGTGATCTTTGTGGCACAAATACTTATGGTACATATAATCGTAATACACATTTAACTCTGTTAAACTGAAATATAGTAAAATACTACTCGTAACATCAATTCCACTTTTATTTGCATTTCATACTTCAATTAATCCTACTAAAATACTGATCTTTGTAACAATTTATAGAATCTTGATAATTGAGTCATCTGCAAGCTTGTATTTTTAAAACATTTTCAGGAACGTGACACTCTTTATAAAAAAAAATGCAAAATTATGATCATTGCAATTGTGTTGAATAAGCAGTCTCAGAATCGCTAGTTAATTTAGCGAAATAATCTTGGAAAAAGTATAAAATGACATGAAATAAGTAGAAATTTATTGTTTATGAGACATTTGTAAGAACAAATTACATGTAATTTGTTTAGTACTATTTTATTCTGAAGAGAATTACAATATATAAAATCTTACCATGTGAAGGTAGATGTCATTAAAAAAAGAATGCTTTTAAAGTGGAGATGTAAGCAAATAAGTTTTAATTAAACGAGCAACATTCCAAGACGCACTTTAAATGACAGTCTACAATATTTATACAAGAATAGTTTTGTGCTAATAACTAAAACATCTTTAGATCTCTAATACGTTAAGACACCAACAGATTAATGCGTACATTACTTAGAAAATAATACTTATGAGACAAATACTTTGTGCGGTTCAATTACAATCGAACTTATGAAGAGTTGAGCAAATTGTGATAACAATTCCAATCATTTCAAGTCTTCCAAAGGGCAGGCTGCAACCGGACGGGACATGATATGTCACACGGCCATGACAGACTGGTTTTTAGAACCACCGATAGTCAAATTAAAGACTAAGTCACCCAGTTTTATCTTCGTCCATAAAAGAGAGCTCTGTTAAATGTGCAAAATTTTCAATCTCATCATTTATGGCTGCTGTCAATGCAGAAGCAGCGGGACTGTGTTCATGATGAAAAGATGCAACAGGAGCCTGGCTCATAATGATGGCGAGCCTTTCCAGCTCGTGACTCTCAGAGGGAAGAATGGCCGAACAAACAGTGCTGGCGGCGGATGCCGAACGGCGCTCGGGAGCACCCCGATGAGGACTCCTAGGCCTCCTGACGCAATAGCTCAACAGCGAGCAGAGGAACCATGTAGCGAAGCTCCAACTTACTGTCATAATGAGCAGCAGAAAGACACCGATCCTCGAGTAAGGCAGAACGCGGGATGGCAACAGAAATGCGCCGGCCGCACCGGTTGTGACCGCTGCGGCAGCTGTGGGTCCTGCAGCTGAGCAAATTGCTGATTTTACCCGATTCAAAGTCGTGCCCGGAGCTTTAGCGAAGCACAGAGTGTAATGCAAGCTAAAATCAATTGCAAGGCCAACTGATGTTGACACTGCTATACTTTCGAGAGTATTTAACTGCCATCCAAGCAGGACGAGTATAGCGATGGTTGTCAAAACGGAAAAGGCAACAGTGAAAAAGGCGCATAGGCTTATGAAAATATTCAATGTGGTAGGAATCAAAATAATCAAAGCCAAAAGTGTAGAAAAGCCGAGGGCGGTCAACGTTCCTTTGGCCAATGTGGCCTGGAGATCGTAAAAATGCAGCTCCGAGATAAACCAGCCATTGCTCATTCCAGAAGGGGCTGATTCCAACTCAGTCTTCGTCCAGTTTTCCACCTGGTCATAGAACTTATACATTGTCTCGTAGGAGAGCGAGAATTGTTGCACACTTTCAAACTCCACGACCAGGGCAACAATTTTTGGTTCAATTGAGCCTCTTTTGAACTTTGGTCCTGCTACTCCCGGCATGAAGAATTCTTTCGGTGTTTGATAGAGCGAAGATACGGCTTTGATGATACATATGTCGAAAACCTCGCTGGGGTAAGGAAATTCTGTTATATCGCAGCAAGGGGTTCTATCTATTTTGTCTATGTCATCATAGCACCTGCAATTGAATATAACATTTGTATGTTACCTGACAATTCAAGAAAAGTAAATAGTTGATATGCATGATTTGTCATAATGCAGTGCAAAATCTGACAGTTATGTTCAAAAATGTAAACATTTTTGTATTATATATATTTAAAAAGATTATATAAAAAATAGGTAATCACTTTAGATTTTAAATAAAAATCTGTTATTGGGACTTTGAAATTCGTGACTTAGATGTACCTTAAGATTTTGTATACACATTTCTTTCAATATTGTTTTTACTTGTAAAAAAGCGCAAAACTATTAGGATATGTTATACAACAGGCTGGACTTTCAAGATGTTAAATGCATTTATTAGTTATATTTAGTTCTTTTCTAGTACATGGAGTTTAATTTAGAGTCCTCTGGAAAGTATATAACATTGATAGATAGCTCATAGTTATACAAACTCTAGATGCCCAAGTTGTTTTTGATTTTTACAAGTGGCATAGACAACATATTCTGTTTAGTTCACGACCAAAACCAAACAAATGCACCAATCAATCAAAAAAAAAAACATTAAAGGCGATGGCAAATGCACCAATCAATTTTAAACAATTTATCTGCAAAAATATACATTTTCATGCGGGATTGAATATATTACTGCTGAAATAGTATTTTAACATCTTTACCTCCGTCCCATCCATGACCTGAAGTTCTCGATGAAGCAATTGGGTAGCAACGGGCCAAGAGTGGACTGATAGAAAGGCTGCGCCTTCAGCTTGACACAGAAGTCAAAAAGCCACAGTTGAGAGTCCTTGTCAGATATGTTGAAGTGAGGATCCAAAGACAACGACCCCCTCGAAGATGGATTCATTTGATCCCCATTGTCGACTGCGTTGACTCCCCACACCCAGCGAAGTGGCATTCTACTGCCAAGACCCCAATCCTAGAAAGAAACAAAAATTAATTTTGTAAAAATAAACTGATAATCGGTTTAGATCAACCACCGTAAAAGCTTAAAATTTTAACATTTACTTTGGCTTTCTCCAGCAGTAAGTTTTTTTATACATACCTGTTTACCCATTTAAGATTTGTAAAAGCATTATTCAAACATGTGGAAAATATTACTTACAGCATTTACAAATACGATATATATATATTATACGATATAATAAATTATTGAGATGTTTAATATCTAAAAAGAAATATAATATTTTTATAGCTGTCATTTTTACGAATAGGTAAACCACCACCGGTAGGTAGGTATTGAGCGAGTTTGAACGAGTAATTATTAATAATAACCCAATGTCAACAGAGCACAATCACCTGCAGGGCCAATAGGAATGACCTGGTATAGACGGATTATGGCGGCTCATAATTTACTAATAAAATATCTTTATAATTTGAAGGTTATTTTAGGATAACACACATAGGTTTTGCAGCCAACATTCCAATACGAGATTTAACCCTTTATTATTGCCCCTTTATTGCCCTTTATTGTAATTTAAAAAATTGTAAAATATTGCTAGATATAATGTCTATACTAGTGAGTATCTCGTAGACGAGTCGGCAGGCTCTTCCAGAACATGTGAACTGTGTACTTAAAATGTATGAAATAAAGGTTGCGACATCGACATTGAATTTGAATTTGAAATAAAGGCCGTAGCAATCATTTTTTTAAAAAAAAATATATAGTTTCATCATTTTTTAAGTAGAATTTTATCAGTATTTTTATAAAATCATACAGGTCTTTCCAGCACAGTGAAAATGCTTTTTGAATTATGTAATCAATTGTACTGTTACAGGGTGTCGTTGTTAGTGCAAATAATATACATTTGAGTAAACTATTTATTAATAATAAATGTTTCAACAACACTCGTAATTCTTAGTTCATACTTATGTAGAAAGTATGTACAATCTTAAGTTAAATTAATTAAATATAAAATATCACGAACACCGTAGCGGTTGCAGGTGAATATCGGTGGACTGGCGAAGTGATTCTCTCTCTCTGGTGTGTCTGGTTTGCGTCCGTGTTTTTATAGGCCTGATATTTCATGTGTGTGCGTGAATTCTTACGTACAAGGCGATGATTTGAAACAAACACTCCTTTTAAGGTCTTACATTTGTTGGTATAATACTATACATAATTAATTCATGTATTGTGTACTAACTACCAAACCAGGAACAATATTCGACAAAGGGGCTGTATATGAATCAATTGATAAATATAAGTTATTAGTAATGCCTGGCAAATATCAAATATTGGTCTATTATTTTGATATAAAATTGGTAAATTCAATTAGTAGACTTTACAAATCCATTAAAGTATACTAACCTTGCTGGACCTCTCAAACCAATATTCGGCCTGGTAGATAAGATTGTACTGCTCAAAGGGATGATCGTGGCTAAAAAGTTGGAAATGCGGAGAATCTGGCAACCTCAGCCTTGGATGGTAAAAGACTAGGAGTGCACTTATGAGGCCAATGGATCCTGTCAATATAAATTTCATTAATAGTATTTGCAAAAACAGCAGACATGTGGACATTGCCTACCCTGTAAAATTCATTTGTAATGTATATAAAATAAATAATTTAAGTAGATACCCATAACTTGATAAACCAGTACAAAATATATTAAATTATTACATCGTGCACAAGCGATGGATTCTCTGCAAACATTGCGATGCGATTTGGTGCAAAAAAATGCGAAAAATGCGAAAAAATGTCTTCGTATTTTGTACTGTCTCAGATTAAAAATAATGTCAAGCGAACACTTAGATCTATGATAAATGTAGTTATATATGTGACCTCATTATAAACTGTGCTGTCCTCTTTAAAGTTTGGGCCTTTTTCATACATATGAAAGAGAAACATACAGTTTTACAGGAAACTTACGGCCATGACATGATAGACGAAAGAGACATTCACGGTCCGACCGAAATAGCTATGGAGAGTAAGAGCATGTATTTCGCTCTCTTTATTTTCGTTTCCTAATGAAAGAGACAACGCATTAATTTACGTTGTTGTTGTCTGCATCACTAGATGGTGGCCATTAAAGGTGGACTGTCCCGCATCTGCCTTCTACTAACTTTATTTAAGAATTGACTTGACTTAAGTCAATGTAAAATTATTTACTCAGCCTGTTGAAAATCTTCATTATGTTAAATATTGGTTTATTTTTACCCACAGAATTTCACAGAGCACTAAGAGGCTCCCACCACTTCCCAACCAAACGAAATTGCAAGACTAATGCAAACTAAATTCAATTTTATTGGCTTTTGAATATTTCAATATCCCTTAAAACAATTACAATTTGTCAAAAAAACTAAACAAAGATAAAAGTATAATGGAAAATTGAAACAAACTGTGCTCTGCAACAAAGAAAATGCACCCATTCTTCCTCAGTCACCCACTCTTACTAATTAGGAATCCAAATAATTTGTATGTATAAAATAATAATACAACAATAAAAATATTTAAGTCAATACCGAATATTTAAATATACCGATACTTCTATATTCTGGTGAATAATTTTCTGCATTAAGTTACTGCAAAGCTGAGAATATTGCTTTGTGTAGGTCTACAAGAGTACCAGTGAAAATCGAAGGGGACATATCCTCATGATGTAATCTAAAAATTAACATTAAGAGGACTCAACCCGGCCATTTCTACATACAAACTCTTAAGTGTTGTGACTCTCTTATTTGTAGATATGAAAGAAATAATATTGAATATCATTTTATCTCATAATTACCTAGGCTTAAAAAATTAAATTTTACTTTGTCTAAAACAAATACAAATACAAAAAGCCTATTGACTTAATACAATAATTGAGAAAATAAAACTACAGAAGCGTAGTTTATTTCATAAATTTAACAATTTTTTTTTAAATACATTGATTCTGTATTTCATGATTAACCGATAACGGCACAGATTGTTTCGGTTTTTACAAGCTGTTAAACAAGACAGAAAGATTTGAAACCACCAAAGAAGAACACTTTCGGGAAGAGACTCCTTAAAGTGGAATTGCCTTCTTGTAGCCTTCTCACTATAAACCTCCTGAGCTCGATTTATATGCGCAATCATTAGAACATTAAAAATCCCACCAACCGAATAACAGTATCCATAACTCTCGTAGTTTTATCACGGACACAACTATGAATCTTCCCAATGTGGACCATAATTCTGCAATAGCAGAATTCATAGGCTTCAGCTTCACTTGCCAACTATATTCCTGAAAATAATCAATGTAATTAATATACATATTATTTGAATGCAAAGACAAAGTTTGTACACCTCACACATTTTAGAATATAAAATATATACAATGATGTACAACCATCAAATATATAGGTTTATCAGCTTTACATATAAAAATAATAATGTAGGTGTCAAATCAAAGGCACACACACACTAATGCAAAATTGATATTATAATACACATTTGGATATTACATATAATTTCCGTGTATTTTAATAGTATTTGTAAAAGGAATTCCCTTCGTAATTATGTTGTTATTATGACATATAAAAAATATTATTGCAGGTTTATAAGTCTATATGTTTCTATAATAAATTCGGTAAATTTAAATGAAAAAAAAAGTAAGACATATTAAATAATAGCAATAAATGTTATTAATGTAATTGACGTGTTTGTTATTCAAAACCAATACGGGAGCTTTTTCTTCCCAACAAACTATCTTGCAGTTTGGCAACAACTAGTAATTAAAGTTATTGTATAATTTTGTTGAAATAAAATATTTAAAAAGTTTTTTTTGTATTGTAAATATTTTATTTAGGCGATATTTGTTAATTTTATTATTATCTAAGTAGTATAAAATAGAAATCTGTTTCAGAAATATGTAGTAACTACATTTTTTTCATAGCTTATAATTGTAAATTAGTACATGTGGATCTGTAGATTTCTTCAATATTAAAAAATAAAAATAAATATATTATTCAGTTTTTAGTTAATTTTCTTTATTTTTTGTAAAATATATATCAAAAAAATATATAGGAATGTCATTTATTATTAAATATTTCTTATATTACAGAAGGTAGTAAATAAATCATACCTTATATACATTGAAATATTTTTCAGATATAACAACGCATGTAGGCAGCCACGTTATTGCAAATATATAGTTGACCACAACTGCAGTTCCTGCAAATATGCTAAAATAAAAAAAATATTATTTATATATTATTACGCTTAATCTCTTCAGAGATCTGTCATCCAAAATAAGAAATACTTAATCTCTCATCTACTTTTCTAGAGAAAGGCAATTTTCCAATGGTTCTCTGCTCCTGATAGAATCAAGTATTAGGTGTAGAAAATGAGCAATTTTATAACATCATTATTCTTAAATATGATAAATTAATTTTTATTTGATTAACGGTCAATATACTTTATTAAATCCCATTTTTATCTTTCAAAATACAATCAGGTTACAATAGTTATACTGAATTCCAGTCTACCTTGTAACAGGCGGTAAGCCTAAATATATTAGACTACATTAAATATACTGAGAAATTACTACTACTTCTCTGTCTTCTAAATGACATCATGGTACACTTTATTTTTTCTGTTTTTTAGATAATTTTAATCCTTAGATTGCAAACATACTTAGATACTTGTCAGTTCTGTCATAAAGACAGTCTTACAGAATTATAATACGAGTTATTAAAAAAGCCTTCAATCATCAAACAATACAATACGATATTTTACCTGAAACAGTTCACCGCTGTAATGTAGCTGATACACGATGCAAAGAAAGCGACCGCAGTCGTCAGCGTAGTAATAAACATCTTAACCGACGCCTGTCTGATTGTTTCATCAACGACAGAGATAAGTAATAGGTCGCTGACTGGGTTAGAACCAGAGGCATCCGAAGATATTTCATTTTCTATGTGGTGTTTCTTACACGAATGCCAAATTTTCAAAAACACAAATGTATCATCAGCTCCTATTCCTGTTAAAAAATAAAGAATGGTGTATACGCAAGAGAAAAAAATATTAAATTTTTAATAAACCTTGCCGTGACATTTTATTTTGATATTTTCAATTAACTGAATGCATTTTATCCAAGTTAAAAAAAATACATGCATACAACTATTTTCAAATTAGACTGATTTTAAGGTTTCACATTTGCCATTCATTATAAATGTGATTTACAGATCATTGCATACAGTGTGTAAAAGAATTAATATGGATGATTTGGACATGGTCACAAATCCTATCTTTAAAGAAACAAACAAATCACGTTTTAAATCTAAGGTTGGCACGTAAAAAGAGATGTCGTGTTTCGTCATTTTTGAGTCGTAAATTGAAAGTTCTGACTGAAACATTTTTTTATTAATAGATGGTGAATTGAAACAAATTAATACTGATGAGAATTTATTCAACATTAGATTGCAGTGGAAATTATTTCCGAGAAGAGTACCTATTATAACAAGATATTAAAGAAATAAAAATAACTTAAGTAGCACTTCAAGAAATTAGCCTCTTTTACACGAAGGTGGCTTAACTAAATTAACAGATATTTTAAAAATAAATAAGTAATAGGAACATGAAACTTTGGATTAAACTAAATACTAAATGTTGATTTTCTGATAGTGAACCATTTTCATCTGACGAATTATCCTGAATTTTAAAAGGATATGCGAACATTCAGGATATTGTATAGGGGTACGGGAACAATTAGCTCATTTGACACTAATCAAAACAAAGTTCAAATCTGAAGAAAAATAAGCTATGTAACTTAGTTTATTTTATATGCCAGAATAACTCATTTAAGGCACTTAGATCATAAAACACATACAAATATATTTGTTAATAAAGGTAATTTGTCATAGTTTTTTTTTTACAAAACCTCAATTTACTAAATACTTAACTCAATTTACAATAAAACTTGACATATCCCCATTCACAAGTCAACCTAAGATATATTTAATTTGTTTTTATAGTAATTAAAAAATTTAAAAGCCAAGCAAATAAGTTTAGAGAACTTACCGATGATTATAACCAGGACCAATAAATTCATAAATGGGAAGAACTCCAGCTGAAACACCGTCACATAGAAAAAATATGCAGTGCCCAATGAAAACGCAATAGCGAAACATGATAATATCGTCAAAAACAGTGACTCGGTATAGACCCAAATGCAGACAAGTACAAAAATACCACCGAGACCAACTAGCCATGTATCCTGTATAAGCCAACTATCGAATAAAGCGTTCTTCACACCTGCAAAAAAAAAAAATCTTAAAAACCACAAAATAAAAGAATGAAAATAATGGAATGTTTGGCGCACAACATAATTAAGATGAACCTCCAAAAGGATTGAAATTGATATACAGCTGTTATAGAAAACCATTCCAAATTAACCAGTTTTAATAATATTAAACTTAGCTTTAAGCGATGTGCAAATTTGATGTATTTCGAAAAGAAAACAGGAAAGGAGGAATTTGTAAAACAAATAAGACAAAAAGCAAAGACTTGCGAAAACCCAAATTGGGAGAAGACCAGATTTACACATCAAAAAATAATAATAAGATTACCGACCGGCCAGCTGACCGGAACAAATTTAAACATTTTCCTTTATAATATATTGTAACTTGCTCTAGTACCATTATTCCACATCTGGATACGGAAAAAGGAAGATTTATCAGTAGAGTGAATGTTGTTACTATGACGAAGTCGTAAGTCCTACAGCTGTTCTTCAATCTACCTCCATGGCAGCTATGCTCCTACCACATACATTTTTAAATGTCAATATTTCTAATTTGTGAAGTGTAAATAAATTTGTGATGATTTATTAGAGACCACAAACATAAACAAAAATAAAAATTACTCTAATAGTCTTTATTTCTTTTCTTCTTTTTCGAATGGATTTTTCAATGCATTATTGGAATGAACGCATATTTAATTCAATTAATGTACCTTCTAGCGTATGAAATAATTTTTGGTATAATTCCCAGTGCATTTGTGTTTTAATCCGCATAATTTCTATACATGTAATTTTTAACTGACCAATTTTCAAAAAGTAAAAAATAAATGAGTATGTATGTGTGACGCGGTTATATACAACAATAATATAATTTGAGGTGTTCTTTATGTGGTAAGTTTTAACCAAAATTACTTATAATTAAATGGCTTAAAGATTTCATTTTTAATGAGTGCTATTGAATTTGAAATCAGTTTGTGAGAAACCTATAAAGGTAATTAAGAAAATGTGGGCCTTGCTGGTAATTAAGAAAAATAACTTCAAAAGTATTGCAATATTGCATACCCAGTTCCATTGCTACCACTTTTACATTTCGGTCCTGTAAATGTTCATTTTTTATTTGATTATAAAACGGAAGTGTAGTACTGCTGCACGCCAGTGGCAAAAAGATCATCGTGGATTTCAGAAAAGTCTTCGAGTGGTTCTGAAAATATTATTATACTAAATTTAATAAAAATAGTACTTCAAAGAGCAGTTACAAGGAAGAAGCTAATTTTCAAAGTAGTGGATATAGGGTGCTATGAACTTCTTTGCAGATTGGAAAGGACCTGTTGTACTTTATTATCCACTTTAAGTTGCCATCCAATCCTATACTGCTGATAACGTTTAGTATCTTTTTGGATGCGATGTCTTAAATCTCTTCAGGATTTTAAAGGTGATTGCCTAGAAGCTGGTATTTTTTACAATTAGAGGTTCATAATTACTGAGTAAGTATAATGGAGTTACTGGGATCAAGTGGTTGAATCTGACCTCTTCGTTTTCTGATATTTTTATCAAGCGTAGGTATTTGGTAAACAAGCAACATGCATGGTGTTTGGTAAGGTTCTGGTTACAATCCTTAATTGGTTTTGGTTTAGTTTTAGTAGCTCAGACTGTCTTTTTACGAGAATCATATTGAGTTCTTTGGCTTGCTTTTGTACTGGCAGTGGTTTAGACTTTGATCTTTTGCCAGGATTTTTAGCAGTCTGCTGGAGCTTTTAGTTATGCCACAGGTTCTGGATCAATCATAGACCTATTAGCACCTTTACTGGGCAGCTCGTCTGTTTTTTCGTTGCCTTGAGTGTCCTGGTACACACTTCTGTCTAGCAGTGTTATCGATTTTAGGTTTTCTTCTTTATATTAAGTTGTTTTATAATATTATATTATCATAATATTAAGTTGTTTGTACACTGTCGTGTATGAAAGTAAACGAAACAATAAGTTCCTGTTGTTTGAGGCGCAAACTATTCGCGTCCTCAGACCGTTTAATGTTTTAAGCGGATGCTGACAATATAATGTGATGAAATTATACAAAATGTAGCGGATGCCCGCTTTTGTGCTCATAGACAAGAGCATTTTTTGATTATTGTATCTATGGTCAAATATTAACTACTGTGTGTTAACTTGTTGTTTACAGATTTACACATTGAGGTCTGGCTATTGTACTTACAGATGGTGGAAGGAAATCAGCATCCAACAGAAAATAAAGGAGGTTGTACACCGCATTATGTTTGTAGCAATGTGAAGGAGTAGCACAGTACTCAGCTTCGCAGTCAGTTGCCAACTTCAGCGAATGGAAATAAGAGGCACAATCTATTAGGAGAATCATTACATTTTTCACATCTTCTTCCTAAAAATAAAATAATATGTTAGCTAACTTTAAATTATTTAAAACGTAAACCAATTATTACATAATATAAATTTTAAACCTTAATCTAATAGCAAAACGTAGATAGAAATAAAACATCCATGTTTTTTTTTAATTTAAGCCTAGGTATATTCGAAACCAAGCAGTTTAAAATAAAGTACGCAGAAAAAAATATGAAGTAATTTATATTTCAAATGGTCATTACTTTATCTTAATTTTAAACAAAATTAGAAAGAAAGCGAGAGTAGGTTAATTTTAACCTAACTCAAAACAAGTCATTATAGTAAATTTTTTGAAAAGGTTAGGATTAATTTACCCTGAGTAGTAAAATTAAAAACATTAAGAGAAAAAATAATTCTTTACGGCCTTATGCATAATCACGTTTGAACTCTGCTAAGTTTAAAGTAAACAGGACCCATAAAAAAAGGGCTGCCACTTTAACAGAGAACGAATGCGACTATGCATAAGGCCTTTGTTGGCTTACCATTCCTAAAATAAAACATGACCAGCTGTGATTTTCAAGCATGACATTTAGTTTTAAATAAAAAATAGTTTTATGTAATGTTTATTGTAAATCTATGTATTATTTAAAGGTGTTGAAAAAATATTTACTGTTATATCCAAACAAGAGGTCCGATTTGAGAGGACTGCAATATAGTTAGGTAGACTCCAAGGTCGACAGCACTGCGTCTCGTCCGGTAAACTTCTTTGACATTGCTTTCTATAGGCCCTTGATCCCATTTCAATTATGTAATGCTCTATGCGGCACAAACTCTGGATATTTGAGTAGAGCATCATGGAAGAACTATCTGTGGCGGACAGAACTATGTGCGCATAGTCTGAAACTGAATTAATGAAAACTATAAATTGCATTGAGTTTATCAACACAGTGAACAAACTGCAAACTTATTATTCGTAACTTTACTTGGTATTTTATGTGTACTAAGCACATATTAGAAGATTTTTCAATGGAATCAAATAACTTAACAAATTCAAAAGTAGTTAATAAATAAACAAAGTTTGGCTTGAAATCACATTCACCTATTCATTTGAACTTTAAATAATTACTCTCTGGGGGCGTTGAAGTGAATTTATTATAGAATAACTATCAAACTTTGAGTTAAATTTGACATTGGTCCTTATACACCTAAATACTTAAGCCCTTTACAAATCAGCATCATCTCAGCATTCAGCATCTGCTGAAATATTTGAGGCTGACCACAAAGCAAAAACAAATTTAATACAACATACATATTTTTTTATTTACTCAAAGTCTTACGGAATAAGTCAAAAGATTTTTAATTTGAAACTGTTCTTACAACCTGCTTTCACATCTGAATACTGGAAAAGTTGGCAATTATTCAACAGTGATTCAAACTACTGAATAAAATATATTAAATCTCACCCGGAACTCCACAGAAGAAACCGCTGACCTTCCTCAAGATTTCTATCGGTGGAGGTTCAAGATTTTTCAATGATATCCACTGTTGCCTCGTACGATTGCTTTTAATGGTGGTTGCGTCTTCGGGGAAGCTTGTGTTTCTCCCATAGCCCCAATGATCGTGGTAATCGAAAGTATCGTTGGAAACATTGAATATGTTAACTTTGACAGTGGTGGTGCCGATGGATTTGTTCTTCTTTCTGTTAAGTTTTTGCTTGCGTTTCTTTTTATATTTTTCTCTCAATGCTTTCATGGTTGTGTTGTATTTTAGGCTATGCCTCATCTGATCGATGATGTCCTGGGGATTCGAAGCGAGTGATCGCGACGGGCGAGTTTCCTCTAACAAATTCTCCCATGCAATGAATCGCTCAGCTAAGGTCGTACCGCGAGTTTCAAATCCCTGAAATGTTTACAATGAAGTAAGTCATTTCATTAACTGCAAAATCTGTTTCTAACTCCATTTCGAAAAGGCCAGATAAAAACGCCCATCATCTCCCTTAAATCCAGTCACAACCGGTTTAGCAAAGCGAATAAGCTAATAGTTAGCAAATGTGTAATACGTTGTCATTATTATAATGACCAAAATAATCACTGATATAGATCATATAAGACCAATCAAAGTGACTAATATTAAAATATCACATAGAAAATTTTAGAAATAGATGGACACACATTGATGACAGCATTCTACACAATCATGAAACTGCATAAAAAACTTTAAAGCCAGAGTAGTTTATAAAAAGAGTGTTCCTGCTGCTTAGCGATTCATCGGCTTGACAAAATGCATTTTCTACATTATACTATTTTCCAGATTATGAGGATTAAAACAAACCAGCATATTAAGTCTTGAGTCATCTAATCTGTGTTTATAAAGCGTAATATCTGCTTTTTAAATATTCAGAGGTGAAAATTTTGAGTATACAGTCATAGCCATTTTCCAATTACCTAAGTACTTTTTTTCTAGACACTTTAAGGGCCAATTTTAATAACAGAACAATGACGAGGCATCAGATATTTTCACTCTTTTCGCACAGCTAGTAAAACAAATATTTAAGCCATTTTACCAAATTTAATTATTACTTTCTTAATGTACCTATATCTGTGATGTCCTATATCGGTCTCTATCTTTTAAATAGTTTCAGATAAACAGATTTATTTTTCATACCTAACCCGAGTGGGCCCTTAGCTCCAAGTTCACAAGTAGTACGCCTAAAAAGTATTAAAGATATAAAACCAATTGCTGATAACTCAAATTCATTACGGAGAACCATTTAAACCACAACGATTTTATTGCCCACGATACTTGTTGAAAATCTATAACAAATAATAAAAAGGGTACTCACCGAAGTAGGGTTACTGAAATTCGGCAATGACTTCGTTAACAGAGGTACTAAAGTACAAACAATTGACACAACTGATATAATTGTTAGAACTATGAAGGGGTGATGGACCACGACTCTCCCGTAGAAACCCATTTTCCTGGCTCATTCGCTCCACCGCAGGCATAATCGATTGTAAAATCGACAAGGACCTTTACTGTTCCTCGCAAAAAAACATATTGAGAGTAATTATCCGGTAAATTCTAACACTCCATCTGGATCTATAAAACACCATCTGTTATCGCACGCTTTGCTTTATATAAAAATCCCAGTAACGAATTAAGTTAGTTGCTACGATAAAAGATCTCAAAACGATGTCTCGAATTTAATAAATAAAAATAAACTATCAAAAACAATTCATCTCGCATAACTCCGTAAAATAATCAATCGAAATCGAAAATTACTAATAGCTAAAATGTTGACAGTTGCTGTTGCTGTTGACTGTCAAACTGTCATTTTAGAGCCGACCAACGAAATAAAAAGACTTCATAGGCATTACCATACTGAAAAGAAATCGCCAAATATACGCAAAATTCTAAATATAGAGGGGAATTTAAAATGATTTCAAAAAAGTTGTATTGGAGCTGAATTCGATAAAATTTCGCAGTTGTTAAGTTCTTCTTTTTATTTTAATACAATTTGCGGTGACTTTTAAAGAATTAGTTATGAAAGAAAGTCTTGTTCTAGTATTTTTAAAAAATCTTTAACGTTTATTGATTGTTTATTTATTATTATTATAAACGTGTTTTCATAAACTTAAACCTGTTACACAACAAAAATATTGTTTATATCTCAAATAAAGTTAGGAATTTCTTTTATAAGAATTTTATAATATTCTATATCTTATTATATTAAACCTTTATGAAGACAAATTATAGTGACTTACACTACCTATATTGTTAATTTTTTCAATGTAAAACCTTTAAAATTCATAAAAAAATAAAACTAAAATAATGTGTGTGGGCAATTACATCATTTAATTTAACATAAACATTTATTATTAGATGTGAGTAGTTATATTCAGCTTTAAAAAAAATATAGAGCCTTATTATTAAATTTCCAAACAATTCCGCATTAAGGTGCTCTTAATTAATATAGTCTTCATGACGGTTAGTATTGCTCCCACACGAACTGCAGTCAGTGCTAACTCAGGTGAATGTAGTTTGTTGTGACTGTTTATATGGGGAGTGCGATAAAATAACAAATGCATTTGCGGAAATTTTCATATATAAAATATAAAATTACAAATGAATTAATCGTGCTTCGAAATAATAATCGTACTGATATACAGGCTGAACTTAGTCACGTTTCGTAAAAAAACCTTCGCTACTAAATAACTATTATATAAACTAATGCTGGATGTTGAGTCCTGTGCCTTCACAAGGACCTAATACTAGGTATGAGCTTATATAAGCGAGCTCTGCCGTTTTTCCGGAGTAGTCTTGGGAAAAAGAAAAGAAAACTACTTTGACCTGGAAACACTCATCGAACCGACCACAATCCATGCACCCGCCCGGGCCGGGCTGAGGGCAGGGAGGACGGTGGTTTGACGCGAATACTTAAAAAAAAAAAAACTAAAAAATAAAATAATATAAGCATAAATTATATGAAAGATTATTTTTGTTATGGAAATCGTTCCTATGATTTACAATTTAATATTAAAAATGAATAATAAAAGGGTGGCTAGTGAACATTTTGGCCCGAGATGTTGCCTTCATAGTTCATCTATTGCAATTTTTCAGTTACCTGAACGCACGGTGCCTGAAAGAGCGTTGTCGGTGCTGAACAACGATCTTTTAAAACTTAACAGCAACTGAGGGTGGAAAACACGCCACGCCAAGTACGCCACTTTGTGTCGAGTGCGACACGATTTGTATGACATGCTGTATTAAGTTTTATAAGATCGTTGATGCCGAATCAATAGATGGGTAGTTTGAAAACCTAAAAACTTTACGAGCGGTTTCTCTCCCTTGTTAAATTAGTGTAGACCCACACAATGTGCTCTACAATCTGCATCTTGATGGCCTTTACTACATGCCAGCAAGCGGCCTTATGCATAGTTGTGCCAGTACGCTGCTACTCTAAAAAAGACTCTGACCACACCACAGACCATTAAATATAACTATTTATATGGCTATAACCGTGCGAAAATTCATGGTATGTTAGACCGCAAGGGTTTTATATCTAGGTTTATATATGTTTAGGTTTTAATTTAAAATATAGTGGAAATTAGTTGTAACAACCGGTTATTATTATCATGGCAACGATCTTTTAAAACTTGATGTCCCGGCCTATTTCTATA
The DNA here is from genome assembly GCA_020383195.1 of Neomicropteryx cornuta. Taxonomy (NCBI): domain Eukaryota; kingdom Metazoa; phylum Arthropoda; class Insecta; order Lepidoptera; family Micropterigidae; genus Neomicropteryx; species Neomicropteryx cornuta. Next base: position 3,263,709 of record JAHKQU010000028.1, read on the forward strand.
TAAACGCTATCAACTGTTTTACCCAACGATCATTTGTTTTAGCGACATCTTTTAGTGATTTTTGTAAATTTAACCGAATATAACAACTAACGCTGAGTCGCCATGGACAAACGCTATATAAACAGGTTATTATGTTTCATAGCATTCTATAGCCCTTGCATTCTGTTATTTTGGCAGCAATAACAGGTTCACTCCTTTCGGTTTTGTGGCGGACCATTTATGGTACCAAAAAGATACAAAAAAGAAAAACCTAGACCCCCTATCACAATATAAAATGATTTCTTCAGTCCGTGATAGAACACACTTCGTTCATACTATTTGTAAATATTTTGGTCACTTTTACAATGTCACAAACGAGGAAAATTTTTAACGTAGACAAACAACTCACAAACTTAGTTCCTTTATCATTCGATTATATTTATATTTAAAACATATTCATAGCTAAATTCATTTCTTGTTAAAATATAGGATTTTGCAAAATAATATTTTGATACCTACCTACCAATTTTCGGTAATAATAACTGCATTTGCACCGTTCTTTGAAGGTAGTTATAATCGATTTTTACTGTAATAAAAATCTGCTGTCTTCTTTATTATTGCTTTATATGGAGTACCTTTTACGTATTACTAGATAGCCGCAGTCACAAAGGTGAAACCTATGTTAGCAGCATATTGGATCGGGAAATGCAATGCATTCTTCTTATAAAATTTAAGCAAAAAGCATCCGAAGAAAAAATTTTACATGGGATTTCCTGTACAGAAAATGATGAGATATTTAACCTAAGTCAGAATAATCTTCGCAATCTATAATATTCAATGGTTGAAACAATTAGCTTTACTTTTTGAGGTTATATATATATTTAGCCTGGATCCTCTCTGCAACCTCGAGAGACATTTCTTATATATTATCATATAGCTTCCTCCATCCAGGCTTCTATAATATTTTCATGAAAATTAATACTTATTTCAATTTATTTTTTGGAGGATTAACCACAATTTATGGATTAATTTAAAAATGAAAAATCTTTTTATTATGAATACATATAATTATGTAAATGGTTAATTTATTATTAAACAAATGTTTTTATAGAAACAGTTATTTATATTGTACAGTGATATTTAAATACATTACAAAAGTAATCATAATATTATACACATTTAATTTAATAAATCTATAAATAAACTCTCATTATTGCTTTACACTATGGGGTTAGAAATTCTTCTCATGATTAGCTTTGAACTTCAAAGGATTAGAGACACGGAATATACTCGGTAACATTGCAGCTAATGCTGAGAAAACTTCCTCGGATATTCCTTCTGGCACCAAAAATTGTATATTCTTCAGTTCGGAGCCACCCCAAGAAGCCATCTCAATCATGAAACCTTTGACACACTTTAGAACAAGCTCTGCTCTCTTTACACACCATGCTACAGTCATTTCCTGCGAAATACAAGTGGTATAATTTATTGTAAAATTTTGCTTTACTTTTTGCGAATGGAAGAAAATATGAACAATATTGGATGTACAGATGATACGAGAGCTGTCACTGAACAGCGATAGAAAATGCCTCTAAACATTGTCAATATTGCTTGTAGAGTAGTGAAACAATATAATAAATATTACATACTCATAGAGCTTGGAACGATAGGAGAGTTGACATCTTATTTTTCATAATCCCTATGAACTTGTAGTTCATATGCGTAAATGTAGGTTTTTCTATCTATTTATATATAATTTTTTAAAGTTGTTGAACTAAGCTAAAACTCATCCTGATCTGACCATGAGAGAAATGTTCAGTTTTTTTTACATCAGTCTATAATAGCCCCAAATGTGTTCTCAAATGTAAACATTTGTAATGTAATGACTCAGCTCAAATTGTACTTGTTTTAAAATTTTTAGTTTACCTCTGACATATCATGCCTCAATAATACTGGTAAAGTGAGAGTCGTGACATCATTAGAACAGGCGGTTTTTAAAATATTCCTTAGTCCTAATATTGATGGATGCCGTGAATTAATATCACCTGAAACAAAAAAAAATAAAAACTTAAATTGTAGCTGGACAACATAAACTATATTCGCATTGCACAGGAGCCATTGAACATTGCACCTGCTAATTTTAACCTTATAACTTACAAAGACTGGCTGATAACCTTGTAAAAAATAAACCTTTGCCATGCAAAAATATTCATTATGATTACTAAAATATTTTAAGTATTTATATACCGGATCTTAAGGCACTTTCGTCAACCACTAGATGATATATCACATGAATTTCTACTAGATTGGAATGTTTAGTAATGTAGATGTCACCAGTTTGTAAATGCTTTGAATCTTTGACCTTCTTCAGCACACTATCCGAGTGATTTCCATCAGAAAATTCTCTTTGCCTCACAGTGTTGCGTGTTATTACCTAAAACAAAATACACAAAAATAATGCTAATTAAACATGTGGAAATTTATTCTTGAGAAGTATTATTTCTTATTACTGTTTTCATTATAATAGTATTGTGCATATGATACACGAATAGTGAAGCATTTAATCTCATACATTCCAATTCATTACTGGGAAATAATAAAATGTCATGCTCATTAAGTATCTTAGTATCACAATCTTGTGTATATATCAATTTAACTAAAAACTGTCAATGCCTGGCAAGCAGATACCAGCGTATTGGTAGTCCAAGCCAAATTATTCAAATACCTACTTAAATATGACCCACCTCTTGGTAAGGTATAGATAGCCAACTAGTTAAACACCACCAGCTAAATCTCCCCTACCACCACCACTTGCCTGAACTTCTGTAGCTGGCCAGAAGTCACTCCTATCTAGGTCCCAAAGCAAACAATTTAATAAAAGACGAATGGTGATCGATTGTTAATAAAAAAGTATTAGGGAAATTGCTTAATGTTCGGTTTATAGAAAATGGTCGAAATTTTTTGCAAATAATATAAAAATTAGTATTATCTAACACATTACATCATTAGTATAAACTTAATCCTATATTTAATTTATATTTGTGTATAATAACTGTTTTTATATCAATATTGGTTTTATTTTTGTGTAATGAAAATATTAAAGGTATATGTAATTTTTGTTTATTGACATTTTATTTATATAGCTTTAAGATAATATATAATATAATATTTATTTTTATAGCATTAATCAGATGACGGAAGTGGCACATTAAGCAAACAAACCCAAACTGCTTCCCTTAGCACAGATTCCACTTGTTAGGGAGGCAAGAAACATTTGTACAATTTAACAGTCGCTTGTCGCTTTAATTAAGCTATTTAATAATATTCATATTATGTTATATGTAACATAATATGAATGAGTACTAATTAAGAGTTGTCATAGTATATTTTCAAGAATAAAATATGAAAACTTTTCCTTGAAATTATTTTGAAAACCTCCTCTTAATATATTTAGAAAGTTGTACATAAATCGTTCAACTGAACACGAATCCATTTTTCCCACCACCGATCGTATCCTGATGGGCCTTACACCTTAGTCAGTGATTTCTTAATTCTTCTGGTATGATAAATGCTCTAAAGCAAAGCATTTACCACAAACCAGTTGAACACCGTTGCATTTCATTCTCTCATAAACTCCACATAGTAATATCCGAAAATTTACATTAATTTTGATTTACCATTTTTTATTAATAAAATGCAATGACTATTTAAAAACTATGGTCATTCTGTTATCTAATAGCAAAAAAATATCATTTTGTCGCGATTGATGAACTTAATGCCATCTCATTTAAAAACGAAAGCTAAACATTCACAAAAATTTAAATATGATATTAAATTATTCCATGTGCTCGTAGTTTTATTTATTATAATATATATTGCTTTGTGTCATTTAAATTAAGTCGTTAAATTGTAAACAAAAATATTACTTGTATACAATATTTATAAAAATTGTATTGTGTGTTTTTATGATTAATTAAGATTATAATCCTGAGTTTCCAAAACTCAGCAACCAAAACTCTGTTTTTGCCAGGAAAATATAATTTTATTGTATTAATAAATTAATGAAATGAAATAAAAAAAAATCTGCCATTACATTTATTTTTTTTATTCGCCATCTAAAAGTAATGTCATAATAATTTAATCAGTGTACCACTGTTTACGAATGGTTTACGACTACTACCGCGTGCTGAAAGCAAAGCTGGCGAGAGCAGTACCTTTGCCTACTAACCCCTTTTCCCAGAAACTGCGGCGGTTACACCCAAAAAAACTAGCTCTTAAAGCTTTAAAACTTCCTACTACATTGAAAATTGAAAAACACTTACGGGGACTTTTGTATCCTCTGCAATTTTTTGAAGTTGATCGTCAATCGAAAAAAAGTGGCATTCCGTTGACTGCTTGCAAACTTTTGCCAACTGTGCCGCAAGGCCGGTGAGTCGTGATGGAGTATTTTCAGCTAATAATACAAGACCACAAAGGTCATTCGAGTAAAGGCCTAGGGCTGCCTGCAAACGACGGGATGAATCTGAAACACTGTTAAGTTAACATTATGTTTAAAAAGTAACACAAAAATTACAAATTAATAAAGAACAGGAAAATCTCTTATTATGTCCTCCAGTAGACAAGTTTAATCACCTAATTCAGACACAGATTGTTTACATTTAATGTTTTTATAATAAATAAAAATCTACGATCAATAATATAAACAATAATAAAAAGTGACGACTGTCTAAGCTCATGACAGAAGACACACTAGAAGAAGAATCCAATTTTCTATGGAACTAAAAATATATGTACGTGAAATAAAAATCAAGGATTGAAGAAATATCTTAAATATCTTAGGTTAGGTAAAGATAAGTAAACATTACCTGCAAGGTTGTGTGAAAGTGCAAAATCTCAAAATGCTTGCTGACATTATTCGAACGTTGTGCATTTGCTTGAGTTGCGATCCCAAATGAATAGTGAAACTCTCCTCAAGTAATCGCTCTTGATTTGACGAATGATTAGAACCAGTACTTGTTTTTGTGTTGTCGATACCGGGAAAGAGACTTAAAGGTGAATTGCTGAAAAGTGATTAAATTCATATAGTAGAGAATTAAATTTCTTTTTAAACCGAAGTTTGCCGGAAACTGAGACTGTGAGGCGGAAATGAGGATGCCAAGAACTCTATAGCAAAATATATAATTATTATTGTTAAAGAAATAGTATAATGAATTGTTGGTTATATTAATGATTTAATATTTGTCAATAATATTGCATATTAATATTCTGATCTGTGCGATAAAATATTTAGATAATAGGCCTTGCGATTTTGAGTATTAACTGTAAAGATGATATATCAAAATTCATTAAGGTGTCCGAGAAAAAAATAATGTATACTTTAAGTGATAACGTTATACGGTTCTTGTAATACGAACAACAGCTAATCGAAGTGGGGCCAAGGTTACTTTGCCACTTATAAGAAAGGTTATTTATACCAGCTCTAAATTAAATAAAAATAAAATAAAAAATTTGGTGACAAATTATTTTCAAACCAATGTTGGGATTACAAATAGTCACCAGGACAGGCTCATAACAATCTACTCACAATGCAAATGTCCATTTTTCGGTCATGTTGCGCAAATAGATGTCAATAACTTCAACAGGCTTGTGTTTATGGGAAATGTAGATGTTAATTTTTCTAAAAACCTGTTTTAGACAGACAGTAACAATTCTACAAAAAGAAGACCAGGATAATAATAATAGTAACAAAGAGTCTTATAACTAAGTGCGTTCACCAACTAATTTAAACATTATTAGTAGAGTTTTTTAGATTTTTTTTATTTTTCATTATTTTAGAAAGAATTCACTCTAAGAGTTGGCTTTGATAATACACTAAATATTCAAATAAAACGCCAAACAAAATATGTTACAATGTCTGATTTTTTTAGTTTATGAAATGTTTATGTATGAAAAATGACAAAGATATAGCAGGTAGCGATGAAACTTTATAAATTGCATTATTTTTTTCGAATGCAAACCCAAAATTTTTAGGTTACAAACTGAATACCTTGACAACCAGACCACCAAAATTTAGTGAAATGTATGCGACCTTTGTATACACAACCCTCTGAAGATATCTGTTCGTAATTACCTCGGAGTATTTAATGTAGAACTGGTTTGCTGCTCCTCTAGGGTTTTCATGAGCCATGCGCGGTATTCGACCTTCTGCGTTTGCCACAAGGCATCTAATTGAGAACCCCATTTTCCAGCGATCATACTTTGCTCTTCGAAATGTTTACTGGCAAGGTCATTAATATCATTTTCTGTAGTAAAAGTGTGTAAGGACCGCACTTTATCTTCCATTTCATCTGTTTGGCTAAAAAATTAAAAACAAACAATTTAAAAATAAAGCAACAATTATGGTTTAACATTAACTATCACTGAATATTATATGTGCTACAGGGTGTCATAGTCATTCTTGATTATTCTTGCAAACATTTACTAATAAATTAATATTTGCAGAATTAAAATTAAGTAAACCTACACCGCCCTAATAAATATTTATCTAAGTTTTTTTGTCATATTCCGGCGGGGTCATTTCTAAATGGGTTAAAGTGTTAACAACAAATTCATTATTAAACAAAATAAACTTGTAACCTTACTCATTTATAATTTTAAACATCTATAATTTGGCTCGTAATATTTAATTTTGATGTTCTTAAAATGTATTCATTTATAGAATAAATTTTAATTTTACATGGGGTTAATATTTTTGAAAATGTTATATTTGAGTAGTATAGGTAGATGCAAAAGCAGCTCTCTAAAAAAAACTAAATTGAGATTTTACAGGAAATGTGGTCTTACATAAAAAAGACACAAATTAAATTACCTTTTTTTTTTTTTTATTAGAGTAATGCACCATATACAACCCCACGAAGGCTGGTGCCTTTTCCGTGGGTATCTTAGCTTACAAATTCAACATCACTTTTCGCGACACATTAATTAAATTAAAATTAAAACACTGCGCGCTGACAGCAATCCCAAGTAATCCTTCCTTTATACAATATAATGCGTATACAAATGTTTTTGTATACTAAAGTTGTTGGGTAATCACTCAACAAAATAAACATATATAATAGACAAACAGCATAAACAAGAACGTAACAGCAAACGTAATAATTTATAAATTATAATTTTGACATAAGTGTAATTTTTATGTCTTTTTTTAAAGTTTTCTCATTTTTAAAAGTTTTAATGTCATTTTCTAGCTCATTGAATAGTTTAGGGATTAAATATCGTAAAGTACATGATCCATAGTAATTGTTAATACGAGGAACATTCAATGTGTGTTTTTGTGCATGCCTTGTGGTGTAACATGAACTACGGGATCCTTATATGAGGCATCTGAATAGTGATCAATCAGGATTCTGTGTGTATTCATTTGCTTCGCTGGCAAGACATTAACAAATCTAAATAATTGAGGCTCGTTTTCTCTATATTCAGCTCTAATATACGTTGGTACAATTTGTTTTAGTAGCCTCTTTTGTAAGTGCTTAAAATTTTTGCTAAAGATATGATGGTGTTGTTTTTGTAAAAATTGAAAGAAAACGCTCTGTAAACATTACAAAGCATGGAAATTAGAAAATATTTTCCAATTTCAGTGACCTGAGGACCCACCCCATGGCAGATTTTTGTCGAAAATGAGTTTTAGATTTTCAACTTTTGTAGAAAGTGGAATTGGAAATCCGTTAAGAGAATACTTGGGAGAGATGCTTTCATTATAATAATAATATTAGGCTTAATAATAAAATGCATACTTATTTGTTAAGTTGGAAATATCATCGTCCCGTTGTTTCGTGATTGCTTGGACTGCAGCAGCGTAAGAATTTTCAACTTGAAGCATCATCTCAAGAGCAGGAGAATGCACGAGCCGGTGATAAGCCGCCGCGAACACTTCCTCATCCGTAGCACCCTTGTGGTCTGCATATTCAAGTGTTTGTTCTTTGTAGGATTTCTCTAACCGTTTAACAAGTTCATCAACATCGAAATCGCCCCTTCTGGCTTTATTTATCAACTCTTCATCGCGATCGTTGTAAAACCTCCGAGTCTCTTCAGACACAAATTTCTCTAATGCCGTATCCAAATCTAAAAGACATAATAACTGAAATATTAAACTATAAATAGGGGAGTGGTGGAAATATGAAAAATAAACAAACCTTTCTCCACAAACACAGGTATTTGAAGTTTGGATATTACTCTTTGTGTGAGTTCCTTCGTTGAACCATCATAAGGTATATTTACGGGCACTTCAAGCTTGAATTCTAATTCTTTAGAACTACATGATGGAAATGTGAATACGAAATCCTTAATTATACCGTCCTGACCACTTGTCATGTTTTGTTGCAAAAATCAGCATTCATGACATTTTGTGTTGCGTGACAGATGACAGCTGACATTCATCACAGTTGAAGAGCGAGAGAACGGGTGGCGCACCGGGCGACAGTCGGCAGTAGTAGACACTTGAGGCATTACGTTTTATTACTTACTACCTGATCTTTTCTATAACAGATGGCAAAAATAATACTGTAATATAGGTTTTAATGCGTTTACTTAAATATATTCGCACTCAAAAATTGTCTGTCATATGTAAATTATCGTTTTGTAAACTAAAAATAACATAATATTATCTAATATGTAATTAATTTCACTGAATTTCAGTCTAAACACGGTTGAAAACTAAAATAAAAAGATTTAAAAAAAACAAAAATATTCTAAATTTTTGTTGATTAAAGATACCCATCGAACAATGTTTCATAAATAATGAAAACTTTTTATTTCATACTATCACAACCGTTAACGATTATTCTTAGTGAGCTCATTCACGCAGTCGGTATAACAGGGACCATCTCCAAATTTATTTATATTTTTACCGTCGCAGTCAGTGTCGAACCGTGGTGGCTAGTTTTTACATTGTATGAATGTGTGTGCAAGATGGCTGACTACGTCGGTGAAAATATGAGTTCTGCGGATAATTCCGGTGAGTTATCTCAGTTTGATTGCACATTTCTCACTCTTGACAAACCTATTTATCTGTCTGCATTTTATTTTTAATGACTCGCGATACTTTGACGACAATATCGACGAAATTGGAGCGTCATATTGCTCCTGCATCACAATACTTATTTGCAAGTCAGCGCAGAATAACTTACTGGTATAAATACGAAATGTACCAAGAAACAAATAGAAATACCATCAAGCTTATATGCGATAGGTTGTGTGGTATTATTTGAAGTTTGTTTTTGACCAGAGTTTAATTTTTGGGCGTGTATATTGAATTTTATTTTTGACAGCTAGATATTGACGTGATCTCTTCGTATGTACACGCGTATTTTTACGTATTACACATTTAATTTTGCGCCTTTCCCCGGCTGTCTATAGTTATAAACTTGAGAGACAATCCTATATTATCTATACGACTTGACCAAGGTGGTACAGTATTTATTTAATCTACAATAATTTCGTATATTCTCTGATCTGTCAATATTTAGGTTATGTATCACTATGCCACTACACCTTCACTTAGTTTGCTATAAATGTAAATGAGGCTCAACTAGTACTTATTTAGTGTAAATATATTATATTAGGCAAGATTTTTTCATTGGGTATACTACCGCGTACCATAAAATTAATTTTTTCGCTTTATTCAAACTTAGTAAACAAATCTTTACTATGGTCGTAGTTGAGATGGGGATATTTTTGTGTTGTGATTCGTAACTATATCAGCTGTTTAGTGGTTTGCCGTACTGCTTTTTAGCCGGATTATTTCAAATTAGGGTCACAGTGAATGCGCGTGACAAATATTATTTATTGTACTCAAACAAGTGCGCGTAATACGTGCGTAGGTACCAGCTTGTATTATTACAATTATTTTTGCAAATAAATAATCTCTTTGAAATCCCTTGTGAAAGTTTCTTTTTTAGAACCTTTAAATCTATCGTTTGCGACTCCCTAGACCCTAACCAGACCACTGTAACTTGTAAATAATTTACATATGTTTTTAAGTTTGCCTAGGTAACTAGTGGAGTTTTCACTCAATATCATAAAAAATGAGCTCAAAATATCCACGAGTTTTATAGGATAGATTTACTATACGTATCGTGTACATTCATACACAAAACTAGCAGCCAGTGTTGGTGTGTAGTATGGCACTGCGGTACACCACGGTGCTGTAAGTTATACATACACCACTGAATAACCCCTTCTGGTTTTTTATTTTATATTTTTACGTCAAACCTAAAAAGTTTGCATTTTATTTCGTCGGGAAATTGCATTATTTTGTCAATTGCTGAACTTTTCCTATTTAGATTATCAGGGCATTCATTTTTTTAAAAGTAATTTCACAAAAAAATCTTAACACTAAATTGCATAAGATCACCTTAATATCAAACCTACTTTGTGTAGGGATGGGATTTTGAAGTAAAAGTAAATATTTTTTAGAAAAATTATGTTTTGATACTTAACCCTCGGAATGTAAAACTCAATTCACGCTTCACCTGAATTTTTGTCTCATAAATTCTGACAGTATTAACTTTATGACCACTTCCTCCATTACACGTGTAGTACACTATTTCGGTTTCCCGCTCAATTAAATCGGTTGAACGCTATCGATCACATCTACTAGGATTATTGGTGTTATGCCAAGGAAGACCCCGAGTTTATTGACCTCAGTGTTTGGGCAATAAACTAATCCATATCTACCGTTCTATTCAGACCATAGACCCTTCCCACCGACGACCCTGTCTTTAATAAAAAATGATAACTACCCACAAGATTTTCCGAACTTCGTTCTTTTCAAGGTTTATCTTATATCCTAATCTAGTAGGCATAATGTGTTATATTTATTCATTAATTATTTTTTCCAATGATATTTATTACTACCGACTTCATGCGTGTTTGATTATCTCTTCTCTTCAGTAACAAGTTTCACCATTATTTATTGTTATGTTTTGATGATAGGCTCTGAAATTTAAGTTCCGAAACTCAGATACGATTTTTTAAAATTACGTATTATTGGGTACTTATTTTTTGTACACCTAACTAAAATCTTATTTTCTTTCGCACAAAGTTTTGATATATGTCTAAAAGATAAAGCAAGCTTAGGTTACTTTATTGGTATTTTTCGTTTTCGAAATTAATAAAGTTATTATTATCATTAATTCAAGGTGGCGTTTTTCCATCCTTCTTATTCCCAAGGTTCAACAATTCCAACGCTCGACCGGTGTTTTTTACTTTCCGAATCACGTAGGAAAAGTATTGTTTCAGGCAAAAGTTGCCTCTCCATTTTTTTGACAGAAGTTTTTGAGGTTTTAAGGTCAAAGGGTGAGGGTTTAAGGGTGAGGTTTAAGGTTGGTCTTGTTCCCAAGGTCCCTAAGCCTTATAGTGAATTTATTTTCATGTAGCTTCTTGCGAAGGCATACGTTATACATGCCTAAATCCAAAAACGCTCAAAATAGATTCAGGTGACCTTAAAACCTCAAAAACTTCTGTCAAAAAAATGGAGAGGCAACTTTTGCCTGAAACAATACTTTTCCTACGTGATTCGGAAAGTAAAAAACACCGGTTGAGCGTTGAAATTGTTCACAAACAGAGGGTTCCGTATATATCTCACGAATCTGCGAATTATTTCTAGTTAGTATTGAAAAATCACGAAGGTTGGATACACCTGATATTTTACTGTGTATTTCGTTCAGCAGCTGATTGCAGTGGTGCAATTGCTTAGAATTGACGATGCAGCGTAGGTTTGCTTGTCCTACGACCACGGATATCGTTTTGAAACCACGCATGATATAGGCAATAGTATGCCGATAGGATTATTAGAGGACGGTGCATGAAATATAGAAGGTTATCTTCAAACATTCCAAGAGAATGTATTAAATTATGCGGGTACAAGACTGCTAAAACTAATCATAAAGGATTTCGTATATATTTCTTATGTGGTTCATCTTAACCTATATTAATGAACCTTCTATCCGTGAACGCAATATCTCCGGATATCTCCTTGCCTTAAGTCCAATTTCCAAGAGAGTCCGGCGTAATGTGGAGTATCCATTTGTACATCGACCACTAATAGGTTTTTCTGAAGACTTCATCTCATGCCGTCGTCTTCATTTTCGCTCATAGTATGGCCTCTGCGCCTTAAGGAAATTATTCTTGAAACACTAGATTTTCTAATGCTGAGTGCATTAGTTGCCTGCCTGACAGTCATCGTATTTTCAGGCAAGGCAACAAACAACCTGTTATCATAAAAAAAATGCTAGTTATATCACAACACTTCTTTGCCTAGTTACTTAACACATTAGGTTTAACTCATCCCTAATATGTTCATAAGTAATATTATCGCCTACTTTACCCAGGCAAAAAAGTGCAAATTGATTAGCTTTAAATACCCTGATCTACAGCGAAATCTGAAAAATAATACTTATCCTAAATAATTCTCATATACGAGTATTTATTGCGCCTATATTATTTCTTATTACTTTCGGGAGTAGACGACATGGAGAGTAGCATATATTTTTGGTACAGATATTATTTAGTAACATAACTTTCCGCCAAAATTACATTTTCAGTACCTATTCAAATACAGCCCTTTTCAATGATATTTTAATATTTATTACTCTTGGCTTTAATTACTTAAATATCTTCGGTACTCATTATTTCTGAGTCATGGCGTCATATCAGTTTAACGTTTCATTACCTACGCGGTCTAGCTTAGTTGAGTATAGGGCCTAAGATAATTATGCCAAATGATTGTCAGACAAACGGACGTATGGACACAGGGACGAAAACGGAGTCTTTTCATAGATTTTCCGTTTTAGGAAGCAGTGAATTTTTTTTCTCTGCAGTTGATGCCACGGTTCTGATCATAAAAAGATGTGCCATGTCGCCTAAATCTGCGAAAACTGCGCAAGATTTCTGTCACTTACTACAAAACGGCCATAGTTCCGATTGGACGTTATTACATTAGTAGAGGTGCGTAAAAAAATAAATGGCGATATCATGTTCCGTATTAGAATCTATGTTTTTTTTTTAGGATTGGCGGTATTTTAATTCACATTTACCACAGATGGGAATGCGGTGCGAACTTTGTATGCTCGAACCAAGCCAGCAGATTTTAGATTGGTCGAGAAGCGTTCCTTTGAAATCACCTCTCGTTTTAGCGGCTATAGTAGGGTGGTTTTGATACTAACGTTGCATAGTAGCTTATCCGAGTGTTCCGAGCGAAGCGCCATCGCAAAATGAGAATCGTCAACGCGTTTCGCTAAATATACATTCCACCAAACGATTGCGCAAAGTTAAACCTTCAACTACAGTCAAATCTTCGCAATAGCGATGCAGAAGTGAGCATACGTCCAAGGTTTTCTTGTCTCTTTAGGGTCTGTTGTCGCTTCTCTGATCGGCATGCGTTTTTTGGACAATGTACCTTTGACATGTTTTCGCTTACTTAAAATTTAGGCATATTTTCACAGGAAGAAAGTATTTTGTTTTGACATTAACGATATAGCAAAGACAGTCAAAAGTAATGTGTAGTTATTAGCATTCGACAAAACTTTTACTAATTAAATCAGTGGTCTAGACCACCGAAAATGGATTTGCCAATGTCTAATACGTTTTTCTTTAAATATTTGTTTTCATACAAATTAAAACCTTCTCTTCCGCCGACCGGCATTCAGTCGTCAACGAATCATTTGCTCCATCGAAGGACTCTCCAGTCCTGGTTTAATTTTAGCGCCGAGCACCAACGCGCTGGTTTCCTGAATGGATTCGACGCGAAGCGCTTGCAAGGAACTCAATTATATTACCGTCGATTTTTTCAATGTGTTTTTCAGGTTTCAGGTTCCATTTTATTCTTTAGGGTTCTTAGCCGAAATGCTAAATACTATAACCTTTATTATAAGCCACGACTTAAATTTAGATTGTCTCTGATAGAAATGTCTAGCATGGTTTGACACCCGTTACTGCATCAGTTTCAATTTATCGTTGCCAGAAACATCGTATTTGTAACATACCACTTCTATTATAAATACATACAAAGTAGATACGATTAGATCCGGCTAAGACTCTTCTTTGTTGTCCAAACAAATTCAATATCTACAGACTGTCCGCAGATCATTCCCGAAGACTCAAGGGAGGTTTAGGTAACCTATTATGAGTAAGAAATCATATATAAAAATGCGAAAAAAAAAACACTCATATTTATTAAAATTTTAACAGATGGTGTAAGTTCGGCCAGAGCGCAAATTCTAACGCCGCGCCGATCGATAATGACCGTGACACTATTAAAGCGTACGGCGACAGTTTAGCGCCAACAACAAAAACATTACAGGATCCTTTTACTATTTTTCATGTAAAGCTTACATTTTTTTCTCGGTACCCATGATGCATTTTTATATAGTCTCTTAACAAATAGTACTAGAGATCGCAAAACCAATTACCGGATTTTCTTAATCCGGAACGGTCTTGGGGCCTTCTTTAATCGTAACGGTGGCCAGGCCATTATCGATCGATGCGGTATCGGAATATCGCGCTCTGATCGAATTTAAAGCATTTGTTAAAAAATATAAATTTGGAGATGATTTTTTTTCGCCTTTTTTTATATCATTTCCTACTCATAATAGGTTACACAACACCCCCCTTAAGTCCTCAGAAATGGTCTTGGAACACCTGTATATTGTGTCCTTCCATATTTCGCGAAAGAAAAAATTCAGAATTGCAGAGATGATTGCGTAAGTGTGCGGATTTATTATAGTTGAATAACACATATAGGTATATATTCGTATACATAATGACGTGACGTCAGTTCCGCAACTCATCAGCTGACCCGAGAGCCTCTTTAGATTGCGGACAAACGCCCGACTACTAATTACGGTGGCTTCATACCGAAAGAGGAAATTATCTGAGAATTTACTATTGCGAGAACTTCAAATTACTTGTGATATGACGATGAATTATTATATTTTATAATTTCTATTGAAAATGTCCGTTTTCCCGACTGTCTGCATAATTCAACTAAAGAAACTTCAATTACATACTTTAAATTTGTAGATAGGAACTGGTTCCTGAGGATAATACGGTATGTTTATTCGTAACCTAGCCAAAGAACGATTGTCAACAACAAAGTTTACAATTACGAATTTATTACGAACCAGATAAGGGATATTGTAATAATGGAAAATTGTAAAAAACCTAGGTCGCGATTTTTCTTTATAAATTTGGGCATTAAATATTTTTATATACATTTCTTCCACATAACAGGGAACATAAACGCCTTCTTAAGTCTTGGAGAATGGTCTTGGAAAATCCTGTATATAAAACACATCAGGTGCTGATATAAATCTGTCTGCACTTTGAACTCAAAAACTATAAACCCGATGTGCCGTATGAACGTAAAACAAAGACTGTTTATTATTTCGTTTTCTGCCATCTAATGCCAAGATATTTTCGCATAAAAAGCTCATGTCGTGTTTCTCACCCAGTGATCGAAATTACTCGTACATTTTGCAGAACTTGCGACGTACCAACCATGATTGATTCCGGCTGAGTCCAGTGTCAATTACGGCATATGATGTCACGTCGCCGGATGACCCTGTGCGCCATGCGAGTGGACCACTTAGAGATTGTGATCTTACTCGCTAATCCAATATTGTTCGTCTGTATCTAATATTTGATTCCATGGCTGAGAACCATTTTTTTTATATTGAATCCAAGGCAATTAATATAAAACATCACAATACAATTATTTTAATAAGTGACTACACAAAATTAAAATACTGATACAATATAAAACCTGCCTTTGGACAGAAAAGTTTTTACTTTGTCTGGTAAATTATTTAAGCAATTTTAAATTACTCCTTTCTTACGATACAAATGAAGAATGTAATTTGTGGCGGTGTTTGGATAAATATATGAGGATGACAGTGTGCAACAGAGTGTATGCAAGGCATGTACTAGATTAAAAATGATTTTTGTACAACCTTGTTATGAAAAAAAAAAAAAGTGAAGCGGATAGAAATAGAACTTGGTAACAAAAAGTTACAAATATAAAAAAATAATATATAAATTTAAAAAATTGTTAGTTCGGGCCTGGTATTATATAAAAAACAGAATAAAAGGATAATTGAAAATAAAAAATAAATGCTCAAATAAAATAACAGGGGTTTAATAAAATAACTCTTAGAAATAAAAAGATAGTTTTAACAGTTTTATAAAATTTGTTTCCTTTAATCTAAATCTTTTTTTAACAACAAAATATAAAAGAAAACAACTCCTTCAACCGTTCAACAAGTTATAGGCAATTGCCAATCAAAAAAAAAATAATAAAAAAACAAAGCAATTTAGAAAATAGAAGGGCAGTAAAAAAAGCCTACATTAAAAAAAATTTTGATTAACTTAAAAACCCTAAAATTTAATGAGAAAATACACTGGAGAATTGCATTTTCCTTTAAATATCGCCTCAACGGCGCCTCATGAATGCAATTGTTTACACGACATCTGCGAGTACCATCTTATTGTTTTTTTTTCGAATGATTAAGTTAGGCTATTAAAATAACTTAAAAATACCAATCTGATAAACACAATTTACATTCTCTACTCGCAAAAATATTCGAAATCAGGAAAAACTTCAACATAATCACAATACCTTAAAGAATAACAGGTTAATAATTTCCAGAACGTAGACAGAACGTAGAAGAAAGTAGAAATTGCATTCAATATTTATTTAAAAGATTAATTATTTATCAGATACGTTTATAAACCTTTAATTTATTTTACTAAATTAAATGTTTCTATTTAGGTACTATGTAATATAAAATACATGTTAAAATAGAATTATTTTTTATATTGATTTCAATCATTATTACCGCGTTTACTTTTAGACTCTGCTTCGTGCAATGCGTGCGGCCCTGATTTGTACAGAGAGAAACATAAGGAAGACATAATTTGTGTTACCATCCGTAGCAATTTAGTATCCAAAAACTTAATAGTAGTTTGTCAATAATCGACCGGGTGGACAAAAAAAAAAACTCGATCTGCCGACAGATAATTGCCGGTTCGGTTGAATCTCATAAGATTTAAGTAAGTAGATCGCAAAAATTACATTTAATTCGACGGTAATAACCGTTCGAATGTGGCCAATTGTAACAATCGCCTAACGTACCGTCCCAAGCGTGCTTGAACGGTCTAGCATTCTATGCCAGTTTTTTTTATTGCGTTTTAAGTAGAATTCTGCCGTGGGTCTAAATTCGGCTATCAAATCAAGTCCAATTGTTTCGAATTTAAAGACAACTTTCAGTGTATTTCCATTAAGGCGAAGCATATTTACAGTCGGCCTTTGAAATTCGCTGCTTTATTTTTATAGGGCGTCAGGTTTTACTCTTTGCGCGGTCAGTAAGCAATTGTTGGGTTTTATTTAATTATAGCTTTATAAAATAGAAGTTAAAAACACAAACTTTTCTATGTTTTAGACCGTTCATTTGCCTTTTAATTACTATTTTTCGTAAGGCTCTAATATTTTTTATACAGAGCAATGCAACTTAACAGTCTATCGTTTATTAATTTTCTCAGAAATAGAATTGAATTTTAAAATTCTGCTTTTACTATGTTGAGGTTATCTAAACATATTATTTTTTTATGGGTAAATTTCCAATGGTTACCAAATGCCAGCGATAGAAAAAATGGTCTAAATGAATCGAAATTAATATTTATTCTTTGGGCCTTAAGGGCCAGTGCGACCCTACGAGTAATTTTAACCTCATTTTTTCTTTATATGTAATTTATGTTTATATGAATGATTCCATAATGCAACAGAATACTTATATCACGGCTCTTTATATAATGACTCTTTGAATCATAACTAAGAAAACTCTCGATCAAGTCACCTTTCAAATACAAAAAAAAAATAAACGGGTCACCCGTTTGGGAGCTATGATGCCACAGACATACACACGCACACCAAACAGCTAATTCAGAAAATTGACCCAAAAACAACCATAACACTATTTTACTCTAAACCTGTAATTGTCCGGTTGTGTTCGCCACCTCCTCGGGTTTAAACGTAGTTTCTTAAGCGCTGTAGAGATTTCTGAATGCTTCCAGTGCAAAGATACATTCCACAAATGGGATTATTTTGTCCTATTTGTATTTGAAGAAAATACAACCGGCACATATGCTGGAAGTATTCGGGCGTGGAGCTGCCAGCTGCCTCGCGGTTTAATTTTGCGGCGTCGCCGGCGACGGCAAATAACTTGTTTTGCATAACGGTCCGTCGGCGCGTTCCATTGAATCGCCAGCCACCGCCCGGCGCTTCCCAAACGTTCCAACGATCGTTGGCACGCGGCGACGGCGACCTTTCAAGGCTGTCGTGTGGTGTTTCGAAAGAGCTGCAGCATCTCTTCGCGATACTGGACTTTCGCAGAGAAGATAAACGTTACAACTATTAGAACTAGCAGTGGGCGTTAACGCGATAATCATATAAGTTACGTTATACGCGATTCGACCCACCCGCCAGCCAAGCAGATGCTGAAAGATGGGGAAAATTGTTGTTAAAGTATCAACAAATACGTTCCCATAGTTTTCTACTAAAAGTAATTACATTTCTCACTTTACTGCACTTTTGATATGATGATCCGTTCTGATAAAACTTCGTAGGAAATATCCAATAGCGCCAATTTATTAATGTTTCCGACGCCGATAAGACCTTATCAAATCGAGCGGTATTCGCAATAAGTAAACTGTAGAGGTATGCGGGGGAGGAGTCGTGTACACTTTACTAGTAAGTAGTATTAAAAAAAAACTTTTATAAAGCAAAGCATATAAAATATTACAGTAATGCACATACGACTAAGTATGTGGTTGAACGTATTGTGCGTCGGACTTAAATTTCTTTGAATAAAATATTTTTTGTGCCGAAGATGCTTTACTTATGGGACGCCGTCATACTTAAAATAGATCTTTTACTGTATAGGTGTCCTAGAACGATTGAGCATTATTGAAAGTAGTGAAATGGCAGCCTAAAATTTGAAATTTGACTGCGTGGCTGAAGAGAAATTATTATTTTTTTATATCTTAACTAATCTTTAATGGTAAACGTTGTTCTGGGTCCAATATTTTCGTCCCTCTCACTCGCTTTCTTTAATTTAGTTTATTTTTTATTTATTTATCTAAAAAATCCTATACCATATAATAATTTTCTAGTGCTACATATGCATATAAATATGCACTATATATAAATATGATCGAAAACATTAAATTAATAAAACAATGTGTGATGCGTGTGTGGTGTGATGTGGTGCTTCTATATTTGTGGCATGAATTGTTGACGTGTGCGTGGATAGCGTATGTAGTGTTGAAATAAATATGAAATAATTTTATAATTAAAATGTATTTATTACTAATACTTAATATTTATATTTAATATAATATTTATACTTTTACATAAACTGTTATCCTTGTTTATTAAAATGTCATACAGAAATAATTTTTTCTTCTCTTGAAATATCGATTGCACTGAATTTTTCAATATATGTGCTGAGCACAATATATGTGATATGAAATAAAGTGTTTCTTCTGGTTTTCCTGTACGGACCCACCCGGTGGTTGACTGTCAGAGGGGTGTATATTCCTACAAGGATGTTTATATTTCTGTCGCTCACAATAGTAACACAGATAAGTAGACTATGCATATTCGAAGCCTTCATTTTTCCCCATTCAAGGTCTTTCGGTGCTCAAGGTCCCGGCCGTGTCCTTGACTGCGTACCAAGGTCGTTTGCCTGTACGCCTCGCTTTTGAGATTTGGCATAGTTACAGTTTATACGGAGAAGAAGTGCAGAAAGTTAAAATTATGAATAATATGTGTTATAAATACACTAAATTTAATAAATAAAATATTCATACAACTGATAGTTCATATACAAAAAATAAATGCAAATACAAACAACTGATAGTTCATATACAAAAAATAAATGCAAATACAAACCTTAAAGTTTTTTTTTCCAACCGTTACTAACATTATACTTAGTTACTAACTATAGAGGTAAAAGCTTCAGGCTTCTTTACATAAGAATGGTTAAAAAGCAAAAATGCTGTTATTTCTCTCCCATGGACCGTTTTGTCCTGACTCCGAGCGTTGATCCTATCACGCGTTTCGGCGCTCGCCTTGAGATCACTTTAGACGAGGGGCCATTCCAAGGTCACTTATCTCCGCACTCCCTTCGAATTCATCCTTTATTCAATCAATTAAATAATAAATTAATATTTTTAGGACATACTCTAGGAAATAATATTTTAAAACCGATTGACAAGATTCACGTATGTATTAATTGTATCAGCAGCGGCTTTAAAAAAAAAATACTGTTGCAAGAACCTGGCGCATCTGATGAGGTCACACCTTCGAATAAATATCTGGTGCGGCCTGCATTCCGTCGGCCGGTGACTTTTCCTACTTATTCGTCGAACGGCGACTGCATTAAGGCGCAGACCAGTATAGAACCCGGCTCTCCCGGGGGATGTCGGCCGCAGTATGCCGTCCGGCTATTCCGATATTGTCCCGTCGCGTTCATCTTACTTCGTGGGAGATTCGGCAAAAAAAATAACCATGCAAAAAAATATTTACTGCATTCTAGGCGGAAAGGATCGAAAACGATTCTGAATACAAGAAAGAATTAATATTAACATTCTGCGTTCTGTAAACATCCTCTTTATGGTGTCGCTATTCTCTGTCTTGCGCGTGCATGCAAATCGTTGTCTCATCTAACTCATAAACACTCCGTACCCTTGATGGTTAATTATGAAAAACAATTAATTTATGTCTAAAACTTGAATTTGCATCTTTATAAAGTAATCTATGTTTCTGTAGTTTTATTTTCTCGATTTTTGTATTCAGTCAATAGGATATTTACATCTAAACTTTGACCTATACTTTTTGACTTTTGATCTACAGAAAATTGCAGACTTTTTGAGGCTTTTCGAACGAAATAAAAATTAACCTTGGAAGTTATTAATAATTAATTAATAATAATTAATTCCATAGAAACCTAGATATTTAGGAGATAAAACGATACCTAGTATTATTTTTCTTCTACATCCGCAAATAAGAGTCATCCGGGTTGAGTACTCTTAAGTCGAAAAAACAAAATAATTTTACAATTCTGAATTAGAGTTTTAATTCGTCTTAAGTTTCTTTTTTAAATTTATTTTACACACAGTTTAATGAGGTTAGTTTTTCGGTACGATTTTTATCAAACAAAACTCATAAAAAAGATAACATTGTCCTATCATTGTTCATACTCGACAAGAGTTTGTTGATATTGATTTGTTTGTTTAACAATTAGTAGGTCAAAAATCCTTTTTAAATCAGGGTATAAATCTAAAAAAAATAATGGGATAATCCGTCTAAAACGGAGTAGATTTTGTATATTTCGTACGGCACGATCTGTAAAATTTTAATTTGACATTTTTAAACAATGACAATTTTAAATAACATGAGATTTCTTGCGACAAATAATGAGATCCGTGTTAATGTGTTTTTTTTACTTAAAAGTCAAATACGTTGTCATCTGCATACAAAACATGAATATCATCTTTACTCCGCGTTAATTTTTTAACTCGGCTGTTGCCCTATATTAATATGGTAGGTATGAATGAAAATATTCCCAAGTTATGTAAAAATGACTATAGTTCACACAGATTTCGATGAGCTCACGCAATGAAAATTTTATACATCTTTGTATATAGCATAGTTCTCTGTCGTTTTGAAATTCATCTCAGTGGCGGATAATATAACTTTATTCCTCGATAGAGACTTAAAAAGAGAGCTTTTCTCTATCTTACCCGTAGACTTACGATATTATACAAAAAAGGAAGTCACAACACTACACTTTTTGTATGGACAAATGACCGGATGGCGTCCAGTTAACCTAAAATAGGTACCGCCGTCTAGACAGACAGTTTCTCCTCTACATTACTAATTTCTTAGCAACATAGAACATAGGAGATTCACCCTAATCTCCTTATCGCCCTACTCGACATTCCATCGTGCCCCTTGCAACGCGCTACCCGCTATAAAATTAATTAACTCCTGAGCCACAGTCGGATATATTAATATCCGGAAAAGGGCGCCCACATCCAATCCGGGCCGATTTAGTAACGCGTCTGGTAGCGTGCTACCCTTCTCACGAGAGCCAAACGTCTGAGCGAGTAGGCACTAGAAAA
Source organism: Neomicropteryx cornuta (assembly GCA_020383195.1). Taxonomy (NCBI): domain Eukaryota; kingdom Metazoa; phylum Arthropoda; class Insecta; order Lepidoptera; family Micropterigidae; genus Neomicropteryx; species Neomicropteryx cornuta. The sequence continues at coordinate 3,285,930 of JAHKQU010000028.1, forward strand.
ACTAATGCGGTGTGCTCGAGAGACGACGTTATTATTAGCCGCACGCGTTATTTGGCGTTATCAAATTTGTCACGTGGCTCCTTTGATGCACGAGTCCGCCTTGTATTATTAGGCAGTGATTATCTTAGGTGGGACTTGATTGTACCTAATTACTAAGGGCGACAGTGAGAATGAATGACTCGTATTCGACTGCGCTGAACGAGTAGAATTCGTCTATTCTCACTGTTACTTTTATAATCTGATTTGTTATTTAATCTAGATTTTATTATGTTGACTTTCACAGATACAGAAGTTCGTAGATAAGCCTTTGTTCCCCGGAACCATATAAATAGTTAATGGCATAGAAGCGCTGTAAGCGAGCTACATCGGATATGACAAAATCATGACATCACCGTCAGTCAAAAACTAAGCTCCGCCGGTCGATTGCGACGGTGTTAGTTGTTTCGGTATATTATCACCAATACCGTTCCGATGTCTGAAACACTACGCAGTACGTAGATTTGGCTTACGCCGCGTCTACCTAATTCAATGGTCTGTGCTCGTACACTACAGTAGTAACGAAGCACCCGCGCTAGCTGAGATGGTGATACATACGTAAGAGAAGAGATGCAGTCGTTGCAAGAGCATACACGATGCCCCAGAACAAACTAATATTGCCGCTTCTGCGTATTTCATTCTGTTGTCATCTTCCGTGTACCAACCGTTTCAGCTATATTTCTTTCGAATTAAAGGAATTAGGGTGTAAAATAATAAAACGATAGGTAGAAGAGTGCTGCACCCTTAAAAGAGTTCCGTAATTTTACCTAAATAGGCCAACGGATTACATCTTCATACCGCATGAAAAATATATATTCAAATGACAATTAATATCGGTTGATATACCAACCTCACTCGATATTTTTGAAGCGTAGGAATTTTGTGTATCTAGTTTCCCATTTTCACTTCAATTATTTTAAAAGTAATTTTTAACGTAACCCTAAAATATATGTTTGCGTTTCTTATTTTTCTTTGTTCCTTGGCGAGCGGTTCCTGACCTAAATATTCCCGGCTGACCATCATTTTGAGTTTCAGGGCTGCCGCGATGATTAAACTCTAAGCGCCACACTCGAATTAAACAGTATCTATTGTATACACCGAAATAAACCTAATGAACCTTAAACTCCCTTGTCCTTGTGCTCTGCCTTTTTACTTCTAATAAAAGTCTTAAACGAAGGTGACCTTATAAAGGCACCTTTCGTTTTTGCATACGTCTACGGGCCATGTATGTGTGGTTCGCGCAATAAAATTGTCTATTTTTTGTACTCGTATTTGAAATCTCAACCGTTTGATGATGGATTCGCTTAAATATTGCATTACCTACCAAATTCAGCAGTATATCGCCCTGGATATCTCTTATGTATCCAATATCTAATCTAATCACAATCGTCGAAATTGAGCAGTAATTATCGACTCACAGTCATTAACAAAATATAAATTCCTTTATTAATTAATAATCCAGTATCACACAATCAGATACTATCATATGGTCCATCCTCCTTTGTGGCTGCGCAGAGTGGCCACTCGACAAGGAATTGATGATAAATTAACCAAACTATTTCCATAAACGCATTTTGATTCATTTATCTTGTTTGGGGTTTTAATATCATCTTTTTCTTATATTTTTTACTAAATATTTAACATTTTTCATACTAAACAAGAATGTTTATGACTATCATATAATATCAACTGCTTCTATACTTTGGTAGTAGTTAATTATTTACTCAGAATCTGACTTCTTACGGCTAGGCCTTACATATATGCTCCTGCGGTACCAACTTGTCATCTTCAGCATGGGGCACTTTTAGTTCATTTTTTGCAATTCATCATAAATTATAACACCATTAGTTTTTTTTTTTGTAAATTTTCCCGCGCGACTAGTAATGAAACAACGCGGATATAAGACTTCAATTGCAGCACCACAGAAGATTCTTTTACATATTTCTTTTTGCGCATATTTGAATTTCAAAATATTCTAAATTCGAATATGTTATTTGTATTTTGATTCTATGGAGAAAATTAATAAAATTCAAAATAAAATAATCTACATCTTTTAATTTATATTTAAAAGCTAATACAATTTACCGATTGGTGTTCATAAAGGTACGATCGTAAAATAATCCTAATTTTAATGTTAAAAATATAAATGTTATTTTTACTGACATACATACTGTTTGGTTAATAAGTACTTCTTATGTAAATTACGAATAATCCAAGTTTGTTTTTAAAAAAATTAGTGTTACGTAGTGTGTCGTTTTCAAAAGTCGTTAAGGTCTGCGCGATTTAGCAATTAGCCGAGGTTGCGCGCCGGCCCGCCCAAATACGGAGGTCTCGTGAAAGCGCCTGACGCCCGCACTCCATTGTGACTGCAACCCACTTTGTGAGCAAACAACGCGAACCGTACAATATAGTATACTATATATTTCACATTTTGTGCGGTTGGCAATCATTGCGCGCATCTCATAAACTGTTCTGCACCTCTTATCACCTGGTTCTCTATAGACGTGTGCGTTATAAGGCCACACCGTTTAAATCACCCTATTATTCTAACGCAACGAATAACCGCGTTACTGAAGCTGACTTATAGCGGTGACGAAATCGCGATCATTGACAGCCATAGCTACAGAGTCGCGTTCACGAAGTTGCTTCGCTTGCCTATTATTGTCACAAGTTACATAGATGGACACCATATGGTGCACTCAGGTACATCGCCGGCCGTAACTATTTTGACAGTCGCCCTGACCGGCCAGACTCCAGCTTCAGTGACACGGAAATCTCGTTGCAAGTGACACCATGATAATGAAGCACGGTGACGAGTTAAGCTACAAATCACGTAGTTATTTTGTAACCGTTTAAGTATTAGGTAATTTTGAAATCGCGTATGACCTAACCTCAGTTATATGAGTATCGCGTTAACGCCCACTGCTAATTCTCTTCGCAAAAATAAATACAACAACGCAAACGTCAGCAACACACGCTATGAAAATGTTTGAATTGATAAAAACACTGTCCGGGTGTTGATCAAGGCGAATCTGGTATAGGTACGTCCTTTTTGAAACGCATGTCACCTCGAATTATCTCACGAAGCCCGATTTATTGTAGGGGTTTAGTTACTAGATACTATATATTTTTATTTATTTATGTTAATAAAGAAGAAAATATTAAATATTAAGGTAAAGTCATACCTAACCAGGCTGCGCCCGCGCTAAGATTAGACATGGCATTTGTGTGAACGTGCGTCGATGTGTGTAGTACGGTACGCCCTTTAGAAAATGCCATACTTGATTAGCATATTTTATTTAAATATTATAACAACCTCCATATGTAAGCTGAATAAATAATTAGTCAATAAAAATACTTCTATACAAAATAAATAATATATACTTTTTATTACAAATTACATATTTTCATATGATTACAGTGCCTCTGATATAAATAAACAAAAGGCGCACCCGCTAAGTTCACTTTTACGTTATTATTTTTATAATTGACAGAAAAAAATATACAAAAAATTAAAATTACCCACAATTAAAAGGCTAATTGCTATAATAGACGAAGAATAATGTTAATAATGCTTACATGTTAATAATAAATAATAAATAAATAATTTATAACAGAAAGCGGAAATGAAGATGAAGTTGAAGAAATTAAATCTTGAATTTAACTCTATGTAATTCCAATTAGGTATTTCTACGTCGCCTACAACGTCGTCTCTTATGTTGACATTCGAGCACTCGACAAATCTTTAAGTGATTCCACCAGAAACTAACTTTCCAACGCTTTCAGTTATTTCATTGACCGTAATTTTAATCTCAATGAGGTATAACATTTTTTTATTACGTCGGCTGCGAGCGTGTACAAATTCGTCATTAGCGTGTATTGTTTGCCTTAATTCCCTGCAATACCTATGAAATTTAAAATTGAATGTCGGTAACGGTTGAAAAAAAATAAGGTTTGTATTTATATTTATTTTTTGTACAGGAGTTCTCAGTTGTACGAATGTTTTATTTATTAAATTAAAAGTATTTATAACACATATTATTCATAATTTTAGCTTTCTGCACTTCTTCTCCATATAAACATTAACTATGCCAAATCTCACACTCCTCCGTGCGCGCGATATGCTTAAAAAGGAATCCGAAGTTTTCCCTTCGCGTATTAATATATAGATAATGATTTTGTGTCCCTTCTATATTATCCATATTTCGTAACTTTATTTTTTCAATATTTCTTTAAAAATTCATTAATTTTCACATATTTCAAATTCTATCGCACCTTTTAGTATTATTTTTTCGCAATATAGATTTTAAAGATCAAATTAAAACAAAATTAAAGTAAAAACGGAATAATTCAGTTATTTTAACGATGTTAATCGATTGTTTATTTTTTTTGCCACACGTTTTAATGTTTTTTTTTTTTTTTAAATATTTGTTTTGGTGATGTAAATAAATAATGATAATAATAAGTTAGGTTGAAATTATTTATGTTTTAAAATTATTATTTTACCGTATATATAATATAAGAAAAAATATATTTATATATATATATATATATATATATTATATACATTTGAGAAATTTTAAGAAATTAGCATTAGTCCTAGTAGCATATAGTCATCGCCATGTAAAGTGACCGATCATCGTATGATGTTATTTATCCGCTTACAGTGGTAACTATTATTTATTCTGTCTTACAACGTGTAAGCGAGAAAGTGATAAGTCTAATGGTAAGGCGTGGCGTTGGACTATTAAACCAAAGGTCGCGGGTTCGAATCCGCACATGGTCATACCATTTTTAACGCTTCATTACCACCATCTCCCCTGACTCTATCACAGGCATATTTGGCCTACTTGAGTAAGGCCCAATGATAATTTTATATGACCTAGGTCATAGCAATTCTTTTGGAATCTAAGGTGGTTACCGGGTTCGCGACTGAAAAATATGGAACGGACGCTGTATTTTGGTTACAAGAATTCTTTTAACCTAAATATCTGTCTGACATTCTCAATTTCGGTGTCGCTTGTTTTTCCCGATTTATTTCCGGCTGACAGCTGTCTTATATCGCCTGCCTCGCGGTGATATAACACAAGGGCCCTTTATTCATGCTGGTGTACCAGTCTGTTGTCACCAGTCTTCGCTGCTAAGCCTGCCGTCACCTGAAACGCTCGCACGTGGTTGTGTAAAGTAAAATTATGTTCATGACATACCTTTGTTTTTGAGGTTAGCAATTGACATTCCGAGTACCAATCCGAACTAACTACGCTATGTAGGTATGCAACTAAATTATGTCATGGCATGTAACATTTTGTCTACAGGCAAAAAGGAAGAAAGTTAACATTTAAATGCGCATTTGTAAGTGTTGTAAATGTACAGCTAACATAGTATCAGTTGAATAATAACTAAATAGTATTTATGATTTTATTTTTGTTCGAATTGATCCGGGTTCTTTAAAAGTTTCCTTTTTGTGGATTCATTTTGATCTAAAAAATATAAATATTTTTTGACTTGGAGACTGTATTTTTTTCTATAATATCTCTTTGGTAAGCCTGCTCCTATATAATAATATAATTAAAAACCTCAAATTCGGCGCAGACACATGGTTTACATGTACTGAAGTTGCATAATATGGTGTGTTTCTGGGCCGACTTCGGAGTTTTTGTGGCTACGTTTTTTTTATTGTTTATTAACAATATGAAGTTTATTGTACCTATTGTTGTTCAGCTTTTTTGTTGTAGATTTATTCTAGTCGGTTTTACTTTTTTTTATTTTTTTTTTATTAGTTATGGAATAGTATAAATGAACGGAAAAGTGACTGAGACGGAAAATAAGAACTCTCCCGCGACCGTCTTGATTCGCTCATTTGTTGCAGCATTGTTAATGTTAATCCTGGTTAACACAGTGCATTGTTATTTTGAACCGACAACACAACGTATGTATTTCGTTCATGTTATTTTATTTCACAGTAACTTAACATAATATAAAAATTATGTTATGTCACTTTGAAACGGTTTACGGACTCTAATAACAATACCAAATACATAAGTATATAAGTACATAAGAATTTTCAATAAAGTGTTCTCTCATAAAAATAATTTTCTTTGATATATCAATTATAATTATATTATATTTATATCGAAAATATTATCTATTCAATTAATTTATAGTAGAAAATACTTTAGCGAGTCACTATTCTTTAGATTGAAAACGTGGGGAAGCATGGTTGAGTAAAAATATGGACCCACTAATGATTGCATATTTCAGTATAGTTATGATATAAGGATATGTTCTGTCTAGGATCCAAGATCCCGTATTGACAATGTATTTTTTGTCAATATGTTTTTAATAGTATGGACATTGGATATAAGCAAATACCACGTGCGCTTAGTTTACAGAATGATATGTTTGATTCGCTCTGCCCAATTAGCAAATGCAGTCAGTAGAAGCGAAAGAGTAAACACGCGAAACGTATTGCTGCCTTGAATGCCCATCGCCGACGCGATAGGTCGTACTGCAATCGATTTGCATTTTACAGAATGCAAGCGAGCGTTAACAAGACCTGTGGAGTGTTTTTTCTGTTCTGTTCAGTACCGACTTTAGTACAAATTATTCTATGGTATTTTAAATACCCACATGCTCTGTCGTCAGTTGTGCGTTGACCTAAGTTGCGAGAGCTTGCTGCGATGCACATAGAATCACGCCTCGCTCGTCAGAATAATTCTCCGCGGTGTTGTCGCCCGAAATAGCCGAGGATGCGCCCGCGCCGGTACCGTTCCTTCTACTTTGGTTTCTTCCTTTTGCTTCGCCTTTTACTTCCCTTTGGCATTATCTTCTAAATCGTGCTCAGACGCACGGAATAGTTTTTGATATGTAAACATCCATGGTGGCGCTTTCTCGCTTTAAGTATCCCGGTGACCGGATGTTCCCTGCAGCAATATGCCACACCACTACACTCAACTACATTTGCTAGATTAGTCCCCAAACTTTATCGCTTAAGTCCCAATACTACACTAGCACTTGAAACTATCCAAGACCGGTCTATAGGCAGTCCATAGAAAGGCACTGTGAGGTGTGCTATGTTTCGTCCTACAAATTTATTTAAATCCGATGAACCTAGCCGGTCTGAAATCAGAATCCGACCTACTAAACCAACTCATCTTGACCAGAATGACCATCCTGCTAAAATATAACAATGATTTAGGAAGAAGAATGTTGCTTTTATTCTTTTCTTCCTGGAACAGTGCGAGATTGAAATGCTCTAGGTAGGTCCATTTTTGGGATTTCCTGGTAATAAAACTATATTTCAACGTAGGTTGCAAAAAGGGGGAGATCGCCACCAGCTGCCAAACCCACAAATATCACCGGAGCTAGCTCCTAAATATTGAATTAATAGTCATTATTATTACCTATTACAAACCCTTTTTACAAAAGATTATTTTTGAAAATAATACAATTACCTTAAAACTATTTCGCAACGGCCAAGCATTCCTTGTGACTTGTAGTATGAACGTTTTATTTTATTAAATTTAATTTATTTGTAATTCATATTATATATACATTTTAGCTCTCTGCACTTCTTCTCTGTATAAAATTTAACTATGCCAAATTTCACATTGCACATTGCTCCTTGCGCGTAATATGCTTAGAAATGGGTTACAAAGTTTTCCCTTCACGTATTAATATATAGATAGGTGAATAAAGAAGCGGTTCCACCGGTATAGGAATCGTCGAATTGCGTCCTCGTAATATCAGTATTCACTGCTATTTAGTACAATAAAACCAAATTATATATATGTATATTATGCATAGTTACTTATCCCATTCGCATGCGCAAAACAATGAACGCTGTTCATTATTTTAGCTTCAATGACAACCACGAGCTACGTTTACAAAACAACGTTAAATCAGTTGACCTACAGTTAGGAAAATAAACAGTTACATAATATAATATGTTGTATATTATGAGTCAATGAGTTCAATTATCCTTGTGCCAAAGAAGAATGTTTTTAAAGTCTACAAGTAACAATAAAATGTTTTTTTTTTTTATAAATGTCTATTCGTTTGAGTTGCATCAGTGTATTGCAACGATACAAACTTAATAATCAGTTGCATATGGGTATTATGGGTATTGGGTTGCGTATGGGTATGGGTATTACGGAGGTGTATGGGTGAAGGTGTAGCGCAAGTTCAAACGGATTGGTCGAACACCAATAATTCAATTGATTTCAGAACAGAAAATGTTATTACTGATTCAACTTTAAATTTCAAGCTTCCCCAAACACCCTTTTTATCAAATAAATAAACTTCCGTACGATAAATTATAACATACGATTAACACAGGCAAACTGTTTTATTTTTCTCACTCCCTACTATAAATCTTTAGTCTAAAATTAGTTTCCTCGAAGTACCTACCTATGTGTCTAGACATAAGAGAAAGTATTCAAAGCGATCTTTACACATATGTAAATACAAGCATTTCGTGCTAATAATAGATTGTTATATAGGTTGATGATTTTAGAGGCGTGGTTTTCAAGAAGAGATAAAACGCATATAATTTGATGTTATGGCTAAGAATTTAGTTTTATTATAAAGATAAGGGTTTGCCATTATGTTTTAAAAATGATTTCGGGTAAGTGGCCGCCGCGGCTGACTCGAACAAATTCCAGCCGAGAGGCCCAATTTTCAACCACTTTTTGCAGCAAGTTGGGCCGTATGTCAGCAATAACGCGCCGAATATTCTCTTCCAAGGCGTTAATCGTGTCCGGCTTATCTGCGTAGACAAGCGACTTCACATAACCCCACAAAAAATATAGTCGTATTGATTGGACGATCGAATTTGTCAGTATGTAAAAACACAAACCGTCCATTTAATGAGGTTTGGTTTAATGAGGACGGGCAATCGTTTTTCCTTCTACAGTCGATACTACGTCAGCAAGAACTACGCACTAGTTCGATAGTCTCCGGAGCATCCTATCACCAGACGAGTTTTTGTCAAAAGAGGCGATGGATTTATTTCTCCGCCTGTACCCGCGTGCCGGAACGGGCTTCCGGCGGATTTTTTATTCACGCTTCGTGATTACATACATTGGCGAATTACAAATTTTGAAAGTGCAAATGCAGTCTTTCGAGCCGCCCGCCTTTGATCATTAATCTTTCTCCTTCGGTAGCCGCTCTATAGACTAATTATTTTATGATGTTATCAAAAAAAAAAAATAGTTCGGGGCTCATTAATCAGTTAATTGGGATAAATACTACAGACAAATAATTGATCGTTTAATTTAAAACAACATTTAAAAGCCAGTATATCGTGAGGTGACCTTGAAATTCGGCCTTTGCAAATGGTGTAGGCCACGTGCACTTCGAGCATCCGTCGACAACATCAAAGAATGAACATTTGACAGTTTTTTATTTATATTTAAAATATAAGGCAATTTAAAAAAAAATCTAAGTTTAAGGTTTTCTGTAGAATTTTATTGCGGACATTTCTATGTATAAATTAGGCTTACGTCGCATACGTAGTTTGGTTTATGAGAATTTAAAAAAATAAAACTAACCAATTTCAATATTTTTTATGTAAACATAGTATTATTTATTTAAAAAACCAGCTTAAAGGTTTTCTAGAAATACGTTTAGTTAATCTAATTATATTTTTTATATATGCCTGGTATAAAAAACTATCTTGGCAGTAGACCTCAAAAACATGCATAAAATGCAATTCGAGTGCGTTATGGCTCTTGCATGTACTATCCAAAAAATGCAATAAGATCTTTCTGACCCAAAATCCCAAAATAATTTTCATGGTAAAAGTGTTTCTCTTCTTAAAAATATTTATAGTTTATTGATTTGTTTTTATGAAATTATTGATCGTAAGTTGCGAGAGTATGTTATGTGGAGCGGATTCGTAAAGTGCTCTTCTTCGTTGAATTGATTTAATAATGGGATAATCTGTAAGGTATATTAATACTTTTTTTTTTCAATAAATTAGAACAATCAGAAATACAGTTTACAATTTTGTAAAAAAAGTTGTCTACTGTATAAAGGAGGATTAAATTTATAATAAGCTAAAACTTTAATTTGAAGTATAAAAACTTAATTCCTACTTCTGAATATTTTGGATTCTCACTAAGTAGATATTATAATAATGATGATAAATATTATTAAAGATGATCCAAATTCTAAATGAGAACGATCAAAAGAATTATAATATATGAGCTTCAAGAAGTGAAGTGAAGTGTTAAATGGTTTAGAAACCTACTTTCATCTACTATATTATTTATGTGGATTATAAAACTAACTTTACTATCAAATATTAAACTTAAATCTCTTGTGTAACAACAACGTTTTATAGGAAAGTCTTTATTACGTTTTCATTTCTCGTAAAAGTTATCTGAAAGCATTTTGAACGTTCAGTTTAATTTGATTACTGTTACAATAGTCTCTCAGGGCATTAAGTCTTGTTTTAATAATACGCAATCATTTTGCGACTTTATTTATTTGAAAGTTTTAAGGCCGACTGCCTATGATAAAATATTAAAAAGAATCAGACCAAAATGAGACCCCTGTTGTATTCCTGATAGTTTGGTTGTGCAGTTTGAACGAGCTGAATCCAATGCAAAAACACATTGTGAACTAATCATAATCATACACCTGATATATCTATAAAGATTACCTCTGATACCAGTTTTGTATATTCATCAATAAAATTTCATGATTCACGCGGATGGAAGCTTCTGCAAACACTTTTTATATTGTATTTTCTTGTATTTTATTGTCTATGGAAGTTTGTACATAATTATTGAATGAGGCAAGATTCGTCTCTACTGACATTTCAAGAATATACCTAATCGTATTTTTTTTAAAATGACCCAAAATATCAAGGATAATTTTTTCAATTTTTTTTTTTTGCAAAAATTGTAATTTTAAATAATGTGCTATAACTAAAAACATTTGATGTGTCGCCTTTTTTAGAAATAGGTATTATCAATGGTACTTTCCAATCGGATGGAATTATTGCTGAATTAAAAAAAAGGAGATGGTCATACAATGAAATTTAACATTCCATTATTTGCAATGGCCTTATTATTTTTTTCAATAACGCAGTTCATTTGAACTATCGCAAAATAATTTGATTATAAGGATGTCGGGATAGGTCAGACTTATTTGAAACTAGCGGCCCGTCCCGGCTTTGCATTAAACATTTTGTGATAAACGTAGTGTAATTGACATCCTTGACACAAGTAGTTTATTTTTTCAAATCACTAGTTTTTTCACTAATCAGTAGTTTTTTTTCTTATAAAATTTTATATTTTTATCCTTTAACCTATTTTTATACTCGAAGTTAATTGTTTTTATTTTTACATTTTGTTTGTATTGTTTTTTAGTTTTATGTACTATAGTATTTTAAAGGGTTTCATTTTTTTTTAAATTGTTATAATCATTTTTATTCAATTTATTTATATACATTTTTATTTTATGGTTTAAGTAATTTTATTTTGTAGATATTTAGTTTTTTATATATTTTTTTACATGTTGAATTAACGTAGAATAAAATTAAATACGTGCATTAAAAATATGCTAAGTAATTAAAACGTCCATCACTGAATTTGTTCAAATATTCAAAATTTATTTATTTATTTATTGACAGTAACTTAACATTAATTTCACATTATCCAAACTACTATCTAACTAGGTAATGCCCGTACTAAAGTAGACTTTACTAGAAGCATCGTTCTTATAATATAACCATCTCACTGTGCAACATACAATTACAATTATTTGAATTGAATTGTATGCAATGATACATAATATATAAATAATAATATATAATATATATATATATATAAATAGAATACATAAATGAACCGTTAATAATACATAATGTTAATAATAATTTATTTATTATAAAAATATAATATAGTAATAATACACATATACACTCAAACAAATTAAAAACTAAGACTTTCTAATCTTTAAGCTAATTTTTATTTAAGTCGAAATAGCAACATAACATTTTTTTGTTTATATTTTTTACAATGTTTTACATTTTTATCCGTATAGTTTCCTATTTTTATTCCATTAGTTTTTTTTAATATTTTTTTGTTTTTAATGTATTTTATTTTTAAGGGGTTTAATTTTTTTTTTACTTATGTTATATTTTACAATTTTTTATTTACATTACTTTTTAAAGGGTTCATTTAATTTTACAGGTTTTTACATTTTTATTTTTCAATATTTACCTTTTTAGTAATTTGTTTAGATTAACATTTTTAAATTCGTAAAATCTTTGGAATGGAACGTTCGATTTCAATAACTCAAAAAATAATCTTCAGGTATTTAAACAGTCCTGATTGCAACATGGATAAGAATTAATACAAAGGTTTGGATAATATGGTCTGATTTGGGTTGGCATTTCTATCAACTATTAAAATGTAAAAAAAGTAGTTATAGTGACATAAGTACAATAGTTGGACATATGGTATAAGCGAAGTTTTTTGTAGGTATATGTTCCTTAATATTTTAGAACATTATTTTGTTCTATTATTAATAGTTTCCGAAGATAAAAGACATTTTATGGCATTTTTTTACACTTTGGGTCACATTATTGAAGTCTTAGTAGGGATTCCTAATTTTTTCTAGTAATAAATATAACCTGCATTACTCAGGGATAAAGTAGCATTCTAATGGCGAAAGAATGTTTGGATTCGGTCCAGTAGTTTTTGAGTGTATTCGTTACAAACATACAAAAATACAAATCTTTCCTCTTTACAATATTACTAGTGTAGATTTGGTATACTTTTCTATTTTTACTCTTGCAACATTTATATAGAAGCCATTTGACATTATTTGATATCCCTGATACATTGTTTTATATATTTACATATGTTTTTAATTGTTACAGGTAAGTGCTATCATAAAGGAACAAACAACTAAGAATGTTTTACTTCGGAAATTATTAGACGTGCAAGTAAGAAATAATAATAAATTTATTACGAATGTCTATAATTACCTATTGAAGATTTTCCCTCATCTTTTGAATTCCAAAGCATCAATGGAGACTGCTCTGGAATTACGTTTAAGGTGAGGATAAGTCCAGTTATTGGGTGGGTGCAACCAACGGATTCGATTTACTTCGAAAGTATAAAGTACGATACTCTATCCGAAAGTGTTCTTCTCTATCTTGCACGTGCTTTTAAATCGTGCTGTCTGATATAACTGATAGGAAAAACAGAAACACTATTCACGTCTAAACTCGTAACTCGTAAACGAGATCGTGGTAGTGTAGTGGTTGAGGCGTTGGATATTGATCCAAAGGTTGCGGGTTCGAATCCGCTCTTGGTCATACCATTTTTAACGCGTCATTACCACCATTTCCCCTGACAGGTATATTTGGCCTTGTTGAGTAGGACCTAGGTCGTAGCAATTATTTAAAAAGAAAAAAAAATGTTTATTTATATAGTAGCCTAAATGATTGGAAGATAAAACGATATCCAGTACTCATTTTCATTTTTATCTACAAATACGAGAGCAAAACAACAGCGTTTTTATAGAGAAATGACTGCGTCGTCTTAAGATGAAATCATCAAATCATCAATTAAATCATCAGTCATGATGAAATGAAATTAAATGATTGTTATTTTCTGGCCTTTTTTCAGCAGTCACCGCTCGATATGTTATGTATTATAAACATCGTAACAATCCTATCTAATAACAAATTGAAATGTATTTTTGTAGGTTATAAAATAAACGTTATAGTAAGTAGGTACCTATGTAGTGTAGCTTGATAATGGCGAAAAGTCGCTCGTTCGCAAAACTCACAATCTCTCTCACACACACCTAAACCGAGTGTAAATACGAGTATAAGCACATCAAAATAATTAATTAATAATTAAATTAACAAAATTTAGCAACAAAAGTTTAATCTCACATCAGTAACATATTAAAGATTTAGCTTTGGTTCAAATTTTGTTTTGCCAAATAAAATTAATAAATAGATTTCAGACTAATTTCCAATGTGTTTGTTTATATGAAAACTAAAAATATTCCTAGCAGACAATCTCTTTTAAATTAAACTACACATACGTAGGTGAACCTAAATTGTTTTTAAAATTGTCTAAAACCGTTTTTGGCAAGAGCATTCAATATAAAACATAATAATTATGGAACACCACAAAATAAACGCCTTCACAATAAATATTAACTTCACCGTGCTCTGTTATTCGGGTAGACAAAACATTTTTGCATCGAAGCGTATTTGACGGAGAACGCACTAGTGAAAAATAATCTCTCAAACTTTCATTGTTCGTAAAAGTGGCCGAAAAAGTAAGCCTTACTTTCCGTTGCTTTCCAAGTGGAACTGAGGCGGCCGCGTAGTATTGACTTTCCAGCCAACGGCCTATCAGCCAAGCGGGGCTAGTGTGGTTGCCGATCGGCACTCGAACGTCGACTCCATCATTAGGGCCATCTCTCTTTCCCTACGACCATCGCGGCCTCGAATGAAAGACATGCCACGGTGGCCCAGACTAGGCCCGCTCGTTTTCTTCGTCTACCCCTCGCGTCCCCCCTCTCATCCCCCTCTCATCCCGCCGATGACATCGACCAGACGGTCGTTTAACGGCGAGCAGCTGACCCCAGACGCGTCTGGCGATAAGCGCTATGAGTTCATTCTGTAATATTAATGGTGTACTTTTAGGAGTTGCATCTCTAGTTGTACAGTCCGCCCGCAATAAAGAATCCTAGCGTAATTAAAACGATATCAAGGCAGTTTCTTAGCTGCGCTCATCGGCAACGACGAAGTAAATATTGCGTTTGTTTTTTGCTCCGGACAGGATTTAAATCTTGTCAAAAAATATGTTTTTTCACCATTTACAATTACAATGGTTTTATTTCACAGACGGACAGCAAACGGTGTTTTATAAAAAGTTTTATAATAATTATTTATTCATATATAGTATGGCAAAGATGTAAAATGGTGTTTTAGCTAATTACGGGTAACATGTAGTTAAAGTTCTTTTTTTTTACCTATATAAAATTGTCAAAGCGATATTAAAATGTCAGAAGTTAAAATATTTACACTATTAAATTTCGAAACAGGACTGTTTCAATCTCAAAATATTTTTGTTAAATTTATTTGTAGATGTATCTTTAATCAACAGCTATTAACTGTTAAATATACTGTTATAACTGTTATTTATAGTAATAAATATTTTTTTCTTGCCAAAGATGTTAATCAATGTTATTTATGTTTCCGTACGTTAGCTGATGTCTATAAATTATAAATACATGTATTTAAATTTGTGTTTGTTTTCATAGCAAAATATTACAATATGATAATCACGTTTCGACGCATACTTTTATTGCTAAAGATTCCGCTCGCTAGGCAAGATTGTAAATTATATCCACCTACACGCATTTTAAATTGTTTCAAATTAATATTTTTATGACCTTAAAACACATTTCGACTATTTCCAAATAAAATATTTCTCTTTTAAAGTGACAACAAAAATGCGCGTCGAGGGAACTAATTACCCCAAAACGAACGCTGCCTAGTGGGGAGATGAAAATGTAAATAAAATATATAATAACATAAGTATGACATTTTACCATTCAAAACAGTAGAATACCTTTATACATATTTGTTTTGATGTTTATACAAAATTAAGTATTGTCCTATGACTTAAAATAGCAATACCGAAGTATTACAAGTCGTTGTATTGAAGTTGCTACGAGTTTGTCCGTTCGTCTGTTGCATATTTCAACTCGAAACGTCGAATGCGAAAGAGTGTAAATTTCTTGTGTGTAGATTTCCCGAAAAACAACCACAGCCGTTTAGATCACATCGGAGGCTAGTCGGATAATATAGATATATAACATTAAAGTCAACAAATTTTTAGTAATAATAAATAAAACACTATAGTTCGATAGAAAGACCAAATAACATGTTCGAATTTTAAAAATATGACTACACGGCTGTTAAAAACTTAGGATGTAATATTTATTACTGGCCTGTTCAAATGAATATAAACTCATATATGTGCGCAAATAGAAACATGTAAAAGAATATTCAGTGTCACTTTATAATTATTATAAATTGAAATATGATGTCCGTGTTGTGTCATTACTAGCTGGTCAGAATTAATAAATTAATAATATTAAACAATATATAGAAGCAGTTGAGTATGATAGTTACCGGGCGTCAAGCCATTCTTACTCATAATGTGACAGTTATCTGCCTACTAAATTGCCGTAACGGAGGTTAAAATACCGTTTGATTCGAGGTATTCTCGTTATTATTTTCTTTATTTTTAGTTTTTTGTATATTTAGTATAAAAATTATTCGCAACGCAATTATTAGAATTATATATTTAATAAATGTATATATTGTATTTATGATATTTATCCTATGATCATTCATATCGTAACGTAATAAATATTTTATGTTTTCTTCAACCTTCTTCTGGCCGCTCTTAGAACAGGTTTTTTTAACCTAGTTAGAGTAACCATGTTACTTCAGAGCAACAATGAATGACTGGTATTTAATTTGTCTGTATTATAATCATTTTTTTCTTCAGTGTTCTATCATAATTGTTGTGACTACCTTTTTGTGTCATTATGAATAAATAAAAATGAATTTTGTAAAATTAAATAAAAATAACTCATTGCTGTCAAAACTACCGTAATATTCCCATCCGGGGCTTGAATCCGCGCGTTCCGAGTGCACCCCTGTCAGTCGCGCAATTTCCACGCGCGCGCAGAACAACCCCGACGTACTGACCCGCCCTACCCCACTAGCCGCCAGCTGACTGCGGGGTTGAGCCGCGGTCGACTGCTTGCGTTACTGAATCGGCGAAAAAAAAAGTGGTTTTCTGCTAGCAATGTGGTGCTGCAGACGTATCAATACGGCCGACTGGTCTTTCTATTCTTTGGACCCTGAGACTGATGATGCCGGTATGTCCGCCGCCTACTGTCGTCTTTGCACAATGCACGATGCTTGAGTGGCCTGCGAGTCTTGTGTTATTTGCTTGATTATCTCCTCACAGATCTGTAACAAACGCGACGAGCTTATTAACACCTGGCACTTAAATCGACGGTTGTCAAACGTACGTTTGATGATTTTGTGTAACTTCTTGTGTTTGTTTCTATCCGTGCAATTGCTTATAAATTGTGATTTGTTCTCTACGCCAATGTCAAATTTTAACCTCGCCGAATGAATATTTTTTCTTACTTACTCATAGGTATCTTTCGCGTGTGTTTGCCTCTTCTGATTTACCATTTATCACGATGTAAGTGTTCTAAACAGACGTTTACTGAGGCGCTTCACTAGCGATAACTTTTCCTTTGTCGCGTATTTTCTCCATAATTTCATTTTTTTTTTCATTCATATAAGTACTTATACATTGTGATATATCTGCTACACCAGTGTCTAATTTAAGCCTCACTTTCGGAATGCGCGTCTGAGTAAATCTGATTTTATTATTTATATTTATTTCGCGTCTATTGACCTCTTTTGATTCAAGTTCCATTTAATCATTAAACAATGCATTATTAATGTGTACTGACGTTTTCTACAAATTGACCGTTTGATTGGATAGATTTTTAGCGTTGTTTAACTCCGGCGCTTTTTTAAAATAGGTATTCATCTATATAAGTCATTTAAACGCAACAGTCGTATGTACATATTAAATAGGCCATTATGCGAAATCCATTATTTAATTGCTCCTTTGTCTGATGTAAATCAAATACCATATAAAACAAACTATTTGAGAAATTTCATAATACAAAAATCGAAGTCAGTATTGACATCCGTTTGAACTTACAAACCTTTTCATTCATACTTGATTTGAAGCAAAGATTCGCTGAGGGCGCACGCGGAGGGAAATCGATAAGACGCGACTGGCATGTGGGCGCATTATTCATCTTTATATCCGTTCAAATGGGGCATTTTCCGCCTGCTCGCACATTATTATATTTACATATTACAGAAAATTTGTGTTTTCAGCTGTGCTTTAAAGTCATATCTGTTTTTTCTATATCTACATATATGAATGAATCCGTTTAACTAAAATGGTTTTCATAGTTAGTATCTGTCAAAATAGATATTACATTGTCTGCAAGTAATAAAGGGACAGCTTATGTAATTTTATATTATGTTAAGTGGGTATTTGTATGTTACTATGTGTCTTTATTTTGATTACAATTACCTACATATAAATATTATGCCCATATGGGCATATGGGTGGTTTATAATATTATAAACCACTAACTTAATAATTTAAAAAATTCTGATCTGGACTATGAAAAAATTTCGTCTATCTAAGAGATGCTCATCTCTCCCAATCTTTTAAGTCGAAACCAAAGGATACATATTAATTTCGACACATTTAGATCGGTTTATCTATGACTGGCATTTGGTTATCATTGGTTATTTCTTCAACTTTAACATAGAAAAGTCAGATTTTGTAAATTCAATTATATTTCTGAGAAATTTAATAAATGATAAACTGCAAATAGTTCTTTTTGAATTGAATTGTTTTCTTATAAAAGAGAGCCTTAGGAAAAACTGTAATTGAAAGGCAAATGAATGTTCTAAACATAGAAAAAAATCTATATTATAAAGCTGTAATTAAACAAACCAAGAATAACTTACTGACAGAAACTTGACGCCTGTAAAAATAAACACCGAATTGCAAGGTCCACTTGCTCAATATACTTCGCCTTAAGTGTGTGTTGCATTGTCAAGAATCTGTTTTTTTTAAACACGGCTAACGTATTGATTTACAACTAAATTCAAGGCTTCTTTCTGTAAGGCATATTTTGTATAGATTATTAATAAGTAAGGTTTGAGTAAATTTTCGGTGTATTTCTAAGAATCCTAGTATGGTGTATCTAAGGCCATTTTGATTTCCTGCTGATTGACACGGACCTTGCTTAGGATTGGCGTATCCTCGCCGAGCCGGGATTTGAAAATCTGATACTTCGTTCACTCGACAGAGAATCAGGTCTGTGCGCTGCGTTGACTTCCACCGTTACTGATAACTGATAAGCCGTGCCTGTTTTTGTATCGCTGATATTTTATTTGAATAGAGGACGAACGACGCCATGTCGTAGAGTTACATACTTCCGATACTTACAAACAACAGAACCGTTACCCACGGCATCGCGGCCCTATTGTTTGTGGAG
The DNA here is from genome assembly GCA_020383195.1 of Neomicropteryx cornuta. Taxonomy (NCBI): domain Eukaryota; kingdom Metazoa; phylum Arthropoda; class Insecta; order Lepidoptera; family Micropterigidae; genus Neomicropteryx; species Neomicropteryx cornuta. Next base: position 3,305,139 of record JAHKQU010000028.1, read on the forward strand.
TATCATTATTTACATCGATGACATCAAAAACATAGTCCATACACACACACACACACCACACATCCACACACACAATAATTGCTGCTTGGCTTTCTGCTACTGCAACCGTGCTACTTTCTGATATCCCTGTATAATAAGTATCTTTACAAATCTTACAAAAATGACTATGTAAAGAAATACCGATAAAAATACTATGGCGTCCGTCAAGGCTGCACCCTAGTTCCTGCAGTACTAATTTTGTATGTAAATTTTAATATGTATTACGGGTTTTGCGTATTCATATAAATTGTTTAAATATTTCATAAATTCTGTTTTTTAAGATTATCCTTTTACGAAAAGTTGAGTTATTATGATTAAGACACAATTACCTCAACGCTTCTTTGAACTTCAACAAGCAGAAAAAACGAAGAAAAATTAAACTCATCTCATTTTAAAATTCTAGGTGCCAACTGTCCACCATTTATTACAGAACATCTTACCTTTAAGGAGAACTATATTTTATATAAGTTTGTTAAAGAGAACAGTTTCATTATACGACACGTTTTGTTTGAAAATAACGCGTATCTCGTCAAGCTTAGCCGAACTAAACAGCCGTTAGATGAAATAGCACGATTTATGACCACGCCCCAACAATGACAACAATCTTCGGAAAGAGCCCCCGTAATGTGCATTGTAAAGCAGCGCCATATTAGTTGCCACTCGTAGTATGCTAAATCAAACCTCGTCTATAGAAAATCGACCAATATTTTTCCCATGATTTATCATACTAGAGGAGTAATTCTTGAAAGCAAAATCAAGCGTTTTTAGACCGGTTTTGCATGCAAAACATACTAAGTTATTGGATTGGATGTATGTGCGTTTAGTTAAGTTTTTTCACGATAAATCTTTTCGACGATAAGATTTTCCCTTTTGTTTGATCATGCTTTTTTACAAACGCTTTCACAAATTTGTCTCGTAATTGTATGTTCTGTGGTTTGAAAGCTTTATCTACAGTTTGAACACGCTCCGAAAAGCTAACAAACGTATGGTTTGTGCACGCATCATTATTGCCCAAACGAATACTGGAGGCAAATTCTTCATCCGAAGACATTTCGTGTGCACAATTTTAAACGTCGATACGATTGTTTTCGTGTTATTCCGAAAAATCTACGATCGCGAAAAGTCCCACGCTATAAAGCCGTATGATGCCAGACCAGAGTCGTCTATTAACCGCGAATGTATGCCGTCACAATAGAAAATAAAATTTTACCGGTTACTACAACAGTTTTTTGATACAATATGATTGACGCAAATGAGCATTATACTATTCGAAGGCCATATTAATAATTACTATATATTATAAATTGTACGGGTATGCTTTACACGGCGCCAGTCTTATTTATCGTAACAGCTCGCAACAAACGGACTGGCCGTTTTGATTATCGCTGTAGTAATAAAATCTTTAACTAATTTCGCTCCTAAGCTGTCAGATAGTGTCCCTTGGTTGTATATATTATCCGACCCGCAATCAAATTGAATTGTTTTTATTCCCGTCTTTTTATAGCACGGCAATATTTTTTTCGTCGAGAAATCTTCTCACAATGAGAGTATAAACAGAGTTTTTGCTGATATTCCATTAATAGACAAACAGCTAGATGGTGAAGATGTAACTTACTCTGAAATATTATAGTATTGAAGTCGTTGTATGTCGAGCTAAGATCACGTAGTAAGGTGTATTAAGATTACACATAACATATAAGTAAATTGAGTAGAGGAATATAAACGGATGCTGTAACATATGCTATTTTTACATACATACCGACATAAATCTATTGATTTAAATTTTTTATTCCGTAAATGCTTCTCAACTAAAAGACATTTGCATAGATTTAAACTCGAATGGCTGTATTATCAGAGACAATATTATTTATTCTTTTTGGCGATTTGCCGTGACTACTGTCTGTGGTTAGACGCGCGGCGCGACCTTCGCAAAAATGAAGACAAACGTTCAACAGCATTTCTTGAAAGTGGAACAAACTCCTTCCGACCAGCTCATCTGTCGTCGCCTCCTATGACCACGTTTATCCACCCACTCTTTTCTCATACATTTTAACGAATTCATTTTGAATATTATACCCTTTTGAAAAAGGTTCATGACCATTCTCGAAGACTAAAGGGAGTGATCATGTTCCCTATTACGAGTAGGAAATTGTATGAAGAAAATGCGAAAATAATTCGTCGCCATTTTTTTTTAAAGCGCTGGTTTAAATTCCCTTTGCTCTTTCGTTCGCTCGCTCGCGTCCGACCAAGGCCCACCAGCGATCAGTGGCTCTAGTCACAAACCCACTCGCGAATCGCTCGCTGGCTCTTTGGTGGTGTTGGTTAGAATCGCCGAGCGTTTGGCACCAATGCCATCATAAATATACAATATGGATACGTGAACCTCTCGCTCGCGGTCCCGACTAGCCCTGCAGGATTCGCGAGCGGACGAACTTATGATAAGAACGAATGATATGTTTAATTTTTTTTTTGCTGTGAAACCATGATAATTTTTGATATGACCTCAATACAAATCATTATTGAAATCGGAAGGCTAATTAGCTGGATTTTTTTATCATGAATGTTCTTGGGACACGGTGTATATATAATCGTGAAAAGTCTTCATCGAGATTTTAACGAAAACACTAATTTTGAGGTTAGCTAAGTTTTTGTTGGTGTGTATGTATAAATTTAAGAGCACGCTTACACCAAAATGGCTAATCAGATTTTCTTCGTTGATTTTGTTTTGTGTCAGCACCCCTTGCAGTTGGAAAGAGCTGATAGATTTTGAGCAGCCTATAGGAAGCGTTATTAGATTCTGCGTATATTTTTTGCTCTCCTGCGAGCCTGCGAAACGTCATCTACCTAAGCCTAACTTAGAAATTAAGTATTACGCATATTAGAAGATTAAAATAATGTTTTGACAGTGCGCAAACGACAAACGTGCGTCAAAAATACAATGACAAATTATATATAGAAATATATTATCCTATAGTATTTGTATGGGCAGGGGCTGCAGATTTTCTACGCAGGTTTTTAACACATATAGAGAAAGAAATTTATAAATTCCGCAGCGATAAGGACAAACTACTTTATATCACATGAAAAAAATACTCGAATGTATAAGAATTAAGTAAATGAGGGTATTTTGTTTATTTTATTACTAATAATTGATGGCTACCGATATTCGTGCTAAAGATATAATCTTTGAAACGGCCCACAGCGTGTATTTGTGAAACGGAATGTATGAGAAAATGTATATGCTTATATGGTTATTTATATAATGTGTTAGTGTATCTGCGCATATTGTGAAAGGAAATTAATTATTAGTAACCTGTGTATCGCGTATCATTTAAAACTTAAAGGACGGAACACTGCCTTCTTTAGTACAGACGATAGTCTAGTTAAAGGGGGAAGGAAACAGTATCACAGTATAGTAATGTCAATCGGTTATACGAATTTACTGTTTCATTATTCTTCATTGCTGTGCCATACTGTCAAATGATTGTGAAACTAAATTAATTATGAGAATATGCTTAGAGGCCGTGCATATATTATTCATTGTTGGTTTTTTAGTTTTTAACCCCCCCCCCCCCCCTACAGTCATCCTATCGTTATAATCTAATAACCTTGCAAAAACTAACCTCATTTCCATAAATTGAAAAAATTAAATGAATTTGAAACTAACACAAATTGCAATTTTAAGAAAAAATATCTTACAATAAAAAAAATATTTTTCGTTCGAAAAAAACATCGGGACACCACCAATTCCTTCAAATTTGTGATCACTGGTGACAGAATCGTCTCCGGGTTGTTCTGAGATAGGCTCAGTTTTAACTAGGTTTTATTTATTTCATCATCTGCATTTGCAAGACGGCATCTGACGTCAATTTTGCAAGGACCCCTTCCCTCCTAATTTCTAATGACGTACTCGTATATGGAGGGCCCCTTATTTTGAAGTTCGATTTCACCCACTTCAATCAAGAATCAACTTCAGTTTCTAATAGTTAAATATAGTTACATCATGTTAAGAAATTCAAAACCGATAACATTTTGAATTCAGCTAATGACGAACGTTTTATGTGAGAAAAGTTCCACGATAGCGTTTGTAAAAGGTAATACGAGTTCTTGCCAGGCGTTCGAACTGACTCAACATTTTCCAATGAAGATCAAAGCCAACCATCGATTCGACCTTATTTGGAACGTATATAGTTTGCACTTTGTAATGGGTTTTGCGTGTGTTTGATAGTGCCTAATCAAGGCGTATTGCATAATATACAATTTGTCGCGATGTACCAAGTTATTTATGTATTTCATTTTATTCGGTAAAAATACGGCATTTGAACATAAATAGTGCAATAATGATACTGTAATTGTTTTTAATTCTATTTTTTTTTTTATTAGTAAATATCCATAATATTCATAGAAAGTTGCAGCTAGTCTTCAAATGATTACATTGCATGCTTATATTCCGATTTTGTTTGTGACCTTTAACATCAACCAGCAGCAATGTGCTCAAAATAGGTCGATGTCTAAATCCAATGATGGCATCATTGGTTGACCCACGCGATGCCTCGTCTATCGATAAATATATACTTACTTTTAGACGTGTACTTGAATTTTGTACCCATTGTAGATTTCCAGGTAATTATACTTTTTTTGACATGTGAAAAAATTCGACACCGAGATTTTCACCGGAAACACAACGCGTACGTGTTGTATGGGCGTGCGGTACCGATTTTGAGATTAGCCTAGAACGATTCGGAATTCTTGAAGAGGGATTAATGGCGCCTTCGATGTGCGTTATTGTTAGTTATTTTAACCCACGGATGTGGTCCATAAACCGACACTTTATTTGCTAAATAACTTGAAAATATTTATACCAAACGCGAGTTTATAGTAAGACGGATATTTACTGCACCCTTGGACACTTTGTAATTAACTTTTAATTTTTACGTTTATTTTTTAGTTCATCATATCTTATGGCATTGTATTGCTTTAAAAACATTCTTGTATTATTTGCCTCGTCTTGACAATATAAATGTCGTTTCTTGGTAATCATTTAATTTTCTTAGAATGAGAATTATTCCCCTAGCTTAGCCGAAATACCAATCAGACGATTTTCGTAATTCCTCCGATATTGCCGTTATGTAGTCGAAGGCGACGGAGAACCCGAGACAGCTGTCTCCGCTGTTTATGCACTGAATAGCCGGAGTATTGTACTCTGCATGGTCAGTGACTCTGTCCCGATTGGAGCTTTTCGCGCGACAGTCGATCCGACCGGCGACGGTACTAACATGAAGATCGAGGTGCACGCCAGCGTCCTCTGTCGCGTGGTAGCTGAACGCGATTGGTTTGATACTTGGCTGAATTTAAAATAATTATGTAGGTGTGTGATTTGATAAACAAAAATAATAGTATACGTGTCTATCAATTTAAATATCCACTCAGATAATATGTATTATTGCCAATTTCGACTGATTTCTATTAATAATGTAAACAATTAATAACACATTATGGTAAAAATTATTTAGAAATGAGCAAATGCAAAAAAAATGAGCAGAATGTATTTATTGTTTTCTTAAGGTTTTTTTTTCATAGATACCTATTTATGAAATTTACTTATGGTAACTTTATTACGGGTGCCTTGCATTTATTTTAATTTTTGGCTTTATTTATGTAAAAGTATGACGTTTCTTCGCGGGGCGCACTCTTTCGGGCAATAGTTATTTTGCGTGGTTTGAATCTCGGCTAAGAGATAATGGGTACGTTCAAGTTTCACTTGTATGTAAAAGAGCGCACATCGAATGAAATGAAATTACATAATAGTATTTTAAAACCTAAGGTTTTTTTTTTAAATTAAAACAATTTAAATAAATCTACGGACAGTTTGGTTTAAATTTTACTATTCTTTTTTTTCCAATTTCAACGTTGCCAGAACAACTTTGATTCAACCGAATATATAAAAATACATTTTAAATATATCCAGGTAAGAAGACACTGTCTTTTCTGCCGTCACGCTCACAACCTTTTACACGTGTCATTCAGGTTGTTTAAGAACGATTTAACATTATTATTAAAGGTGATGAAATGTTGGCTTGAATCAAATAAGCATATATTTATTAATTACACTTTATTTACGTTTCTAATTTTTTAATGAAATTTTTGTCATTTAAATCAATACACATTTATCAAGCCGTAGGTGTTCGGCTAGGTGAAACCTTCAGTGACTATATTCAGTGCAACAGCTATGGCGTTCCGCAAGGAAGCCAATTGGGTCAGACTCTGTTCCTGATTTACTAGATTAGAATCTCATAGAAAGATAGACTCTGTTCCTGATTACATTAAGGCAAAATGGATATTTATGCTTAATTTTTGTATCTACTTAATAGGTGGGAAGCAGTATTTAGAAAAACATCAAATAACCTTAAAATTGTCTAGGATTGACTTGATAGCAACTCCTTGACTTTGAATACTGATAAAAAATAATATGTTGCATTTGAAATTGACTCTCATCAGCAACCTTCGTCAACGAATAAATACAGCCTTCGGCTAACGGTACTTACTATACACTCCTTACTCCAAAAGAAAATACTTTTAGTTCTACGATGTTTTTAAGTGCAAAATCTATAATTAATATCACAATTATTATCGATATTTACCAAACTTACATACCTTCATCAAAATATTTATATTATATTTTTATATAAAGTTAAAAAAAAACACATGATCATGATTGATATTACATTTTGATCAATCCATAACTTAGTTATATACTGACGTAAGATAAAAAAATAAAAAAAAAAAATAGAAAAATAAAAAACAAACGTGTAACAAAATTCTAGCAGGTATCGTCCCAGAACAGATTTTGTCTAGTGGGGTGATAAAACCCACTCCACCCTGGGTGCTTTGTTATGAAGGCTTAAAATATAGTAAACTATGGTAATATGGTAACCAGGTATATTCATTATTTTTATGCTATTTCACGTGTATTGTTTTGGGTTCAATAAAAAAGAAATGTTGCTGAAAACGGAGTGGTTATTTTCCACTTGACTGAACTTTCTTATTTGATACATGTTGTTTCTGTAGTTTGAACCATTTGATTCTACCATTTAAAAACTATACGCAAACCTGGATATGCACAAAACATTGGTTAAATTAATGAGTGGAAAAAGTAATGTTGATAATTTAAGTTAGGTAACGGGGGCCACACGCGGACACGCATTTATTACAGATTGGTGGTCGCCTAAGTTTAAGCAATATTAAGGTTTTTATACCTCTATATCATTGCATATACATTTTTTAAATTAAGTTCTTTTACTTCAGCTGCGAGCGTGTAGAAATACGCTATTAGCGTGTGTTGTTTGCCTTAATTCTCTGCAATACGTATGAAATTTTAAATTTAATCTTAGCAATGTTAGTCTCTCTCAAATTAATGTTAAAAATTAAACTCAAATGTATTAAATTTTGTATGTATAACTAACAAGTTTATACACATGCATGTGTTGTAAAAATGAAATTGGAGAGTATCGAGTGCTGTATAAAATATTTAAGAATGATAACGATTACTCTCTGTATGTTTACTTTATAAAAATAAATAAATAAATAGCTGAAAAAAAAATGTTACTAACAGTGAACGCAGCCTTTCACCTAAAGGGCCTTCAGATTCGAAATATTTTGCATTGCAAAACCTGCATTGTAAATCCGTTAATCCACAATCAAAAGTATTCGAATTTCTTAGAATGACATTCAGCGCACATTTAAATGTATCCCTCAAAATAATTTCATAATTTTGTAATACTATTTACACTATTTAAATTTGTATTTGTCTTATTATCATTTTGACTTTCACGCGGATATATATATTCCTCCTTTTTTGTGTCTCGCGTCAGTTTTATATGAAGGCATAATGGAAAATAGGTGCGAATATTTGAATGCTACAAAAAATTAAACTCCTGAAATTGAAAATGAGACATGTAAAATTAAATCACACAAAATTCACAGATCGAAACTCATCCAGTCAATCTGTCAGCTAGTATGAACATTTTGTTTTATTAAATTTATTGTATTTATAACATATATTATAGATAATTTTAGCTTTCTGCACTCCTTCTCCATATAAACATTAACTATGCCAAATCTCACACTCCTCCGTGCGCCCAATATGCTTAAAAAGGAATCCGACGTTTTCCCTTCGCGTATTAATATATAGGTTACAGATGCTGGCCGCCTGTTGAAAATGGTTTCGCATCACGGAGATAACAGGACGGTTGGAATTGTGCCCAATATCACCAAAAGTGCCTTGTGACTGCAATTTGGTGATATGAAACTTAGCACGCAATTTACACGCTTGTGCTAAGCAGCCTTGGTGCTGGAATGGAATATGGAGCAGCGGTTTCCTAATGTTTGAATGGTGTGATTCGTAGCATTTCCTCGCTAATCTTCATTAGCAGCGATGCGAGAGAAGAAAACGCATTGATTGTATAATATGCCTCGCGAGAAATACATATTTTAATAGGCTCATGAATTGGTAGCTTTTCAACATTTATATATATATATATATATAGTTTATCAACAACCCCTGCACAAGTCATAAAGCAGTGGCCATATTTTTTTATTTATTTATTAAAATATTCAATATACAATTAATATTATTACATATGTATTACTTTTTAATATTTTATTGATTTTCAAGAGAAGAAAAAATGTACAGTTTGTTGTGGATTAGTAACCCCTCACTAGGCAAATGCCTGTATCGAGGTGTTACCTATGTGAAATATATAAGTAAGGAGATAATAAGAGCGCGAGGTCTATATTAGAGATCTGACATATGGTATTTTGTTAATACTTACATAAATATATATAGATAAATACATAAAATATATTTAATCAAAAAGTATTGTGGGCGCTTTAACAAAGAGGCGGTGGATCGATTTATATTGTATGCGATAGTCAATTTTGTACAGAAATCATACGAATCCCTTTAGGCTAGCAACCATAAATTGATGTAAAAATAATACCTAGTACAAAATCATTTTTTTAAACATGCGATTTTTTAATTTTAATTTTTTTTTTTTTTTTTTATGTGTCTGAATGTTATTCAAAATTTCGTGTCTGTCCAGGAGAGGAGTTCTTTTGTTTGGAGTCAATCCTGTGTGTAGGGCATGCTTACTGTAAAATGAACCGACATGTCAAAACTCCCTAAGAAAAGAGGAAGTGGTTCTGATTTAGCTTGCAAGATTTGACCTAAACAGACACAAACAATGCAAGCTTTTATTTAAAAAGCTTGTAAAAACGAGGGCTCTTTTATTTTAGGGCGCGCGGCTAAGGAGTAATATTGAAATAATCTTCAAAAAATACATATTTTTGTTGATGCACCACTCCTCAACCACTATGTATTTAGACGAGTGGTTTATAGTATTTTACGTACATTGAAGAAATTAAATAAATAAAAAAACACTTTTATTTTTCGCCTCGCGTTCGATAATTCAGCATACGATTTACCCGAAATTAGTGCACATTGTAGACAAAATAATTGTGCAGTACTAATAAGCAAAGGCACACTTTTAAATTTTATTCTTATTTTGGAAATAATTAAAAGATACTAAATTTAGACAGTCTATTTCGACGAGACCGTAAATTGCACGCACGCCGTGCCGCGGCATCATCGGTCGACACTTTTTAAGGTCGATATTAGCATGATTAAAAACAGTTTGTTACGATATCTCGATTGAATAATATTTGGTCATAGGATGCGTCTTAATGTATGCAAACTACCTTTTTTTTATGTATATAATCGAGAGCATGCCTGATCACAATTCTAACGGGTTATTTATATTATTGTGTTTCACAATTTCGCGTCGGGTTAAAATCATATAATATATCAGCTCGATAAAGCGCGTTCTTCGCCCGGAAAATAATTTTTTAGGTTTTAGTAATTCTTTCATAAACAAAAAAAACATACTCAAATCTCCGTGGAAGTTTATTCGAAAATTATTTATAACACGCTTCCCTCTACTGCGTTTCAGTTCATTAATTACTCTTTGGGTAAGCGGCTACGATCTATCTGCAAACTCAGAGGCGTGTAATTAATTCCTACGCGTGAATAGTGTATAGTTATCGTATACGAATACTAAATCATTAGACTTTCATGGCGATGAATGAACAAAATGAATAGCTATTCTCATTATTACGCCATCTGTTATCCAATTGAAACGTTAAGTAAACATTTGTTTAGGAGTTAAGTATTTTATTTTATGTTTTTGCATGGGAAATCAATAAAATTACCACAGCATTAAATAATTTAGTAATTATAAAGTATTGTTTAGACAAAACTAAAGATCTGTATTTCCGTATCTCACAAGTATTCAAGCTTCTCACACTGATTGCATGACTTTTAACGTATTACAATTACACGATCATTATTCGTTAATCTTGGAATTACACTTGTTGGCCATATATTATTATTAACTGCAAACTAGTTTAATTTAGCTGTTTATAATTATTTTAATAAATAAATTTAAAGCGCCGCCTCATGTCTGGAAAACCGCGGCGATGTATAGTCGAGATTCTAATAAAGTATAATAAAATAGCGCGAGATTTGTTTAATATATATTATATATAAGAATATAATCTGTTATAAATTGGGTCATTGGTGAAATTGATCGCTTCGCGTATAATAAATCCGTGGAAAACGGTGTCCATTTCAATCAAATCGAATTGACCAATCTTCAATTGTTGATTTACACAACCAAAAACGACGTTCGACACATATTAAAATACCAATTTTTAAAATGTCTTTATTTTTCACTGACTCAATGTTTTTCGGTGTGGACGCTTTTTTTTGGATGTGACCATCTCTGAAACTTAACATTGTTTCTATAATACGATATTCGAGATTGTTTTTATAACGAATAATGACCTCAAACCTCAAAATTAGGTAAATATGCAGGTGAATTATTTTTTTTTTTTATTTAGAAGATTTAGAGTGCTACAAAAATAAATTATATAAAACAAAAACAATATATATTGTATGTTTTATTACTATGTAGGTACTGATACTGTTTGATTATTTATTGTATATATTTTATGTATAGCATTTATCCTATGATTAATCGTATTATTTATGTGTATTAAGTATTTTTTTTCTGTCATCTTCTTTTGACTGCTCTTAGGACAGTTTTTTTTTCAACCTAGTTAGAGCGGCCATGTTACTCCAAAAGTAACAATGAATGACTGGTATTTGACGTATCATTGTGCTATTATTATTATAAATATTAAAAATAATTCAAACTGAAAAAAAATATAAGAGTGTTTATGCTTAATTAATGTTTTGTAGAAATTTGAGGAAAGGTCGACAAAAATTTCCGGACGGATTCTTTATGGATGATAAAAGTGGAGCACGGCTTGCGTTAGCGTCAATCGGAAACACCGAAAACTATCTTAGGTTTAACTTAAGAAGCGTTGCTTTCACCGGCTATCGGGATGTTTTCCGGCGTGACTTCGTTTCCGTGCCCGTATGTCGCAGATGTCGTCTGCAGACTCCGCAGCAATCTCTCGCGCGGAGATGCGGACACATCGATTCATCATCGGATGTTATCCATCCATCTATCGATCAATGCTACTTCTGATTGATTCCCACGCTAGATTTTAGACGGACGCAGGCAACATGCGGAGACGAAAATCACCATCAAACGGCAACAAATAGCATGATTTATTTAATTTATTATATATCATTTAAATGGAATAATCAAATTGCAAAATAACCGGCATAAATAACAAATATTTTATATTTTAAATTCAAAATAACAAAAAGATTATAAAAATACCACCGTAAATATGTTCGTCTTTTGACCGACAAAAAAAAAGTAAAAAAAAAATGAGCGCTTGTGATTGGTTTAATCGAGTCACTGGTAACCAAGGTGTGGTGACTCCACAAATTATTACGTCATTAATACTTTTCAGTGAGAGCAAAAACTGATTTATTCGAGCTTTATATTATATAAACTTATGAAATGTTTCACAAACACACAATGAATAAAATTAATGTTTGAGTGGTTTATAAATACATGTTTTCACTGCTAAATATGTACGTAAAAGCAGTTAATTCTGACTTTTTTATAATTCGTGGTATACGAATTCGTCTTTATCGACTATACTAATATGACATAATACGTAATGGGTTCATCCATAAATTCGCGTTTCACATACCATAGAGCCCAAAACCAGGCAGTTTTAAAGTGTATATATCTATCTATCTATATCACTTTCTTGTTGACAGGATAACTCCCGTAATTTTACGCCAATCACTTTCAAATTGATACATAAAATATAAAGGCACAAAATCTCGGTCAAGTTCGTTAATGGGCAAAATCAACCCAGGGGAATGGGGGGGGGGGGGGGGGTTAGAAAAAGTGAAAATTTGCTATAACTTTCTTAGTATATAGGATATCGAAATTATTTAATTTTTTTATTATACCTCAGTTAAAGGCCTAAAAACCCTTACGGCCCCGTATAAAGAGGGATTCAGAATACGTACTCTCGCTGCGCAAGGGTACGGCGCGGCGGCGAGTTGAGGTGCGCGAGCTGCCGCGCGGGGAGTGGATCGCGCCGCAGCTCGCGCAATGTTTGATACATGTTTGTACATTTTGAGGTCGCCTATCCTCTATTAAACTCTACTTTGATCCGTTGAAATCTACCTCCGCCTTCCGGCGTGCCGAAAGGGATTTTTTTATAACTGTTGCTACCTAGGTATCTAGGCATTTAGGACCTATTTTCTCAGTTAAATTAAATTTGCTTGTGTTAGAGTCAAGAGGAGATAGTGGGTTGAAGCGTTAACAATAGTACGATTATAATGCGCAGATTTAAACCCACCACCACTGGGTCACACGCCTCACCAACCAAAGGTGGGCGAGATTTCCAGTGAGACAGACATTTTCTTTTATTTATCATGATCTAGATTAGTACGATAATTAAACCAGCCGTTGTATCAGTCAGATAAAATTAAAAAATGATCAGATATCACACGGTTTTATTTGTCAAAACTAGTTATGGTGAAATTATTCGAACCTGTTACTTGAAATTAACATTATCATCTACTTGTTTGGAAACTTGTTTGTTTTAGAAGAAAAATTTAAACAAATCAAAATTAGATCCGTTCCTCGTTACCTATATTGACGTACTTAAGATACGGTTTAACGACAAATGGTTTAACCCAAGTTTAATTGAACAACGTAAACTCTGTGTTATTACTAACCTAAGAATATATTCAAAAACAATGAATGAAAAACACGGTGCTACAAATGCGTCGTTGGAGCAGCAACCCACTCCAGGGGAAATTCTATTTCCAATATTTTCGCTCCACGACTGCGTCCTCCCCGTCGCAGGGAGGACTGGCTAGTTATTTGGTGACTGGGAGTACCCAGGTCTGCCTGTAACGGAAGCAGATCGAAGTGCTCACAGCCTGCGAAATGGTGGCACAGGGTGAGGGGCAAACCGTGATTTCGCTTGTAAACTTGATCTGGCGTCCGGCAATTCTCATCCTCCCCTTTTGGAGGAATGGTTTTACCACAATCTATGATGTTTACTGCTCACCTGGAGGGTGTCCCGACCCGAAGCTCCAGCGAAAGCGCGTGCTTCAGGTGAGCCTCAGGGGTGCGCAGGAAGGGGACATCGCACACAGGAGTCATCACTAGAGCAGGCGGGTGCCGGCGACAAGAAGAGGGGGAAAAATAATCCATGCCGAGGAGAAAACGTTGCAACAGCGATTAAAAAAGTAAAGTTTACCTTAGAACATATGTTTGCATCTAGTTAGCTAAAGATGGTACCTTCTTTCTCGACATTACCTAGTGTGCTGAGTTCACGTTGACACTAAACATTTTATGCTGCCTTTATAACATTGTATTCTATTTTTTTTGAATAAAGGAAGAAGTGTTACTGATGTACATCTTAATAAAATAAATATTTAAATAAATATATTTTTTTTAATGTTTTCACTAATGCAAAATGCATTGTGAAATAGTCGTATTGTATAACAATCTGTCGACCGTTAAATTCAAATTTGACAAAAGGTGACAAATTTGCATAATTTTTTTCATTGCCTAATAATAAAACTTAGTTGTATCTATGCCGGTTTCCTGGTTTAAAAAGTTATGTTTGGTTCTCTGTCGATACGCCCACATTTATGGCTGTATAAATTAATACAACTATTATTATTATACAGGAAGAAGAATTCTCTACAGTTATAAACGAGTGTTATAAAATATACTGTTGTTTGAAATAACAAAAAAATATATTAAGCTTAATGTGATGATAATAATTTTATAAGAATACATATATTTTTTATTTTAAATATTATGATTATTTCATTTTATTTTATTATTATTTTATTTTAATTTATATTATTTTATTTTCTAAAACTAACAAATCGAAACCATGCAGAATAAACGCTAACACTACAGCAATGAAACGTCTCGGGTTTCGGTTTTTACTCGATTAATTATATATACAATTTATAATTTAGACTAAATATGTTTATAATTTAAAGAACATGTTTGCAACGAACGTCCACAGAAACCATATTGAATTTTGTAAATCATATTATAGTAGAATGATGTATGGTACTTACCTATTTCATTCACAAACTTTTATTTAGCTTGCAATGTTTGTATGTCGGTTAAAAGTCAAATCATGCGAGCTGAATTAGAACCACTTCCTTTTATCCCACGGAGTTAAAATTTGACATGCTGGTTCAATTCCGATGACGATGCATTTTTATGGTAAACATGACCTGATTCTACATCCAGGTATGGCTTCAGACGAAGGGAGTCCTCAACGGTCAACAACACAGTTGCAAAATTTTGTATCCGCATTCAAGCACTTAAATAAAAGCTTGTTTTTAAAAATGTTTTTTTACTATTAGTTTATTTCATAATATAACAAGTAAAAAATACATACAGTACTAATACTAAAGCTATTAAAGAATGCCATTTTTATTGTGTATCATGTTTTCGTCTATTGTATTTTAGTTGTAAGATTATTAGACTTGTAGACTTGTTGTAGACGTATTTGTTGCGGGAATGAAACCGATTGGAGATTTTTTCCCAGAACAAATATTTTTCATGTTTCTCATACATGACCCATAAAAACATCCTATATTCCACGCCGCTGCAGGAAGTTAAACGCGTTCATAAAATTCGCATTCCATATAAATATTTTTTCAATCCGTAGTCATCTAAGGGGACTTTAGAGAAAATACATTTTTTCAGAAAATGTATTTTCTCTAAAGTCTCCTTAGCGTAAAAATGAAAGAATTGACGGACGATGAACCTATTCGCAATTGATGGGATTCACTTTTTTATGATAAAATCGATCGTAGACTTCAAAATGGAGGCGTGTCTGATCTAATAAGTGCTATTAGCAATTTGTATAGACGAACGACGCACAGCAATTAAAACGTCGTTTTGTTTCCCAATATGGCCATCAAACGTTTCAACATTATCTATTAATCGGAAGAGCGACACCCACGAAATATTATTCAATTCACAACGAGCGATTTCCGAATGAGATAAAGGCACAATGAAGATAAGATGCACTGCGAGTATCAAACGATTGAAGAGATTTAGCGGACGTGCGTGAGATCAAACGGCTTATCCATAGCAATCTATTTATTGTACTTGTGCTAAATTTGTGGGATTTATTTTTTAGAAGATTTAATTTTAACGTTTTAAATTGCAACTTTTAAGTTTAAACAAAACGATCCCTAAATATTAAACCTCAGTTAGATGGCATTGTTAAACTAAACACATCCTATCGCTATCATAAAATATCAACTGCTTCTATAAATTGTTTAGTAGTAGTATTTTTTTTAATCAGAACCTGATGCCTTACAGTCGTCAATAACGGCATCTCCCACCCAAGATTACTTGGCCTGGTGCCAACTTGATGGGTTACTTTATTTCCCATCTCCACTCGTGCCTGTGGCACTTTTAGCCAAGTAAACTTTTTTCATAGTACTAACCATTGGTCCTAAGGGTGGGAAAAATTGATTTTTCAAAATTCAATAATCATACCTCAAAATGTTAATTGTGGGCCTATAATTCCTCTACTGTTTGAAACAATTTTTGATATGAGCAACTCTTACGGTGCAGTATAAAGCGGGATTCGGTATGGGCACTCTCGCTGCGCAAGGGTACGGTTGGTTGAAAAAAATTCATATAAAAATATAAATAAGTACTCTATTGAACGTTTGGTGCATTTATTGTTGTGTTCCTGACCTATCCAATTGACCTACATTACAATATTTGCGCGCGGGAAACTACCCGTTGGTCATTGTCGTCAATACATTTGTAGGCACCGTTACTGGGTAGCGACGACGCGTCGTGACGCCGCGCGGTCTGTATTTTGTTAGTTGACCATACTTTAAAATGTTTTTAGGACTCTGCTTTATTTACAAAGTTGTTGAGCAAAAGTTTTTTAATTTCATGGCATTAAAAGGATTCTGCTGACTAAATTTACTCTCTATAGCATTTCTTTAAGATGCGTCATGAGGTCTAACTGACGTACGGGCGCAGTCTGGTTAAATATGACATTTACCTTATTATTTTTTTAATTCATTTTATTTGATTTATTTTTATTTGCTAACTAAAATAGTTACATAAAAGAAATCATATACAGGTAATATACAATAATAAAATAATAAAAACAATCAAAACGATAATACCAACTTACTAGTATAGAATAAAACCAATTAAATAAATCCACTGAGTGACTGTAACCTAAGAAATGCAAGAGAGATGAAGAGAGGGTGAGAGAGAGAAAAATTCATCTTAACTTTTGATTTTTTGGACGCGTCTAGTTTAATGTTAAATATATCAATTTCTGTATATTTTAAAATTTATGGTTGAACACATTCTATAAATGGGTTCGTTTTGCCCATAATTGGTTCTACGACGTGGGATGTCTAGCAAATCGTTTGTTCGTGTCACACGTGAAGGTACCCTGAGACGCATCAGCTCAAGTAGAGTTGAACCCTGAATTTGAAACTTTGCTTTTCCACATTTCGAGTATCTAGGTTGCATTCGGGCAGTGATCGGGCACTAAAGAAAGTGATTAAATCGGATGGTCGTACATTACAAAATGAAAACGCATTTTATCGCGACCAGTTCCCGTATGACGCGGTGCAGCGATTTCGTCTATCGGCCGAGGCGCCGCGCCTCTCGAATCCCGGCGCAGAGAATGCACGCTAATTAATTGGCTGGCGAGCGCCGGCGCGCGGGAGAGAAAGCGAGACGGACGTTTCGCTCGCGCTCGCTCTGCGCGTGCTGCGTGCCGACGCGCCGATCACCACTTTTAATATGATTCTCATCTCGACTCTTCGTCTCAGCGAGAGTCAGCATCCAAAATATTGGGCCGTATTTTATAAAGAAAAAAAAAAGGATACGCAAAATACTACCTACTAGAATATTATTTACTTGCAAACTTCCCTACTATATTTATATTCACTTATGTCCTTTTAGAGGGTTGATATAGATCAATAATCAAACATAAATAAGCAAAAAATATTGTAAAAATGTTTACGAGGTACCTAAAATATGTAGGTATAAATAAGTAATAACGGCTTCACCTCGACGACACAGACCATAACAAAAATATGTGTACAAATTTATAAAAATAATTTATTTCGGATTTTTGAAACACATTTAAAAAAAAAAGTAATTCGGAACTGGAACTTTGTAAATCTTTATCTCTATGAGGTTTTTTTCAAATATAGCTCAGAAAATCCCTATAAATGGAATGGAACTAGACAAAGATTCAGTGTATTTTATTTCATTTTTTAATCTCTGTAATCATAATCACGTCTGAGAAATCCTTTTTCTAAAACGTCATCTTACGACTGTATTAAGGGACTACATAAGTGAAAGAAGGGTACCATTTGAATAATTCTGACCAACACATTATACACATAACCTGCGAAAAACAACTTTGCACGATGAACGGTAAGGTGTAAACTGTATGACGGGCATAACGGCTCTTATAACACAAATCGCGGCCTACTATTTTGTATGAAATATTGATAGCATTTAATTGTTTTTTTTTTTTAAATATGGAATATGTTTTTTAAATCCATTTTTTTTTAAATAATAACACAAACACTTCAAAAGTAAAAATCTCCAATTTTAGGCAAATTTAGTTATTTTATTTCTAAGTTGTTATACTATATATCTCAAATCGCCTAGGTAATCACTATTTTACTTATTCTCCTCATAAAACTATATTTATTTTTTATTTGATGATTATGGTTTCAGATTTCAAAAAATGCTATTTCAAAAACACGGTGGTTTTGTTTTTTTTTTATATTTTTTGCATAATGTTAGAATAAATAATTATATTAAAACCTGTAAAATTCGCATTTTTGTAGCATTCAGGTGTGTAGGCGCCTTAACGCTGTATCGAGATTTGTCGGCGAAATTTCACAACCGCATCGCATCTACTATATCTCCATTAGTCCGAATGATTGAGAGTTCACACGGAACTTCGTTTCTCCATTCATCTCGATGGCACCGAAAATCCGAATGGCTGCTGAAAACAGCTGTCTCCGCATTTGGGCCGATGCGGGTCTTTTGTGGTATAATTTCTTCATTTGCCGACGTGAATCCGCCTTTTGTGCGGTGAAATTCGTTGGCTCGCCGCAGACGCATGATCCATCAGCTCCCAGTGCGCATTGCTTTGCTGCACCTATTAATTGGCTCTGACCGTTTTCTCCGCTCGCGCTGAGCGCTTTTATCCCACGTTTAGGCGGGTAGCACCGCGTACGGGAATATTTATTGTAGCCAGCCTTATTATCAGCTTTCCATAGTGTTTGTTCATTCCGTTTATAATATACAAGGCTTGGTTAATTGCCTCTGTATGAGGTTCGTTCCGAGGACCATTCTACGTGTTAGTCATTTTTACCCAGCGACCTCACCGATTCGTCTAAAATTCGTTTGTGGTTTTGGATCATTACAATTTCTGGTAATCATCAGAAATTGTTGCCGACGACCACACTACACACGTTTCGACAACCTGAAATATCATTTTTACCAATAAACCAATTCGAAAATAGGCAAATAAATAAAAATATTCTCAATGACCTGCATAGGGTGAACTTAAAGTCAGCAGTATTCTTTTAAAGGGTGATTGTGGGCAGGAATCAACAAGTTTTCATATAGCTAACAAAACATAAAAAATATAAATATTTAACGTTTGGTGTGCGTATTGTTGTATTCGATTGACCTATATTACAATATTTGCGCGCAGGAAAATACCTACCCGTTTCTTTTGTCATTTTAGAACACTTTTTTTTTGCTTTGTGCGAAAAAACAACAATGTCGAAAAAAGTTCAATTGCATGTCTAGTATCCTTAAAAGGATACTGCTGCCTTTAGTTCATCCTGTATTTCTTAAAATCCACTTATGCCAAGACTTACACATATACATCAAAGCCACGTTCAAATTATGCGAGACCATTACTAAGTAGGTAGCTCCTTATCGACCTGGTTATTAGTGGGTAATAGTAATTTTGTTCAGGACTAATTTTAAGTTCGCAACACTTACGAGTATGTTTCATGGTTGCAAGATACGTTTAGGATTAAAAGTATTTATTTTGCACAAAGTTTTGCACAATGTTGCACAATCCGGTCACTCACTGCGTTTTGTAATGCAAAACTTACGTTGTGCTCTGGTCCCTGTGTTGGGGGCTCTAGCCTACAAATCACCGGAACTTCCATGCTTGGAGTACCAGGTGGTGGCTCATCTGTTTTAGACCCTCATATCTTCTATTACAATTCTGGCCTTAAAATAATACAGCGCTTAAAAAGCAAACATGTGTTACAATCCGTCGAAATTTTTATTTGACCGTAAATGAGAGCCCGTGAGTTTTAGACGTAAAATATTTCGTTTAATTAATCTATTCAAGGACTACTTTAAACTTCCAGCATGGTTTTCGATTACTGAACAACTTTAGAAACTTTTTCAATATTTTTTTTTTTAAGAAAGGAGAGTAAACTTTTTTTTGTAACTTTCTTTTTCGAAAACATACGCACCTTTTGATAATATATTTTGTCTTCCGCTTATAATGTCGCCGACAGATTTAATATCAGTAAATCGCCGAGCTACTTCAAAAGTACCAGTTTAACTGGTGAGGAAATAAGATGGACCAGAATATCTTGTTTCTCGCCGATTTTAAACTTTCTTTTTATCGGCGACATTGTTCAGCTCTTCTTAGATTATTAGCACGCTCTCAGATTAGCATACTGGTTGTTCGAATTAAGGACTAATGTTCGGATTAATGCCCGTAACCAAACCACGCATCACTTATTTATAGTTCGTTGGATTTACATTAAAATGTCACGGGGGTTTGACAGAAGTGCATATTTAGACTAAAACAAGAATGGCTATGACATCCTGTAGCTATCATATAATATAAACCGCTTCTATATACATTCTTTAGTAGTAGTAAATTATTTAACCAAAAACCTTCCCTACTCCTTTTCTATTTATTGAATTTGTGATTTATTTAATACTACTCCAAATTTAATCTTTTATCAAAAACTCAACAAGTTTCGCATCGTTATCTATTACACCAATACTTTACCAACACCAATGCAAATACTATACGAATGCACAGAACCACGATAATCAACGTTTAAATTGGTGTATTTCATTCCAATTTTGTTTTATTTTTTTTTAATTTAAAATCGTTCTTTTCTCATTTATTTCATCTTATTTCAATTCGTTTAATATTATTATTTTTACGTCATTGTCTTTACGTCATTACCTATATTGTGTACAATTTCTGTTGGGTAACCTCAATAAATAAATATATAAATAAACGGACATTCTATTTCAATTTATAATAATTATAACATGGCACTGAATATTCTTTTACATATTTTTATTTGCGCTAATAAATGAGTATGTATACATTTTAAAATACATGATTAACTATTAATATAAAAAATAAACCTATTTCATAGAGAGTAAAAAAAATATAGATAAAATAGGAGGGAAAGGTGATAGATAGATAATTAAATATTGTAATAAAATAGTTATTTTTCAGTGTTATTAGTTGCACTTTATAACTGTTTATATCTATTTTAGTATACTTAAAAATTATAAACGTGGTGCTATTTTCCATAAATTTATTTTTTGTTTTTTGTTTGTTTCAGGTGAGTACTTATTGTAATTTTCTATTGCTAAAGACGATATATGAGACCGGCTTTTAAACTACACAATTTGATGTGGATAAAAAACATCGTAATAGGTAAGTTTAATTTAAATAATTAACATTTCATCCTACTTTCACATACCCTTATTTCTCTCAAACAGTAGGCCAAAAGTTTTTTATTTTTTCTCACTCACTCACTCTTACTTTTTTGTTTATTTGTTTTAATGATGTAAATGCTATTTCATCACTAATATTAAAAGGAAGCTCTCGAAAATATTTAATCATCAAAAACATGAAATCCAAAAGATGCGCGAAGAAAATGAATGTACCGTCATATTCCTCTTGTGAACAGACACATTCAGATCTTGCGTCTCCTTTATGCGAATCTATAAAACTATCTTTGTCTGTTAGCCTCATGATAAACTGCGTTGGCATGGCCTTAATTACTTCTAAAATTTTAAACGTAGAATAAATAACTAACCACACACCGTTAAAAAGATAAAGAATTTCATTACCCGACAAGCGAATCGGAAATGTTGATAATTGACAAGATGCATGGCCTCGTCGGTGTGACGTCACCTTCGCGCTTGGCTAAACACCTTCAACAAGACTGCAATCGGAGCCGTTCGGGTTGAACACATTTTTTTTAATCATTTTTATTTTGCTTTCGCTGCAAGTACTAAAACGCCTAATTACATTGGCAGGTACCTAAGTACCTGTTTCCCGTGTTACGCGATAGATACACTTCACTATTACATATCCGAGATATTTTAACTAACAACCCGATTCGTTTCTCGTTGTGAAACCGCCTTTTTGCGTTTACGATCTGAGCACGTGGAATGTTATTATTTCACTGCGTTACGTGAATTTGCCGTACGAACGTCTGATATCAATGATCCGTAAATTTTGCAATGTTACAAAAAATTGATGTCATGCAAAGTTGGCCTATTTTTTTTTTTTGCTAATGTAGCAGCATTAAGAGTACGTAGGTGTTAGATTACATTTTATGTTATGTTACCTACATGACATCAAAAATGTGAACTGGTTACTAATGTCCTTATTTTTCAAATGTTTTGTATGTATAATATTTAATGTTTTGTGTTAATAGCCTTGTGTTTTGGTTGAAATTAAAAATACTAAATTTATAATCTATTTGAAATCGTTCGGCCAACAATAATAATTTAAACTTTAAAGATTTATAATGGTATTATTTTTATGTGATATTTTTTTTCAATAAACGTTTTACTATAAATATATAACGTAAAACTAATACTATAATTACCTAAATATTTTAACGAAACAAGTAACCTATGTATCGCGTATCATTTAAAACTTGAAAGGGACAGGTAACAGTGTTTAGTAGTGTCGATCGCTTGTACGAATTTACAGTTTCATTATTCTTAACTTCTATACTTGTAGTGTCAAAATGTATTGTGAACCTAAATAAATCAATAAATAAACTTACGTCATTGTGATTGTGTAACATTCAGATAAATTTTCTTATTTACGAAGTGCAAGATCTAAAGCTACTTAAACGCGAACGAAGCCACATAAAAAGGAGTTGTAAAGATATTAATATTAAGAGTTAGCTTCGGCTATATTGCTCGATCTGATTTCCTTTGTTGCAACCTACGTTTAAATACACTTTTATTACCAGAAAAAGAAGTAAAAATAGCGACATATCTGAAATTTACGAATAAAAAATTCACATTACAAAATTACCTTTTATTTCTGCATTATTATTTATTCGTATAATAATGACTAAAAAAAACAAAGATTTTGAATTGTCTACCGCCTAAGTTATCGCGCGTTATGCTAAGCCATTCACTGAATTTGGGCAATGTATTTATTTATTTTATTTCAGGAAACAACAGCTTACATAGTTATTACAATAAACAAAAAAACAATTAAAACACAAAGCCAATAATCGATGCATACTCGAAATCCGTTTAGTCGTCGTCGATGGAACAATCATTATTTAAGGGCAAAACCTAATTACAATTTTCTAACATCTTTTTATTACTTGGCGTATCCAGCTGATGCGACAGTTTATGTTTATCATTTTCAGGGACGGGGATATTCCTTGCCCCCCCCCCCCCCCATGACCTTACATGAAAATAATTTATGTTTTCAATATTATTTTTATCAACTTTATATTTCGCACTATAAAGAAATTTAATTAAAATTGAATTTAATTATTAGTTTTAGTAAACTATAATGCCACATTTACCTGATAGTTGACGTAAATATACCAGAAAAGATGGTTGAAACAACGCAATGAATCAAAATAAATAATTTAAATAACAACAACTTGCACTTGCACGAAGATGAGTGTAAGGATAGTAGGTCCTAACAACGTGTTACACAAACCATCACATGCACTCAACTGATAGCAGGGACCTTAGTGCCCTTAGTCTCTACGAAATTTGTGGAGTTGTAAATAAAAGCGATTTATTGTTGAACTAGTTTTTGGTTACCATAAAATATTTACAAAAAATATTTGTTTATAATAGTATAAAATTTAAAATTATACGTGTTATATTTAAAAAATAACATCATGTGGAGCCCCCTTCAGGCGGAGGCCCGGGGTGGACCGCCCCCCCCCCCCCTTGCTACGCCACTAACCTTGCGCAAAATTACAATGTTAACATATAACGCCACATTCGATGGGTAAAAATCCTGTACATTCGCAGGAAGTGCGCTTACACGTTCAAGTTGGCAAAGATTGTCATAGAAGTGTTTTCCCCCACGTATTTTATGTTGGTAATAATTGCCCACAATAAACCCACGAATCACTCCGATAATAGAATGGAGAATCGTTCTCAATGTTATTTTAAAACAATAATGAAAGTTAATTTGATATTTAAATGTGATGGATGCATACAATATTAATTATTTAGTTCACCTTGACCGCTTAGCATTTAATTTCGATGCATTTAAGAGTATGCAATAACTTTTCGATGCTATGTTGTATGTCCCCAGTGTCAAACTTCCTTTAATAAGCATATTTGTATTGCACAATAATTGATTAGGTAAATCTTACCTCAATAACTGGTTGACTTAGTTGATTTAAAATATATCTTGTCGATTTTACGGGCAAATAAGTGTTGCTTGATTGTTATAGTTATTGATACAAATTGCTACATCGAATCTTATACCTTATTCTCATTAGCTACTAACCGAACCTGTAGATATTGTTATCTGACAAAGGTAGAACCATTGCTTCACCCACCGAAGCCCTTTGAAGTATTTTGACCGTTTCTGGGCTGACGTCAGCACGTATTAATTGCTATAATTACCTAACTTTTATTTTCGTTTCTTAATGATCTCGCTTTAAAAGGTATGGATAATTGTAGAGTATTTGTTATAGCTACTTTATTTATAAAAAATAAATAAATATTAAAGCTATTAAAAAATAATTTTGTAAAACTATTCCATATTTTTGTTATATATTCCGAATGCTTACTTGGGTACTTAATTATTACACTATCCATTTTAAAACTCGTTCTGTTATTTATAATTATAAATTATAATCACTTGAATTCTAATTAACGATGCAAACTAGACGCTGTGAACGTAATTGCAACGAAAGGAACGACCTTTTGTGAGATTAGATTTTGTCTTTTTCGCTGTGCAACGTTTTGCCATTAAGGCGAACGGTTTAAACGTAACAACCTTTACAACACAGAAACACGTTAAATATCAAGCTATTATATACTGTGACAGAAGTCTTGATTAGTGAGATGCACGTTTACTATAGTTACATAATTATGCCGTGCCTTGCACGTTACGGTTAGTCGTATGTTGATTTATTCATCATATTTTTATGACAAGACAAAATATATTTTTGTTGGCATGCGTTCGGCACTCTGATCATCTCAAATGCGCAGAAAGCTGCAATCTTTTTAACCACCACAAACGCGATCTAAAATGTAATGTTTTTTAAATAATATTTACATTTTTTTAGTTATTTTAAAGAAAATCTCCGTAATGGGGGTTTGCTTCATTGCCAGCCGATAAAATTAAATCCAAAGTGCATAATGTTAAATGTAAGTTGGCTATACAGGCATAATCGAAAAAATGATTATGCTGTAAAAAAGGCTGTTAGAGCAATGCTAGCTCTAAATCAGAGAGTCATTTAAGCCACATTTTAAAAAATTAGGCATTTTAACAGTATTTGGCCATGTCTCTTTTTTGCCAATAAGTAAAATTCAAAAACCCACAACAATACACGGGCCATAAAAGACCAGCCCATACATCTAAGTTCCAAAACAATTGCCAATACTTAGATTTAAAATATTTCTATATATTGCCTGCAAATCTAAAGGAAATTGATGATTGCAATACATTCAAAAGGGATCTAAAAAGGCATATTATTGAACAAAATATTTACAGTTTGAATGAATTCAAATAATTCTCTTATTGTTTCTTTGTTTTTTATTTATTTATTTTTTATCAGTTTAATGTTTTGATTGTATTTTAAATTATCGCTTGTTCGATGGTTTACTTACTTCTGAATATTTATTGTTGTTGATGATTTGTTTGTTTTGCTTGTCATCAATTTTTATACTCTTTTTTAATATTGTATTGTCAGTCCTACGTGCGTTAATACAAATATTAATGGAAATAAAATATTTGAATTTGAATTTGATTCCTCAAATACCTTTTAAAAGTGAAAGGCGTCTCAAATATAGGCTGCATACAGGTTTATATTTATTTTTTAAATACTTTACTCTATCGCCATATGTTCACATGTATGCGTGTGTTTTACGATTTTTTTTAAAATATGCATTTTAATGTTGCAATGGTGATATATATTTTTTTTACTTCTTTTGATATCTATTTATGCTTCCTTGACCTTGGTAGTTAGTTGGTGTAGATTTATTGTTTATTATTGTAGAACATGGTCTACTTCCCTCCGTTTATACAATTATTGTTAATTGAATTCCGTATGAAAAGTGCTAATTTTTACTCAGCTCAGCCAATTCGAGTTAATCCGTTCTCAGTCCAGTTCGCATGGATGCCGCCAAGAGTCGGGAAGCCATCCACCGTCGTGACTGTCTGCCGCGCCTCCCACGCTGCAACCACCGGCCGGTCGGCTGCGGGACCCCGGCGCTCAGTAGCAACTCGGCAGCGGTGTCGTCCGGGCCGTTCTGAAGTGAAGCTGCTGGTGCGGGCCGCGTGTCTTATCACTGTTTATTTACCTTCGGCGCCGTATCTTCCTCGCGCTCGACCCGCGAGCGTGTCGCGAAATGGAACTGTGCTTTGAGGATTATCAGTGAAAGTGACCGAAGTAACGTCCTATGCCAAATTGGACTCTTTAGCGCCAGCGCCAAAAAACTATTGTAGCACATCGTGCGTTGTTATGAATTGTGCTGCGGCTGTTTGCAAAACATCGCCGAACGCCCACGGCGGACGGAGCATGGAAAAGCAGTGAGTTTTCCGGTACGGCACAGCGATGTTGGCAGCGCGCCGCGGTCCAGCCGGCCCCCAGGAGGGCATCGATCATCTCTTCCTGCTTCCCGGAAGGGTTCTCGACATGGACAGCTCGCAGCTGCGGCAGGATCTCGCTGGTCTCGACTTCAGCGTGCAGCTACTGCAGTCCGGGCCGAAGGGAAACGTCTGGCTATGTGAGTAAGATGTATTGCGCTTTGAGACTCCAAATTTGTTGCGATCAAGGTCCTCTTGAGAACAATGCATACCCACTCATGGCACATCAAGCCAGGCTCTTGACCGCAAAGATGCGGTCAATTTATTTGCAAGTTTACTGTCATAAGAGCACGGCTTTACACCGTAACCATCCACCATAACGTATTCTTGATTCGCTAACAAATTGAGAGCCACTAATAAATAACGACGAATTAGGTTTAGTCGTTACAATTAGAAGAACCGAATAAAATTCCATGAATAGAAACACCGGAGATATTATTTATTTATCCTTGTGCATTCTGACACTGTCATAAGTATAAGAAAGTTGTTTCTTTTGTATAATTCTGTCGATTTCTAACAGGTTTTATTTTACCAAAATTTAACATTACATAAATATTAACGGACTATTTTTTTTAATCGTAACGATTGCAAAAGCACCCTGTCGGTTGAGTGCGACTCTTAACTTCTTAAGAGCTTAAAGCAATTATTAGTCGTACATAGGTATGTAACTTGTTGCCTCTAACGCTACAATACCTGACAACATCCGAGAGGACACAAAATTAAACCAAATAACGTTTTTAAAAATAATGGAGAAAAAATAATATAAGAAGAAGAGGAAAGAAAAACCAGTGATACATCTAGGCTCAAAATTATGCTATGTATGTAATAGAATCAACTTTGAAAAAAGAAATATATTTTAGAGATAATATCTTCTTTAAAATTAATTCTTTCCGCTACTCTTCAGTGTTTCTTACCTATATAATATTAGGCAATAAAGCTTTCAAATAACTTTTATCAGTAATATTAAAATAACATCATTACGTCCAGAATCATAGGTTTTAAGTTTTAACGTTCGACGACGAAGAAGGTATTATAGGTTCTCTTTCGTTTTCATTTACGAATTTATCATATATATTACACAAGCAATTAGTCGCACTGATAATTTCAAGACCGCCTGCTACTTGGCAAACTTTCAATGCGAACTTCCTCTGAAAGAGCTACATGTACATGCAATGTCCCGATAAGAGGGCACTGCTATTTCTATATCTGCCATTAGCATCGGACGTTTTGGCCGGGCGAATCACTGACCTGAATTTCTTGAGCTGAACGTTTTCAGGAATGCCCTCCCACGACAATATTTCGAAAGGCCCAGTAGAGAATATAATAATATATTATTTACATTTATTTAGGTATCAAACTCTCTTAGCTAAAATTTGCTTTAGAAAAACGGTCTTAACACACACATTCTTCTCAAGACTTAACACACATTAATTACAGTAGGTAGGAGTATTACGTTACGTCTATATTTATAAACATATATACGCACACGCACAAATAATTGAATTCATACGCGAAATATCGGTCCCACATTATGTCAGTTTTCAATTGTTGTGTGTTTAAATCATCTGAAGTAAACAGCTGAATGAATCTGAATTCTGTAAGATTAGCAATATTTTGTCTAAGCAGGATAGATTACAAACAATTATTATTATTATCTTTTAATTAAATTTAATTAACAAATCAGTATCGAAAACTTTCCATTTATCACAGAGTACAATCAAGGGACTGTTTAAAGACCCATACTATTTCTAAAAATGGTACTTTTAGCTAGGATCAAAATCATAGGGTCTCCAAGAAACTATTTAAGGACCCTTACAAGTTCTAAAAATGGTAGCTAGGATCAAAATCACAGGGTCTCTCAAAGGACTGCTTAAGGGCTTTTACTATTTCTAAAAGTGGTATTTTTAGCTAGGATCAAAATAGGGTACCTCAAGGAACTGTTTGAAGGCCCATACTATTTCTGATAACCAATAATAATTAAAGCATTATTAAAGTGGATGAAATATTGTTTGCATGCTCGTAGATAACAAGTAAAGGCTCTATATTTTAACTTTTAATAATTGATCAGATAAATATCAGAAAATAAATCAGCGTCACTTCTGGTGGTGAAATAAATGAATAGTTAATGTATTAAAAAATAATATTACTTATTCTGTTCTGTTCTCTTTTTTTTTGGTTTCATGGCTCCTGGTCTATGAATTCTGCTTTGAACAGTGAACCTAGTGCAATTATTATCACCTGCGCTTTTAATAGCATTCTGTACATTCTCGACGCGCCACACCACCATGAGTCATTGTTTCCTTGAGTCACTCGAGACCTGCATCTCCGTTGTTTTTTCTTGTTTGAGTGTGAGTGAAGACCAACTCAAAGAATACGCCATCAGTTGCAGTGGCAGGTAGTGCGAAGAGAATTCAAGATTTGACCCCGGAGTAAATAGATTTTAAAAGCAGTAATATTATAAAGATTACAAACGGCGTTACAATATTTAGATTCAAACACAATAAATTACTATTAAAAGGGCCAATTAAACATAAGAATATGGTTTATTCAAGTGAAGCAGTCTTAAGGGAAATAAAAGAAAGGAAAACCTGTCATGCAAAAATATTAAATCGAATCGCAAGTGTTAAAGAAGTTCATATATGATTGTGTGTAATACTGTGTGAAAGAGAGACTGAGGATGTGTTTAAACTAACGTGCTAACTCAAAACTAAAGGAACCGCAAATCTCAAGGAAATTGATGATTGAAATACATTCAAAAGGGATTCTAAAAGGCATATTATTGAACAAACTATTTACAGTTTGAATGAATTCAAATAATTCTCTTATTGCTTCTTTGTTTTTTATTTATTTATTTTTTATCAGTTTAATGTTTTGATTGTATTTTAAATTATCACTTGTTCTATGGTCTACTTTCTTATTTGAATTTAAATTTGAACTCTCTCATTTTAAATTTTAAATTTGAACTCTCAACAGACTTCACAAGACTATCACCACCTAGGTGAAAAATGTCAATCTCACCAAATTTATTATTGTATAACAAAGATGTAACATATTTCCCTCACCCTTAGTGCTTACTTTGTAAATATTACCTTTTCTTTGTTTTCTAAGCTGCAAAACTAATGCAACTAAAATTTTATTACATTCTTTATATAATTTTTTTTTTAACCTAACCTATAATATAGGGCACGAAATCTTACAATAACGTTACCGCCATACCGTAAAATTTCGCGCTATTATCAATATCGCAAAAGCGAGATTGCAACTAACTACTATTTTCGCGGAATTGTATCACGACGCACGCGCGGCTATTATGGCACCATTATAGCACTCTCGACAAAGTAAGTATTTTCTGGAATGCATATTTCCAAAAACTTTGCGTAAAAAAGATTCACTACGTGGATTTCTTAAGTTAGGCGGAAAAAGACAGATATTCGATAAGGTGGTGTTTGAAGTATTTTATTTAAATTAACATGTATATTACAAAAACAATAATTAATGTTTTATGTTATAAGTTTAAAGTGTTCTATAAGTGTACCCTTAGTACGATCATTATATTAAAAAATGTACTCAGTTCATGAGATATGAATTATTATTAATGTGATTGTTCATTAACGTAATTTTGCCTAATACTGCGGTTACACCCCAGGTCATACTTAATATAAGAAAATTTACCAATTACAATTTTTTTTTATTTGAGTTTTATATCTCTGTATGACATAAATTAGAGAGATTTAGAGAGACCCTAATTTCATTTTTTTTTTATTTTTTACAATTTCTATGGTATCCACATAAACATAATAAGTTAGCATTTAGAGAACCAACTAAAATGGTTAAAGAGCACCTGTCCGTCAGATATGTTACCGTTAAATAGGGTATTTCGACATTTTATCGATTTCCACATTGCTATTTTTAATTTACATGTGATTTATTACAATTTCGTTGTACGCGTACCTAACCATAATATTTAAAATCCTAAGATATATTCAATAATTAAATTGTCGAAAAAAAAATGTTTAAATATTGTCAATTAATTAAATAAGGAAATAATGTACAAAAACTATTGTGTTCCTAAAATTCGTCTAACTTCGTGATATGAATGTAAATATTTTTATTGTACCATGCGAACATAATTGCTAGCATTGCCGCCATTTTATTTTTTTGTGTGTGCAATTTTAAATTTAATAACTGCTCAGTTCTAACTTCTCAACGCCGTTACTGTTTATGAAAGGTAAAATTGTATTGCTTTTAAACACATTAAAAAGATTATTTTCACAATCAGAATAAAATTTATAGACGACGAGATAACATAAAAAAAAGAGTGATTTTTCTCACTCCGTGAGCCTTAACGCTGCACTGCCAATACTGTATCTGAGGAATGAACATCACGATCTACCCCTCGTGAGAACGACCCGGACATTCTTTTCCGCCTGTGAGAAATGTTTCGAACGGAACGAACTCATTGAGTTTCGCCGTACATAATTCTTGCGATCAAAAAAAAAAAAATGCAAATAAACTCGACGTAGCGTGCAAAACTCGAATGCGGGTAAGTCGTCTTATAAGCGCCCCGATTGATTTCGCAGAGGCCCCTTTGTTCCGGCCTTTATTCTATCGTTTTTCGTCTTTCCGATACGATTTACATAATGCTGTGGGTAATCGATAATCGATTGCGGCGTTTTTTGGTGATTACTCGGACGGTCGCGTAACTATCCTTTCACTGGCGGACGGCGCGTTTGATATTAGGCGAAAATGATTTAATTTCTGGGCTTTTGTTGCCGGTCTGTTGCAATTATTTATGTAGTAACGCTCCGCGATCGCAGGTGGCCGATATATCGAGTTCGACTATCGATTAACGCAACAGATTCAAATGTTAATCGAAAATACAAGCGCATTCGTCTCAATGCATATTCAATCTTTCACACGTGTGTTTGTATGTCGAAAGGTTGAAAAGCTAACACGCAAAGCATAGCACTGTATCCCACGACGATTCCCTATTAAATATCTATAAAATTGATCCTGCGATTTTAAGTATTATTTACGAATACTGTTCCGACATCACACTATAAATGTTAATTATATATTGCAAAATCACCATTCTCCAACTTCCCCAGTTTCTGTTACTGGCAACTCTTGGCATTATCACAGCTGTCCGTAAGTGTCAGTTGAGAAAGAAATGCAAGAGGGTATGGTATACCCGCGCAAACCGTAATCGCGCGTGCAATACCAACGCCTTTTCCACCGCGAACTATTCCTGCAATCCGTGACATCTCGTCACATCGTTCACCGAGCTCGTGGAACCAACTCAAAACCTTAAGGAAGCAGTGAGAAAAATAGGCTAAGGCAGGCGAACCACAGACGGCCATCATAGCACAGCAAAGGTTGGTCTTTTGTTTTCTTGTTGATTGCCATTTACTCTCAGCTGTGAACCTTCCAATCCATCAAAACATACAGTCCGCTTCCCCTAATCCACGTACAACCGTACAAATACGGTATATCTAAATTCATCATAGTGTCTGATAAAAAATAAATGTAAACTTTACGCGTTAATATTAAACGGTCCTTGTAATACGTCGTTACGCAGTGTGGGAAGCGGGGCTGGTTAACGAGTGCGAATACCACGGTAACAACAGCAGTGCAATGGTAACGTCCCGCTTTTACTCGCAGACCGAATAATTTACACCATCTAGTTAAAAAAAAAATATTTGAAGGATGAACTTTTTCCCATTTTTTATATAATTTATATTTCATAAAAGACAATACATTTTATTACATGCCAGGCTAAACCTAGATTCAGGTTTATCCAACTGAAAAACATATCAATATAAATTTTGTATTGCTAATATATTATAATTTAATAGCTACTAAATGTAGGTAACAAAAATATATAAAATGGAGCTAGGTTCCCGTCATTCGCGCTGACGTGACGCAGTCATGGATATCTAACATATACCTTTTTTTATAATTTACTATTTAATATGTTATTAATTTTTTTTATTTAAGAAACATATTTTTTAACAACCCTTTTTATTGCTGTTTGGTGTAAGGAAATATTTTAATAATTATTTTTAGCCGTATTATATTTGAAATTGATTGCCTGGTAATTCGTTGAAAATTTTCAGTATAACCACACTGTTTTCCCCAAAGATATATTAGATAGATTTAGTTAGATACATGCAATCGACCTTTAGATACTTTCCTTTTAGTATAAGAATAAGATAATTTGTTATCATAAACAAACTTGTACAGGAAAGATAATTATAAATTATTGGTACATACACTTACAATTGAAATATAGAAGAAAACAGAATAAAACAGGTTCATATAGATCTAAATGAATATACCTTTACCTATTTTTTAGTGTATATTTGATACCTGCATAGCAATCGCTTTCCGAGAGGACAAACAAAATAAATACAAGAATAGTACACGGTGAATTGTGTATACTCGTAACTAATTTATCACTTAACTGTCTAAATTCCTCAATACTATAAACATTTTTTCAGAATAAATTTCCTTAACCTACGCTTAAACTCGCGAAAATTATCGATACATTTTTAACTATTTATATTTATTTATTTTTTTGTCTGGTATAACTTAAACTCTTAGTAACTTAAACTCTTGATACAATAATTTCCTATACACAGTTGGTACTTTATTTTGCGTAGGTAAAATTTCGAAGAAATTAAATATTCGCTCGTAATTCCTGAAATTATTCTTTTCTACATTTGCTCAGTAGAAGTTCGAAATATCTGATTTTATTTTATTTAAATATGAGTTAAATGTTAGGCCATCAGTATAAAGTAAGGACAAAACAATTAACTTGACAATAACTTTTACCACCGAAGGAATAACTCTAAGTGTGTTTAAATAAATAAAAATATATAGGACGATAGCTGTAAACGATTGCGTGATTCGGGGCGTTGAACCTAGGACCTCTGAATAAGGAGTCGGCTTTTAGACCACTGCGTTATAAGGACAATCGTTATCGTAAAGTATTCAGTGGCTGTGTTATAAATAAATAATATATTGTTACTCTAAGAACTATGAGGAGTTCAACGCTCTGTGTTCCTCGCCATTATCAGTCTAAGTCAGTAAAGAATTCTCCCCCTTTTCAACCCTGACCTTTTTTTATATTTTCCTAATGGCTATTTTATTCCGTTCTTGTATGTAGACTAGACGTTTCGTCATAAACTGTTTTATTTTTTTGCGTTATCGCTTTGTTTATACTTTCCAAAGGTTAGTTTGCCCAGCAAGATGACTATGACTTTCATTTCATTTCGAGGAAGTTATCTCTTTTCAAAACTACACCTAAACCAGTTTATTTTGTTTTTTTTCTTTAAAATTATAATTTTCTTTTATATCTAACTTCTTATAATACTAATTGTAATAAACATATTAAGCTGTTTGCTGTTTTAATATTTGTAGTAGGTTTGAACGATTTAGTAAGTCTATTTGCGATGCACCACATCCGTTACCGTATAATGATATACAAAATCTTTATATGTGTTACTTTCAACAACACTCCTTGCTGTAAGTAAATTTATTCTGTTTTTCATTACTAAATACAGCGATGTCTGATTTTAATTACCCAAAAGTAAACTGTATTTAGCAACGATCTTTTAAAACATATAGATACGGTATACCACACAAATCGTCTTTGTGAAAACGAGACACTGACGATTCCCCCCGTCGTTCCGCGGGCCGCAACACTCTGCCATGCATATCTCGCATGCGAGCAAGCGAGACGTATGATATGCAAAGTGTCGTACTTGGCGTGGTACTCTTTTCACCCTCAGTAGCCTCCTGGAGTTACCCTAAAGAGAGTTAAGTGGATGTCTCTCAATTAGCATACTTTAGTGTCAGCACCGAATCAATCAACGTCTTTACACACTCTCGCCGTTCGTTTTTTTTATTACAATTTCATAGCGAGAAAACTTGAAATGAAAAAAAACTACCTAGACTTATTCTTATGCATTATATTAATATAAAAAAAAACACCCACACATGGGAGCCAGTCACCATACGCACGTATTGCTTGTCCGTATCGCAAGACCTGTTCGATATCCGTTAAACGGCAGTTTCATGCCGTCGCAGATTGAAATGTAATTGAGCGTGAAATGTTTTCTCTTTGGCAATTTGCTCATCTATCTAGCCGCCTTTATAGCGCAGGCAAATAAATCTAAGCAATCGCGTATCGACGGAGAACTCTAACAGCGGTTGAGAAACTACACAGGTAACCTCACTTTTCGATGTTTGCCATTTCGCTGTTATATCCATCATATCCCTTCGTTATGAAACCAGATGTCCAAATTACTCCGAGTACTTGAATTTTGCAATAAGATAGGTTAATTTAGGAATTTAATCCAAATGGGAGTAGGTTATGCTTAAATTTGGAAATACTAAACCAAAGCGAACGCACATAGAAATTGGTACATTTGATGATCATTTTTACGATACAAACACCTAATGAATTTTCTTGGGTTCGATGGAACCCAAGAAAATTCATTAAGATTTAAGATTGAAGTTTTAAGATGTTAAAACTTCCATATTATTTACATCAATGGATCGGTTTATCTTACTCTGTCGTTATTATATTTATTTAAAGAAGCGTCAGATTATTAGGTAGACAAATTCTACTTTAAATTTAGTACACATACCTGTCATCTGTCGAGAGCCAACCATTTGGCTTTCGTCTATAGACGGCCAAACGTTCTTGTTTATGACCAACGATTAAATAAGCGTAAGGTTGGCATTACTGTAAATGAATGCATTCCATTTAAAATGAAATAACTAATCACTGTGATTTTTGACAAGTCAATTAACATCTGCAAATATTTTATTTTGCTCCAAAAATTCTTCCGTTTTCGGTCACTTCGACTAGCCTTCCTGACATTTTTAAAATGTGAACAAGTATCTTTTATTGGTATTATTGCATAAAATCGTCAAAAAAATATACAAAAGTTATCGAAAGTGAATAAAATATTGCAATTTTTTTTATATCCAACATTGGCGATTTTTTATAAATATATAATTACTATATATATAAAAACCGAAATTAGTTCAGTACATTGCAAATTTCACGGAGATTACAATGACACCAAAAATAGATCTTTTGAATGAAAAATACCTTCAATGATTCGCTCAGTTTTTCATTTTTTTCTCATTTTGCTCGACAGTTGGCCATTTTGAAATTTTTGACTTTCGAAATTCGACAGTCGTTTGGTTTAGGAGTTGTTAAATTGTGAATCAGTAAGGCTAGTGTAGCAAATATGGAAAACTGTTTGACAAATATATATAATAGGTTGTTGAATTAGAGGCCGTCTCGAGTTCCTATTAATGCATTGTCACTGCATGATTGTAAATTTGTAATTCGACAATGCAGCTTATTTCATACTATATTTATTCCAGTCGCATCGTACCATGCTGACTCATGAAATCTACGTTAGGTTCCTGAATGCGTGTGTGTCCATGGCTAGATCACTTTATTTTAATGCGGTTTAGTCTCAAATTAAAGCCAACCTTATCGACAAAAAAGAAGCTTATCTCACCGGAATGCGTAGATTATAGCATTTTATTCAAAAGCTCTTGTTGAAGCCTGTTTCTAAATTGGACTTGTGGAGTTTTAACTCCCAGTTTTTAAACTTATCTAATCTTTTCTTTTAAAATCTTACATTGCAATCGCTGAAACCGTCAACTTTATTGTTTCAGAAGTCTTAGCTGTCAATTTTATTATCACAAAGCGTTTTATTATCTTTTATTGCTAACGATCATTAAGTGTCTACAGTTAGACGCATGCTTCCAATAAAAAATTCTTAAGATTATTTTTTCTTTCCCAAATCGGCGAATATACGTGTAACGTTGTGATCGGTAAACGTTTCTTCAATTTTACTCCCAACTATTCTTATTCAATCAGTTTGATTTAGCATCTGTCACGTATTAAATGTACTCGGAAGGAGTATTTTGTTCTTTTTTCATCATTATTAACATCGAAAAACATCAATCGCGGCGTGTGTGTACGTTCTCATTGATATTCTGTTAAACGGAACCTCATGCAATCTACTTCTATTGATGCCGAATAATGTCTTTTCAGCCTGTTTAGCGCCGACAAACGTGCCATTATGTCGGAGTCGAGCAAAGAAAGTATGCATTGGTGGATTTGCGTCATGACGGGGCAATCAAAGGAAGGCGTTCAGTTACCGCTCGGTTGTACCGTTAAGCGATTATATCGCCGCCAACGTGGTCAGTATGTCGACTGCGGTGTCGCCTCGCATATGTCACGTCGTGTCGCATTCCTCCCCGTAAGTTGGCTGCAGAGTTTAGGACATGCATTACACCGGTTAATTTTTTCTCCTGGTTATTAGAAGATGTGATCAATAGTTTGTCTTTCTATGTTTTTGTGCGTTTACACCAGAGGTTCCCAAACTTGTTTGTATCGTAGACCCCTTGCCATGTTTTTCGGTTTTGGGTAGACCCCTACTTACCTGATATTGATTTTTTGCACTTTTCTTTTCAAGATTCAAGAAACGAATAAACGTATTTGTCTCACATTCGTATTTATAGAGTGGTGAATTGAACAAATCAGTGCAAGTTCGCAAAGCTCTGAGACTGCGCGTATGCTTGTAACAAGATGATACTTGTATTTCATTATGTGCAGGTTTTTACAAGTTCAAAATGTATTGCGACCACAAAGCCTATTGCCTACATCCTACAACTTACACAATTTTAGAAACATATATAATAATTTTTTTTTCATAGGTTCTTTTATAAATAATGTATATGTCTTTATATTATAAGATAGTATAATGTAACTAAATAGGTACTATCAGTGTATGTTTGAGATCCACTATCGTGGACCCCCATTATCATTTCATGGACCCCCAAATTTTTTTTTCGCTGACGTAGGCCCCTTGCAGGTTATCATAGGGGTCGATATAGACCACTTTGGGAATCACTGGTTTACACTAATTCAACGTCAAACTGTGTATAGACTTCAACCGCATTACGTACCACAAATTAGTTACGTTTAACACAATAATAATAAGAGATGGAAATAAATAATTCGCGAAGATATATTTTTCTTACGGTTATTGACCAGTACTCCCCAGTATTTCAGTGCGGCCAACCTTAATCGTTATAGAAATTAAACATTTATTTTCCGTATAACCTTTTATTCAAACATGGTAATACCAGCTTAATATCATGTAAAAAATAAAAAATAATGAATTTAATGTGCATGATAATAGAATTGGAATCCCGTGAACTAATTTCGTTTAGCTGTTTTATGCGTGTTTTATCGACATAGTTTAAAATTAGTATAGTATCGATAATTTAAGATAAGTCCTTATTAAGTTGTGTTTCCAGATACTTAATTCGATTACAATTTATTTTCTATCACAATTTTATTTTTGTCTCGAATTTGCTGAATAATTTCTACGCCATTTAATAATTACTGTGCTAAATGGGATTTTTTGCATATTGATTTGAACACAGGCTATGGTAGCATTACTCTTAACATGCTTTTTAGCAATCGAAAGTGCGAAACAGATCTTTTATTTTTTTAATTTTGCCACTTCCGTCCTAGCTAATGGTGTCAAAAAAAAATCACCGGCGGTAATATTTACAACAGGTTAAAATGATCACCTATTCCGATGGCTGTAAAGTGCGACTATGGCCTAAATATTTTTCGAAAATTCAGTAACCAGCTCCGGTGATATTTCTGTTGGCAGGTTGTGGTGTCTTTGTTACAGCTTACGTTTTAATGCAATTTTAGTACCAGTCCTAATTTTTCTCGATGGGTTTGCTTTGTTTTTCAAATTTTTATTACAGCGTTCCTTAAAAGTAAGTTCAACAACTAAATAATGGCAATTTATAACTAACGTATT
This sequence comes from Neomicropteryx cornuta, assembly GCA_020383195.1. Classification (NCBI taxonomy): domain Eukaryota; kingdom Metazoa; phylum Arthropoda; class Insecta; order Lepidoptera; family Micropterigidae; genus Neomicropteryx; species Neomicropteryx cornuta. The sequence continues at coordinate 3,343,730 of JAHKQU010000028.1, forward strand.
TTGTAAGAAAATAAAGATAGGGTAAAAATGTTATGTGTTTGAAAGCTTGTGTGTGTGAATGTAAAAATGAAAATTTATTTATTTTTTAAAAGAATTATAAACAGCGAAATTAAACAAGTTTACAGCTAATATTATGCATAACATATGGCCAACAAGTATAATTCAAATATTATGGTGTAATTGCTATACTTTTAAAGAGTTGTGACATGTGCTAGTGAAAGAAGTGTATAGGGAGGAGAGTGGAAAGCTGAATGTTGAAATGTTAGGCTAAGTGATTAGGGCGCATCACAAAGTAATACAAGTATTTAATGATTTCAGAAAAAATGTGGCATATAGTTAGTTCTTAACAATATCACAGACAGCCTTAATAAATTAATTACGGCTAAGATGGAATAAATCAATGCTTTGCAACTATTTATAAGTTAAATGCCAATATTTTATTTAACCAAATTAATACGATAATACGTTATTTCGGATTCTACCCGTTATAGTAGAAATGGACCTGCGGTAAGGCTCCACTATGGCTGTATCCTTAGCCGGCATTGTTTGTTACATTGATCCGTTTTCGAAAACGTATTCAATTCGTTTGTCGCGACTCTCGGATGAGTCAGCTTATTGATCTCGTCTGCTCTCGAGCATTTTCTCTCCAGACAGCCTGCGCGCGCACAGGCGCGGTTTTATGACTTCTCTCCTCAGACTCGTTTCCATGTGACGTCACATTCCTAACTTCCACATACCTAACACTATTACTTGTGTTTATTAGTCATTAGTGTAACATGTTTTATTATACGTGCAGTTGTTACACATAAGCCATAAACAATACAGGTATAAACAATAAAAAAAAATCCAAATACCATATTGATACAGTCAATTGAAACATCGAAATCACGCAGAATTAAAACTATAAACCAGGAATTGAACCTCGGATCTCATGTCAATATAGCGGATGTTGTGCTTTGCACAATACGCATTGTTAGATTAGAAAATTGATTGCCCAGAGCTGATAAATAAATTTTAATAATAATTTTCCTTTTATATTTATTTATTTTTATTATGGAAAACACACAGCTATATCAATATTGCATTAACAAAAATTAAGAATTAATTACATAATAAAATCGATTATGGATTTTCTTCATATTTACCAACAAATTATTACATAGTAGATATGATGTTTTCAAACTAAATTAAATTATTTAAATACAAACAAGTACTGGGTATATGCAAATCCTATACCTAGTGTTTTGGGTATGTGTGTAAGAGAGAGAGAGAGAGATATTTTATGTAGGTATATATTGAAACCGGCAACTAAAGATTTTCCATATTACACAATGCCCGACAGATAATAGTTTTAATATTCTTATATTAATGATTGTTCATGGTTTGGTGTTTTTTCGCACATTTCAACCGATTTATCAAAAATCATCCGTAAAAATTATCATTTTAAACGACCCATACAATAAAAAAAATATTTTTTTTTATGTGTTACACTCCATTAAATAGAGAAAAAATATTTTTTTTTAATCTTTGACTTTTGAAATGTATGCGCGTCAGGAAGACCTACCATTATGCAAATTTCTTACCGAAGAGATCTTATATTGGTTCCGTTTTTATCCTTTTGTGGTACGGCACCCTAAAAATCAAAGGCTTAGTTTATTTATCTATCGTGTGTCCGTGGCATTTATTAATTTTGTTTGACCAGTGTTCAAGTATGTTATTTTCGAAATGTGCGGACTTATATGAGCATCCTATGTTGTTGTTTGTTTTCCAACTAGCATAAAGGTACCTAATATCTACTGCAATTTTAGTTCGTTAGCATTTAACTACGTTCAAAGCATAAAATATTTCCACAATATTTATTACGATATGAGTTAAATAACCTTAATTTTTTTTTATCGACACCTGTGTTGCATTCCTTTGACTGGTTTTTGTTGAATCATCGCTTAGACCACCGCACAGTGTTGTTAAAAAAACCGAATTCCTTAAAAAATAAAGGCTTTTTTCGACAAAAAAAATACTTAATAATTTCATTGCATTCGCAAATAATATCTAATGGAGTCAGAGAAAAATCTAGTTAGGTACAAAGAGTTAACTAAATATCAAAAACCGTATCGCCGTTTTCTTACGGACATCCGTCACAGCGTTTGTATTCAATAAGTAATTATTTCGATATTCAATTCACGTTTTCGTTTATAAATTGTTCGGCAATTGTTTTTCAAAAATAATTATTGGTCACACAGTTGTAATATAATTAAAATGGTTTTAGTATTGTCAAAATGTTTTAAAAAAATATGTTATTATGTATGAATTGACGGGATTTTTATGGAGATGCTTGGAGATGATCATAGTTTTAGTTATAGGAGACTTCGGCACGTGTCTTATATATACGCATTGGACACACATGTGGTTTTATAATAAAAAACCGACCGTGAATGCTGAAGCTTTTATTGAAAATTATTTCAAAACTGTTTTGGTATCGGTTGAATTCCACTCATGGCTTCTCTTTTTTTCGGTTAAATAAGCTATTTAATCCACCGTGCGCCGGCACCTATTGTAAATACGAACGTCTTGATTTTTTGTGCTTTATAATTCCGTCCAGTTCGCGGCAGCGTATGGAGTCTTTGTTTCGCACTGAATTTTCGACGGGCCTCCATAATTAAGCACACGCAACGTTCAAATTATTGCTCATCCTAATTTTCGGTTGCAACATCGTTACGCGAAATGCTCGAAAAATTAAATGCCGGCCTCATAGCAAGCACTATTGTGATGAAATTGAATTTGACGACGGTGAAACTCTCGTGAATCATCTACATACCTATTACCGGGAAATATTTTTCAAGCGGAGCGATGTCATTAAATTTGGATTCGTAATTTAAAAGATTTAGGGAAAGCGCAGAAAATGACCAACCTGTACATGTAATCACCACTTGGTAAAAAATCTTAGCAATAACGCTATATTATTTATCATTATTTGGTTCATAAAGGTGTCGACAATAAATGATATAGATAAATTAAATATCAGCAATTCATTGTTACTTTGAAGTATCATGGTTACTCTTACTAGGTTAAAAACCTGTTCTAAGGGAGGCTGGCGGTGGCAAAAATATTTTAAGTTGCCGTTAAATATTACCGTTATCGTTTTTAATGTTACCGTTAAGTTAAAATTTTTAAGTGAGTTTAGGATACGCGTTACCGCGTTTAATTGCGTTGCGTATAATTTATACACGAAATATATTTAAAAAAAAATGTTATCATTTATAATAATAATAGGGTAGCTATTCTATTGTAATCTGCTCCACCGTCTACACTTATAAGATTCATATTTATTTTGTACTAGTATAAAACATAATGCCATCTACTGTCAAGTAGTACAAACTTCCGCTCATATGCGCCTTCCGCAACATCCCAATTGTGTGTGTCATCCGCAAAAACAGCATTTTTATGTCGTATTTTTCTCAAAACGAATATATATATATTTCATTATTATATATAATTTTAAACCACAAAAACACGCTTTAGATTTTTATAAAAACTTAAGTAATAATGTTTCTACGGATATACAGATATTTGGTCTAATTATATTTATCTTTATGAGAAAGTATGTTATTGCACACCATATTTTTTTTTTTTCATAACCGGATAAATCTAGTTTAAGGTCTGAGCCACTCTGTTAATTACACATAACGTTCAATCTGTGTTAAAACCGAGACATACACACACACAAAGCACGGCAAGCCTTCTCAGTGCTATTAGAAGTTCATGACTCCTACAGCTTATATTATTATTTATACTGTATTTTTTTTATTTATACTGTATTAGAACCAAAGTTGTTCACCTTATATTTTTGATTCTTATACTCATAAAAAAATATATATATTAGTTTGTACATTATAGCAGATATTTCAACTAGAATTCAATGTAGTGATTTAATGTAATAATTTAGAAGGTAGTGATTTTTAACACATTCTGTATAGGTGCGTACCACAGATCATGTACGTAGTACGACTTGCGTGTTTTCACTAGATTTTTTTCCTTGCCAAACGTTCAGAGCCCAAAAGGCACCAGTCAGCACACGCAATAGTCTAATTATGTACTCCAAATTATACGATAAGTCAGCAACGACCGATGAAGTAGCCAATTTAGTATGTAATTTCAACTGCTTTTAAGTTATGACATTCTCGGGTCGGGTTTTCTATCTAATGTTTGAGCGAATATTTGTTTCAAAATTAAAATAATGTTTAGGCAAAAAAAAACGCTCTTTGCTGGTGTGTATGGTACACCTGCATACCTAATCTAGGGTACTTTGCTGTATCGCAAACCGATGGCGTGGTGTGAACCGGTTGAACATGACAAACACCCCTTTTTGCACGGCTTCCTTCGCGTCTCAACAGACGTTGACGGTCACCGCCAGAACAGTTACGAGGACGAAATATTTTCGACCTTATGCATAGTCGCGTTAGTTTACTTGCTAGAGTGACAGCCCATGCATGTTTTAATGGTCAGTGGTCACATTCGAGTTTAAAATTTTATGCATAAGGCCTTTTAGGGTATCAAAATCAATCTAGTAAATTGCTGTTGCCACGAAGCTGGTGCCTGTTTTGCGCCAGTATCTTCATCTTCACTATTTTGATAGCTTATAAAAAGATTACATCAGCTACAATTTGATATGTTGCAATAATTTAAATTTTTAGGTCAACTCTTTATTTAGTAACATTTTAAAAAAGAAGGAAGCTCGTAATTCGATCTGTATTTTTTTTATGTATACTCATTACTCTGACATATTTTTTTTTCTTATATAATTTTATTAAGTTACATCAAATGTAAGGTAGAAAAAAAACAAAAAATAAATTTATGATCAAAATGTTTTCATGTTTGTTTGGCTTAAGCGATTTCGATTATTTTTATGCATATTTGCTCGAGGATGATTCTATTAAATTTTGAATAAAAAACTTTTAGTGCAAGGCTACTAAAAATATTACAATATGCTTGAATGGGTACCTATATAAAATTTCGTGTCTGTGCTATTGACTGTTGAGGAGGTCGTTCGTCTGAAGACAATCCTGGGTGTAGAATCCTGATCCTTTATGGTGAGCATGACCTGTCACGCAGAAACACACTGTATTATCAGTTCTTGTAAATCATGTCTCTGTGCATGTATATTGTTTACTAATAATGAGAAGTTTTTTTATACTTAATATTTATTAGTTTTTTGGTTGTAGGTTTATTTCGAAGTTTTTATCTAAATAATTTTGGTTATTGCAAGAACTTATTGCATAATTTTGCTTACGCCGCTTGTGTTAGTTTCTTTGTTAACACTTACTACGCGACCCTGTGATTATTTGCAATTTTGAAAATTCCAATACATTTTCAACGTTTACCAATCGTTTCTTATTCAAATAAATTCTCACTGTTTCGACTTCGTACGTCGATCGCATTTTAATTTTTAACATTACTTTCTCTCGATTGACCCACTTTGTAACGTTCATATATCATTCTTTTGTTTATTAATTTTCGTTATTATTATTATTACAGCTATTATTTGAAATAATGGCCAAATTTATGTTTCCGGGCATCAAAATATTGAAATCGGCAATCGCTTCACATAAACAACATTGTTATTTGAATTCGTTGAAATAATATAACAAGCGTTAATTTTATGGTATTAATGATCTTTTCCTTTATAGGTAAGCACGATGACAACTGATTTTACCTATATGAACCAGATTACCTTTTCTCTTATGCTTACCCATTTAACTATGTTGAGAAAAAGGTTTAGTTATCTCGTTAATACGAATCTGCAAGACCGTTTTGCGATACATATGCTTGTACCGAATTGACTTCAAATTTCTCAATTTTGATATATAAACTGCCTAAAGACCTCTTCTCGATAGGCAGTTATTGATTTTGATTGTCCGGAAACATAGTTGCACTTTTGTATCATTTTAGTGCGCGTCAAATACAGTGTTTATTATTATTATTATTTCTACTACATTTTGACGGGATATCTTGATTACGGTTGAATTGGTTGATCTGTGTTAAAAGAGCCGATTGAGTTCTTGATAAAAACCACGTCTTACCTGTTCATTTATTGAAAACATTTTCTAAGTATTATACCCGTCTGTCCGTAATCATGGTCAAACAATAAATTTCAGCAGGTCGTTTCGCTATGTTTTTTAGCGTCCTTTTAATATACAATGTATTTGAATATAAATGAAAATTCTGTGTTTTCTCATTTTACTAGAAGCGCTTTTTTACAAGCTTTTATTTAACTTTTAATGTTAATCTATTTAGACTAATCTTGCAAAACTGAATTGGACGGAGTTGAAATTTGACTTATTGGTTGAGTTCCAATGACATTGTCTTTTTATGATAATCATGACCTGATTCTACGCCCAGGAATGTCTCCAGGCGAAGGAACTCCTCAACAGCACAGCCATGAAATTTTGTTTTGTAGTAAAAGCTTGTTTTTAAAAAGATTTTTAGTATTATTTTTATTTAAATAAGTGCTACACACTGTTGTTTTAAAAAATGCTCTAAGTATACCTAGGCAATAGACAAAAATTAGTTCCACACGAGCTTATTTGTGTTTTGTTAGGATTAGAACATTTTTGGCATTGCGTGCAATTGCAATATTATATTTAACTTACGTAGTACGAGTACTCAATACCGTAAATTCCGCGTTCATATGGGTTGAAAGATGCGTAAAGATGCCAGTTTCGTATTTTAACTATATTTAGGCATTGCTTAGTCATAATATTGAAGCCATAATATAACATGAGTATAATTATTGTAAGATTTATTTAAATTATGCGAAATCTTATCATCAGATAGCTAAACTGTCATTTCATACGGTTTATACATTTTAATTTTAATTGCTAGTATTACAATAGGTACAATTGAGATGCTATTTAATACAATAGTTTTAACCGTGTTTTATATCTATCTCGCATACCGTATCATTTAAATCCATCATCATTCTTTCTCTATTCATATCGATGTTTTACAAAAATCTTATTTTTTTCGCTCATTTGCCATGCCCCTTAGTTCTGTCTAAACACTTTTCTATTACTAGTGCGTGTATTGGAAATTGCTATTTACTCTTTATTCCCCGAATCGATCTCACAGCCTTATTGTCATAAAAAATAGCGGCCGTCTTCGCTGAAATCTTCAAGGACGTACCGACTAATATCGTGTGTCATTTACCAATTTAAAAAACCTAAATGTGGAAGGAGTTTTCGATAGGCACCTAAAAGTCCATTAGGAAAATTAAATTCTAGCGAAATTTAGAAGCATTGCGTCAGCGCTGTTTTATTCGCTTATTCACACGCTAATGTGGATGGGCTTGGCTCTCCGCGCCTTTTCGGAAAGGTATTGAATCACTCTCGCAAGCATCCATAGGTCACAAAGAACTTATGCTCTCGAGGCCCAAACGCTGTCGGGTAGAGTTGTTGTTTTTGGTGTTCCGCTTTGGCAGCATTTATCGTCGTGAACAATGGCGCTGTTCGTGCTAATCTTAAGGGACTGCTCTGCGATTCTCCTTTGTGTTTGCATATCGCGACGATTCACGTGCTCTTCAATAGTGGTAATTTTCGTAATGTTTGCGATAATGGGCTGGCTAATACTATGTTCAGCTTTTTTGCTTTTATCATCTCTAAACAATCAAAACCTATTTCTACAAACACACGCATAAATAACTACCCTACAAAAAGGCAATGGCAATCTACCAGATAAGCCAAATTCGTAATAAAAATATATTTTAGTGACGGAGGGAAAAGTTAAAATGAAACATAACAAAATTAAACCACCCCCAAGCAGGGATAAGGTTAGAACGAGGTTATGGATTACACGTAAAATTAGGTAAAAGCAAGAATATTTTCTTTGAGATTACATTTGAAAATGACAATGTTAGATTGCATTATATTAAACGGAAAAAAATGATATTATAGATAAAATCATTATTACACCCTTTTCTTTGTGTATTTTTCTTGTACTTTTTTCAAAAAATACTATTTCCTTACCACTGAAAGTATTGTATAGAAATACTGAAATTATTGATTCAACACCTAGTGATCTACCGTAGCAGAGGTCATCTAGTTATCAGTTTAATTTTCGTCATTTTAATTATTGGTTAAATCTTGTAACTCGATCGTATATCGAAAAGGATAACTTTTCAAGCACTTAATTTATATTATGCTTTCAGTAACGAGTAACATTATTAATGCACTAATTTTGAATACGCATCCAATGCTTCGTTTCTCGTATTTGTTATACTCACAAGATATTAAAATTGAATAGGTCCATAATATGTTTTCGCCTCAAAGCATTTAGATTCAGCACGATGCAGTTTTCAAGCTGAGAAGTGGATGCAATATTTTAGGAAATTAATAAAACCACGAGAGATTTGTGATTCTGTAATATACCAGGTATACTGAAACAACTACACATCTTAAGCTTTTTTTTTAATGTTTGCTATATATGTATTTGGTCGTATTCAATTATTTTGATTACCGTTCAAATAAGCTAAAATTGCTTATACTACAGTCAGGGAAGATGGTGATAAAGAAGAGTTAAAAATGGTATGATCGTAATTTGCGAATTCGAACCCGCAACGATTGGGTCAGTGGTTGACGCCCTACGCTTCGCATTCAAAGGCACAGTAGTTAGTATTATATAAAAAAACAAATTCAGTAAATGGAAAGCAGGGAAGGGGGATTTTTTTCATTACTAGCCAAGCCTCAAAAATTTACAAAAAAAAACTGAAACGGTGTAAAAATTTATTATGAGTTGAAAGAATGCCATCATACCATTGTACCTACGTTTTTTTTTATTTTAATTACTCAATCCATCACAAGTTAAAACCACAGACAGTCGCGTGTAATCAGGAAGATGTCTTTATTGATGCCTGCAGGGCTTCGTTTTTAGATGTCAGGTTCTGGTTAAATAATTTACTACTACTAAACAATGTATATAATTGATATTAATTGATAGGTACAGGTGTCATAGTCGTGAATTTTAAAATATTATTTTGCGTTCTGATTTTACGTAAATATCTTTTTCGAGATCAACGCAATAATGACGCTATTTTGCTTATATAGTTTTGTAACATTGATATGACCCTGAGTCGGTAATGATTTTCCCATGTACCGCCCGCCCCCCTCCCCCCTTCCCTCCGAGTTAACCGTCGAGTGCCGAACACAATAGACCTTCACGTGTGGTACATGTGTTTCGTAATATTGGCTTTTAACTAGCGCTTTCGTTGTTCGCCCGACACGTGATTATTAATTTCTCTAGCATTTCGTCAGCCGCTGTTACTGGATCAATTGTGGCCTATCATTCCCGATGACTTGTTTTTTTCTATTGAATCTCTTATATCTCTTATAGCACGATAATCATCTGCAGTCTGAAGTGTGCAGCGATCCGACATTAGTCGTTTGTGCCACGCATTCGTTTTCTCTCGGTATAAACGTTTGCGGTTAATTTGAGATCACTTTTCAGCGACTCATCATTTCGATAATACTTCAGATGCTGCTTTTAAAATTGCTTTAATTTTTTCGCTATAGCACAAAACTGAGTTTAGCCGACATGTAGTTTGAAGCGGCGAATTATAACTCAAATTCACAAAAACTTATACACAGCTGATATTCCCGTAGCAAAGTCGATAAAACTTTTAGTGATTTTACTAACAAACTTGAATACTTCATTGCAGTACTTTATATGAAATGAAATAGAACTGCCTCGTGCACTAACCGATAGTATTTCTAAGTTACACCACATATATCAAATGCCTTAGGTAAATCCCTCTTCCACTTTATTCACATCATAATAAAACTATATTTATTTTATGTGATGTATCATCTGGTTTCAGAAACGAGATAATGTTTAAAGAAATTTCTTTAGGTAATTTCCCAAAATAATAAATTATCTTTAACGTAGTAAATCAACTAGATTATTTTTCTCTTACGGATATCTATCCTAACGTCATTGAAAACCTGTAAGATTAGCGTTTTGTAGCATTCAGGTATGTAGACGCCTTAATATACACGTATATCTTCTATATTCATATTTCTCTTTGTTATGGTTCATTATCGCCAACATATACCAGTCATATAAGCAGCCATTAATGTGTTGAATAAAGGTATCGAAACTCTATTCAAAGACACGTGTTACTCTGTAAACTTAGTTTATTTTGATGTTGCGGTCGATTTTTTTTAATCTGAAGACAACCGTTGGACCGTCGGAGCGGAAAACGATTGGCCAATACAATACGCAATCTCGGTTGGAAACAAAGCGAGCGGGCTTCCTCGATCGGCGCTCGATCTTCGGCTGACTTCGGCTCGCCTCGTCTCGTCTAGGTTGGCTAAATTGGCCGTTTCCGCCGCTAATTTGTCGCCGCTGTATGAGCAAGCAGGCTGACGGTGAAAGTGATCTGCTTCGCGGAGAATAATGAGGCGAACTCTACTCGGTGCTTCCATACATACATACGTCGATGGATTATATTTAACAGCACAGGCCAGTGACATTTAACATTGACCAAGTGGATCAGACGTGAAGTCAACTTTATTACGTTTGTAAGAGTAATAGTGGGGAGTTATAACGCAACTCGGCCTAGTGTGCGAGCGAGTGAACCAAACAAATCGCATGCGATCTCGCTCGGACACTCGTCCCAGTCAACTGGCATTATATAACGCAACTCGGCCTAGTGCGGCGAGCGACACAGCAAGCGAGCGAACCAAACAAATCGCATGTGGTCTCGCTCGGACACTCGGCCCAGTCAAATGGCATGCTATAACGCAACTCGTCTTAGTGTGCGAGCGAGACAGCAAGCGAGCGGACCAAACAAATCGTATGCGGTCTCGCTCGGACACTCGGCCAAGTCAACTGGCATGCTATAACGCAACTCGGCCTAGTGTGGCGAGCGAGATAGTAAGCGAGCGAAGCAAACAAATCGCATGCGGTCTCACTCGGACACTCGGCCCAGTCAACTGGCATGCTATAACGCAACTCGGCCTAGTGTGCGAGCGAGACAGCAAGCTAGTGAACCAAACAAATCGCATGCGGTCTCGCTCGGACACTCGGACGAGTCAACTGGCATTCTGACTTGGTCAATATGAACAGCTGTACGGACTGTTACGACCTGGCTCATATTCAACTAAGTTACTTAACTAAGCTAAATATGCTTGTGCTAGTGAGTGGAGATGGTGCCTGATTATTTCAATTTTGGCCTCAACTCGCAGATTATCAACTCCATGTTTAGATATTAACTATTATGAAATTGGGATTATATAAAATATGTATTTACAGAGAATTGCAGAATTAGTTCTGACATACGAAGTTAATATTAAAATTAAAATTATTATTAATATTAAAATAATAATAACTTCTAACTCCTTTGTGGAATCCATTGGCATATTTTCCACGCCAATCCCCTGATTTCCACTAATTAAATTGCCCCGTTCTCCCCCGTTGTGTTTAGTTCAGATTTATTGCAAACCGATTTGCCTTTATATACCTACATAGACATTTTTCCAGGGAAATAAATTTTATACGCGATGTTATCAGAATTATTAAAAAAAAAATAACAACTTTTAACAATATATACATCTCGTTAAAAATATATTTTTTATTACCACAACAAAAATATGTATGAATGAGCTAAGCTCGTATATTAATTTAGTAATTAACAACGGTATTAAAATAATATTTATTGAGCCAAAGTACTTACATAAATATGGAAAAAATGTTTTTATTGTTTTGTACGGCGGTTATGTAGATTTTAAAGAAATAATTTTATTTTTAATTATAAAAGAACGGATCGTATTCAAAGGAGATACGGTCGGGGGGAAAATGAAGCTTTATCTTAAAGGGCGATTCGACAGCGTGTAAGTATATATAAATAATTAACAACATCTTCGTTCAAACGGAGGTGCGAAAGCGGTGGTTCTCATAAATGCAGTACACACACGCGTACTATCTCTTTTTTTACTTGTTTCAGTTCAAATTGACTGCGCGGTTATAATAGTATACCTAGAAAATTGTATATACATATTAGAATTTAAAAAAATCTTTGGTTTGGTGTCAGTGCTCACAATTTAACTTATAATTAAATTCCTAGTTTTTAAAAGTTAACAGTCATGAGGTAATGTCTCATTCTGTTGAAATTTATTATTATTATAGCATAGCTGATAAGCCTATATCTTTTTCAGTTTCTTTCCTTTGGCCTCTGACTAAAATATACTATCATTTCAAAATAATATATATTAAAAATATATATATATATATCTATAATTGTATAATTGAGTTGTAAAGTTATTTGACTTATGATGATTGTTTTTTAATAGCGGCAAATCGCCTGAAAAGATAAATGACACAATCTTTGATATATTTTTGTATTTATTAGAGTGCTAATGCGAGTGTAATTTAATTTAATTTTAATCTTTAGATGTATCTCTGTATTTTTGCGAAAACCTATCATCGGTTAATTTTACAAACAATTGTATGTACCATTTTTTTTTTCATATTATACTGTTGGTTTTCCAAATAAACGATAAATAAATAAATAAAATTTTATTATTTTTTCCTTGTTTTTTTTCCTTAATTTGTATGCATTTGTAGTAGTGTTGGTTTATATAAAGGTTTCTTTTCACTTAGAAATGTCATAATTTATTTAGCAACTAAACTAAGATACCCACGGAAAAGGCAACAGTCTTCGTGGGGATATTGTTCATGGTGCATTACTCAAATAAAATAATAAATAAATGTCTATCATCTTCTTATACAGGGTATCATCCCAAGACCATTCTCGAGGACTGGGGGGGGAGGGGGGTGTCGTGTAACCTACTGTGAGCAACAAAAAAGTTATCCCTAAATTTATTAATATTTGTTTAACAGACGGTGTCAATTCGGTCAGCGCGCGAATTCCGATCCTGCACCGATCGATAATGTCCTTCGGACCATTACGGCGTATTGCGACAGCTGAGCGCTCACAGCAAAGACATTATTACATGATGCTTGTAATATTTTTACGTTCAAGTTTTTTTTTATTGTAACCATGATAATTTCAAATAGGCGGTAACACCACGGGCATTTGCCTAGTGAGGTGTTACTAATCCACACAAACTGTACATTACTCCTTCCATAGAAAATCGATAAAATATGACATGCACATATGTAATAATAAATTGTATATTGGATATTTAATAAATAATTAAAATTGCTATTTGAGAGGTCCACTGTATATGAGGACTTTGTAATAGTTCTGCTAATTCAGTCGTAAAAAAAGTAGTATAGGTTGCTTTGGGCAATGACCGGTTGTCGTATCTCATTGAAAACGTACGTCGGATGCAATTTAAGAACAGATCAATCAATTCGGATTGACGTTCGCGATAAATCTATGCAAATTAAGAAAGCTTCGGTGTATTTGTGCCGTGTAATGGCCGCTCGTTGCTTCAGCGGCAGCGGTGACACCGTTTTCTCGCCGGTTCATCAGCGCATTCCGACCGACTGGATAGGATATTGATTTGTTAGATTACTCTTGCTCTGTCGAGATCTCGGCCGGCTGAGGAGATAAATCAACTCGGGCTGACAAATTAGCCAAACGAAACCAAGATGGCGAAGTAAATTAACCATTTTTATTTATTTCGCAAAACATACACCTACCCTTGAATAATAAAAACGCTACGGAATAATACCCTTTGCGTAATGATCTTTCCTCGTTTCAGCCAATATCGATCGTATTCACCTGCTAACTTCTGCACATTTACCTTACAAGGAGGTTCAAAGCGACACCTGTATAAAATCAGGCAAGTTACAGACATCGGGATTGTCAGCCAATATAACCTATATTGTAGAGAATTAAATTCCAGAGATCATAAGATCATTTTGATTGGACCTGAAAGGTATATTCGCTTAACACGCATTTAGTACGAATTACTATGAAATCGGAAGTAATTCTCGATTAATAAATTTAACCCCCGGTTAAGACGTTGGTGCAATGGTCTAAATAGGTTGCATGAGTGAGTGTATTCGCAGATACGATTTCTTGATTGCTGATGTGCGTGGAGATAGTCTGTATAGTGTATGTAAAATGTTCAGGTCAACAGTTACGGCGCCATTAAGATAGAGATTGTCGCTATTATTAGTCGTTTAATAATTAGAACTAGCCATTTAACTTTTGATAGGTATCATAATATGTAAAGTTTTTTGTTTCCGAAAGTGAGCATATTTTGCTAAGCAAATTATTTATTGTTTATGTGGAATTGATTGACGACAGGTTGTCGCTAAAGTATAGAAATACATACACGGATTAAATTAAATTACACTCGCATTACACATTACACTCGCATTACGTTAAATTACACTAGGGTAATACAAATACAAATATATATATGAATATATATTATATTTTCTGACGACACCGAATGGCGAAAGCTTAAAAATAAAATTCATCAAATCGATATATGAATATATATATATTTTTATTAACAGGTAGTATTAATTCATGCCTGTACCAGCTGAACTGTTGAACTTAAATTTATTTGTGTTTAATAACAGACTTTCAGGCCCCGTTTATGGATCTGTAATAGCATGTGAACTTATCGGTCGCTAAACTGGTTGTCAAAGAATTCTAGGACTCATAGAAGAAGAACGTGAATACATTACAGTTTGGACCATACTAGCACTTTCCCCCTTATCTCCGATAGTATAATATATGCAATTTTGGATGAAAAAAACAGTCCAATGAAACTGTAAATTTTGTTCATCCTCAACGTTTACAGTTTGTTTGCATTTAACGGTTAATTTTTCAGTTAGAACTCGTTTTTCTGACGCTTTGAATGCCAGTATGCCAAATTCTATCGCGTTTGTTTTTCTTCGCATTCGTTACACCTGATCTTGTTGCTTTATTCGGTTGGGTATTAAAAACCTTGAAACACGAATTAACAATGAAGCTCTTAGATATTACGGTTCACGCCACATATTGAACGGCGTTACAATATTATTATTTATTGACGATAAGACAATTGAAGAACTAAACTTTGGATTTCATATCTATCGCAAGCAAACGCTCACACCATTCAACCATGAATTTCGCTAGTTAAGTTTTGATTGGTTTAAATATTAACATAATGGATTTAATTACGTTGATATTTATACTATAATAAGTACGATTTGCTATAAACACAACAACATTTGGAGGGCGAACAAGCAAAGAATTCAAATGAAAAGGTGATGTAAACCTTATGGAAACATTTAAATTCATCCAAATAGGCAAGTGACAGTGTGAGGTTGCACGTAAGACGCATCCTACACTCAAATGTTATTCAATCGAGACAGAAAACCGTATTTTCCGCGGTATCCGTAACACACTGTTTTTGATCATGCTAATGTCGACCCCGCGAAAGTGTTGAGCGTTATATTATGTCTAAATTTAGAGACTTAATAATTATCTCAAAAATAAGAATAAAATTGTGGCTTTGCTAAGAACTGTACTATTATTTTGTCACTATTTTTCATGTAAATCATATCTAACGCGAAGCGAAATATAAAAGTGGACACATTTTTTATGAAATTTATATTTGAAAAACATAATCAATTAAAAAAATCAGCCGCTCTACGTACATAATGCTAGGAACCACTCCTCCTAGGAACTAGGAATGATACTCCTTAGCTCCTTAGCCTTAACTCTGAAAAAAAAACCAGCATACCATCTCATAAAATGTCCCTTACCTTCGCAGTAGTCAACACTCGGCGGACCGGACCTATACGTCCGTCCGTAGCCCGGGTATGATTTACCGTAGTCTAGTCGCACGTTAAAAAATAACTTTCTTTCAACGCGCTCGATTTCTTCAGCATCATTTCAAGAATGCAATTGCGTTTGCTACCTTGTTAATTATATCCGCGGTATGAAGTTGCACGGATGAATATATAAAATTAATATTAAATAACAGAGATTCCGCTGTGCATATCTAACTGGCTCGTTTGCCGACGCACGCAGGCTCCATTGGCACTTTCGTTCGGCTGGAAAATTCGAACTTTCACTTTCCATGAAGCTATAATCTAAATTTTGCGGTTAGGTGTAAATCATCCTGTTTCTCTGATTACACCCAGAAGAGATATTCTTCGCAAGATGCTCATCTGATTCAAGATGCTTATGTATTTATAGCTTTCTATTCTTTGCAATCTAGGGAATATTATAAGCAGATATAAATATGCGAATAAAATGACCCTGCGGGCGTACACAAAGGCCACAGTTTTTAAAAAATCTCTACTTATTATTCTTTAGTCTTGTCAAAATACCGCATCCTGAAATCGACTCTTTTCAACTTCACAGCCCCTTTTTTGCTTGTCACTATTCTATTTTTATGTATGTTAATCTCAATCATGACCTCATCGTTAGAAAATTTATTTTATTTTTCATTAGCATTAGATTTGAAATAAATCACTCTATATGTGAAAAACTTGCGTAAGAATGCAAGACTAACCTAGATTATATGTTTCTTTAGGATTTCTTTTCACCTCTTGTATCCGTTGTTTTTTCTTGATTAAATAAATAAATAAAAATATATATAGCTAAATATTACTTAATACTGTTTACTGATCTAGCCGCGTACATCATTTTAATGTTATTCGTTTACGGATTGATATAAATAATAAAATATAAAAAAATAAATAATTTCAGTTCTAATGGGCTACACAATCTGTCGAGACGAACGGCGACGATTTGTTGTGACCAAAAAATTGGAGAATGCCTACGATTGTCATATTCGAGCGCGCGAATAAAGCGGAAGGAACGTCATCATGCCTCAAAAAAAAATTTTTTTTTCATTCTACCCAGATAAATGAAAAAAAGAAGGCGTACCACGATTAGAACCTTAAACTTTTCACACAAAAAATATAAAATACAAGTTTTGTTTTATTCTCGTTTCAAGACTATTTGTTTATCCTTAGGAAATATAACGGAAATATGCGAATGGAATTCCGGTATTCCGTGAATGGTATTCCGTGGATTTTTTTTTGTCATCTAGAATGTATTCAATTTTTAGTTAATTATTATAATTTTTAATATTATTATTTGTGTCATGTATAAAAAATGAAGAACTTTGTAGGTTTGTGCAGAAAATACATGATATAGGCACTCATATATTTTTTTTCTGTTCATTCATAAGCTATGTCACAAGTAAGATAGAGTTGTATAGTACCTACCTGTATAGCAGATCGCTTTTTTTTTGATTGACAAAAAATCGATCGTCATATAAAAAAAAAATCAAAGACAACGCGCCAGTGCAATGGCGTCGGACGGACGCAAATTACTCTAGTATTCTGATTAGGAACGGAAACTTGGACAATGCCCACCGAGAAAGCGCCCATCCACAATGGCAACGTTTTAAATACGCTGCGAAAGTGATAGCGGACGACAAAAACACTGGACGCTAACCCGCGACCGGCGACGAACAAAGGGCTCGCGACGTGACCACGTGACGGATGGACGCTTGGAACCGAAAGTAAAAGGCTCCAGAAACATCGATGATGGTTAAGGGGACGAAGTCTTGTGATCATCTTATTGTAGAAGTAGAACAAAATTAATACTATGTTATGTTATGTATGTTAGTGGATGTGGGGGGTTTGCCCCCCGTGTACCGCGTACTTTCCAGTACATTTAAATCCACTTATAGTTCGCCCTCTAGTCCCGTGCTGTAGATAAAGTTAAGTATCTTTCTGGGTGCGATGATTCTAATCTCCGCTGGCTTGAAGTTGCCTAGAAGCTGGTAGCTTTTGTAAATGGGCTACCAGCTTCTGAGTTCTCTTGGCAAAGCCTGCACCCGTCGTCGGTCGATAGGTTTAATATGTGCAGATGTTTATTCAGCTTGCAGTGGCCTGTTAAGGCTCTGGTTAAGATCTTTAGTTTGTTTCGGCTTAACTTTAACAGATCTTTTTTGCGAGAATCCTACGGTGAGTTCTTTGGCTTGCTTTTGTCCGGGCAGTTCTTGCCAATATTTTTGGCTTTGCTTCCAAGCCCAAATTTTTAGCAGTCTACTGGTGGTGCTTTTAGCTATGCCGTAGGCAGGTTCTGGGCCTATCATAGTCATGCTAGCCCCTTTCTTGGCCAGTTCGTCTGCTTTCTCGTTGCCAACAATGCCTGAGTGGCTTGGTACCCACATAAGTGTGAACCTGTTGTGTGTAGCAAGGGTATTGAGTATTTGTACACAATTTAAATTAATACTAGGTATCGTTTTATCTCCCAAATATCTAGGCTTCTATGGAATTAATAAGTTAAATTTTTATTTTGTCTAAAAGTTAAGAACCTCGGTAGTCGCTCGTTTAACAACCGCTCGTTCGATCATCTCGTATATGAAATCACCCTAAAACGCCTAAGTTATTTATTTCCTACTCAGTTTTTTTTAAAAGGATGTTATTTTTATTTTATTTTTTGTTTCAGGTGAGTACCTCCCATTTGTTTGAAGGACGTGCGATATACCTAATTAGTAAGTACGTCAATTTATGCAACTGCCAGACCGTGAATTATGGATATGTGGGGAATACCTTCATTTTAATTAATTGTGTCTATCAACACAAAGTATAATTGTCAGTTTTTGATAAAAATCTTACATAAATTAAATCAAATTTCTTAACCTTGGATTTTCTTATCTTTTATTTTAAGCGAATCCTTTGTTCTATTATATCAAGAAACCGCAGGCGTTCTAGCGACTGATCTCACTCAACCCTTCTAATTATAAAATCTTCTTACAAATACCGTTCAGCGGCCACGTTTCTTTTTTTACCCCCTCAACGCGTTATTTTTATATCACTGTGCTTGCAGATTTAATACATTTGACAAAATATTAATGTGTCAAAAGTAGGTCAGTTTTATGTCCAGAATCACCCCTTTACTGCTATCTTTTAAGTTCATCCTGTATATGTAAACAATATTTTTATCCTTAAATTGCTATTAATTTTCTCGCAATCAGTATGACTTCAAAAAAAAACTTTACGGCAAGCGATTAAACTGCGAAAATATAAATTACATTTGGTATTTGTAAATAGTGCTTGTAGTTGCTTGACTCAATCGATAGTATCGATGACCGCGCCGTTGATGCTGTCACTTGGTCTGTGCTCAATTGTTTCTGCGAAGATACCCTCTCCGTGCGATGCTGCGATTTGCGCAACGCAACGAGACGCCCCGGGGAGTGCAGTTAGATGCGTCGACCTCTCTGAACTCGTCCTCTCGTGCCGAGCCCTCAGGTTGCAAATGCATGGCTTTATGACGAAATCGTACATTCGTGAGTGAAGACGTTCGACATTTTACACGCAATAACGACTGCGGTACTCGCGGATGGTTGCGTCATTATTCGTTGACAACGAAAACCCTAAACGAGCGCCGGTGGAATGGGTTAACATGTGTATTTTTAAGGATCCCGATGTGAGATTTTATAGGAAGAGTAAATGGTCAGCATTTCAGTATATTTTTTTTGATATGTACATTTTTTTAGACGCATCTTAAATATTTTTTCCTAGAAAGTGAATAAATGTAAATAAAACACCTCATTCGGTTAAACACGGAAATTATCACGTTGATTTTGGGATGATAATTTCGAAACATAGATTAATATTCATCTGATGAAAAATTGGATCAACTTCCTCACAGAAATGTTACTTCTAATGCACGCGGTGTTACCACAAAAACTGATTTTTGGTTTTGAAGTTTTGAATCGCAACGGCGCGGCTCGAGACTCCGATGCCAAAGTATGGCAACAGTAGATAGCGGCATTTATGCGTAAAAAGTTAATCAACCGTTTCCCCGGTGGGGGCGGGGGGGGTATCCGGTCCTTTTTTTTTATTATTTTCATACAACTATATGAAGGATAAGTAACATAAATCCTAGCAAACCTAAAACTACCCTAAGGGAATTATCTGTGTCTTTCCGAAATGTTTTATATAAACATACAGGATGTTCCAAGCCCTTTTCTGAAGACTTAACGGGGTGTTTATGTTCCTTATTACGTGTAAGAACTACTAACTTTACTAAAACTGGTAATTTGTCAATTAAAATATGTTATATATACCTCGTCTTTTAATATTTACAAAGCGTGGCTAAAAAATACTAGTGACTCATTCACACATAACTCGTATTCTCTACCTATTCAGTCTACATTCCTAAAGCAGCAAATAGCCACAAACGTTGATTGACTTGATAAGGATGTATTTTAACAGCTGTTTTTGACGTTCGTTGTTTTATCACTGTATCGCACTTGAAATAAATCTTGCTTCCGAGATAATTATTTGTTCGAAGAGCTTAGCTACCAGCGTGCGTGCTAACAAAGGCACCATTATAATATATGCATCGCAGAGCTAGCCCATCACCTTAACAATTAAAATTATATTAAACGTGGTCCAACGAAACATTTTATAACTGTATGTAATGTAAAAAAAAAGAAATGAATATAAAATGTAAAATGAATATAAATTAATTAAAATTAATAAGTTATTAATTCATGAAGTGCTGCGTTCTGAGCACTTGTTTTGTTAAAATCGTAGGTCACTTACAATTACCCAATAATAAAGGTGCGTTATACCCTCCGACTTGTAGCTTACATATAATATATGTTAGTCCTGACAAGGGGCGCAATCCTTCAAAATTTCGTGCCATTATTAATATCGCGGAAGCAATATTGCAATTGCGAATTTAACGGTATTAAATTACGACGCACGCGGTATTACCGATTATGGCACTCTCGACAAAATGAACATTTTGTGGAACTCATATTTTTACAAACAATGCTAAAATGAACATTTTATGGAACCCATAGTTTTGCAAACAATGCTAAAAAAAAAGAAACCAAACTTGGTTTATTAATTTAGGCAAAACATGGGCAGAAATTCTCAGCTATTACATTCCCAAACAAAATTTAAAAAAAAGTTTTAAAGTATTTTATTCAAATGTATAATATTACGAAAACAAAAATGGTTTTGGTTTGATACTCGTATTATATGAAAGTGATCCATTATGATATATTTATTTGTATTTATCAATTATTATTATTGTTCTTTAAAATATATTTTTAAATATTTACAATTATAATATTTATTTATTATAATGTCTCCTATGTCATATATTTAATCAGACGTATGTTTAATAAATAATATCAAATTAACAACATTGTTGACGTCACTGAAACTGATTTTATAATTGCGCATTAAAAGAAAAAATAAATAAATAAATATAACACCTAAACGCCTAAAATAGGGTTAGGTAAAATATTAAATTTAAGAACAATTAAACACTATATTTATACTCAAAAATGTACTTCTTCAGAAATAAAATATTATTAATAAATATTATCGCATAATTACGAAAATAGTTTTATTATCCGTACAGTTTTATTTTTATTCTAAGTTATAAATCACAATGCGCGGGTGGTGGGTGGGTGTTCTCAAATATCGATTTCGAATAAATTTTGAATTCGTTTTCATCATAATTCGGAAACCTTTTTTTGGTGACTGATGTTTGATGGTGGATATAGGGATCAACCCTTGTATATTCCTTACCCGTAGTTCAATCACCCCCTTACTGAAATGACACCATGTCCGCTGGGCTTTATCGAACGACGCGCCGTCGTCTGCCCATTCCCTGACCTCTTTTCAGCCCCTGAAATTCCACCCTGCCGTGGCCACGTGACTAGTGACCAGTCACCCGGTGGGCGCCGCCCAACCAACTTGACGCGCGCGTGTTCTATCAACTTCTGTAATTTCGCGGTGTGGATGACAGTCGGACGTCATTTTTATTCTGATCTATTCAAAACAATATTTCAGCGCTGTCGATTACATCCTGAACCTAAAGAATAATGACAGTTTGTGAACCTATGTGAAACGTGTGATCGTTTTTTAAAAACCAAACTAAAATAATTATGCATACAAAGGCATTTACCTAACTAGGCCATGCCCAAACTAAGGTAGACTTTTCCTTTCGAATGGAACAGTTCAGCATGTTTTTTACTCACGCAGTGAACTTACTTTTCAATGATTGGCCCAATTACCCTAAAGTTGCCTCTCACGCTGATTTACTAATAGGTCGCCTATATTTATGTATTTATATACATACTCGTAATATATGCCTTCACTTAAGGCGAAGCCAAGAGATTTAACTACCTTGATCTTATGTTTTCAACATATTACGCCAGCTTTTTTAAATATGATAAACTGCTAATATTTCTTTTTTAGTTAAATTGCTATATTTAATAGTTATATTTAATTAGACAATAAAAGACATTAGACCTTTAGAAAAAATAGTAATTGAAAGGTAAACGAAAGATCTAAAACATAATAAAGTTTGTTTTTTTATTTTTTTTATTATGAAGCTGTAATTAAATAAAAACAAAAAAATAATACTAACACTAAGTCGAATAGGTACCAGTTTAACATGTATTAATTATGTTAAATCTATATACAATGTAATGCTCGTATGACTGAAAATTGTGCATCATCTGATAATGGTAAAAAATCCTCTACTTTAATATTCCCAAATTCGAATTACTTTAAGACAACAACCTCATCAAGTAATGAAATCATGCCAACATGTACTTACTTAACATAATAGGGGGGAATTGGGCATGATTTGATGTAGAACTAACTAAAATTTCTTTCGTGCGCAGTTTATATAATATATACACCGTGTCCCAAGACCATTCCTGAATAAATAAACCGCTAATTGGTCCTCCTCTTTCAAGTATTATTAGTTAAGAATTGATATCAACATTCATCATGGTTACCGAGAAAAAATGTAAACTTTACATTTTTTCGTCGTCTAATAATGTCTTTTGTTTTGAGCGCTCATCGGTGGTCGTAAGCTGTAACGGTGTCAAGGCCATTATCGACCGGCTTGGCATCATAATTCGCGCGCCGACCGAATTGACACCATCTGTTAATAAATATAATAATTTTGGCAATGTTTTTTTTTTTTGTATACCATTTTACTCAATAGATTACACAAACCCCCTTAAGTCCCTGGGGAATAGTCTTTGGACAACCTGTATATAAACAGATCTCTTACTTAGGCATAGAAAACTACCCACGATAGATGCTATCGTGTTAAAGTGAGGGTCAACGTTTGTCTAATAACAATACTTACCTGCGTGGTATCATCACCAACCACGACATATTGCCTGCCTTCTAAATCAACTATGTACTATGTAGAGTCAAGATGTTTTGTAGGACTGTATCATGTACTTTAGTCAACCATCAAGCAATGAATGGACTGAATTTGAGAGTAAACTTAATGCAATCGATAAATTTGGTTGACGTTTTTTGTCGAATTTATTTCACTTAGATAAGTGATCTTTATAAAAAACGAAACCCATTTAGGTTTTTTTCTGTACGGATGTCTCCGATATACGCGGTCGAGCAACATAAGGCGTCGTGACAGCGCTATTTTTCATAGGCCGTCGTGCGACGTGTGTGGGCTGCACTTACACGAACTTTAAATGTTGTTTTATTTAAAGTGATTTACAATTCCGTTACGTTGGAGTTCCTACTTGGGACTGTTTTGCATAACGATTACAAGAGGGGAGGGGGGGGGGTGGATGGAAAGATACCAGGAAATTCTTCGTACAATCACAATTTTTTTTTTGCTTCTATACATTCACGTATAAGGAGGTACTATCCCCGGCTTTTAACCGCCAGTCTGTACAACTTTCAACTATTTTTGTGTGTAGATTAATGCTTACGAAAAACAACCGCAGTCCTTTAAATCACATCGGAGGCTAGTTGAGTAGGAGGGTAATTGATTATAGATTATATAACATTAATGTCAACTTTTTTTTAGTACTGATTAATATAATATGAAAGCACGGCTGTTGGAACTAGGCAGTTAAAATGAATACAAACTCATCAGTTTGTGCAAATAGAAACCTGTAAAGGAATGTTCAGTGTCACATATAATTATAAAATTATTTATGATGAATTGAAATTTATACAGTGTAAAAAACACACTATCGTATAACCCACTGGCTAAAAGTGCCGCGGGCACAAGTGTTGATAGGAAATTAATCAACCCATCACAAGTTGATAGCACAGGCCCGAGTAGTCTAGATGGAAGATACCTTTAATAACGCCTGCAAGACGTTAGGTACTGGTTAAATAATTTAACTACTACTAAACAGCGTATAGAAGCAGTTGATATTATATGATAGCTACAGGTGTCGTAGCCATTCTGGTTTTTATGGTACTATGCCATGTCGTTAAGTGATATAGATAGTTTAACTCGGCCTGCTGGTAGTATCGAATAATAAACACAAATTTATATCACAATTTCACTTTATTTGTCGTACGTGAGCAATGAGTTTTATTTATATTATGTTTTCAGTTCGATTGTTATTATGCTATAAAATAAACCTGTTTTGCTGTGTGATAAAAGTTTTTTAGGGTGGCTTTTCTGAGCGCATTTGAGATTTTGCTAAAGACAACAAGAGACGGAAACTCATTCAATATTTTTATTTATTTTTATTTTATTTATTCTTTATTGAAAAATCCACATTTTTACAAACAAAACTTATTACTAGTATATAAAACCAATTATCGATTTCGGTCATTTTACATGTTAAGATTAGCATAAAAATTTGAACAGTGTTCTTAAAATATATATAGATTATTAATATTATATACGTATACAGTAGATTTTTTTTAGATACAGTAAGTTTTTATGTGTAATTTGTGAGTGATGTTTGTGGTAGTTGTGAGTGTGCGATACTTGTATGTTATTAAAAGTATGTTTTATGTATATTTCAAAAAAATGAACCATATAATCGGGCTATATTTTATATGTTTTTTGTACATTATCGTTTAGTCATTATATGTTGAAAAGGATTTTTTTCACACGCATATTCTATTTTCCTTTAATAAAGTTTTTAACGATATCCATTTAGTATAAATTATTTGCAATATTTTTAATGTAAATCTGTGCAGATTTAGAATTAGTCTAGTTGTTTTTTTTTTCATATCTTTCTGACGCGAAGTTGCACGTTGCAAGTTTTTGTTCATTCTTGATACTGATACTGCGTAACCAGCATCATTCCATATGTATAGGTGCGGTCGTAGAATTTGAAAATGATCATGGACCTACTTACTGTACCATTACCTGTTATTTACTTCCATCTGGAATGCTTGCTTGCCCTTCGGATTACCTCGTAAATTTCTGAATGGTATGTGACCAGCGCCCAACAGACCAGCAATAAGGCAACAATTATTTCCAAGGCCGCCGTCGATGCTCACGTTCAGAGTTATGAAACTTTGTGATTGGCTAGCTTTTGTGTTCTTTTATTTACAAACCACCATTATTATTCATAAAAATTGGTTCTATCACGAAAACGTCACTTTAAAGATTACTTTATCCCAATAAACACGAAAAATATGCTTTTGCCAACTTTTGTAATCGAGCAACCTTAGGTGATTGTACATTTGTTTTTTATTATTTTTACTTATTAAAAAAGACATACATAAAAAATAAATTACATAAAAAATAAATACGTGTGCAAAACTTGATGTCTGTGCTGTTGTTGACCGTTGAGGAGTTGCTTCGTCTGGAGCCATTCCTCATCTCATGCTTTTACCATCTCATGAATCAGCTCATGCTTACCATAAAAATGCATCGTCATCGGAACTTAACCAACATGTTAAATTTCAAAACCGTAGGATAAGAGGAAGTGGTTTTTATTCAGCTTGCAAGATTTGACCTAAGCAAGCTAAATAAAAGCTTGTAAAAATAAAATTGCGACACGATAGAAGACAACATTTCATAAACTTAACCTAAAAACATGTTTCAGATGTTCATCTTTATGAAAACGTCGGAACTGTCAACTGCCAATAGTAAATAATTACTGGCTAGCTTCGTTTGTTCGTTTAGTCGTTTCGTGAGTTGAACGCTGATTGGTTGAAAACATTTAAATATTTTTCCGCAAATTGTCGCTAATTTCAGAACGCCTTTCGAATGCCGTGAAAATGAAATTCGAGTCCACTCAGGGCGCATAAAGTCAAGGAAAGATTTAATATTTGAAGAGTGCACTTTCGAAGAGGTGCAAGTCAAACGCAGTTTCGCATGTCCTATACCCTTGTTTATGTATCTTATGAAATATGTTAATAACACATGAAACTTATCGACAATTTACAACATTGTTAAAAAAATATTTCATTCATCGTATTAAAAATCGTATTATTTATAATCGACTTCAAAAAAAGTATGAGTTTCTCAATTCGATCTGTATTTTTAGGTAGTTTTTTTTTAGGAAAGCTACCTATTGCAATGGGTACCCTGTGTTGATTTCCGGAAAATTTCCACATATCTTCGCGTTTCATATCGCCTAGAACCCAAAACCACCCTCAGTTTTAAAGTTTATTTATCTATCTATATCACTTTCTTGTGGATACGATAACTGTCGCAATTTACACCAATCACTTTCAAATTGATACATAAAATTTAAGGTTTTCGAAAAAGTGAAATTTAGTTATAACTATAAGATATCGAATTTATTTGAATTTTATATTATTCATTAGATAAGGGCGTAAGACTTATCTTAGTATTTATTTTTGTAGCACCAACCATTATTCCTAAGGGTGGGGGGGGGTAAATTAGTTTTCAAAATTCAAAAAAATCATATCTCCAGGATAAAATCAGTTCAAATTGTTAACTGAAGGCCTATAATTTCCCTACGACTTTTGTTTGGAACAATTTTTGATATGAGCAACTCTTACGGCCCAGTATAAAGAGGGTTCAGTATACGCACTCTCGATGCGCATGGGTAAGTACAGGGTGGCGGGGCGGGGTGAGCGGGCTGTCGCGCAATGTTTGATATAAGTTCTTACAACTGCAGTTCCCCTATCCCCCCTACTTTGATCCCGTGAAATCTACCTCCGTCTTCCGGCGTACGGGATTTTAATTTATTATAACCCATTACTCCGAAACGGCTCAAGCAATTAATTGATTTGGAGGTTTTTTTTTTTGCAAATTTCCTCACGGGTGGTCCCAATTTGGTGGTAGTTTAAATTTCATTAAGTTACCTAAGTGTAAGGTAGCAACGAAAAGTAGACATGGTATTGTTTAATAACAATAAGTAGTTTATTGTACTTATTATTTCGTAATTGTAGGTTTTTTAAGTCGTTTTTTTTTAACAGTTCTTAAACTTCTTAAAACTTTGATAAAGATATATGTATATGTTGGTGTTTCCTATCTCAAAATAGATTCAGAAAAAAAAACTACTTAGATAAGGAGGCTCTCTCGGAGAGTTGTTGTCTTTGTGGGCGTGGTCATAAATAAATCTATTTCTGTTTTGTAGACTGACTTTTCTTTGTAGGATTCGTAATAAGAGATATGATTAATTTCAAAAATCTATGCTGAATTTGCATCTTTGTAAGATCAACGTGACATTATTGTAGTTTTATTTTCAGTCAATTATATTTCTAAAGTTTTAATAAAATCTATGGAACAATTTAGAGTTTTCGAGGCTCTTTTAAACAGATTATATTTGTATTTAATATCTATTATTTCTCTTCTGTATAATACCAAAAATCACAGTTACTAGTATTGTGTGCGTGACTAACTTTTATATGGAGGAAGTACCCTCAACGCAAGATCTTTAATTTTTTTTTTAATATCTAAGGAAAATAAGTACGTTGCGTAGCGAATCAATTAACCGGAAGTCAGTTGTACAGCGAGCAAAAATTAATTGAGCTCTCTCTACATAAAACACGTATTCAGTCCTATTTGGTCGTTCGTACGTTTAAAGAAAATATTGGAACCGGATGCCATTCCGTTATAAGCAAATAATACTGTATAATTTGCGCGGAAAATCGAAAATGAGGTTGGCCACGTTACTAATAAATAAGTTATAACTAACGTTTAGCAATTTAACTGAAAATAACTACATAGTTTACTAGTCTGTAAAGAGACAGCTGTAAATGTTAAAACCATATAAACGTCAGTATTTGTGCAGATAGTTTCTTAAAATTTTTCGAAATTACTATCTCACGAATGAATACAAGAATCGCAGTAGCATTTTATGAAGAAGTTTTTTATTAAATACATTGATTCTGTTTTTCAAGATTATCCTATGATTTCACAGAGCGTTTGTCTTTCTACAAGCCCATAGATGAAATAGAATAATTTTAGACCACCCACAAGACAGAGAAGAGTTTTTTCGGGCTATGCGTTTGAGTCGATTGTAACAACATCATTAGTAGAAGTAAAAAATCAGTAAGGCAAAGAAGCATTTCGAAAAATATATGAGCAACGCCATGTTAGTTTGTTAAAAAAAGAGTATTATTTATTATGATTGAATTGAACTAATTTTTGAGTGCATTTTTTTTATACTCAAAAATTTATTGTTATGGAAAAAAGTAATAATATCAATGGTCTTTGTTGAGAGGCAAAAAAAAAACAATTTTTCTTAGTATTCCGGTGTAACAAGCATACAAAATAGATTTTATTAGTAACATTTTACATCAATTTTCTACTTATATAGCTGATGCTTAGCTTATATAGCTCATATTTAATTGATTTTATTTAAAATAAATATATTTTTATAATTACTCATTCGTAGTACCCAATTTGTTTAGGTTGCCTTGAACCAAAAAATTTGCTGCTGGAAAAAGTGATAAGAAAAGCGTATTTTTTTGCCGTGCGCGCGCGATATTTGTTAATTTTGTAAACTAGTTCAACGAACCGTATTTAGAGGTAAAATACGCCGCTTCTTAAATAAACATGTTTTGAAGTAATGAACTAAAATAAGAGTAGGCAGTCTCCTGCAAATATTTTTGTAAAAAAAGTTAAACTTATCTTTTAAACATTCCGTTTTTTTTAACGGTCGCTTAACCCGGCGTGTCTCTTTTCTGTACTAATATGACTTTATAAAGTGATTGAGCGGACTGCCGCTAGGAGGCTACTACCGCGAGCGGTTTAGTTCTTGGCTGAACGAACGTCCATCGGCTACCTACAGATGGCTGTGCTGCCTGTGAAAAAATAGTTTAAACAAATATTACGGTTTTATATCTATTACTTTTCTTGCATAAATATGTTTTTATTTCCCATGGCTTTTAATAGTAACTAATTTGATTGAAACTGATTACTCACAACGACGATATATGTATAACATTCAGATTCAAAAAAGGTATTAAAAATAAACGGGTTTTTTGACATACTTTTATTTTACTGGTATCACCGAACATATAAAAATACACTTAATATCAATATAATCTTGGAAAATTTAAACTTTTTTTTTTATTCTCAAACTCAGAAAATAGGAGACACATTCGTATATTGTGATTATTCATAGACCGACGAAAATTTAAAAAAGTAAACATTTTGTTTATCTAACGCAAAATTCTTATACTATGTAAATCGTAAAGTAACAAATGAAGGGTTATACATACTATATTTTTTTTAAATCAATCAACCAGACAGATTATGTGGATTAAAGAGTTTCTAAATGTAGCTTACAACAACCTTACAGTGTCATCTACAGAATGCTGCCATATTATAGGCACAAAAGCAAGGGCAAATTAAGGACCCTGCAGCTCCGAAATCGACCTGCGAAACCCGTCGAAGCCGGGTGGGTCACCATCACTATTGAACTAGGAAGTGATTGTATCAAAATACTTAGTTCATAAACCTACTTTCTATATGGATATAATAGGTAATGATGGTTGCTGTGTACACAAGACTCGTTAGGAAATTCCTATTAGTGAATTTATTAAAAAAAACGGATGAAATATTTTGCTCAGCAGACCGTAAAACATTGTTTTAAAACTTTGAATGGTCAAAATGGTCAGAGCAGTTGTCGGCTTTGTTGCGAGATCGCGTGCCCGAGAGACTTTTAATTAGTTGTTGGCAACTTTGTAGGATTTTTTTCGTATAATTTGCTTCAACGCGGAAATGTTTCAGAATGTTCAAAACTCAGTAAGAGTTCGTCGTCGCTGTCACAGTAAAATCAAATCCGTTCATATTTTTTTGTTTGCAACTTGCACCATTATTTTTTTCCCACATAATAATTATGTGAACGATTTAAAAAAAGGTTTTTTGTTTTGTGTACCCAATAGTTGCGGCTTCGAATTCGCACGAAGGCATTTTTACCCTTCATTACTGACATCTCTTCTAACTCTGGCACAAGATTATTTAGCTTACTTTATAATCTTGACTTAAACTAGAAAATTGTCGCATTGAACTGTTATTTTGAAGTCATTTTATTGAAGTCTTTTTTTTTAGATTATTTTAGATTAGTTAGAACAGTACAGAATAGGTTTTCGTTTTCATATAATTATAAAAAAAGTGTAATTCTTTATTAGTTTTAACAAAGACAAAATATATTCTAGGACATTTAATAGTTTTAATATTTAAATTTATTTAATTACATTTTAAAGAATTATGCATAGAGATAATTTGTCTAACATTTTTGTTGCAGCTCAAAACCCATTAAATTTCCAGAGTGAAAGTTGCACTTCTATTTTTTAAGTAAAAAAAAACGAAATGTTATTACATAATGTCAAATAAAAAAAGGAGTTAAAAAGAATATTACATTAATTTATAAATTGATTTTATTACGTAAAATTTCATTGTCATTAGCTTTTTTAAATTGTGCCATTGGTATGTAAAAATCTGACTAATTATATTTTACTGTTACGCGTTATTATATTTTAATATAACCCACATTTAAATATAGTCATTTTTTCTTTTCGTACGCTATACTTATCCAGCGTATATAAAAATATGTTTGCAAAAAATGGGTTCATTTTTAATGTATTTTTCATAGAAATATAAATGAATACACATACACAATTCAATTATTTTTACCCTGTCATCATCATTAATAACTTTAGTCAACCTCAAAGACCTTTCCTCGAGCGGCAATTTTCAAGCTTCTATGAAATTACCTTCGAGCGAGGGCTTTAATCAAATTCGTTTCCGAAAATAAGTAAATAGTAATATTCCCCTTCAATCCTTGCCATATTTCAGATGTTTTTTTTTTTTTTTTGAAAAGTACCTTTTGATTTCGGCTTCAAATAAGCCCAATTGTTAAGTTAATATAGGTTTCGCAGCTTTACTCTCCTCTCCCTTTTTGTTACTAGATTTGGAAATGGATAATGTTGAATTAAGGTTGTTAGAGATTTTTTTTTTTTTAATATTACGAAATGTATTTTATTGTTTATATTTTAGCTTTTCAATAAACTTAGAAAACCTATGTAATGAATGAAATACCTCTTCACAAATCCAGGTATTTAGGTCTGTGATGACACTTTCTCACATAGAACTTCGCTCAATTTTTGGGTTACCCTCTATAGGACTCTAGGTGCGTCGGAATCCCCCACCAAATATTAAGCAAAAGATTATCAGCAAGACTGACAGAAATAAATTAATAGTAAAAATACATTTTTAAAAACAAACTTTTATTTAAGTGTTTTTTTTTATAAAGTATTTATCGAAAAAAAAATCATTAAATCGTTTCTGGCAAAAACTTGGTTTTGGCAGCCAGAAACTCAGCTTTATGGCAAGTCTTACAAAAATTGCCTACTAAATTAACTTTAAATATTTAATTAGATATAAAAGAAAAAAAAACATTTAACACAAAAAGAAACACAATCATTATCTAAGAAATTCTATGTATGTAGATTACTATATAATAATACTATGGATATTTAATCTATTAGTCACAGTAGTCTTAGTAGGTAATCTTTGAGACGAATTTTATGTAGTTTGTGTTGTGACAGCGTATAGACAAATTCCTAGATGTAAAATCTCGTCATGCTTACCATAAAAATGCATTGTCATCGGTACTGAACAAACATGTCAAATTTCAACTCTGCAAGTTCTAATTCAGCTTGCAAGATTTGACCTAAACAGACTGACAAACATTGCAAGCTAAATAAAAGCTCGTAAAGAGCGGTGCGCTTTTCCGAGCATCCATTGCACGATCTTTCATTGACATCGATCTATCATTTTGTTCATTATAAATTTTTGTTCACAAATATTGAGCGCTAGCACGCTGTTTCAAGCGACTTGGATATTATTATTTTTTTTTTTGCTAAGCAGATACTTCTTTTGTGCATTTTACAAAATGTGGAAAATAGGAGGGATTTTTTACAATCATTCAATCGTAATTCGCTCGTCAAACTTCTTCGCTATAGCAAACAGATGACGCGGTCGCGATCCATCGGCATTTCGTCTTAATATGCGAAGGTCGTCTTCGACAATCAGACGCATACATTATCGCACACGAATCGTTCCTTCTCGCTCTGAACCGTACGATCGACCACATACGCACATCACGTTCGCTGCGAATACTACAACTTTCAGTACAAAACGAGCCTCGACGCTCTCTGCGCGCGCTTTCATAATAGGTTCGACTATACCTGATACGTTCATGTGGCTAAATTTGTGTGTGTGTTTGTGCCTCTCATTCACTTCGAGTAAATCATTTTTTTTTTAAATATAACTCCGCAGCAAAGTCCACAGGGAGTGCAGAGCCTGCATTGCCCGGGCAATATTAGCATTACACACCGCCGCTGGGCAAAGTCCGCAGAAATGGTCGATATGGACCGAGTCAGTAACTTGTTTTTTTTTTTTGCGGGTTTGGCCCGATTTTAAGTGAGCATTGTCGATAATACCAAATCGATGAAATCTCTCCAACAAAATTTCCCACCCAATCCCATCTCGGTAACTTGATTTACAGATAATACCTAGAGCAAAAGATATTGTAATTTGCGTTCTTAAAATTTAACCCTTATTATAAGCTGTAATAACAAGTTTTATTATAGCTCACGAATATAATAGAAATATAATTTCAAAAACATGCGTCTGTTCGTAATTTGATTTCGCTAAAGAAAAACAAAAAATAATAATGTAGAAACAAGGAAGTGTGTGATTTTTAGAAAATGTAGTTTGTTTTTGTTTTCTTTTTTATATAATGTGCTAATGTAGATTTTCAAACGTTAGTTTATGTAGTTTAAACTTTGCAATATTGCATTACAATATAACAATAGAATATTCATACTATTCTTGAGAAGAATAATCAGAAAGGTATTAAGATTGTGTCTTTGTTCGATGCGTGGTTTTATCCACTACTTTATGATGAATCTTGAATTAACTTTTATATTTGCCCAAAAAATTTTTTTTTATGTTTTAAAACATTCAATTAATCCGCTGATTCTGACCATAATACCACATTGATCTGATTTAATTAAATACGGTTATAATTGTAAAATTCATACCTTTTCATATCGCTTCGTTTATCCTTCATCCGTGCTGTGACGGTTATTGTGTTTCGTAATTTCATTAGCCTAACAAAGCTTTATGTAATTTAAAACGTTATTTTTCATACATTAATATTAAAATTTATTTACGAGTAATTACATCTATAAAACAAAATTAAGAAAACAATGCGACGCGGTAACAAAATAACGTTAATAATAACGCGCTGAGATAAAAAAATTACGAACAAATAATTGACGGAGTTATTAAGATGTAGTAGTAATCAGTTAAACACGAATTTATCAGTCTTCGCGGAAATGGAATTTAATAATTCGACTGCCCTCCCAATCGTACTATGGACACTAATTGACGGAACAAAGTGTGGTTTCGTATCTGTTAAAACGGTCCAGAGCATGTTAACAAATATCAAATATTTACGTACGGATTTATCGATGAATCCGCGAATATGCCCTTACCTTACCTGCCTCCTAAACACGAGTCTATTTTAACAAAACATTTGATTATGATTATGGTTTTTTTCTTATTAACATTGTATATTAAATTTTAAAAAAACGTACGCTAACGTGTTTTTTTTTCCTTTTTTTGCCTCTCTTAGAAGTTTTTTAAATCTATAAATGACTGGTATTTAATTTATCTCCGTTACAATAATTTTGTTTAATTTTATAATATATCATTTATTGTTAGTCATATTCTTAAACCATTATTATAATTAATAAATAACACTAACACTGTACCTATTAGGAAATGTTTCAGGATAATAGTCACATTGGCCTCAATGCTTTCATTCAAGATCGTAAGCAAATGAAGTTTCATTTCAATTTGCCCCATATAGCATTC
This sequence comes from Neomicropteryx cornuta, assembly GCA_020383195.1. Taxonomy (NCBI): domain Eukaryota; kingdom Metazoa; phylum Arthropoda; class Insecta; order Lepidoptera; family Micropterigidae; genus Neomicropteryx; species Neomicropteryx cornuta. The sequence continues at coordinate 3,377,805 of JAHKQU010000028.1, forward strand.
AAATCTGAAGTTTAACTTTCCGAAGCCAGCTCACGAAAATAACCTCTGGGCGTTACATATTCCATTTTACTTCCCGCTCATTGGCGAATGCATGCATCATGCATGAACGCTCGCGCGGTGCTGACTTTGGTCTACTCAGCGCAGACCTCCTCGTTAGCTCAAAGTCAAAGGAACGGCCGACTTCGCTTCTCTATTGAAATTCTTCGATGCCAATTCTATGCCAACCATAATCACTTCTTTTTCTTAAAAATACAAAATCTAGGTACATATAAATATACGTACACCTATTCGTATTTCAGTATTCAAGTCTTAATACTATCAACCGGTTTCTAGAATTTTTGATTTTTAAATTACAAAAAGTAAAAATATTTAAATTTGCTAGCTATCTCCATGACATTGTTTTCCTTAGATTTTAATTAGGAAATTTTATTTTTTAGGAAATTAGGATTTTAATTAGGGCAATATTTAAGTATTTCTTACTACATGTTTTATTAAAATACATTAGCAGTAGCCCTAGTATGTTGTTTTAGTTGATTTTAATGCTCTTTTTTTTATTCGGTACTCTAACAAAATATTGAATATATAAGTTTACAATTATACACTTGAGTAAGAAAAACCTTATCAATATTTGAATAAAAAGAGAACATCACATGCATATAAAAGACCAAAAACATATTATACTGAATAGAAATAATATAAATTATATATTATGTAATAATACATACACTATAGATATGGATATTATATGATTAGATACAAATAAATATACAATATAATGAATCTTACAAATAAACCGGTGAATATGTGTATCCACTCAAATTAATCAGGCGCTGAAACAAATTAGGGTTAACGATGGAAAATATTTTCAGTACACTCGTTTTGATTATTCGATCTGCGTGAGCGTCGAATTAGTACGTCGCGACGTCAAATCAGCGTCAATTTGCAGGCTATGCGTCGTTTCATCGTGTGCTAAATGCAGTATATGCAGTTCGTAGGCATCACCCTAAACCTGGCACGCCATTGATTGGGGAATGACAACGTATGCACACGAACAGGCTTCCGTCGCATATTATACCTCTATATCATTTGAGATATTTTTTGCCTTTTTTTTATAAATACATACACATCTTTTGAAAAGATAAACATGAATTTCACAGAGAAGAAACATAGAATGAAAAATTTCATACGTTGTAGATAAAAAAAAGCGTTAATATTTAAAAAGTTTATAAAATTATTAACCTATACGCTACACACACACATACACACTTATTAAAAGGTGCAAACGAAATTTGTGCACATCGTGCTCTGATGGTTTAGAGACGACACAAATCGTGACAATTAAGTAAAGCTCCACCATGTCTGAAATCTGGTGAGAAGTGATTATGAATATTTTATTAATAAAATTAAATGAAATGATTAAAGAAAATCTGTGTGGCCGTTTGAGTTTTTTTAATTTTTTGAATTGTTTTTTTTTAACCCAAAATATCTTTTTTTTTTTAAGGTAGAGAAAAATGAAGGAGTTTCCTTGTTCCAAAATAGATTGTTTTGGCTGTGTTTTGTGTGTTTGAACTGACATTAGTAAAATTCAGAGTTATGTGTCAGTGAATAAATATAACAAACTTTGAAGGTCACAAGATAGGTATCTTGTGCGGCGAAAAGTATGCCATTCGCAATCATAAATCCCGTCCCAATTGGTAAACTCGTTTTACGAAACTAACCAAATGATCGTGCGCATGTTTTTTTTTTTTACATTCGACGGTTTTTTTTTAAACATAATTTTTTTTTTAAACATAATAAAACATAACAAACATGTAAAGATACACGTCTACAGACGTGTATCTTTATTTGTTTTTAAGATATTATGTGATTTCGCGTATAGCGAATTATCGACAGACCAATTGCATACGAGTTTTCGCGGCAGGCATTTGACATTCGAATTATCGCGTCGAGCGAATCACGCTTTGTGTATTGCTCGTTTTGCCAATTTGATCATATTTGGAATGAGTTCAATTGTCAATACGTCCGCCGGTCGAATTGACAGTTCTGCGGTAATTCCTCTTGTTCAACCCCCTCCCGCCCCCGCCCCCGCCGCATTGGCTCTTCGCATTCATGTCACAAGCTTTTTAGCGTTAACCTTACGCATTATTAACGGGCCTAATATTTTTTAACTGTCGTAGAGTTGCAAATTTCTCATGAAGATTAAGTGGCATGTAAAAACGTATGTATTTAATTTGGCTACGACATGAACAAAATTAAAAAATAAATACAAGTAACGTTAGAAGAATCTTGTAGATTATTTTGACCAAACTTATTATTAAATTGCTTTTTTATTGTTTATTATTAAACTTAAAAAAAAAACATAAATAAAAAAGTGCGACCTATCACCGCATCGAGAGGATGGTAAAGATTTTAAAGTACATATAAAGAACGAATTTCGAAATGAAAACGTTAGCATGTTTGTAGCATGTACATTTTTGTTAAATAACTGCTTTGGCCGTAGTCATATGAATACAATTATTTTGGGCCCTACTCAACTAGGCGAAATGTCAGGGGAGATAAAGCGTTAAAAATGGTGTAGCTTGGCTATGTTGCTATACGCACATCACTCATATTTTCCCTAATCATTGTCTATGGACAGCGCGCGGCCACGGTACGGTCGAAGCGCGCAGTAACAAAACACTCTCAATAAACACGCAGCCTATATTTCACCGGTCGCGACCTTATAGTGGAGTACCGGGTGTGGTCTCGGAGAGCCACCATCATTTGTAATAAACCAGCATAAGATAACTAAATAACATATATAACGGTACATTGGTATGGCTTGGTTCGAATTCTAACCCGCGACCTTCGTACCAATAGTCCAACGCCATTACCACTAGACTACCACGATCTCAATTGCATTAAATTTTAATAGGTACATCTTTTCAACTGTTGTGCAGTGCAGGCGTGTGATTACAGTTCTGAAACCGACGACGCGTGACCCCTCAACCTATATAAGTATAGGTTTCGATGTAATGTCAAACGATGCCGTTACATAAGCCGTTGTCTCGATGACCCACTTGCGTCAAACGTCACCATCGCATCCGTCAGACGTCACTTTTCCCTCAATTCAGCGCATAGCCGACATCTGATATCAGATTCGACCCCTCCGACCGGCGATATCGGGACTCCATAACGATTTTTCGCTGCGACGAAAATCGCAATTTGCTGTCAATTTTTCGAACACTGCCTGCTTGCCTGAAAGTTGCCTGTGTTTCGTTCTCAGGGTTTCAGGTAAATTATTTATCGCTCACAAAATATCCTCTGTCAGCGTGGATACCTAAATTATTAAATATTTAAGCCACTACAATAAACAATGCCATAAGCCCTAATTAGGCCTGAAAGTTTGTCTCGCAGGGCGGTGTAACATACATGCATGGTGGGCATACGTGTATTGTTCGTATATCATAATAATAACAAAAACAATAATATAAATTAGGAATCGGTTTATAGATTTATCTAGTTTCAATTTTTTTGCATCGCTTACACAGTTATATAAATCTGTAGATTTCTTTAAATTTAAATAAATAATTAGTATTGAATTTATTTATTTATCTTTATTGGAAAAACCAACAGTTTTACACAGAGTAACATACAAAAATACATTTGATTAAACGAAAAAAAAAACTATGTAAATTAAAAATAGGTTTCTTAACGTCAATAACAAATATTACAACAAACCTTATATAGAATGATGCTTTAGAGGCGTGGTTTTCAAGAAGAGATAAAACGCATATAATTTGATGTTATGGCTAAGAATTTAGTTTTATTATAGAGATAAGGGTTTGCCATTATGTTTTAAAAATGATTTCGGGTAAGTGGCCGCCGCGGCTGACTCGAACAAATTCCAGCCGAGAGGCCCAATTTTCAACCACTTTTTGCAGCAAGTTGGGCCGTATGTCAGCAATAACGCGCCGAATATTCTCTTCCAAGGCGTTAATTGTGTCCGGCTTATCTGCGTAGACAAGCGACTTCACATAACCCCACAAAAAATAGTCCAGCGGTGTTAAATCGCACGATCTTGGAGGCCACGCCACAGGCCCACGACGCGATTTTTACTTTATTTTAGAGTGATTTTAAAAAAAATTAGAGTGATTTTTTTCTAAATTTGCACTATTTGCAAACGTTGTTCAGGAGTAAGTCTATTCATTATGAAATGGCAAACCAAATTGAGCATAAATCAAGTGACAGCTGTCAAAAACACTAACTACGAAAAAAGTAGTGCCAGATTGAAAACCACGCCTCTAATAAAAACACCCTATATTACAAATATTATGTCATATTTACATATCTACTTTTAGGAATTTAGAAACACTAATTTGCGATGTTTATTTTTTATATAATAAATTATTACTAAACACTTTAAATCGTGACTTATCCGGAGTCAATTTATCGAAGCAGTTAATAGTATCATTATAATAATTTTGCAACCGTGGTATCGTTGAATGTAGAGCGTTATTTGTGGAGCATGAAGGCATTTTAAAAACATTATATTAACGGGTACGATGTGAGGACGGAACATTTATCGAAAAGGATTGCAATAGATCGGAGAAAAGTCTTTGCTGTGAATTAACAGTATTTGCGTCGATACCACGAACTCCTGCATCATCATATAAACGTCAAGTAATGTTGAATCTGAACCAAGGAGGGGGGAGTTCATCCGACCCAATCAGTAAATAAATTTTTACCGCTTGCCTTTAATTGACTGAAGAAAAAAAATTAAAGGTAAATTTTAAAAATAATATGTAAATAGGTACGTGAATATAATCCATTATAATGGGTGTTATTTAAACATAATTGATCAAGAAGAAACCATATTAATCGTAGTATGAGTTAAATCGAGAGTTTCTGAACCTGAATTTTTGAGCATTGAAGTTCTGTGGTTTTATTAAATTCCGAAATCGATACTCAAGTGTGCAGTTAGTATTAATCTTCTCTCATTCGGTTTCCTTCATACTCTTTGTAATAATAACCAGCCAAGAGTATGTACGAAATGCAGTTTGCAATCTTGTCGCTTACTGACTGACTAACACGTCTGACCATAAATTAATAACCGCAAAACGTGTTTGTTGGGTATGATGTCATAGGCAGATATGCTATGGCATAGCTGTTTCATGATTGTATTCTTTCACTATATTATTTTCTTTGTTCGTAATAAGTCGATTACAAGTTTATATTAATTATGATTAGCTACCATTATTCAAATGTCTGCAGTTGTTAAACCGTCACTTTTAATTTAGATTATTTGCGTGCTAACGCGACTGTGCCTGAGATCGTCGTGTTCGTTCATCTTTATTCATCTGTTGTACTCTTATTGTCTCATCTTATCATTTAATCACACTAATTTTACCAAAAAAAATCTTAAATTTCTCTTCTGTAGCAACTAACGCACCTTATTATCAGCCCTTAAAATGCGAACCTGCTTTCTTTGCTGACTGCTACAGTCGGCAAATGGGCCAACTACAAAAGCGTCTCGTATATAGGTTTACCTTTTTTGAACTTCTATGCATTTATATATAATTAGGGTTGCCAGTTAGTATCCTAAAAGGGGACTTGTCCTCCTGTTCTATGATTTGTCTTCCCGTCTATATATATGATTAACATTAAGTAAATTATTTAAAAATTCTTATTTAATAGTGACGGTCCTACTTTTTTTTTAGAAAATACTCCTTTTTAGTCCTCCAAAATATCATTTCGCAACCCGATATATAAGAAACTACAATCCCCGCCCTTTAACCGTCTGTTACAACTTTCAACTCGAAAAGTACAAACGCGAAAAAGTTTATTTTTTGTGTATAGATTGATCCTCTTGAAAAACAACCATAGTGTTTAGATCACATTGTAGGCTGTCCGGATAATATAGATACATAACATTATGGTCAACCAACTTCTTGTACTAATAGAGGAAACTTTGAGAGTTCAAGACAGCGTTCAAATTTCACATTTGAATTACAAAATTATTACAGCACGGTTGTTAGAACGTATTATTTATTACTGGCCAGCTAAAATTAATACAACTCATCTATATGCTCAAATAAAGAATGTTCATTACAGTATGATAAAATTATTATTAAATTGAAATATTATGGCCGTGTTGCTTCATTAATAGCCATTATAATTTTATTTCAATTTTTTTTTAAATTATAATTTCATTTTAATTAGAATTAATGATTATTTCTTTTTTAACTTTTCAACTGCCTCATTAGCGTCTAGTCCAAATAAAAGAAGCCTTTTTGCATACTTTCAGTCCATTTTTTCCTCAGTGGGTCGTAGACAAAATGTAATTTCGTATTATTATGTGAATCTGTTGCTTGCGTGTGGGTAAAACTGATTTGCTATGTGTTAATCGATTAAATATCGATTATTTATACCATCCTCTTTGACGCTGGCACTTAGCTAATAATTAATCACAACGTTCGACACGGCCGTTCCCATGCAAAGTTCAAGTCGTGATAACAATATTTCGCTCTGCAGGTGTTGCTAATTACCATTGTTGTACCTGTCCAAACGCCAACATCTTAGAATAATATAATAATGCTGACATGGACGTGCGTGCAGAAAAACACCTTCGATTTATTGCCTCGGCGCAGACGTAGACTCGACATTGAGGAGATGCAAATGGACACTACTATGCGAAGGTGTAGGCGTGCCGTTTTGAATGTTTACAACAGCTGCAGCTCGACCTTAGGCTTCAAAGAATCTGCTCGAGTCGTAGGTCGAGCGGGCGTCATATGATCTTCCGACTTTTCGCCCCACGCTTAGCTCGCGTTTTATGAAGTCTTCGTGTCGAAGATGAGAGGTGGAATTTCCGCTTTCCTTTCTGGCAAAAATGCTCCCCTGCTCTCGTTCAATTGGCTGTCTTCTTTAAAATAAATTATCAAAGAGGAGAACATCTTCAACCTAGAATATAGCATACTTTTTATAGAGCCATATTTGCGAATGCAAGTGAGACTCAAATCAGGGTCGAACTACGATCCCCATTCTGTTTTTCAAGAAAGCAAATGTTTTATTATTCTTTATTTCGGAAGCAAAACTGTTAATAATGGAATTTCCACTGAGTTAGTATAAAATTAGTGTTTAACCTAAGAAACACAAGAGAGATGAAGAGAGGGGGAGAGAGAGAAAACGGAAATTTCATGTCATCGTTTGGTTTTTGTTAAGTTTTTTTGAACGCCATTAGAAATGAAAGAAATGTTTATCCGGAAACTACAACTAAGTCTGATTTTAATTGACTAAACATGTAAGAGATTATAATGAAGTATCATAGTTATTTATATCAGTAAATAGGCACTTTGAAGATTATTTGTTTGAAGTACTTAAATGCGCAGGAAAAGATAAGCAAAGTGAAAAGAAAAGTTATTTGTTATTATTGACAACAATATTACATGTATTGTTTTTCGAATAGCGAAACGTTCTTATCAAGTCAGAGGCGATTTATGTTATCGCAATCCGTCGTCGGGAGGTTTAACCGAATCGAATTTTAATGTCCGCCGCCCGCGCATTCGCTCACGAAGTCACTTCTGACATCGCCTCAGTTGCGTTTCGCTCGCTATAGCCGGCGCATGGGCGCGGAAATCGCCGCTTTGCGTTTATTTACATCTTCGATGTTTTCGAATTCCTCGCGAGTGCCTCGGACCGCACTTTCTTCGTTGGCTGCATGTATTCCTGTGATTTGTGCTTCTTGCGAATCAGAGATTGAATGCTCTCCCAAACTATCGTTTGGAATTTTAAAAACGGAATTTCCTTCTACAGCACCCTGTAGAAAATTCACTGCGTTTTCTTATTCATCATTGCTATTTTGGTGGAAGACACCCTGATATTACATGTATTACATACTTGTTTGTTTCGTTTACACAACTGTCTAACCGTGAATGGGATTGATAGATCTTAATTGATTACTGTCAATTTCGATCTATCAATCCCATTCTTTAATACTTTCTTATGCACGTCAACAGTATTAGTCTCCGTGTTAATGTTTTATAATTGTTCAATGCGAATCGCAATTACTTATGGCTATTGTTTGTAGGCTTTTCAAAGGATGCATTTGCGTGAAATCATTTTAGAGGATATCGAATTGTGCAAAGTGCGCAGACGTGTGTTTGTTGACCTTGTGATGTGAGTTGGGTGATCCCGTGTTGCGGAGCGAAAGATGGTCGTGGACGACGACATGGACCGCCGCATTCCGGCGAGCACCCTGCGCGAGCTGCGGGGCATTCTGGTCTGCTCGCTGTCGAGGGAGAACCTCGGTCTGATGGACCAACAGGTCGTCTGCAGGAAGCGGAAAGTGCAATTCCTGGACGGTGAGTCTCGGACGTTGATAAACATTTTTATTAGTAAGTAGCGTGCGGTGACTAGGGTCTTGGGCAAGCTGTTCACCGGGTAAAATAGTGGGGGATGGATGGATCTACAATAACCTGTAAATATTTCAATGACATACGGGTAATTTTTGGCCATATACTTCTTCTTTTTCTTCCTCAGCCTGTCGCCATCCACTCCTGGATGTAGGCCTCTTCCATTTCCTTCCACGTATTTCTGTCTGTTGTTGTTTGAAAGCCAGCTGCTTCCCCCTACTGCTCTACGGTTTCATCCATCCACCTCAGCTGTGGCCTTCCGACTTTTGATTTGACCATCTACATATACTAATAATTAGATGTTTCAACTGTAAATATATATGGCACAGAACACATATGCGTTTACAGAGCGAGTGTTAATCTATGTGTAAAATCTGTTAGATGGTGCATGATTTGAAATCTATATTTTATTTGTTTGTGATGTTATTATATATTTTTTTCTTTTTAACTGACTTCAAAAGAAGGAGTTGGTTCTCAACTCAATCTGTATGTTTTTTATGTATGTTAACTCGTTACTCCGAAATGGGTTAAACAACGATTGGTTTTATCGATTTCGTTTTTTTTTCTCATATTGTAGGCGATTGCTAGGGATGATTCTATTGAAGTTTTCTTAAATTACTTCTAGTATAAATTAGGTAAAAATATTACAATTATAGCTTTAAAAAAATAATAATACACTGTCTTAAAAATAAAAGTACAACCAAAAAACCAAGAAATAATGCATTAAATTTCTTATTTTAACATAAACAAACCGATCTACTAAAATGTCGAATATCGAACACGCCGTCACTATAAACCGTGTCTCAAATATTTTGAGTTTTAACCAGTAGGTCAACGTTTTCCACCCGCGTCCATAAATATCGTATTCATTCTATGTTCCCACTCATCAGTCATCACTTGAAAGACACTTAATTTTGTGAATATGGTATAAACAAATTAAATATTTGATAATAAATTTTAGTGTGCAGGAAACGAATACATTTTGCCTCGCTTTCATTAGTTTTATATGGCCTTTCTGTAAAAAAGAAAACCGTAATTCAGCTGTTGCCGAATGTAATCAACTCTCGTCGGCCTTATACGTTTTTCTTATCTCCGATCCGTGCGTTTATCGCCGCAATTTAATTCAATTAATTAGCCGGCGCGCCTTAGGCTGAGCGCAAATATCACGTTATCTAAACTGAAAACAGAAATTTTGAAATACAGCTATGGTATTGGCAAGTTGCCCTAATGAGAAATTCGCGATCTTTCACCTATAACGAATATTACCTATATGATTGTAAATCCTACAGTGTTCCAAACAATATTTTCAACATTTCGAAGATTTTTTCGAATTAAAAGGCCCGTGAAGTCCCACGGGTAACACGGTGGCAGGGTAAGCTGTCACTACCAGAAAGCTTTCAGCCGAATCTGTGACCAACCAAGAAATGGGCTGCTCAGAAGATCCCTCGCCTTGATAAACACCATTAAGAAATGCAGCTCAAAATTAAATTACTTCATTATAATATTCGCGCAATGGGTTAACCATAATTGGTCTACTATTGGGCCGAATTTCTAAATAAATATCGTATTTCGACTGAATGTTTCAGAAATTGTGTTGAATAAATAGTGATGTTTGCGTGCATCCGTTTCTCCGTGCTCACCGCACCAAAGTCACTCAAATTAATTTGCGGCCAGTGTTGCCACGGCATATTTTTTGTATGAGCTTCCGAATTAGACTGCGCTTAAAACACTGGGTATCACTATAAATATACAAAATCAACAGGTACCATCGCTGTAAAGAGTTCGGCCCTATTCTGAGTTTATTTTGAGTCAGCTGTTTGGACTATTATGGGTATTAGTGCGATAGAAAATTTAACATGAACGCGTCGTCTTTTAACCACTATGCAGGCATGGCTCTTGTTAATTGCGGTTTAAATGTGTTGCCACCTCGCCCGCTGAGCCGTGAATATATTTATTCCCCTTCAATTCCACTAAAACTTACGTTTAAACCGTGCACAAGTCATTTTTGCGTTTAATAATATAACTATGGTTCGTAGGGGTTTGTGTTATTAATTTTTTTAATAGAAACCCACACAGTTAGATAATAAAAAATAATTACAATTTTTAAAAAATACATTACAATTTTACCGATTACGGATTTCTAACAAAATGATCTATTCATAAATAGCGATGGTTTGTGTATATTAATAATTTTTTAATCAATTATAAACATTATGAAAGTGATTTTGTTTTTATATGTACCAAAGATGTATGAACGTTTTTATTTAAAAACTGTTATGACGTATCTCCACAATAAATTATAATGCCACATATGCCGAAAAGTTAGTCGATAGCAATCTTTAAAAACTATGTATGTAGTTAGATAGATCCTAATTGAGGAATGGTTTATATTTCAAAATTTTGCAACCATGTTAAAAAAAATCTTATTTACTCAAGTTAATATTCCTAACAAGACAATAATCTCCATGGCATCTTTAAACATTTAATTTTAGACTTACATAGAATATGGTGGTAATATAGACTTTTAGATTTGCTCCCGAAGTTGATGCTCTTGGTGCACATTTTGTTTGTAGAGTTTATGATATAAATTCCCCGTTGGCTTGCGTCCGAACTATGCGGTGAGACCGGTGTGGTGTGCAAAAGCGACTATAAGGCATTCGATTAATGCTGCGATAATAATAATTATTGCGTGCGATCGGACTGTTTGGCTGCTTTGGTCGCCATTACTCATAATAGCGCGCCCATCTAATGATTGTGCAAGGCGTGCTGGACCTCTGTAATTTAATTAATTCCAGCCTGTTAAGCCGTGTGAATCGTTTTCCTAAGTAAATAATATCTGTAGTCGCAATTAGTAGAATTTCATTTCGTAGATCGTGTTAATTTGGTATAATATTGAAAAACATGGCGGTGAGACATCTTTAGCACGTAGGATTTCTAATAAGGAAGTAACTATAAGCACGCCTATTAATCCACTTTCCAGCTTCTCCGTCGAGTACTTTCGACTGTTAATAATATAGGATATCCTGATTGGAGACTATTACGCAAAGTAGTAGTTTCGTTGCATTCAAATTCGTTGCATTGACAATGGTAAAATGAAACGAAATTAACAGATAAGTTACAAGACGAACGAGTAGATTATTATCGTCACACTGCCGACACTGCCGGGTGTGCTAAATTAAAATGCATGTACTATCTCATGTCTCGTCAGAAAGGGTTACAACCTAGTTAAAAACCACACTGAACCATCAATGCTCAAGTCTGGATACCGAAGCGTTTACAAATTTACTTAGTTTGTTAGGTTACAACTGATTCGAGCCATCTTCCAAAATTTGCGAGATGCGGTCACTTAGTTTACACTACGTACTAAAAAAGTTTATCAAAACAAAACTCTAGCATTAAAGAATACTCTATTTTAAAATTCATTAAAAGTGACATTTTATTTAAAGATTTACATAAAGGTCTCGAGTTGTAAGCCGTAAATAAATTACACGGGGTAGTCCTTTCAAACGCGCCACCGACGCGAATTCAACGCGTTCACCTATTAATTATGAGAAATGTCGACGAACGCGACTTATAAAATAATATCCTGGCGTTAAGGCGACTACAGAAGCAAAACAAAATCCCGAATCTGCCCGTTTTCCACCCCCCGACTCCCTTCCTCAAACCCCGCAGAGCGAAAATCTTTAGCCAATGGGATTCATTCTAATAAAACGGTCGCGACGCGAAGCGAGGCTCCAAACTTGTCGCCGCGCTGCCGCCGATATTTGACAATATGTACCCTGTTTCAGCATTCAATACCTGTTTCAATATCTGCCCTTTTAGTACTAAAGTCTTGAAACACTCTTATTATTACATGGAGTACGTTATACACGTTACACAATATTCTACTTCTATTTACAAAGTATTGAACAACGATGTCATTACAAAATATAAGTACATTATTTACATTATATACATAATATTCATAATTATTAAATGAGTTTAATAAAAAATCGGTAAATGTTACAATACGGCTCATGAATAAATAAAAATAGTTCATCAGATAATACAATGAATTTAAGTTATCTTAAATGTGTTAGGTAAGCTTCAATATGACTTTCTGTATAGAGTAGATGAAATATAGTACAATATAAATTCAGTAAATTTAGATGGTAAAACGATTACTTATAGTGCCTACCTTTGACTAAACCACCACCACCAAAATCTAACAAATTTAGGCAGTGTAACAAAATTATTAAATTTTGAAACACAAATTTCAAAACTGTAGCAGAAAACAAAACTTAGCAATTATTAAGAATTGTAATATAAGTGATAAGTAATTTACACTTATTAAGTGTAAATAATAAGTAAGAAAGATATACTTACCAAAAACAAATAAAAATTCGTTATTTATAGGAGCGTTGCTCAAACAATGTACGAATTGATAATTGCATCATGCAATAATTAAAACGTATTATAACGCGCAACAACGCCGAGTTGGAATCAGGGGTGCAACGATCGTTTGTTTGCAAATTAATTATTTGGATAGTATTTAATATGCACACGGTAAAATAAAAATATTTGTTACAGTTATAAAACAAACACAAGCCCAAAATAACAAACAAAGCAAAAACTACAAAGCATGAAAATAATAATATAATAAGAAAAATATTGCAAACAAATGGTCACTACAATAATTTAATAGGAAAAATCAGTAATAAATATTTATTTCTGTTAATATTTTAAGTAACAATAAAAATAAAAAAGATTTTTCTTATCTTGTTTTTTCAAAATCTCCAAATCACTATAAAATAAATTTGAAACGCAGTTTTCCATGTGGACCTTGAGGTAATGCGTTAATTAGTGGCAAAATAATATATGTCTTTTAATATATTTTTCTTTAATATACAAACATACTATACAGTAAAAAAACAAGCAGAGTTACTGCTTTTGCATTGGTATAATAATTATAACATGACTGACATAACAAATAAAACCATTCGTTTTTACAGGTTTCCCCATAAACATGCAATACATGGAAACTAATACATATTTTAATACCACATTAAAGAATTTTGGAATTTTATGCACTCTAGAACAAATATTTAATAAAAAAATCCTTATAATTAGACAAATATAAAAATACTTTCGTAAACATGTGCGCATTGCTCATAGGCCTAATCCTCTAAAACTGCTAGTATGTTTTGATTAATTGTAAAAATGACAACCACCACTTAAAATATTAAAATAAAGATACTTAATTAATTGTTGTTTCAAACTTAACTAGACAAACATGAAATATTATAACGAAATACAATTTTTAGACATAACACTTTTTAACAAAGGATGGAAAACCGTTCCAAATGCAAGCTTGACAGAACGCTTCGAGAAAACTTCGTATGCGAGAATGTTTCGTTTCAATTGTATCAATTGTTCCATAGAAATTAAATTTATCAAATAAAAACATTCGATGCTAGGCCCTTCGGGCCTTATTTAGTTTGTCGCCGTATGTAAATGGTATTCGAGTCATTTCTATGTATTTCACGTAACAGTCCTTCTAATTCTTTCTATAGAAATTAAATTTATCAAATGATAACACTCGATGCTAGGCCCTTCGGGCATTATTAACTAATTCGTCGACATTATTAACTAATAGACTATGGTCACTTTTATATAGTGTTTATTTTTAAATTGTCCACTGGATTGCCTTATTAGGAATCAAACGGGAAGTTATTATAGATAATGAGAATCCGAAGCAATTCGTGGTTAATAGTAGGAATGGTGCTAGAGGCCGAAAACATGTTCATCCCAAAGGTAGATAAAGCATTGGCCGCTTTTTATTGTTAAAGATAATAAAAATAGATGTTTGAACCTCCACCTCATATTCGCATTCAAGAACATTTGGAGTAGTTTCAGATTCAGCCAATCCTCTAGCCTCTTCATTGGTGAAATCAGAGTGATTGTGGTTTGCCTAAAATAAAAAAATATATATTTAAAATAGAATCATTCAACTTAAATTTTATGTGTGTAAGAATATTTGAAATAAATATTAAATTAAATTAACTCACTATCGTTGTGGCGTTGGCCGAAGAATCATTAGAAGACATCAATGTACTCTCCTGGTTTTCTCTACATTGGGATTGCATTCGTAATCTGCAACATTTGAAAATATAATAAATCAATCATCGTTTTCAAATCGCTTGTATTTACATTATTTATATAGCATAACATCGATACAAATGCTGAAGTAAAGCTCGTTTAATGCGTTTAAAAAGGAACTTGTTTAATTTTTAAAAATTATTTAGATTATATAGTATAATAATTTCATTAAAATAAATAATATTATGTCATAAAAGTATCTAAAATAAAGGCAAACTACACTACAGATATGTTGTTTTGAAGTACCTATCTACATAACTATAATGTATTTAGATAATATGATTACACTATAATAATGTCTTTCGCTCGAGATGTGCCAACCCTGAATCAGTCGCTCGCAAAATTCCGAGAATTTGAATCGTCAAATTGTTCGACGCATCGGCTTCAAACTTTCACCTGACGACAATATTTTATAAATATTATTACATCAGCCGTGGCATGGCCTTGACTAAAACTACTTCTTAGGAATAATGGTTTTTTTCGTGCGAAAATGAATTTCAAAATAGGTATAAAGTGTAGTAAATCTATATATATATTTATATAATAGTTATACCATTTATAGCTCAAGCACGACTGAATCGATTTTTATGATTTTTGATTTGTTGGATTTGTCTCCGCCCCGAATAGCAGAATAACTATTAAAACATCAGAAAAAAATCACAACAAAAAAATATAAAGAATGCACATTTGTTAATAATTTAATGCACATAATAAAATATCATAACATGTATTGATTACGAGGCGGTACAAAGTTCGCCGGGTCAGCATAATTATATTAAAATAAAAAATTGTAAATTAAAAAAATAATCAAGTACCAGCAAGTTACCAGTTATGTTGACCTAGAACTAGATATTTCAAAGGTCGTTAGCTTTCTAACAAGGTTAGAGTTCTAAGAAAGGTTTGTTTATATTATATACTAATTTTAAAAATTCTCATTACAAAAGATGATAATAGTACATTATTTATATTCTCTTGATCTACATAGGAAGTTTTTTTTTACTATTTTGGTAAATAGGTATGTACATATATAGTAAATAACTTTGAACTTTTCATTCACAATACGAAATTAGTAAAAACATAAAATGGTAATAATTACAAATACAAACCTATTTTCCTGTAAGAGTAATCCTTGTTTTTTTCTAATTGCTGACTTTCTGAATGAACTACGCCGCTTCGTCTTGACAACTTTATTTTTACGTAAATAAATAGGCAACGAAAATTGAAAAAGAAACGAGCGCAGAAACAACGTCTAGTCACTAGAGCGGCCAAAACCGCACTGATTGGATTACTAAGAAAATAATCTGAGCTGCAATGCGCGGTCAGCAAAAAACGCCCGTGCACAAAGAACAGAAAGGTGTAAACTCTATAGCGGACATGAATGGCGTTTATAACATAAACCACGGCCTACCATTTTGTATGAAATATTGATAGCATTTAGTTTTTTTTTTAGAAAAATAACGAATACATTTTTTCAATTTTTTCTTTTTCCATTAATAATACAAGAACATATATTTTCCGAAAATCTAAATAATTTTGGCATTTAATTTCATTTTCATATATCAAATCTAAAACAAAAATCACCCATTTTAGGCCAACTTTGTTATTTTATTTCTAAGTTGTTATACCATATATCGCAAATTCGACAGGTAACTCCCTCCGCGACTCGATTATCTTCAATAAAATATTTTTATTATATATGAGATGATTCTGGATTCAGAGATAGTCGACATCAAAAAATGATGTTTCAAAAACATTGTGGATTTGTTTTTTTTTTTATGTTTTTTTGACAATGTTTAAAGAAGTTTTCTATAGCTATTTCCCTAGAATAATAAATGATATTTAATATAAGTAAAGTAGATTAGTGGTATTTCTTCTGAATACGCACGCAACATACTTTGAAAACCTGCAAAATTCGCATTTTGATAACATTCAGGTATGTAGGCGCCTTAAGGGATATAATGAGAAGCGACATAATTTTAAACAATATCTACCTTGCTCTATCTCAGGTTGGCTTTCTCTCATAAATGTAGCCACGCAATGTATGGGGGTCGTCTGAAAGGTTTTGAGCTTAAACATGAATATAGGGTTACTCGACGAAAGCATTCGGGCACCACAATCATACAAGCTTTGAAAGATATATGTGATAACTACTGTTAAAGATGGACGGCTGAACTTAAACGTGCCATGGTCAATATTATCAAAACAGTTCATTAAATGTCGTCCGTCGAATAAAGATTATAGAGATAGCAGAGTCATTAAGTATGTCAAAAGTACGTGTTTGTCATATTATATTGACTAAAGAATTAGACGTGCGTTAACTATCCGAGCGTTGAATGCCACACTTGCTCACTTTATACTAAGAACGCGTTCGAACGATCATTTCCTATACCTTGTTACAGCAGTTTAAAATAAACTAACCGAGTTACATTTTTGTTAATGAAACTTTTTGTTAAGTTTTTGGTCGAGAAGGTGGTGGTAAATAAAAAATCTAAAGTCCAATTCTTCTCCAGGCCCTGACGGAGTAATTATTCAAATGTTAAAGCTGTCCGATTTCTTTGTTATCCCTTACCTAACTGTTCTTTTTAATGTTTTTATTTTATACATTTTTCCGGATGAACGGCGAATAGCTACAGCGGTTCCTATATTTAAAAGTGGTTCCAGAAGTGATCCCTTTAATTCATCTGGTTCTATTCGTCAGGAGCAATACGGCTGTCGCAAAGGGTTTTCTGCGAGGCGGCCCTTACTATTTTCTTTCAAATCATAGCTTACACCCTAGATGGTGGATATGTGGTTCATGCTATATTTTTAGACTTTGCAAAAACTTTTTATGTCGTCCCTCATTTAGGTTTAATGAATAAACATAGAAATCTACCGCTAGATCCTAAAGTGGTTTCTTAAATTAAGTCATTTTTGACTAAATGGTGTCTACAGGTTTCTGTTGGAAAGGCTTTATTTTATTTAGTTTCGTGCCATCAGGAGTACCCCAAGGTAGTATTCTTGACCCTATCGTATTTCTTATATTCATAAATGAATTCAATAATAATAATAATGGCGACTGTGATTACGCGTAATGTGATTAACCTTCATAAAATGTTATTACTAGACACTAACATAGCTTAGTATTCTATCTATTGTGTTCTATTCTTTGTTTTCTATCTATGTATGTATTTTTAGTATTAAACGTTAATCCGTAGTGTACTAGGGACGCGATGCTTGATTGGTCTTCCAGCCACGCCAGTGCAAGAACAGCCTCTGAGGTTGATTGCATCGGATGCTCCATTTCACTCCAAATGGACAGCCATCTGTCTAATCAGAGTGTCGCCGTGGCGCCTGCCCGGGCCACAAATCACACACAGTCCACCAGGCAAGCTAGGAGTAAATTAAATTGATTCCGCATTGCAGCCGACCGTCGGCTCACCCGTTTTATTATTAAGTTACTTTTCTCTCCTTGAGACGGATCACCATCAAAAAGAAAGTAAAAAGTTGTCCAAAATTACACTATTTTATAACTCTAGTACGGACCTTTTTATTTTAGGTTTTCACAAGATAGCATTCTTTCAAAATAAAATTCAACGTATTTTCGTTTTTAGCTCCTGGGTTTTCATTACATGGGTTTTCTACTCTCTTTAAAAATCACTAACACGGATGTTAAATTCTACTCACTATCTTGTATAGCTATTCCAAATTTAATCTCCGCGCTACAACCATGTATGTTCAAAGTGAGCCAGCCTCATTCAGCAATATGCCACGTAATAAATAAATAAATAGTATACTATATTTAATTTATTAGCACTGGACACTTCTGGCGTCTCATGGGTTTTATTTGGGTTGTAAATATCTTTGGTATACTTTGTCAGCTTAGAATAATTTTCTGTACAAACCGTATCTTATCGACGCGCTTTACTTCACAAACGCTTTTATAAACTTTCCTGTTTTTACCACTTCGGTATGGATCTCTTTAAAACAACGAAATATATGTTAAATTAAACTAATGAATTAATTTTACACCAGCTGTACCTAGTGAAATACTGTTCGTCTGAAATCCCGGCGTATAACTTCATTATATGAATGGAGGCCGATCGATTGACTGGCCTGCTGAGAATTTGCGATAGGGAGAAGAATAGAATTAAATTGAGGTAAGGTTTGTGGCTTTTTCCACGAGAAGGAACAAAGATCCACACAGGAATCGGATTTCCAAACCCCAATTTTGCTTATAAGTGCATAGTGCCCCAATTTTACTCATAGTGCATAATGCACTTAGTACAGTGCATAGTGCGCAACATAGTGCGCTTATAAGAGATGTTCTGGACAACGACTAGTAAAATCAATTAGTAAGTAACAATAACGCGGAATCGTAAGAAGTCTGCTTTACAGTTTACAGTGCAGTTTGGCTCGGTTAGGTGAGGCTTTAAAAACCGTTACTAACTACTATATTTTGTTTGATTTCATCGGACAATTAATAAATAAGTTAAAGCATTACCTACTACGTTCATATTGAATGGCTAGAAGCCATTTCCAAGATTTTTTTTCTTATACTGGTAATCAAACTTTCGCAAAATCGAATTCTTTGAGGGTAGGAATTCATCCAGGCAAGGTTGTATACGGAGTAGTTATTTATTTTCCCATTACAAGTAAGACAAGAAGACAAGAATGTAAGTTAATAAATAATTTACTACAATTATAATAAGGGGTTATATATTTATGTACATCATTTAACAACCATGGTTAAAAAAAATACTATTATTAAAATAATTTATTCATTTGTGAAAGTGAAACAGAGGAATAAGAGTTGTTTAACCAATATGGTAGTACAAACATCAACAATATTTAAATTAAGTGTACAATTAACAATATTTAAATTAAACATAGTTATAGTACAGGGCATTAAATTTCAACGAGTGGTAAATAGTTCTTGGCTGAATGAGATTCAACGTTTTTTTAATTTATAAATCGAAGCAACTCGCCCCGAGTGCTACATGCGCGATTCGCCCGGACAGCGGCCGCCATCAAAGCTCTTCCGCCGACCGTAATTAACATGCGGTAATTATAATTATATGCGCTAGAGTATAATGATTATTATTTTTTTGACAGATGAGATAAAGCACTTATAATTAATTATTAGCATACGAAAAGTTCAGATAAACTAAATTGTCGAAAAAAAAATGTTAGTATTCTCATAGTCCGCCAATAGAAAATGTAATAAATGTTCAGTGCAATATTATTATTAATTAATTGAAATATTATGTCCGTCTTGTCTCATTACTAGTGGCGCGTTAAAATTTACAAAAAAAAACTAAAATAATGTTATAATTTATGTTAAATTTAAAGAATGCCGTGATAATATTTTATTTTTTATTTGAATTTATTCAGACCACTGTCGCCTCTATGGCCATTCAAAAGACACATCGAATGGGTTAAAAGTGCCGCAGGCGCAAGTGGAGATAGGAAATTAAGCAATCTATCACAAGTGTGCATCACAGGCGCGAGTAGTCTTGAGGAAAGATGCCGTTAATGACGCCCGTAGAGCCTAGCTGTAAGACGTCATGTTCTGGTTTAATAATTTACTACTATCAAACAATGACAGCTACAGGTTTTCATAGCCATTCTTTTTTATTTATATATTTTTTTTATATTTACTAACATATTATACAATAGGTATGATGCTTTCGAAATAAATTGTTGCAAAATGTTTTCATACTAAATTAAATTATTTAAACATTAACATATAGGTAATAATAGGATGACTATATAGACTATAGAGGATACGTTGGGTGTGTGTGTGTGTGTGAGTAAGAGAGAGATATTGTGTGTCAGTGAATTAATTAAGTTTAATGTAGGTATATTTATGTACAATCCGTGAATGGATTAATTGACAGATTGGGTTAATTATTTATCTTTCTTTGGGAAATAAAACAGTTACACAAAAGAAGACATAAGGCGGTAAACAAAATAAAATAATAAAAACACTAATACCAACTTATAAATATAAAATAAACCAATTGAATATTTTCACCTACTAAGTATAAAGTTGTGAACGCCACTAATATCATACTGAATGTGATATATAAATAAGCAACTGAGAAACGGTAGGGGAATCTACTGGTGTCGAATTTTCACAGGGACGATTTGTATGACATACTCACTTTAGCAGCGACCATCGCACTGAGCATACGACTGAAATAATATAATTATGAACATTGAACATGTACGAGTACATTATAGCGTACTCGTGAACATGTTTGTTTCGTGTATTTTGCAGCGCTCTCGCGGTGCTGCGGGCACTTTGTGCCAATAAAAATAATTAATATAAAGCTCCGGCTCTACGAGCGGTTGTTGGCATTTCGAACGCATACGGGCTCTATTTTGGTCTGCCTCGAATTATTGATGCACACGTGAGGCTGCTGCGAGAAACCCGATGGACCGTTCATGTTTAATAAATACACGACGATTGACTTGTTTGAGCGCGTTTGTGCATCGAGTCGCAAATCGAAAATATAACCAATGCGAAACAATTTTTTAATGCATCCATGTCTATATTGTAATGTATCTATGTTTTACTATTATGATACTAAAATTTCTCAAATTACTAAAAATGCCAACTCCAAAATGCTATTATGAAGCGCTGATCAAAATGTCCGCTCACGAGGCCAGACAATTTCTCAATATTTTTTTCTCGGAACACAAGAAGATGAATACATTGAATTGCACAATTTATAAAAATGTTAACTCTTAATAAATCTAAATACAGATTGGACGAATTCTGGTGTGTATATCGACCTTCGCTTGTCGCCGTACGCCGTAACGGTGTGGCGTCGATATTATATATACGCGACGACGGAATTGCGGATTGAAAATACTCGTATAGTAAATTTCTTTTTTAAAGATTTTTTTAATATATTCCTTACCCATAATAGGTTAGACAACCCCCCCCCCTTTTAGTCTCCGTGAATGGTCTTGAGGCAGCCTTTATAATGCAATGGTATAATGATAAAAAAATATTTTTAATTTATTGGTTTCTTCAATTTTACCGGTGTGTTACTTCTTTTAGTTTTACAATACAGTTTTCGAACAAATACCTCAAAAATAGAGCTGATTTTAAGATTTCATAAGAACTGAGTAAACTCCCCCCCCCCCCCTCCCATTCCTCTAAATTTTTAAAATTCTGTTAAGATTTTTTTGTCTCCTTGAATAAATAAATTACTGCGCTCAATAACTTCATCCCAATTAGAAGAATGACCTATCGCCCTGTTTCGTTTTCTTCAATAATATGATTGGCTATTTCATGCGCTACAACTATGCGGGCAATAATGGTTATCGAATGACTTCAAACTGATGTGGCACCAATGGTTATCATACCACGCAATGAAGAGCGTCATCTATATTTTATTATCTAAAAAAAAATGTTTTGAAAATAAATCAAATAGATACTGTCACTCAATATATTTTACCTCGTCCTTGACCCCCTCCTCGTCCTCTTTTTAATAGTTACTAGTTTAATAGTTTTAATATCGTTAGTATGATATTATATCGACACAAGTAATAATTTGCACTATTAAAAGAGTTGTTAAATTATGCGAATCGTGCAAATATTCCAATATCAACTTTAACATAATAAAGCGCTTTGAAAATGTGTCACATGATGCTGTAAATCGATTATCGATTGACCTAAATTTGAAGAGATTATCAACTCCACCCTAAAGTACAACGCCTAAAGTGTTAAGGCACTTACTTTCACAGGTTGGGCGCATTGCGACTTAAAGGTTGCTCGGTTAAGAGAGTTGTTTAAGAGTTTTAGGTATATTATATTTGTCTTGGATTATAGGCCATACTGTATGTTTATGCTAATTATTTAAACAAATCTATCAAAGAAATATTTACCTTACTGTCATTACTGTCATTGTTATTTTAGAGAGTGTTAAAGCCATATTTGATTCATAGCGGCCATTTTAAAACCACCGTTTCGTAATTCCGAACCCTTGCTTTTTAACCGACTTCAAAAAAAGGAGGGGGTTCTTAATTAGATCTGTATGTTATTTTTACTTGTTATTCGGTTTTTTTTATTGTTTACTCACAATAAGTCCATTGTTTTGTTTTTTTAATTTTTCGGTTTGAGGTTTTTGGTTTTTTTATTTTGCAGCCGATTATATTTGCAAATGCATCTTAGGAGCAAGAATGCAAAAATCACGTAACCGTTAACTACAACGTAACTTTAAATTTATTCCGATATTCTCCCCAGTACTCCCTCGCTACAGCTCCCTTATCCTTCGCTGAGTAAGTAGCACCTCCCGTCCGCGACGAACGCTAGCTTCCGCTTTAATCCGTCCGACTGAATCCGATGCGACGGCACGCCGCTAACGTGCGAGCTGTATCGTTATCATATTTTTATGTTTCGCTTCGTTTAACTAATTGGTCATTAATTTACTCTTAAAAAAGCTCTTTAAATTTACCATTCACTGCACTGGCCTCTGTAATTGACATTTTTACCCATTTACGGATACTTCCTCAATCTTATTTACGCGCCAAGAGTGTTTGATTTTATGTATTTTAGAGCACCCTAGAAGTAGGGTTTTTTTTATCTATCGTTCACGAACGTCGCCAACAATGTTTTGAAATCTTGTTTACTTTTTGTTAATATCAGAAATCACTAGATGGTTTAGATAGTGATGTCTAGCAGGTAAGGCGTTTGACTATTGCCCTAAGGATCGCGGGTTCGAATCAGCATATTTTAGTTATACTATCATCTCCCCTGACTCACACATCATCATCTCACAAGCAAATTTAACTTAGTTGCGTGGGGATCAAAATAATTGGCATTACAATTCATAGAAAAAAACTTTATATTTACTCCTTTTAGATAACTGAAATAAACCCGTGTAAACATAGCTTTCTCCACTCGGTAGAAAGCTCGATCAATTTGTTATTAATTTCTATCCCTATTCCTTTTTAGACAAATAATTGTTTCCTTAAGTTATTTTGTTTTATTAATTTGATGTAGATGTCTTTTTTTTAAATCTTGGTTCGCATCATCATCATCATCAACCGTAATGGTTTGCTTAAAAGTTTGCTAATGAAGGGAACTTCCTTTTCATAGGACCATTTTTTTTGCTCGTTTTGTCTTGCTAAGTAAGCGGTACAGGCCTAAAAAGTTTGAGAAACTATTTTGTGGGCTGTTTCAAAGATCCGTTTATTTCGGCCGGAACATTAGTGAGCTAGCATTAATTATATTTCCAATTTAAAAAAAACCATTGACATGTCCTTCTTATATGAACTGTTACAAAATAGTATAATAACATATTATATAAAAAAATAGAAATTAATACAATAAAAACATGGCTTCTTCATACATCAACGTATTCACCTGCCTATAAAGACGAACGCAATGTCATGAGAAACTGGCTTATGCCGTATTAATCGTCATTGTAATGTGCACCCACCGCCAAAGGTCACGTCTCCGCACCATATTACTGGTATGTGCAGTCCCACGACACGCATCAACAGCAACACTAATTCTCTTGAGGTCACTTGATTCGATCGGGTTTTTTTTATTGCAACTGTACTTTTTTACATCCATACATACATTCCTCTTCCCAACATAGCAAGGTTTCATAGGTTTCGCTTGCCGTACGGCCATACAAAATTGTATGACACGCGTGTTTGTATGGATCGGATTTGTATGGAACGCAGGTTTCATACCGAGCGACGCGATCACATCATATTTTTTGATCCTCAAATCTAAACAGTCTTCCTTATAGATGTTGGTGCCCCACTGCTCGATTCACATTTTCTTGCCTGCTTTAATTAGTACGATAAAAAGAGATAGCGCTAATCACAAGCATCGGTAGGTACTTTATATAGAATTACTAAAACTTTTATAGACATATACATTTTTTTTAAATTTAAAACTGTCTAAGTACGAGAGTTTTATTTTACCAGACTTAAAATAATGCCTCTAGAGCGTATAAAAAATTCTTAAATTTGTTTCCAGAGAATACTCGACTTAATAGTTAACGAACTAAGTGAAATATACACAAACCTAGCAGGAGCAAGTGTTTGTTACGTTGGGATACCAGGGCTGCAACAAAAATAAACTCACGAATCTCCACTCACGAACTCCAAGCTCACGAATTTTAAAGACCAGCGCTGTTCTTATATGGAGTCATAACCTTTTTTGACCTGCAATCTATCGGCATTCGGCCTTGCTCATCGACGCGAATGTTACGATTGGCTACAATGACCAATGAGTCAACGCGATTATAATAAAGTATGAGCTAATCGCCGACCAGGCTGAATATTAACGAACGTTGTAATTTCTGCCACACCTCAGTCGACATCGGAAAATCTTGGAATTCTTCGTGGGTCGATAACAATTAATTCTTTCTAAGGCATCGGATTAATTTGTTTCCACTAATTCGACTCTAGGCGAAGAAAATATCCACCTACATACGAGTCTAGAAATTAACTAATTAAATAAAACCATTCGAAACCATTCGAAGTCATGCAATTTTTAAAGATTTATCACCACCATCTCACTGGCTCCAACACAAGCGGTTTAGCTTATTTGAGTAAGGCCCAAAATCTTAATATATATAAATCTCGTGTCACAATGTTTGTCCTCAATGGACTCCTAAAACACTTAACCGATTATAATAAAATTTGAACACCATGTGCAGTTCGATGTGCACTTGAGAGATAGGATAGTTTAAATCTCAAATTATAGTCGCAATTTTAATTTATCGCTAATTTTTTGTCCGTTATTATTTGGCAGTCATAAAACTGACAGATGTCGATACCTTTCGACTGGGTTGATGGCGCTAATGTCTGTTATTATTTGACAGTGACAGTTATTCGACGCAAACGTATTAAAAGAGCCCATCAGTTGGCAAAACAAATTGAATCAAGAAATCTAGCTCAAAGAATCAGGACAGCAGGTCATGCACAAGAATCTCAAGAACAGTGTAACGAACGTCTTCAAGAGAATATCATAAGAACAAGAAAATTATTATTTTCAGTCAAATGCCACCGAAAAAATCTAACCTCAACAACGCGAGCGGCAAACGTCAAAACGCAAACGTCAAAACTACGATCGGAATAATATATTCACTTACGAGATGCTGTTGCTGGAAACATCGATGGAAATTTAAATCCCAATGACATCGGTAATGCTTTCATTTTACCTTCAAGCTACATCGGCAGTCCACGGAACATGCAGGAATACATACAAGATGCGATGACTTACGTACGTCATTACGGCCGACCGGATTTATTTATTACATTCACATGTAATCCGAATTGGGAAGAGATACAAACTTTACTATTGCCAGGACAACAAGCCATTCATCGTCATGATTTAACTGCACGTGTGTTTAAACAAAAATTGAAATCCTTAATTGATTTTATTGTAAAATATACAATTTTTGGTATCACACGTTGTTGGCTGAATACGATAGAGTGGCAAAAGCGAGGTTTGCCTCATGCCCACATTTTGGTTTGGCTTAAAGATAGAATCCGTCCTGAAGAAATCGATCAAATAATTTCAGCCGAAATTCCAGACCCATTAATTGATCAAGAATTATTTGATATTGTCACCAAACACATGATCCATGGGCCATGCGGTGTTTTCAACATGACCTCACCGTGCATGGAAAATGGAAAATGTAAAAAAAACTTCCCAAAGCCACATACGAATGACACGATCACGGATATTGATGGTTATCCAACTAAATCAACTAATTCAATTGATCAAAAGAGTTTCGCCACGACTGCAAAATGACAATTATCAAATCGTCATAAAAGCCGACAAAGTACCATTAGGTGAACATGCTGGTAGATTCAACGCTCCAACTGTTGATGAGGTTGCTGTTATCATGGTTGGTGATCCAGTTGACAAAAGATCTATAAACATTACACGGCGAGACAACACTGTCAGTACGATTTCGGATCTACACCGTTCATATGACGCACTACAATATCCATTGATATTTTGGCAAGGACAAGATGAATATCACCTTAATATCAAACAGTATGATCCAAATACCGGTAAATTTGACAATTATCTATTTACTTTCTTACTGTATGTATAGATTTTAATTTCGTATTGCATTTTATTTTTTATTTTTTTAGGTGATTACAGAAATAATAAAGTTAGCTCAATGAACTACTACGCACACCGAATAATGGTTAGACAACATCAAGACAATTATATCCTTCGATATCGTCAGCTGTTCCATCAATACATTGTTGATATGTATGCTAAGGTCGAAAGCGAACGCTTGCGATTCCTTCGATTCAACCAGGCAAAACTACGATCGGAAGAATATATTCACTTACGAGATGCTGTTGCTGGAAACATCGATGGAAATTTAAATCCCAATGACATCGGTAATGCTTTCATTTTACCTTCAAGCTACATCGGCAGTCCACGGAACATGCAGGAATACATACAAGATGCGATGACTTACTCACCACTACTTTCAAAAACTTACAAAGCTCATATCAATGTTGAGCTTTGCAGTTCTGTTAAATCAATTAAGTATATTTGTAAATATGTAAACAAAGGCAGTGATTTGGCCATATTTGAAGTAAAAAACATAAATAAAAATGACGAAATAGCACGATACCAAATGGGCAGATACATTAGCAGCAATGAAGCTATTTGGCATATTCTCAGCTTTCCCATCCACGAAAGAGATCCTGCTGTCCAACATCTGGCAATACATCTTGAAAACGGTCAACGTGTATACTTCACTGAAGAAAATGTTCTCCAAAGAGCGTTCGAAGCTCCGAAAACGACTCTAACTGAATTTTTTACATTGTGTCAAAAACCTGATGTTTTTGGCCAATTCGCGAAGACATTGGTGTATGGTGATGTTCCACGTTATTTCACATGGAACAAATCCAGTAAAAAATGGGAGCCACGGAAACAAGGAAAACCACATCCTTCCATTACAGGCATATTCAAAGCTAAGACATTGGGGAGACTTTACACGGTACATCCAAAGCAACGTGAGTGCTTCTATTTACGTTTGTTATTGGTGAATGTTCCCGGACCAACGTCTTTTGAATTTTTACGAACAGCTAATGGTCGAGTATTCAATACATACCAGGATGCATGTCGTGAACTGCAATTGCTAGAAGACGATAACCATTGGGACTTAACGCTTGCTGATGCTGCGTTGACATCAACACCGAATAACATTCGTCAGTTGTTTGCAATTATTTTGGCGACATGTTATCCCTCGCAAGCACAAACTTTGTGGGAAAAATATAAAAATTGTATGACAGAAGACATCTTGCACCGAATTAGACAAACAAATCAATGCCAAAACAGATTATACACCAGAGATGTACAATGAAGCATTGGTCTTGATCGAGGATTTATGTGTTCTTATTTCAAATTTACCACTTAATCATTATGGTATGCCATCACCTAATCGTCCAGCCACCGACTTAGTCAATACCGATTTACAACGAGAAAATCAATATGACCATGGAAGTTTAGCAACAATTATCATGAACAGTGAACCATTACTGACAGCAGAACAAAAAATTATTTATGATCGGATTATGCTGGCTGTTGCTGCTGAACAAGGCGGTTTTTTTTTCTTGGATGCACCCGGTGGAACCGGTAAGACATTTTTAATATCGTTGATTCTTGCCAAAATACGGTCGCAACAAAAAATCGCATTAGCATTAGCATCGTCAGGCATTGCGGCTACTTTACTGGATGGTGGGCGAACAGCACATTCAACATTCAAGCTGCCATTGGACGTTCATAATAAACCAGATGCAATGTGTAACATCAAAAAGAATAGTGGAATAGCTGCAGTGTTGCGGAAGAGTTCTATAATAATTTGGGATGAGTGCACAATGGCACACAAATATTCACTTGAAGCATTAAACAGAACTATGCAAGATTTAAACAGCAATAATAAACTTTTCGGTGGTGCTATCTTACTTTTGTCTGGTGACTTCCGGCAGACCTTACCGGTTATACCTCGCTCTACTTTCGCGGATGAGATTAATGCATGTTTGAAACAATCATTCTTATGGCGAAGTGTTGAAACACTTCGATTGACCATAAATATGCGAGTACAATTGCAAAATGATCCATCAGCACTAATATTTTCCGAACAACTACTAGATATTGGGAACGGTAAAATAAAACTGCAACCAAATACGCAATGCATTAAACTACCAGACAATTTTTGCACTGTTGTTCAGGATAAAACTGAATTGATTCAGAGTATTTTCCCGGATATACAGAATAATTATTTGAATCATGAATGGCTTAGTCAACGGGCGATTTTGGCAGCCAAAAACGTTGATGTTGACGAAATTAACTTCCAGATACAACAGTTGTTACCAGGCGATCTGATGTCTTTTAAATCAATCGATACTGTTGTTGATGAAAATGAAAGTGTAAATTTTCCGATTGAATTTTTAAATTCATTAGATATCCCTGGAATGCCACCACATAATCTTCGATTAAAGATTGGTTCCCCTATTATTCTCCTCCGTAATTTGAATCCACCTCAATTATGTAACGGTACGCGTTTGGTCATCAAAAAGATCACCGGAAACATTCTTGAAGCAACCATTTTGGCTGGGAAGTTTAAAGGAAAAGTGGTCCTGCTGCCACGTATTCCGATGATACCATCAGATTCTACCATACCCTTCAAAAGGCTACAGTTTCCAATTCGTTTAGCTTTCGCCATGTCTATAAATAAATCTCAAGGTCAAACAATGTCCATTTGTGGTTTAGATTTGGAAAATCCATGTTTTTCTCATGGGCAACTATATGTTGCGTGTTCACGTGTTGGGAAACCGTCGAATCTATTTGTGTTAGCTAAAGACAGGTTAACCAAAAACATTGTGCACCGATTGGTGTTAAATTAAATTGAAATTGAAAGTATTTATAATTCAAAAAAAAGATATTAATGTTTAAAAGTTTAAGACTGTCTGCCTTGCCTACCTCATTCATGAGTTTAAGCGTCACATGTAATTTACTGTATTATACTGTAATATACTTATATTTGTTATAAAATTAAATGGAAATAATAAATCTGATAAATTTTTATTTTTTACCTATTGATTTCTGCTTAGTATCAAGTGTAAGAACATTTTAATTAATTGTGTTCAACGTACTTCCCCTTCAAATCTCAATCCAGTGAATTTGTATACCAACATCAACATTTTCGTCTTTGTTCGTAAATAATTTCATTGTACTAAAGGGTTATAGTAGTAGAAAGTCAAATAAGGAGATCACCATATTTTTTTACAAATACCATCTGTGTGAAAAAGCATAGTGGACTCCGTGACTGATGTTCTCTTATTGTTCCTCTTAGATTGTTTACTATAATGTAATATAACAAAAACTTTAGCCACAGCAACGCGTGGCCGGGTCAGCTAGTAATTATATATGTCATAGCAATTATTTGTCAAAAAAAAACTACATCTTAAATTTACGTTTCACGGCGTAACTACATAAAAAAAATTAACCTACCATTCCCCTTTCCAACATATTTTTGTACTGCTCAGCCCTCTGTTTTTAGAATTCATTTATTGTCATCTGGCTTTTTGCTAAGGCGTAAATTTTGTTGCTAAATTGTTTGTCTATGATACAGATGTCATTCAAAAAAACAATGAAATTAGGCGCCCTCAAGCATACACATCCGTCGAACAATTGGGGGTCAACATTCGTCTGCTAACAATACCGTCCTTACCTAGTGGGTTCGAAAAGTAAAAAATAATCGAACAAAGACCATAATCGAATGGTTTTTTTTCTCGCTTGGTTGCCTTACTTCCTTCTGAACAAATTACCTTTCCTATGCTAATATCTTTTATCTCTTCTTGTTGAAGGTGAGTACCTACTGACGTCATACCATCATGCGACTTTTGCGAACACCTCATATACGAATATTCCATTTATGATCATTTACGTTGACGGTCGTAAATATCCTTTTACAATTTTAGCATTAAGTATCTGTAATAATAAATAATATAAAGCAAAGTCTTAATCCTGCCTGATGATATATTTTTCGTTGTGTGTTATCAGACGAATAATAAACGTCGCTTATGGTCGCTGATAATTTCTTTGTCCACCGCATGGGTCGATTTGAATTGGTTCGCATTGTTCAAAAGAAAAGGGCGGGCGCCAATGCGGAAGTACGTGAAGCAGTCCGCATAATTCCTCTCGAATGCCGTCGCGCTGAGCCATTACGTGCACTGAAACCCGTCTGTGTGCCGGCAGCCTCTTTACCGCAGTTTGTAGTTCAGCTCTACGCCGTTCTTTTTTGCGATAACTCAATGTTGTAGATGATCAGTCGTACAAATCCATTCGCAATTAATATTTATATACTATATATTTTAATCTGGACTTAATGTAGCATTTATTAAACATATTTCCACTTTCCATAATGTAAATATAACTCAAACCTTCACGCTTGTTCCTAAAGAGATTAAAATCACACAGCGTCTTAAAATAATAAAAACAAATTGAAATAAGAAAGAAACTGATATTGATATTGACTGACAAAGATATTGACATGGACATAAAATCGCAGGCCTAAATACTTTTTGCACAACTTTATCGTGCAATGTATGTTAAGGTGGTAATTCATAATAATAAACACTTTGACACGCGTAAATACGTTATAAAAGAGCGAACTTATTGCCACGATACAATCTCTCCCGGCTATTCATGTCTTACGCCCAGTTATTCGTGTCTTACGCTCCGCCCGCATGTGAAATTTTATTATTGCCTTTCTTGTGGTCGAATTTAGGTGACTTGTACTGCGGAGGCGGCGACGGGATTAGATCTCGTATTGAGATTTTGACCCATTTGCAGCACGGATTGTACCGTAAATTCTATCGCACAAACAACTAGCTATTCGTTCGTTCTTTCGTTAAGTTTTTCGTGCGTTCGAGATGTTTGTTATTTTGAATGTATCCTTGTTTTTATTTCGTGAAAAAAAGGGGCCTAGTAATCTTATTTAAAAAAAACTCCTAAAGTAGCTAATCGTGATCTGTCAAAAGAAATCTTGACCTCGACCAATCACTATTTTCTTACCCTTAGGCTCTTGGTACCCGTGTCAGCAAGCGTTCCGATTTTCTTAGTGTAACAACACAAAACTATTAAAATTCAAGTTGTACTCGGTGAGCCTGCGAGCTATACAACATGTGTTATTTGTATAGATCTTTAAGAATTTTATGTAAACACTATACACCCTACTGGTGATAATTACTACCTCAATAGTTACAAGAGAAATAACTGACGTTCAGCGTAAATATATACAAATGAAAGGTCGGTGTCTAAAAATAAAAAGGAATGTGTAAAATACATGCTTATTACGTGCAAATCGTTATTGTTAAATAGTAAAATGTATTTTTTTAATACCGTATTTTAGATATTTTTTAACATATTAAAGGCGTACGCCGTATCAGACGTAATAATTTAAAATGCGGTATTTATGTAATACATCTTACTATTTAACTATATGTATATAAATAATATCGCAACATTTTGATTTAACATTGAGCATTATGTTTGTCCGGCGTAAACTCGAGACTCGAGGGTTATTCTAATGTAATATAATCCTATACATTGTAAACATTTCTCATTCAAACCTCCGAATATATATTTCACCAAATATACACTTTAGTAATACGGAGGAACCATATAGAACTGAAAATAATACACCGTTAAAGTCCAATGTCTACATAATTATTAATTTCGACGTTGAAGAAAATGTATCTCCGTGACTTAAATTAGAAAGTTATATTCATGTTGTGACCGTAATCAGATGGTGACCTTTAGACACAGTCACACGTTTATTATTAATCATTACAGTACTTTGATCCCTAGTGCGCCCAAAATAAAAGCCAAAATCGTTAATCATAATCGTTTCATCATACTTTAAGTAGTTTTTTCCATAATTAATAATGAACTGAATTCGACAGGACTTTCCCTGAAAGATTTAACCATACTGGTAGGTACCGATTATTTAAACCAACCTGCTAAGTATGTTTGTATTTTTAAGAGAGATCAGAAGATGTTTGCAATATTATTTTTTTAATTTATTAAAAAAGCAACATTAACACATTAAATATATTCGAAGTTGTAATTACACATTTTGTTAAATTTGTGATTATTTTTTTTTCAATTGTTTGCCTACGGCATCGTAACACCGTTATGGTATTCATCAAATTGATTTCCCCAGAAGAATTTCTTCGAAACACTAATGCAGGCCAATCTAGTTTATGGAAGACCAGTGACAGATACGCGATTCTGACATAAACGCCATTTAGACGTCCAATAACTTATATGGAGGTGTTTGTTTCAAATCATCGCATCATTTACGTAAGCGTGACGCAGGTAACAAGGCACGCACACTCACGGAGCATTTAGATCTATAAAACCACGGACACAAGCGGACACAGAGAGTTACTTCGCCAGCCCGCTGAAACACACCAAACCTCTACGGCCGGGGTGCTCAAACGGTCGATCGCGATCGACCGCAGAAATGATTGTGCAGAAAGCTAATATCTATATATGCTACGGTACGCCCTACCTAGGTAGGTAGGGTGTATCGTGTATGTACGACAACCCTGCATCACACACACTTGCAGTCTCTCAGAGTCGATCGTAAGTAGTCTAAAAATATTGAGGTAGATCGCCAGCAGTTCAAGTTTGAGCACCCCGGCTCTACGGTGTCTCGCGGTATTTTTTATTTCATATTTAACTAATTTAACTCAAAAGATTGTACTTACTTTTTTTATTACGAAATACGTGTATTTGTTGAAACATTTATTAATAATAAATAGTTCAACCAAGTCTATTTATTTACTCGTTATTTGCATAACAATTAATCCTTTCCGTCCGTCCATCGGTTCCATATTTCTTTAACATAGTTTTAATGCATTTACTCTCACATTTTGTGGTCATGCCTTAACCCAGATGCTAGATGACAGCATTGGCTTCGAATGAAAAATATGTTAAGAATATTTGTATTTTCTATATAAATAATAAATAACTAACCAACACAACAGATAGTAGGAAATCGACTTGCGCGATGAATTCCCTTCGCTGGCGCGGACGCTTTTATGACCGCAACATCGATTTCAAAATGTCGTCGATGACACTGCTGAGCGCTATCTGGCGTCGCTTTTAGTATGAGGCTCAAAGCGTTGGATTCGCTTTATCGTTCCGTAGATGGTTTAGTGCATCGAATACAAACATAAACCACTATAGATAAATATTGCCTTATCGTAAATACATGTATAGCAATTTTTCAGGGTTTATTTGTGAATAAAAACCGTAGGACACTTATGTCTAAGTTGATTTACGTTCACTTGGGTGCAACGCCACCCACGCCACTGCACTTTACTATGAATTCTGGAGTCATGAAATGCAACATATTATTTCTACAAGTATTACTTTTTTTTAATTTGATCACTCCAGGACCTAATGATACGATTTAGCATAGGTAATTAAAGAAGTACAGTGGCTTCATTAATTAGTCATTTTTTAAAATGTAAACGGTCGTATCAAATTACACACTACAAAAATGTTTTAAACGCGTAAAATAAAAGTTTTTGTTAATTTCACATAAATTCCGGATGCTCGTAACATTTAGCTTAGTGTCAAATAATACCCTTAAATAAATTGCATGACTGGTTACAGTGCGTCGGACCTAGTCGCGTTAGTACGCTGCTAAATGGAACCAATATACAAATGAAAATGCACGTTACATTAATTTATAGTATTTCTTTTTTTTCAATTGTTTACTGCAGCATCTATCTAACAAAACGATTTGTCACTTCAGTAGCCAACTAAATACCCTTCCACGTTATATCAGTGCATCCAGCAAGTTCACTGAAGGTTGAGTACACAACTTCTTACCTTTGTTCCGTCATCGCTGTGAAGGTTTCAGCTTTAGGAAACGTATTTAGACGAAAACAGATCTGGTTACCATAGCGACGAGCAATTTCCATGATCGGTTAACAAGCGATGGATCATCACATCATTGTCAAACCGGTTGATATACACTCGTTTTAAATTTTATGAACACTCTATTTGTTTAATTTTTCTTTTTTGGTTAACTCTAAATACGTATATTTTATAAGGGGCAAAGATTGCACTACCCTCCCTGCCGCTTGGAATAATCGATTTATCATTATCATATTTATATTTATTGAATAAACCAGGTACATCGACTCTAAAACCTATAATAAAAAATAATAAGTGTCATCTTAACATGGTTCTATTGTTGTTGGGTTAATACGTATTTATATTGAATTTGTGTTGTGAAATAGTTTCGAAAAATCTGTGACAAATATAGTCCTAATACGCGCACGTGTGAAGTCATAGATATATCGACTTTGTCGAATACTTTCGAAAAATCTATAGTAAAAAACAATAGCTACCCACCCGTTTATTATAAAACGGCTTTAGTGCGTGCATAATACAACATTGTGCATAGGTATAAAAATAAAGTCCGCCTATTATGGTGGCTACTTTCCATTCCCTTATCCATCTGCCGTTCATAACTTTCCTATTCCGGTTCCTCCCCAAAGGCTCGAAAGTTCGTTCCCTCGGGCGCGGCCGCTCCGTCGTGTGTTTGTTCCATTACCCTTATCCCGGATAGTAATTTATCCGGCGGATTCAGCCATTACGTTGTCTCACTACGATTCTTCCTTTTTTCCCACACGTCCGGGACGCGTGAAATAGCTCCTGTTCTTCGCGTCTTATATTTTTTTCATTCATCTTTAAACGGAAATTTAACATTCTTTAGTTGAATACTAAATGTACCCACTAAGCGGCATTACTTTTCAACCCTCGGGTCTTTTAAATGTATATAGGTACGTCACTCATTCCTAGTTTAGTTACGTATTATTTTTTTAAATCAAAGTTTAATTTGTTATATTTCTTATTTTTTTACAATTACATCATACATTATTTTTTTACATTTTTTACGACATAAACGTGAATAATACAAAAAAAAATATTTAAAATAAACTTTTATTTAAGTGCTTGAATGCGTATACAAAATTTCGTGTCTGTGCTGTTGACCGTTGAGGAGTTCCTTCGTCCGAAGCCACTCCTGGGTGTAGAATTAGGTCATGCTTACCTTAAAATGCGTTATCATCGGACCTGAACCATCTTGTCAAATTTCAACTCCTTAGGATAAGAGGAAGTGGTTCTAATTCAGCTTGTAAGATTTGACCTAGACCAACATACAAAAAATTGCAAGACAAAAGTTTGCAAAAAAATAATATTGGTTTTTTTTTTTTATTATACTAATAGTGTTTGATAAGCTTTTTAGTCATATGTTGACGAATGCATGAATGTGTGCGAAAGGGACAAATGCATGTGTGTGTATGTGTTTTAAAAAAAGACGTTACTATATGCATGAAATTAGCATGTTTGACCAATATTGTCCTTCACTTTAAATAAACAGAGCCTTATTCAAGTGAAACACGTCATAGAAACAGTGAAGAAATCTTGCATAGAATCCAGTCGTGACTGTGCAACGTTGCATTCTCATTAAATTCTCGTATTTACTTATATTGTATCTTAACTTACACTCATACTTCATATTATGGACATATTTATGAAATATACATTTTAAACATCAAAAAATATTACGAAAAAAGACGAAAAACACAATCTCTTTAAAAACTAGTATATACTAGTTAACGGAACCTTGCCTCTCCCTCCTCTCAAACATATAGTAATAGACCTATTTTGTTACAAATAATAATTATTATAATCTGTTTATTTTGTATAATCATTTATTAATAAATGTAGGTTGTCAGTACAAGTTTTCTAGTATGGGCCACAGTTTATCTGCACGTGACATTTTCATGACGAACACAATTAGTTGTCCACTATGTTAGCTTTAATGATAATGATAATAGTAGTTGATGATATCAGTTAATTAAATTTATGCTCTAATTATTGTTTTCCTTGTTGCAGGTGAGTACCGATCCGTTTCTGCATTTGGCGTTGAGGATTTCCAATGTTCTTTGTGCCGCGTTCACCTCACATATACTCGTAAGCCTGCGTTTTAATGATTACTCTCAAGTATTTGCAGGTCTGCGCATTAGTATTTTTATGTTTTTCTTTATCACAAACCAGGTTGAACTTTATTTGCTATTTTACGAATATACCGGGTGCTTCAAAAGATAGCAAATTTGAAGTTTTACGTGTTGGAAAAGCGAGGGGGATCTGTGATATTTTCACCCCGAGGGAATATTTAATTTCTAAGAATGAAATTACTCAAGACGAGACTATATGTTTAATCTACTACAGTTTACAGGTGTCCCGAAAATGCAGGTGTCGCTTGGTTGAAGTAGGTAAGGAGAAGAGAGCTTGTAGGTATATGCAACACCTTACATAACCTCGTAATTGGTTAGGTTGCGGCCACAACCACAGGATTATTTAGGAAACATTATTAGTTTGTTACGATAACATTGTTTATGAGCAATAATTAAAAAAAAAGCTATGTTTCTGTAGCAAATTTAATGAGGATCTCATGACGGTAAACAAATTCAATCGATGTAAATCATCCTATTTGCATTTTAGGAAATGAGTAAAAACGAAAATATATAAATTATATTTTACAACTTCACGTGTTTAGGTTATAGTCAGCGAGTACACTTTGGCATAATTTAACAAACGTGACAGCAGTGTCGACGGTTTTATTTACACGCGTGCGCTGCAAGTCATTGTCACAAATAAATTGGTTAATTTACTAAACGGGTAGACTGACATTTATTTCATTAAAATGAATAGCGTCTAGAAATGTAAAGATGCGGCAGAAATTAATATCGTTCTGAGTGGCAGCTTATTACCCGCGCTTGAAAACCATCAGCATATCCGATGACAGCAATGTGTCTGGATTTAATTCACCAAAACCTGACGTTTATCGTGTCGTTTTGGTTTGAGACACTAAAAAAAATGTGTATTTTCCTTTAAATAACGTAGAAAA
Organism: Neomicropteryx cornuta; assembly: GCA_020383195.1. Lineage (NCBI taxonomy): Eukaryota > Metazoa > Arthropoda > Insecta > Lepidoptera > Micropterigidae > Neomicropteryx > Neomicropteryx cornuta. Next base: position 3,415,324 of record JAHKQU010000028.1, read on the forward strand.
ATAACCAATTAAAAGATATTTTTTTTCGCAACAAACGCGTAACACTGATTGATTTTACATTGGAGATGGGGGTGAGATATAAACATATTCTTACTGATTCTTTGGTTGCTAAGGAAGTATTCTAAAGGGGTTTTTTTTATTTAACCAGAAAGAAAGACAAAAAAAATGTGACCAACACCACTTTAATTTTTTAAGTGTGTAATCGACAACAAAAACCTGTAATAAAAAAAAAAAAAGTGTGATTACACCACGCGCGTTAGAAATAAAACTTCTGGATGTCGATTAGAACACCCCTTTTCGCACCCCTATTGACTGTATTTCAAGACGATTCATGATAGAAAATCCAGCTTATAATTGGCCCTGCGATTTCAAACTTATTTGTTTTGACCTCATATCAAAATTCATCACGGTTTTCGAGTAAAAAATGTGTAAACTTTATGTGATAATATGAAATCGCTCTTTGTTATAAGTACGGTCGCTAGTGAGGTTGCGCCGCGCCGGTTCATTTACCGGCCTTGGCCGAGCGCCTGCGAGCAAAACAGCGAATTTACACGAGCGCTTTGATTGCATATTTTTATACAATTTCTTACGCGTAATATGGAATATAAACACCCCCTTAATTCTTCGGGAATGGTCTTGGAAAATAAGAATAAAATCTCTTGGAAGAAGACGAAAATCAACATGACAGATTTATCTTAAAGTGCATAATCTAATCTATATTTCATAATTATCATTCCATACTCGCATCCACATTCACATTCAAGTTGCTTTGGCACTCCAATTTCAGTGTAACGACTTTAGCCGTATGAGTACATCGCCTCCGAGCGTCATCCCGAATTTAACCTGATTATTCCGAGTTTCCTAACCAAGTTTAACGTAATGAGCGTGCCACAATTAGATTCATTCACTGCCTAGAAAAAAAAGTGTGAGGTTGCACATCAAAAAATTATTAATTCGCGTGACCCTAAAAAGTATCACCGTTTTCCTGGGCAACTCCATGCAGCTCTTGAGCGGTAGAGAACCCCATGGGACAGTACACTCCAGGAGAGCAGGCAATTCCGTCCGAGCCGTAATGAGCGGACGTCGCTCGCGGTTCTCGCTGAATAGCGACGGAAAGCAAACAGCAATAAACGCATATGAGACCCTCTCACGCACGTTGTGTCGCATCTACCACATTTTTTATTTTATTTTAGGAAACAACAGCTGACATAGAAGAAAAATTACAATTAAAATATAAAGCCAATGAGAGTTTCCTCCAAACTTAATAAAATAAAAAAATACATTCGGGAGCGACGTTGGGATTAGGAAGTAGGAGGAGTTGGGGAATTTAGGCAATTACCAGAATATAAAATACAGCATAACTCCTTAAAAATAATTGATTTTACATATACATATAAATATACTACTCTAGGATTAGAGCTATAGTAGACATTCTACTGAAACCGGGAAGGTAGTGAGGAATATATCGATGTCACTTAACGTGCTGTTGCAAAGCTTACATGCTCGATGAATTCTGTGCATAATTCGTACTCAACCGTGACAGATGGAATGTCTCACACTGGCGAGTCGGTTTAGATGGAACCCGGAAATCTATGAGCCCCCGAAGATCAGAGCAGTCAATGTGAGCATTGACAATTTTATATAAAAGTAACATATCAGCTCGCGATCTTCTGAACTCAAGACTGTAGAGTTCGTAAAATTTGACGCATTGAGAATAGTAGAAATTCTGAATCCGCTCAATATTTAAACGGTTAATATCGACAAAAAAAAATATTTTTTATTATACCTACAAAGAAAGCAAATAAAAATGTTTTTTTTTTATAGAAAATTAAAAACTATCAGACAAACGACAAAAACTACCGCGTGGATTTTAAAAAATAGGCTAAATAAATAGGCGGTTTGAATAGACTAAATTTTGTTTACATTACCTGAAACATTTGGAAACTTTTTTGAGAATATATCCCATTTACAATTCCGCCTGAATCATTGCATATGCTTTTAAGGAATACAATAATAAGCATTAAAATAATAAGTAATTTTACTCTAGAAAAAACCTATTTGTCAGATTTTGTGTGACTCTAAAAGTGATTCGCAGCGCGGGTAGTGTCTATAAAACATGCTCCCAGGCGCCAACTGTCATAATCGTACGCCATTACTCTGGAAATATTACCCTGGCAGCCGTACTCTATATCACTTTAAAGTTATGCATCTTACCCCATCATGGTCTATATAGTACATACATAAATGAAAATCTTACTAATGTAATAAAATCGAGAAATAATATAAAATAATCAATATTAGCATATTCATCTTATTCGGTTGGAAAATTAATAGTTTAAAAATATGTAGACATTTAAAAATTGCTATGACTCATATGTCATTTATAATTATTTTGGTCCCTACTTAACTGACGTATATGAACCCACGACCTCTTGGTCAATAGTCAACGCCCTAACTTTCCTAAAGCGAACTCTTATTCATAAAAAAAATTACAATTTTAATATATTTCTTGTGCTGAATGTCTAGTTTTTAACGTAGTTTCAAAAGTTTGTGATATCACAGGCTAAATTAGGATTACAAAATTAATGTTACCACAGTTGCCCGTTTGCGAGTCATTGGTTTTAATATTTATAATTATTAGTAGGACTGATCCTTCACCTGAGTTTGTATTATTTATAGGTTAGTGGTTTTACAGCCTTAAAAACCTAACTTTGGATTATAGTGTTTCATTTAAAAGCGCTTATAAGGTAAATTTAAAAAATAACGCGTTTTAATCATAATCGGTTAATCTGTTTTTCAATTGTAAAAGCGAAAAATAGTATGGTTATTTATCCATAAAGTTTTTTTAAATAAATATTGCTATGCCCATGATCATACGTAAACGTTTTATAGATTGCTCAACTAAGCCGAATTAGCTTGTATACCATAGTCTCGCAATAAAGTGGTTAAAAGCTAGTTTCGGTGCTAGTAGATTGATACGTTTACAAAATCTTAACGGAAAATCTTAAATGACTTTCGTCGGTACGTTATTTATTCATATGAACGAACACTACTACTTTTTGAAGATCGACTTCGGTGGTGCAGCTAAATGATAGGTGGTAGCAGGTATTATTTAGCACGTAACCCTTTCTTAAAGTGGTCGGATTGATAGGGAATGGGGACAGAATGGATGCGTTAAGTGAATTCCATTCTCTGATTGTTCGCGGTAAGAATGATCCGAATCCGACATTCTTCCTCCTAAATATTTGGTTGATTTTGTATGGATGGTTTTTGCGTCCACAGTAGGCGGGTTTGTAGAGCTGACTTATTGTTGCCCAAGCGGTATGTTTGTGAAAGCTTTAAATAAATTGGATAGACGCTATACTTTCCCACTGAAAGTGAAACTTTCGTGTTTCTAAGTGTCTAAGTCTAACAACCCATTTAAGTTCTTAGATAAGTTGATATGGAATACATATAGTAATTTGCAAGTGCGGAACCGTATGTATGCGTGAAACATGTTTGCCCTGAACTGCTTTTAAATATGTAAATATCCGAATTTTCTTTTTCTAATAATGCAGTTTGTACCTGAAACGATAAAGGCACCTTAACTGTCGATTTTTATTGGTATTAACTGTCAACTCATAATAAACAACTTCTTACGACAGCGCGTAATGAAATATACCAGTAGTACAAACAGTTAAGTATTTTCGGCCAGGAGTTAGTGGTTCACAGGTCACATTATGTTAATTCAATTAATGAAATCAAAGTCACAATATATTAATTTTATTGAAACCAATTCTATTAATCTGCTACTTCTACGCTTTTATGGCTTTGACAAAACATTTATAGTTTTAATCTGAATTAGGTACCTTACAGATTCTCATTTATCTTTATTTGATGAAAGGGAAATTTCATGTTGAAGTTTGGTTTTTGGTTAAGTTTTTGAACGCGACTAGGTTAACATTGAATATTTTAAATTCAAGGTTGAACACATTCTATATACGAGTATGGGTTAATTTCGCCCATAATTGGTTCTACGACGTGGGATGACCAGCAAATCGTTGGTTTTTGTCACACGTGAAGGTACCTTGAGACGCATCAGCGTTAACTACGCCTGACCTGACTATATTATAGTGTCGAAATGTTATCATTCATGCGTTCTTACGCTTTACCGATTGACCTAAATCTTTCCGCGATTATAAGTCTATGTGCGTATATAACCATGATAATTAGATCGGGGTTAAGGCGTTTGACTATTAAATTGACGGGTTCGAATCCGCACACAATAGTCACACATTTTTATCGCTTTATGTCCACCATTTTTTATAACCAATATACTAACGTATTTGCCCTATCTATCATATCGTTGGCAACGGCCGTGTGTAGGCGATATCAGATTGAGACATTCGATGGTTTATGCATGCATGGATGCCTTCGAATGAAGCTATTATCGCGCGTTTTCTCAGTTTTTTTTCTTTATTATAAGGCGTGTATGTTTCTTCCGAAGCGCTCATTTAACTATTTACTAAGCGACTTCGTTTCGCTAAGCTATAAATACTTATTTATAGCTTTGCGTAACGAAACTGTTCTCGAATTCTCTCTGAGAATCTTCATTGGGCTACTATAATATTGCACGACTTTCTCTTTGTGTGTAGCGGAATTTTTGTGTGTGGCACTTTTTCAATATATTATGAAGCGACGTAGGTACATGCTATAATGAGTGGTCTCAACGTGATTTGGTAAAAATATAGCGAAATAGATTTAAATTTAAGAAGAACGAAAATTACCCATTTTAGACGATGTAAGCATCTACCAGATGCGAACACAGATTACTACTTAACTCGAGAGATAGGCACTTCTTATGAGGTCTGTGTACCAGAATTGGTTTAAATTGAGAATTTTCTATTTTCCTATATTGGTTCGGTTTTCGGTTCGCCGGTTCTATGAATGAATAAAAGGGCAATTTCGCGGTGAAACTCAATCCATTACAAGCTCATCGGAGTATTCAACGTTTCGCCCTATCGAATTATCTGGCAATTTCCGCACTTTTTTGGCTGAAGGATCTCTCTACTGTTTTCCGCGCTAAACCGAGAAAGCTCTTATCTGGCAACTTTCATAACCCCTTTTGACTCTAATGCATCTTACTAGATGCCTTCGCTCGATTGCGCTGCGTCTTAAAATACTCTTGCATACGATAAATATGAAGGTGTCCAAGAGAAATATTTTACTTAACAATAATAGAGGATTAATACGTGTGCAGAAGTTTATTTATTTATTTATTAGTAGGTAAGTATACCGCGCAATATGTTTTCAAATGATTAATAATTAGGCAAATTAAAGCTTACGCCTATGTACAAAAATATTTAAAACTTTCTTGAGCTAACTATATTTAGGTGTATATCTGATGTTTATGGTGTGAGTGAGGGGTATGTGTAAGAGGGGGTATGTGTAAGAGGCTTAGAATGATGCGAAGATACGAGTTTTTGAGACGGCTGAAGATGTAGGAATTATGCAAAAAAACTTCATAAGCCAATTTATATTTTAAATGTTTAATACGGTATCCCTTAAAATATAGCGGTCTAGGTTTTGAAATGCAAATTCCTTTCCTCCCTCACCCTTTCTTACCTTCCTTTACAATATTTACATCTGACAAGTTTATTTCAACATTTAAAAAGTATGCGAGCAGATATTATTATTATATCTAACAATGCTAATGATTGTTCCTAGGTAAACTGACTGTATTTGCATACTTACTTCAAATTTTAGTCTAACTCCGTGAGGTCCAACAAGGTGGTATATCTTTACTTAGTCACTTGTATTTATCCAAACACCGTTTTGAACCAAAGTTACAATTTTTCCTGATTAGTTTATAGATAGGACAACGGTCGCGCTGCCGAGGGAGATGAACAGATTCCGCCCGCTTCCTCCGTCGTATATGGCATCTCTTTTCCGCTCGAGATCGATTGGCGCACGTTCTAGTCTTGGAGCCTGCGAATTTGAATCCTTGAGTCAAATTAATATACTGCCTCGACATTTTTCAAGAGTAGACTTCATAATCTTTTGAAAAACTAATTTTGAATCACTTCTAATTTTCTTACAAAGCGGTCAGTGGGTGATATATTTTGAAAACTCGAAATATTAGACGTTTCTTATGTGGGTTAATTTAGTTCATCAGTTTTGTTAAATTTATTGAATATTAAAAACAAGTTTTTTAGCTGTTTGTTTGTTTTTAGTAATCTCAGAAATACTTAAAGCTAAAGATGTGTACAAATAAATAATAAAACAAATGAATAATTTAGCTATTATATAGTGCTTTCCTGTTAGAGTCCATAACAAACAAAAACATTCTTACTTAAATTTAGAAACTTTTGGGTTCTCACTTCACAACACACACTATTGTGCAAAAGTGTATCATTATAATATTGTTTTTGAAGGCAATGCCGTTTGAGTGTGCGACATACTGTTTTAAAGTATGAGATCGTGATAGTCTAGTGGTTAAGGCGTTCGGCTATTGGCCCAAAGGTCGCAGGTTCGATTCCGCACATGTTCATACCATTTTTAACGCTTCATTACCACCATCTCCCCTGACTCTAGTACAGGCATATTTGGCCTAATTGAGTAGGGCCCAAAATAATTGTATTTGACCTAGGTCATAGCAATTATTTTTTTTAAAAAAAAAAAAGGAAAGTACAATGTTATAAATATTGAACCCAAAAATTTACCATTTTATTATGTCATATCTCTAATATAGACCTCGCGCTCTTCTTATCTCCTTATAAATTTCAAATAGGTAACACCTCAATACAATCTTTTCTTAGAAATCAATAAAATATTACAAGTAATACATATGTAAAAATATAAATTGTATACTTTAATAAATAAAATACAGATACAATATATTTATCAGATACAATGTGTTTGTTGATACCATGCTTGGTTTTTATTCATTTAATTTACCTGCACCTTTTTTCGTTACAAATTTCAATTTATAGTTTTTTTTATTGTAAATATAGCGTCAGCAACATTACATTAGTTCAATTAGTGCCGGGACTCACGGTTAAGATGTGTAGGTATCGGTGTTAGTCTGTGAATATAATGGGAGTAAATGTCAATTACTTAGAAATTGAATGTATTTATTGATTCTTATATATCTAATGTTATATAGCGTACATAATTAATTAATGAAACATTGAAAGTTCGACAGTTCTCTTAAATATTATATTCGAATTTCAAAAATAAGACAGCACAGAGGTTGTCACTTATTATTTATGAATGACCAATTAAAACTCACAAACTATGCAAACTATGTGCACAAATAGAAACATGTAAAAGAATGTTCAGTGCCACGTTATAACAATAATTGTTATTAAGTTGAAATGTTATTGTCCGTGTTATTACATTGCAAACCACGGGTCAATTTAAAAAAAAACTTTTGAGATTGAGAGAATCCTATTTTATTTTATTTATTTATTAGCAGGTAAGCATACAGCGAAATAGTAGCATATACATTTTCCCAAAGGGTTAATAATAAGGCCAATTAAAGCTTACAAAAATATTTAAAACTTTGTTGAGCTTAACGCTAGTTTAGAAGGTGTATGTGTGATGTGTATGGTATAAAAATGTTAGTGAGGGTGTGTGGTTGTGTCTGCGAGGGTGTGTGAGGGGGTGTGAGGTTATGATACCATTGTATGTTTTATTAAATTTTAATCTACTTGGACCTAAAACATAACCCACTGTCGCCTCCATGGTCATCCAAAATGCACATCGAATGGTCCAAAAGTGCCGCAGTTACAAGTGGAGATAGGAAATGAAGCAACCCATCACAAGTTGAACCACAGAAAGGCACGAGTAGTCTGGGGGAAGATGCCATTAATGAGGCCTGTAGTGTAGGGCATAGCTGTAAGGCGTCAGGTTCTGGTTAAATAATTTACTACTACATTTACATTTAAACCAGCCACTGCTGTGGGTAGTTTTAACGATTATTATTATCTGATGATTAAACCAGTTTCTGGTTTTATTTTATTTAAGCATATCATTTATCACGGTGATTTAAATGAATTGGACAGTAGTTAGGTTATTGTTCTTGGTTTTTTATTACTTAATGTTATCGCTGTTAAACTTGTAAGTAATTTACCTTTATATACTTTCTCTTTAACTTATTTTTTTCTTTTTTACCTTCTCATGAATTTTTAATAGTCGTTATTTTAATGTTTATATATATGATATTCCTGTATATTATAAAATATTGTGGAAAATAAAATAACTTGAACATGTATCGCTATGTCTGCACGAAACAAAAGTAGGCCATAATTTATTCATTATTTGAAACAAAAAAAAATTATAACTATTAACAGTAATTAAACATCCTAGTTTAAATATATTGCATTATATTTTATCTTAACGATCCAAAATCTTAAATGTAAAGTACAAACCGTACATTTGAAGATCAGAACGTGGCGAATCTGATAATGAAGCAAAAAACATGCCCTGGAGAAGAATCAAAATACTTCAGAAGGAAAAAACAGTAAATGAGATGTGCATCACTCATCCACTTAACTCCGTAGGCTGCCCGGAGGGATACCTGTTCCTCTGAGTAACTCCCATTTACCTACCTACGACACCACGATTTTTTTAAAAGCCGCGTAGCATATTATCGTTTCTCTCTTTCTTGAACTCAGTGCAGGCACAATAATTTATTACGAATAGACAATGTTGTAAATATTATGACAGCTATAGCATGCCATAGCCGTTCTTGTTTTTTTTTATTTGGCACTAGCTCTTCGTCTATGGCCGCGGCGTCGGGTCCTCCTCTACGACGGGACAGTCGCGCGCCACTCGCCGACGCGGCGTAGCGAGCGCTACGCTCACCGCTCACGGCGAACGCGGCGAGTCGATTTTGACAGGCTGCGAGCGGGATTTTCAGGCATTGCGGGACCTTGGAATACATATTTTATCACTGAATTTTATAGAATCAAACTTTATAACCCCCGATAGTTTATTAGCGTACGCCGTTGAAATGTTTTGCCTGCACGGATCAGGGTAGTGATGTTATAATCTCGTTCTTAGAAAAAATACAGTATTCTTTATTTATTAGTTTCTTATTTGTAATATTTAAATTTCTACATATCAAAGTAGGCTAATTATATATGTATACTGTGTAGTACTCAATTTGTTTCTTAACCTGTGCAACGACTCTGAATGACAATTATAACTGATATAACTTTTGAAACGCACTAAAAGTTATAACAAGGATAATACCAATCTTTTAAAATAATGTGAATAATAAGTGACTTACACCTAGAAAAATAAACCCCTATGACAGCCAAATATAAATGTGTGTTTTTAAAATATGTGCCGTATGCATTACATTGTATGAGAATAAAGATTTTCCTAAAAGACTTTGTCCACAAAAGTTAACTAAAAGCGTCTATCTGTTTTCAGTACTTAATTTAAATTTAATTAAGTACCAATTATGTTTTATAGCGTTAAGATGTTTCGTGATAAAACAAGTAATCATATTGGATTGCCAAATTAGTGCCGCTAATTGATAAAAATAACGCGTATTACAAATGATCCAATTTGGCAGTGTTCCCAAATAATTGGTGGAAAATAAAAACATTCGACGAGTTTAGGGTTTAAACCGCAACAGCCAGGTTCTTACACTGCTAATGGCGCGCCGGCTGACGGCGTGCGGCCGCGCCGGTCGGCGGCTGCGGCGCGCGATTCGCGCGGCGCCTTCGGTGCTCGTGTCACTGCGGCCCTGCGGCCGCCGACCGCCCGCGCGCTGACATGTTCTCGGAGCTGTGCCGCGAGACGCTGCGCAGGGCTTGCGCGGCCATTGGCTACTGCAGGGACACCAGAGATGGTAATCATAAAAATAATAACCTCAAAAAACAGTGGTGTTTGACTTTGTAGTGATCAGTAAAGTGCATTATTTTAATTCTATTATAATCCTTTTTGAAACACAATTCGTATAAGTCTGATACATACACACACAGCCATATATATATACCATTATATACATACATATTAACATACTCACAGATTACAACACTCACACTATTATCACTTATAATAAATTTAGATCCTCCTTCATTCTGTGAAACATATATGTTAAATTGGAGATGCCTGTAGTCGGCTTAAGTTGTTGATAAATGTATTTTTATGTAACTGTCATTATGTATTACTGTAAGCATTTCTAGAATAAATAAATAAATAAATAAGTATATCCCCGTCGTAATAAAATAGAAATAGGCTGTATTTTTTTTGCAGGAAACTTACATTTTATGCTATGAAAATAGTTACAAATTAATAACGTTATTTAACAATACTTCTATACTTCTATAGTTATACTTCTGCTATAATTATACTTATCGTTCTGTTACAAGTATCTGTTAAATTGGAGATGCCTGCATTCGGCTTAAGTTGTTTTTTTTATCTATTTCTATGTAACTGTAATTATGTATAAGCTGTAAGCATTTCTCATACAAATAAATAAATATACTGTTAAGGGAATACAAATATCTATAAAACCTTATATATTAAATGAAATCGGCTTATAGGTTGATGCTAACTAACGGAGAATTGTACAACCAGTATAAATTGTGTTTATAGTTTAGGAATCCATTTTCGTTTTTTGTCTTTTGTACTAAAAAAACGATGACTTATTTATTTTACCCCTTGTAAATAGGTTTTTTCTGCTAATATATTTTAGGTAAAATATACGTTCGAATTGACGACTTCTCTATTTAGCGATTCCCGGAGACAACTCGGCCTCCGTTTTTTTTTTTATAGCATGCAGGGCGGTATCAAACAGCCTGCAATCAAAACAATTAACTATTTTTAATGGCCTCTATAAATAAAATGGACTCCATTTGAAATCCCAATTTTTACATTATCGTAAGAGTTAAAAATAGCGTCACATTCAACTCCCTAGTATTAACATTAATTCCGTTTCAATACTGACAGATCATCTGTTTTACATGAACCCTATTTTTTTATTTTTATTTATTGACAGTAATTTAAATATTACTTTGCATATTATGCAAAGTTCTACCTAACTAGGCAATGCCTGTACTAAAGTAGATTTTTACTCTTGGGACTCTTCACTCTTAATAAATGAAAATTAATATTTTGATTTTGAATTGAATTAAAAAATTGAACTCACACATAAATTCACACCTCAGAATTCTTTAAAGAAAAATGCTGTTAGCATGTTTTATTTTTTGTAATAGGAAAATACTAAATTCCTTTTTTATATGTAAACAAAAACGCAGACATTCTCAGAATATCTTTAATTTTATTATAAATTCGTTGGTCTAAGAAAGTGAAGTATCTGAGCAAATCTTGTCTTCGCTTTCGGCATAATATGTCGGTGGCTACTAAGTTCCTCGTAACTATTCTTTGACAAACTACCTTATGATCGTTTTATATAGAGCGGACAGATTTGTAGTTTCTGTAAATTTAAATGAGCGCTTTCTAAAATGCCCTAAACCACCTTACCTAAATAATGCCCATACAATCCACAATTCCCTATTCACCCTCTTAAAAAAAATATCTTTGGTCCTTACCGAGGGTTCAAGCTCTCCGTGCTAAATTTCATCAAAATCGGTTTAGTTGATCTGGACAGACTTTTGCATTTATAATATTAGTATGGATATGTAGTTCATATTGCCACGAAATTTTTTGTGTTTTTTTTACACTCGTGATATTAATATTAAAGACGGCCATATTATTTGTCTTCATATGTATTTTTATAATTAATAATAGTGCTTTTTATCGTTAGCTCTACACGCGCGCTTACTGGTAATTACTGGTAATATTATTTAATAAATAAAATGGCAGTAGACTATAAAACTGTCCGATTTATGTAAGTGTAATTTTGTTTTTTGTCCAACATTAGAAATGAAGCAACCAGTGTTAAAAATGAGAATGAAATGACTTTCAAGAGCAAACTACCCATAAAAGTAACAACTAAAGCGCGTATCACACGGAGCCCGTGGGCCTAGTCTGAGCTGCCGACGCCGCGGAAGGAAAAGAGCCATGCTTACCGTTTGGGTCGATTTTCGAGCGTCGATTGGCAACCAGACTAAGCCTGCTATATACAGTGAGCCGTAGACGATTTTTGACTGCGCTGTTAATAAATGCAGGCTCCGTGTGAAATGCGCTTCACCATATCAAACGCGCGCGTTAGTTGGTAACTCGATCGTGATAAAATTAAGGCTTTCATCTGAGGCTGAACATTACTCGAGATTTTATTTTCAGCAAAGCGCCAACGGTTTGTATGGCCATGATTGGGTTATACGTTTACAGTCATGTTAAAACAAATATATGTATTGAACGAAAATAGCTGGCTCGGTGCCATATTTCATTGGCGTTCCGTCTTATTGTTTTGCATTGCAAATATCTCTCGGTTTCGTATCATTTTATTGTCACGCCTAACGCACGTTGCGTGCAACTAAACATTTATATATGAGTTATGTGTAAATAGTATTTTTACATGATGACGTTATTCAGATGCGGGTGAACAACCATTGACGTATCAACATTTATAGTCTTAATTTTTGCACGTTTTTCACACACAAGTTGGCATTTTGAATATTTTTTTTTTTTACAAAACACCTTTACCCACAAAGACGGTGCCTTTTCTGTGGGTGAAAAAAAATTTCTATATTACAGTACATAGTGTGTATGAGACAATGCGAGTGCATAGGGATGCCGATCAATTTGACGCTAGGTGGCAGAACTTTGTCGTGATAGTATGCAGCACGTCCAGAAATATGGACTAAGTTTGATTTGCGACAGATATAACGCCTCCTCGCGATCGCACCATTCTGCCAGCAGATATGAATATAGTTTGGCTCCGGGGTGCTTTTTTGGCAGGTGTCTGTTTTATTTATTTATTTATTGTTGTTACCCAACAGAAATTGTACACAATACAGGTAATGACATAAAGACGGTGTACAATCCTTAAACTATGGTAGCGCAATTGGCTACCAAAGATCATAATATACTAATTCAAGCTTTGATTTTAAAAAAATGCGATATAATTTAATTAGGAATACTGTCCGTGGTTTTGTGCATTGATATAATATTCTAAGGCAGCGTTGCTGACTTATTGAAAAACGATCAATTTGGCAGAATTTAATATAAAATAAATGACATTCGGTAAATAGGGAAAACTAATCAGGAATTTGTGCGCGTATTGTCTGGATAGAACATGTCGTTGAATTTTGTGGTTCTGCTTGGAATTTGTAATGGGATCGACTGAAGCAATCTATGCAGAGGTTTAACACAACTCTTTTGGGGAAAAATCGTAATAGGGCTGATTTATTTTTTAAAACTTTTAAGACCGAATGTTTTAACCAGTGTAGAAAATTTCAATGCATGGAACATTTTTATTTGGCTAAAAACGTAAGCTAAATTCAAAAAACTTGTATTTATTTAACTAAAATTTCAATTCCATTTGGTATTTCTTATACAGAATGAAAAAAAGTTCTAGTAAAAAAAACAAAGTAAGAAGTTTATTAAAATTCTATACTGGACTATTTTTTCTTTGCGCGTGTCTAATTTAAGCAGTGCGCTTTCATTCTTACTAAATTTTATACCCGAACCATCTTGAACGATACGGTCGCTTTTATGTGTATAAAAACGACTGTGTCCTTCAAGAAGGTTAGGAACGAATATTCGTTAGCATATTTTGAAAAACATGCATCCTTATTGACACCGTATGACACGAACCCATATCCGACCCAGTCCCTGCGGCGAGGGTGACATGCCGACGTAGATTTTCATTACTGTAATGACGATAGTGGCATTCTCAAAAGCCCGTACAATTGAAACTTACAAAACTGTTTCTTTTTAGTTTTAATACTGATAAACGCGTATCAATTAATAAAAAACGAAGTTGTTCTGTATGTGAATGATGTATTTTGTTTCCTGAATAAACTTATTTTGTAAAAAGATCGTCGTAGTATTTGATTCTTATGTTAGTGGATGTGGGGGTTGCCCCCAGTGTACCGCGTCGTTTTCAGAACTATTGTACTTGATGGTTCTAATCTCTTCTGGCTTGAGGAGGTGGTTGCTTAGAAGCTGGTACCTTTTGTACATGAGGGGCCCACATCACCCCAGTAGGTGTAAAGGTTTTTCTGGGCTCTCTTGGCAAAGTCTGCACCCGTCGTCGGTCGATAGGTTTAATTTGTGCAGATGTTTATTCAGCTTGCAGTGGCCTGTTAAGGTTCTGGTTAGGATCCTCAGTTGGTTCCGGTTTAATTTCAATAGCCCATAGAGTCTTTTTTGCGTGAATCCTACTATGAGTTGCTTGCTTTTGTCCGGGCAATTCTTGCCAATATTTTTGGCTTTGTATTCTAGCCCAGATTTTTAGGAGACTGCTGGTAGTGGTTTTTGCTATACCGCAGGCCGGTTCTGGGCCTATCATAGGCATGCGAGCAACTTTCTTGGCCAGTTCGTTTGGTTTTTCGTTGCCATCAATGCCCGAGTGGCCACATAAATGTGACCCTGGTGTTTGTTCCAAGGGTGTTGAGTAGTTGCACGCAGTTTAGCACTAGCCTCGACTTGATATCGTTGGGGTTTCGGCAATACGCCGTCGGAAGGCGCGGTGCGGTGAACCTGGCGCGGCGTCGCAACGCATTATGCAAGTGTCATATTGCACACGAACGCCGACAACAGTCGCTTTTAATTAAAACCACTTCCGCATGTCTCCACTCTCCGCCATTAGCTCGACGTGTCGGGGACCAGACAAAAAAATACTATAATAAGTACTTGATTACAAATTCGTCCATTGCTTTGCAATACCGAAAAAGTATATTTTAGACAGATTTCATTAGAAACGCTACCTATTTCAATGGGTACCGTCATGATTTCCGGAAAATGTCGACATATCTTCGCGTTTCACATTCCATAGAACCCAAACCACCCTCAGTTTAGAAGTTTATATATACGATTATCTATCTACATCACTTCCCAGTGGACACGACAACTGCCGTAATTTTACACCAATCAAATTGATAAATAAAATTTTGTTAATGGGCAAAATCGGGGGGCGGAAATGAGGTTTTTTTTTCGAAAAAATAAATTTTGCTATAACTTTCTTAGCCTATAAGATATCGAATTCATTTAAATTTTAAATTATTCCTCAGATATGGGCCTAAGTAAACTTTTTTGATAGCACCAACGATTGGTCCTAGGGGTGGGAAAAATTGGTTTTTCAAAATTCAAAAAATCGTACCTCCCTTAAATAGGCACAGGATTAAATCCGTTCAAAATGTAAATTGTAGTAATTTTTTAACAACTTTTGTTTAAAACAATTTTTGATATGAGCAACCCTTACAGTATAAAGAGGGATTCAGCATACGAACTCTTGCTGCGCAAGTATACGTCGGGTCGAGGTGCGCGAAGGGAAGGTTTGATACAAGTTCGTACAATTGGAGTTTGCCTATCCGCTACTTTGATCCGGTAAAATCTACCTCTACCTTCCGGCGTGCCGAAATGGATTTTTGTAATTCCTCGGAGAATTGAAATTATCTCCCGGTAAATAGGTGCTGTCAGACAATGTGGTGAGGCGGATGTGTGAATAAATGTGGGCACGTAAGGTTGTTGTAAGTTGGCGTGTTTAGGAAAAAATATATATTTTCACCAGTTTCTTCGTGGCGTGCTAGCCTTTTTTGTGCCCGTTCAAATGTGGAGGTCATGTCTCGATTTCAGCAGCTTTTGTGAACGAGCCAAGTCACCCCTTGAAGATTGCCGCGGAGGCGCGACGCCATAGCTTGGCTTCCATCGCACTGAACTTGACTATTTTGCTACTTTCGCAAAACAGGAGAACATCTCTCACTTCTCAGATTGTCGTATTATTTTGTCGTATCGTATTAAACATCTAACACACCTAAACAGTAACACGTTTAGTTTTTGTTTTATTTATCGTAAATAAAACATTGTAATATCCTTGCAAAAACATAGTTTTGACTGCCAGAAACTTAAAATTGTTTAACAATAATCACGTATCTTAAATTCAATGCTATAAAATATTTAATATATACTTTTTATAACCCAAATTGTGAATAACATGAAATAAATATTACCTACTAGGATTACTAAGAATAAATATATATTTAATTCTCTTTTCACTGTTATTATATCATTTATGTTGTGACTTCCTATTTTACCAAAATAAATAAATATACACAATTTAATATTCCTTTTCTATTTTTGTGATAGCTTGGTTTTATTTTTATGTGAGGGGCATTTATCCTAATTAAACAAGACAAAATTATTTAATTTTACACGTTCTCCTTAGATTTTTTTACTTTGTGATTATAATTTTTCACTTTGACGCATCTCATATTTATGAGAAAAAATGTTTTACTTTGTATAATGTAATAGCTGACAAACGTTACGCACCCCGCAATATTTAAAACAGCCATTGGGGTTATTATTTTTAATGTTATTGGGCACCAACAATTCGTAATTCAATATTGTAAAGTTGTATTTTATCTAAACACTTTTTATAATATAAAACATCTTTATGTTTCGCCAAATTAGAGATAATACTTTGGAAAGGGAGACAAAGATATATGCATATGTAATGTACCCTACTCGTTGTGACGGTCAGCGACTTTTTCACTTTTACAGCTGATTAGCATGTTAATTAGCATCATCACACTGCGTCGTTTCCACGCCACGTCTAGTAATTTATTTTATAGTCACATGCAAATCAAAACTAAATATAAGCTTATAAACACAAGACTTAATGCAATATGTAGCGAAAATGTAATACTTAATGACGCCTTAATAAGTATATATATTTTTCAATTATGATTGAATATAAATTGAGTCATGTTTATATTAGTGTTCGATACAAAATAAAGGCGATTCCAATAGCAAAACAATAATATAATTAACTCTATAACAGAATACTAATCCAAAGTACTCCACTGGATTTAATATCGATAACCGTTACTTTTTAAATATTTTTGTATGATATTTATAACTTTAGTATTTTACGTCAACACAAGGCAGTTTACAAAATGAAACTAATTACGATTGTGGAAAAATCAATCACTGGGCATAGTATATTACATACTTTAATATATTCAAATACTGTGATTTTTATTATTCATCCTGCGTGTTTTTTATCAGGGGGAATTCACAGCTATGAGTATTATATATATTTTTAATTTAATACTTAAATACATTTTTATAAATTATGGGCAAGCTTTGGAAAATTATATTACGGTTTTATCGTTTTTAATTTTTTACTATTTACATTATTCTTCCTAATAATTATTAGCCGTTTTCTTGTTTCGTTAACGATAAACTATTAACGCTCATTAATTCTAACAAGTAAAAAATTACACTGCTTTTGGATATTTATTAATTTATTTTTAAATTGTAAACAAAATATTGAAATAGGTACATAACATGTTAAAAATTAATCCTAGACACTAAAGTAAAAAAAAACCTTATCAATATTCATATAAAAAGAACACCACATGCAAATAAAAGATAAAACATATATTATAATAAATAGAAACAATATAAATTATATATTATATAATACATGCACTACAAATATGATTACATATAAATATAGGTATACTCATACATAATGTATAAACGTAAATATGTACTTAAAAGGGTTGTTGTAGCATCATATTGTAATCTACCCGTCCTTCTTCGTACTTTTATTTTAAAAAAAATCGTACATTCTTATATTTAAAAAAAAACATGAAATTATTGTTTAAATTTGTAAATTATGTTTTTACCGTTTAAAATATTGCGTTATTTTTATTCATGTTGTGATTATATTTCTGACAGTTTCGTGTTGAAACTAGCTGAAAAGGCCGTGTTTGGCTCATGAATGACAATCGTTCCGTTTTTACGGTCTGCCTCAAGTTTTGCTAGCGATTTCAGTCACGATAGAAGAAAGTTCGAAACTAGGTGAGCCTTCTAGCCCACCGCAAAACGTGCATACCGGATTGGTTCATAATTAAGTGACCAAAATAAGGTATAGTGACGTTTTAAGTAAAATTGGAAATAAATCCTAAAACTATGCTCGTTACCCTCCAAGAGAAGATCAGAAAACGTCCGGCTATGTACCCAAGAAGAGATGTCCCATTAGCAAACACCCGACTCTACACCCGTATAAAACGCGGGCACCCCAAGCACCCCCTATAAAGGGTAAAAAATCTAGTGGGTGTAATCGTTGGAATAACCTAACATTTCCAACCCGTCCTTTAATAAGAAAAATACATCATGTGAATTAATATGTGTGTGTGTGTGAAAGTTGTACAATATGTTTATTTCATATAGTAAATCTCAGATAGATTAATCCACCCTAAATGAAATTAGCCAACATTACAAAGTTACAAACATTAAGCAAACAAGCAAACATTACTTTATATTGAATATTTATTTATACATATATTTGAAGCAATTGTTTATTTATTTATTTAAAAAGTATATTGAGTGTTTAACGATTAAACACTTACGTTGCATTCATGTGTGTATATCAATGTGTATATTTGTACTTAAAGTTAATTTTTATTATTTTTCACAGGGTTTTGTGCAGATCTTTCTACTCACAATGTAACACTGGTACCCAGGCACTCGATTTTATATATTTGGATATTGTATTTTATGTTGATATTTAGTGTAAAACTGAACATTATGTAGCCGATACTTTATTTTATTTAATAAAAACTTTGAATTTGAATTACATTATGTTGTAGATATATGAATGCAGAGCGTATGCTATATTTCTTTGTTCCGATGATAATGGTTATAGAAAGAATATCTGCTATTCTCAGTCCTAATGGTTTCTTCGGGTAAGGCACACACGGAATGTCGGCGTGCGGATGCGGCGGCGCAATGCAGCTATTTTGTTTATCGGTGGTGGAGTCGCGCGTGCAGCCTTTGGACACCCCGAGAGCCACAGCTGATGCTAGGTGCTTTTTTACACACCTGCTGCTATACTCTTAAGAGATTCCGAAACGCAAACGCAGCACTTAACGGTGTGTACTAAATTGTTGTACTAAGAAATCAAGCCGGTCACTGCGGGCCAACATAGTACGTACGGCGAGGTTATAGTACGATATTAAGATTCATCGTACGCAATCTGCGTACGCGCAATGCCGTCCTCGAACTGGGTCTAGCTTACACCAAAATAACTGCTATTCTGTTCGTAGGTAGCAAGCAAACACGTATGCAGATTGTATTTAAAATCACTACCGTCCTTTCAAACGAACCAAACTTTAATCACGGAGAACATATCGTGGAAAAATGTTTCCCAATTACGAGAAAAACTAATTTAATAAAAATCTTTTGAATGTTTGAGAACGTTAAATGTTTGTTGTGGTGGGTCGCGAAGGGGCGGAGTTAAGCTCCATGACACGAAGAGGATCGGCGCGGTACTGAATACTGACTGTCTGTTTTCGATTTGTTTTCACCTCATCTTAAGTATTTGAGTAGTCAGAGTATTTGAGTCGACGCGCCATATCGGGCCGCACACATTACTTTACAGCGAAAAATAACAAAATTTAAATATAATATCTTTAGTTTACTATGAAACTTTTTTTGCATAGCATAGTAATATATATATATATATATATATTTTTGCAGGGACCTGTTTAGTTGATATAGTTCAAGTAACAGTAGTGATTTTAAGTACATTCTGTAGACATGAGAAATCCATTGTACTTAAAATACAGTAAAAAGAGAGTTTAAAGGCTACAGAAATTTATTTCCGAAATAGTTTTTTTGAATATTTTTTTTTGTTTTTATAATATTTGTATTGTAATGCATCGAAATATTTATTTAAATATTTAAAAAAATAACATTCCTTCACATTAATAAGTACAAGTAATAGAAAGGAAAGTATTATATTGTATATCTTACAATTACTGCTACTCTTTTAAAATACTCTTTTAAAATCGTAAAGATAGAACAAAAAACAAAATACAAAATAAGAAGTTAAATTAACTATTTTTTTTATTAAAATAATAAAGGGTAGTACAACACACAGTATAAACAGCATAAAAACAGTGTAAAAACAGTTTAATTGCTATTATATTTTCCTACCTTACAAATATTATGTACACAATGTGAACCGGTGAAAATATCTAGAATAAATATTAGGATTGGGTCTCTTTGGGTCCGTTGTTCGTTTGGGACATCCTAGGGTTTGAAAGACGCACGATTTAATCGTTTAAACCTTTCCGGCTAAGGGTACCAACGGAACTAGGGTTTAAACAACACCAAATAAATGAAAGTGCCTTTTAACAAACAATACTTAATCCCAAGCATTACGCGCGCGCAGATCCGACAGGCCAATAAAAGAAAAACATGCCGAACTAAGTGCCAGGACCAAAGAAATAATTTCGCTCTGAGGCCCCAAAATGAACGTGTCCCGGCCGATCCGCTTCCAGCGGATCCGAAGACCAGTCCTCTTCAGTCGGGACACAGCTGGGTGGCTTCTGGTGCCACGTTCTCAAGGTGGACTGTAGATCCGAGCTTTCCAAGAGTCAGTCTCCTCAAATCAAGCTAGCCTGATTTATAATGCAACGATTTCAAAAAGTTCAAAATGATTAAAATTCAATAAAAACAGATTTGAAAGTTATCACACTATTTATTCAAAACAGTATATTCAACGGGTCGTAAATCCGTTGAATAAGCAAAAGGATATTGTCTGAATCACAATTTAAAACACAGAATAAAGTTCAGTACTAATTAAATTAATGCGAACAAACATTGACAGTTTATAATACAGTTCTCCGAAATGGTGACAATTTGTGACTATTTATTTTATGAAATAAATGTCAGATTGTCTTCAATTCACTCACCGATATGTAGATTTCAGCCTAACTTCTCAATCGTTCACTAAACGAGTCTCGAACGCTGAAGTACATTTGTTTTTGGTAATTTGTGACCTCGTTGATTTAGCTCGATTTTATCTCGTTGCGTGATTAACATTTAGCTCTCGTGGTATCCAAAACCTCTGGTTGGATGGTACGTAATTAATAGAGTTACACCAACTTCTAAAAATTTTAAACTAAGTTTAATATTCGCGACGGCTATCGATTGACGTTATAAAAAAACTGACAGCGAAACGGTGCTCAGTCACGTCTGCTAAAAAAACTAAACAACACTAACTCGAATGTAGGTATGAGGCGACCTTTTATTCACGCGTTTCCGCTTTCGCCCTTCAGCGGACGCACCCCCTTCATACCTCTTGCCCACAACCTACGAGCGTTTTAGGAATATTTGAAATCACATAATTTTTTTTAATAAATTTTTTACCATACTTATTGCTTGCTAATATTATGCTAAACAAATATATTCCCTTAATCTACAAGATATAATTACATGTTTTCTTTATTTGATAAAAACGGTTTTGTAATTATAATATAAAAATAAACAATCCGTTTTTAGCCTTAACCATTACTAAAATTCTATTTTGTTTCTATGACCTACAAACCTAAATCCAGTGACTTTTTCCTTTGAATTAAATATCAAATATAGATTATTTCGCGGCGCGCTAATGATCTGTAATTAGGTTCTCGTTTAACTCCGTCGCGTTTCCGAACGCGTATTTTTAACTCATTAGTCTATTGCAAACGCGTAATCCTTTAATGTCTCTTAAATGATATTGTTTTGGCTGAAGATTTAAATATCTTACCTATATTAATGTTACGTATTAACAACAAATATTATCATTATACAGTTTTACAATCTTACAAGCTAGACAAAAAACATGTATACATATGTGGGTAGTGATCATTCTCACATTCAGTCAATTTTGGCACCAAAAACTATAGTTTTCTTATACTATTAAAAATATTAAATAAAAATAAATATTTTGCAATTTTACCGTTAAGAATCTTTTAGACCTTCGCGGCGTCTTTAAAGGCAAACTTCCCGGCTCGTTATATGACGGTACAAGGGTTTTACAGCCTCTTGCATCTTTATTACGGTCCGGTCGCGTATCCTAATCCGTGCCTAGACGTTTTTGTTTGGCGCGCCGCCTTATGCGTCGTATTTGAAAATAATGTTAAAACCTAAAACTATATCGTCCGTCTGGGGCTGCCAACTTTATATTTCGCTAAATCAATTTCCTGAATGTGAGTTACCTCATATTTCCCACGACAGAACGCAACCCAGTCTTCACCCCCAATTTCGTGGTAGAAGAAAAAGTTCCGACCATCTTCAATTACGTAAACTCTGGCAGTATTTCACCAGAAGCCGTGTCAATCATGGTGTAAGAAAGATGACGTTAACTTTTCTCTCTTATTGAATGGGGGGGCATTCGATCGACAGCTGAATTAAATTATCCCGAATTGAGAAAAAAATACTAATAGAAATATCTATATAGGATGTATAGTAGATTCATAAAGGTTTTAAGAGAGGATAAGGAAGGTTGTTTGGAACCTACTTGAGCATATTTCCCTTTAATGAAAGTGTCACGGATTTCGAGATATATATATTTTTTTTAATCATAATTTGAGCTTTAGGTTTCAATTCAAATAATACTCATTTTTTTTTCTGAAAGTTTCTTCTAAGCGAATAAGTTTAGGAGAACGAAATTGAAGACTTATTAGAGTTCAATGTGGTTAAATATAATCACGATGCTGTCAGCCCTGCGAAACTGCCAGAACTGATCTATACTTTCGAATGTTAAAAATAGTAAAGCTTTGTCCGGAGATATTCGATTTGCAAGGGCTGTCGGAAAGAAAGAAAACAAAATCGAAGAGAATTGGATAATTAATATTAGAGACGCGATTTCGTTTGATTATAATTGTGAATATTTGAAAATCTGAATAGAAATGTTACTGAATTGAAGTCTTTGTCTTTTAATATGTTTTGAGTAGTTTACCTTTTGAATCTAATATACCGGCACCCAATTCCGGTACCTCTGCCAAGCGATCAAAAAAAGCGGTATAGTAGTCTTGTGCAGGCCTAGCGTTGTAGGAACGCAATAGGGAGAGTTAAGAACTTATATAATTATGAATATTACAACAATCTTTAAACTGTTAATATTAATATCTAAAAAAATATTGTAACGTCTTAAATACACTTGGCCATAAGGCAAATGAATTCCCTGATCCTACAAACGCGACAATCTATAAATTAAACTGGATTTTTCGCCCTGCGATTTCGCCCTCCCAAAACATGCGATTACGCTTTGGACGGCCGTAAATTTAAAATATTTGATGACGTATCTGTACATGGCTATACTGAGTACTTCCCATAAACCTTCTATGGTCGGTTAACTATCTTTCAGTTGTAAAAACTGTCGTTCTATTTTATTTATAATTTATGACATATTAAAAAACTACCACTAGACGGTTAGATTTTAGAAAGCCAGGTCGAAGCCTAATTCGAATTGTGAACAAGTGAACTCATGTTAAAAAAGAACCACTGTTTGGTTGTATTAGGTAAAGTAAAGTGAAAGTTTATTTTTAAGAGCAAATTAATGCGTAGGAATAACAATGTTCGTTAGTTCACAAAAATTACATAATAAAATATGCAGATACATCGATATATGTTATATATAATATGTTATATATCATACCTAGAGTTCATAGTTCTACTATTATATTACATAGCTAAAAGATTTACATCACTAAAAGATATAAATAGTAAATAATAAGTTTTATAAATTTATGCTTAGATTTTATGCTATTTTAGAATTGCTATCATAAATAGTTACTACAAACATTTGTTACCTTTAAATTATAACTCTTATTGTACATTTCAAGTCCTCTTTAAAAAAGGGCCTCACGTAATAAATATAAATAAAAATAAAGAATACCTCTTGTTACTTTATTTTAATGAACTTGGTCACAAGGAACCTATGTGACATTTCATTCTTTTGGGCCTAACTCAACTAAGCTGAATCTGCCTGTGCTTGTGAAAATGGTATAGCTATAATGAGCGCATTCGAACCTGCGACTGCTGGGCTAATAGTCAAACTCCTTTATCATACTACCACTATCCTAGATCATAATTATACATAATATAGGTAAATTATATATTGATAGCTCTAATATTTTACGTGGTAGAAGCCTATGAATTTAGAAACAATAATAAAAAAATATACTTTATGTTTAATTTGAAAATTTCCGATCGATCACACAAAAAAGTTAAAAGAAGCTAAGTCAGCCTGCAAACTGAACTTTTATTTGAGTAACGGACTTTTACAAAGCCTTCGGTCGTAAAACTCCATTAGAAGCTTCGACTGTCACTCGGACTGGTGTTTTGATAAGCTTCTTTGCCGTGTAATTTTCTTTATAAATACGATAAAATTTGGCGAATCGAAGTTCGTTTCTGATAAAATCCTACGTGGAAATACATAGATTCGTTTTGTGTGCCGTACCGTAAATTAAATATATTATGCATTAGTTAATGTAATATCAAAGTTTTAAGTAAATTTGTCATGTAAATCGTGTTTTATTTTCTGTTAATAATAAAATAAAGTGTTATGAAGATTTAAAGTGAAATAAATATGATAATTCCCTTTATCTGTAACTGTGCTGCGGAAGTTGACTAGTACTACTCTTGGCTTTATGTTAGTTTACAAAAAAAATACATAAATTATACTTAAAAGCTACAAAGAACGAAGAAAATTGTGAGAATGTTAAAAACAAAATTTGCATTCAATACCTCAAATTCTTAACCGATACTCGTGCGCAAATAGCTAAGATTTATTAAAAGTGTAATAACTGTCAAATCGCGGTAATTTGAGTGAATTTATGGTCATAATAAAGAAAGTCTTTTAAAATAAGTAGGTAATATAAAAAAAAACAATTTGTTATTTTTTAACTTCTTGAAAAGGTATAAGAAAAATCATCCTTGAACTTTTTTTGTTCTGCGCTAAAAAATGTAATTTAAACGAATTTCCCAGCCAGTTACTTTAAATATCATCGTCCTGAGAGCTAGGCCAAAAAAATGAATAACAAAACTATCAAATATCGCTGTACATACCATGGGGACATTTCGGATGTACCTTGAGGTCCTCTATCTCCCTGCTGTTGCTTACCACTAATTCCAGGGACATCATTGTATAGTGTGTTTTATTTAATAATAATAAATGTTATAGTAGTAGCGTATAATTAATGAGTTAATTTTTAAGTACTTGTTTTCGCCATTACCGCTAAGATCTTTCTGTCCGGAATGCATTCGGCATAAATTGTATTCAATTAAAACTTTGACTCCAGCGCGTCTTATTTGTCGCCATTAAGGCGCTTACAGACCTAAACGCTTTCAAACACGTTAGAAGAGAGATCCAGAATGGTTTTAAGTAATCTAGTTTTTTTTATTTTAAAGATAATTAATTATTCTAGGGAATTATCCAAACAAATTTTTATTTGAATATTATGCAAAGAAGAAAGCACCATATTTTTGAAATAGTATTATTTAAGTCAAACCGCTTCTGAAACCAGAAACATCCTATAAAAAAATACATTTTTATGATGAAAATAGTCAAGGAGGGATTTACCTAAGCGATTTGAGATGTATGGTATAAATATGAAAATGTTAATTCATGCCAAAAGTTTTTAAAAATATATGTTTTTGTTACATTAAATAAACAATTCGCTATTTAAAAAAAAACAATAACTGCATATTATCAATATTTGATACAAAATGGTAGGCCGTGGTTTGTTTTATAAGCGCGTTCATATCGTCATAGAGTGTACACCACCTACCTTTCCGTTCATCGCACAAGGTTTCTTTCTACAGTTAACGATTTTTAGGTTGAAATCGTTTAAAGGGTATTTATTCTTCGTCCACGTAGTATGTAGTCGCCTTAAGAAGCCGTTTGGAGTACTAAAGACGTGGGCCAAACGACACAGTGGCCTTTTGCTCGTATTATAACTTAGTTTCACTAACCTTTGTACGCCAGATACGCTCTTTGGCTACCGTGCTGTGTTTCTGTTTGTTTGCCTGTTCATCTTTGTTCTTTATTTACCCGAAATCTATTAAGTTGAAACGACTATTTTTTTTTTAGTTTTTCCAAGGTATCCAATGAAAAACAACTCTTAACTAAAGTACTAAAAATATCTATTGCCATTATGAATAAATAATTACGTAATAATACCCTCCCCTCCTTCGCGTTTGAATGAGTCTTTTATCCTGAAATGTAATACAAAACACTATTCTACTGATTTTTTTTTTGTTAGCACATTTTACAAAGTATAATTAAAATACATAGTAAATATTTTAACTAATATTTTTTTTTTTTTTTTTGTTTCAGGTGAGTACAAACTCTCGGGCAGTCACAATTACTAGCTACATGGTTTGTTGGTAAAAATCGTTTTCTAGGACGCGTCAATATTTTAAATTCGCTTTTTGAGAAAATATTAAAATTAATTTCACTCTCCTTCCCAACATATTATTAGTGACGTTAGAAATCACATATTTCCATCTGGCCTCCTTACTATCTGAATCCAAAATTTGGAGTAATTTCGTTGCTGCGTTTAGACGACTATTATGTTCACAGACGCATACAGACGTGGTTCCAAAAATGGTCTAGATGGATTCAGGTAACCTCAAAACGTAAATTAAAATAAATACTCATATTGATTTTGTACTAAACGATCATAATGAAAATATATAAATATGGCTATATGTCCGGATATTAAAGATCGACTCACTATTGGTCGAACTATATTATTTTTGCCCATGTACTCGTATAATAAAATTATGATATTTAACAACTGCGAAAATTGAAATTCTTATAATCCAATTTTATGAATAAAATGATTACGTTGAAATCGTGTTATGAAAACTACCTCGTATTTTATTAGTACATATTATAATTCGAAATTTTGCCGATTTTTATATACCCGCAGCGTTCGCACCCTTATGCTTAATAATCTCAACGATTTGCAAGTCAAAGAAGCGAAACCGTCCACCATCTCGCGGTCCCGTCTAGAATATTGGTGGATTTAAGATTGCGCAACGGATAAGACCGTCTCTAGGCTATCTGAAGCGACGCGCGAGAGTACCGTAGTGCCTCTTAGAGCCGTCTCGCTTCATCTTGATGTACGACAGACTGCGCGAAGTGCGGTTGTCTCAAACAGTAGTCTAAGAGGTCGCTCGAATTTTGGTAACTATACGCGATACGTCTGATTTACTATTTATGCGCTGCAGGGAACACACTTATAATAGTAAATCAACCGTATCGCTTATAGTTACCAAAATCAGAGCGACCTCTTTTAGACTATAGTGACAAACGCAAGTCTTCCGTTTCTCATGATCTCTTTAAAAATAAAAACCAGTTACTAGTTACTCATACTGTCCCACGAAAAGACCATTCTACAAAATAAAGAAATATTTCAAGAGGAAGATGTCGGTACTATCAGAGAATAGAATATTCTTAAATGAAGTGTCTTTATACTTTTACCTGAGAACCCATCCCAGCTAAGAAGAAGAATCAAACAATAAATATCAAAATACCTCATTGTCTATGTTTTTTTTATAATATTAAGCTTGATGCTCTAGTATGGTGTACGCCAAATCTTTTACTAAAATGAAACTAAAAAATTATAATAAATAAAAGCTTTAAAGTACATATAAGAATTCTTGAAAATGTAATTGCTTGTTTTTATGGAACTAAGTACGTATGAATGTATTTTTTTTTGTTAGGCTTGTAAGTTGTCTGTTGCTATTTAATTTTATATTTCTTCGACCTGAATATTTACATAAATAAATTATGATTTATGACATCATAAGCAACTTTGTCTTTCGTTCACGTTTAAAAGGTTTGTAACGCGCTGACAAGACGGTTTTCGGAAATCGGGTTAAAGGGAGAAGGGGACTACCTCTGGCTCACCTCTCCCCTCACTTTGTGTATCAAACTTGTAGAGATGCACTTGCTCCTGCCGTGCCGTGTGATTCCTTGTGTGCCTGTTAATCCCGGTACCAACCGCCACCTGGCCTTCGATCCGATCGCTTCGAAACGAGCTAACTTTGCCATTGGAGAAAAGTTATCCCGCCCGAAAAGTATTAGCTAGAGTACGTCTGTCCGACGGATCGAACTTTAATTAGAAGCTTTAATTTTCTACTAAGTGGTATTTTTTATGTCAACGATGTATTAATTGTAACTTGGCTAATAAGTAGGTAATTGGCCTATTAGAGTAGGTAAATATTAACCCTGGCATTGAGATTTATAAAAAAAAAATTGTTCCAGAACTCACATTTAACATTATCGTTGATCAGCAAATGTAATGGAAGGGCTACAAATTTAAATGAAATAAAATCTAAATGGCAGTTCCTTGGTAAATGAATACCAGCCTCCCCTTTCAGAACTCTCTTTCTCTTTTGCGCGACCGCTCCTCTCGCACGCATCGTCTCGCGTCGCATGCTCTCGTGAGGTAACGAAATTTAATGTTACCAAATCGCAATTCACTCTAAAAAAAAAATCTTCGGGACTCGTTATAGATGCTTACAAATCAAAAGAGAAGGACACGGTCGGTACTGGAGTTTCGTACGCTATATATATATAATATTAGTTTTGCACTGGGGCAGCGATAATATCGGCACCAAATGCACAACGTTTTGGTGAGTCGGATTTCTTTTTTTTTTGGTTATAGGTTTATTTTTTTTTATCTTTAATGTATATGTTCAACCCGTGTTTTTAGTATTTCTCGTTTATTTGGTTTCCGCTCGACTAACCATTAACCATAGCCACTCCATTATTTTTGGGCCACTTTTTGCCATTATCGCGTTCTCGTTTTATTATTTTCAGACATAAACTTTAACAACCGGCCTGCTTCCCGATTGTTTTAGGTCTGAATCCATTGTCGAAAAACTTTGCTATGTCGTGGAATAAAATCGCTTCAACTGCCGAAAGTTTTTTCGCGGTAATTACACGATCTTGTGAATGAAAAAACTTTCGATTTTCGCCAGTTCTCTGCGGGCTATCAAGTAGTCGACCTCGGAGTAATACCGTGTCGGCGAAAACTCTCTTCGGATATACACCGGAAAATGGTTCGAATGCCATTGAAAACAGTTTAAACTCTACTGTTATTTCACTATCCTTTCATGCCTCCTGCCAATTATGAGTTCTTATATTTTACGAAATTCATAAAGCGTTAATAAATACAATTTTTAGATTATTACCTGTATGTTTTATTTGTATCAGTTTTCCAATAAACAAAGTTTTTTAGCGGTGCCTTTGTTACCACCTTTGACTAGGAACGCGAAGTAAAGCCCAGAGCAGAAGTAAGGTTATTTTAGGAAGACTGAAGGGATTAAAATGGCGGCCTAAAACACACAGAGTCTAAGTTACTAACACTGTTATGGTAGGACAATTGAATCGTTTTCTTTCCACACAACGCATGTCCAATAATGTTTTCTGAAGAACACATATCCGATAATTCAAAAATTTAAATGAGTAACCATAATACGTACTTGGTTTTATTATAGTGCTTTTTATTACCAATAAAATATATATTTTTTATAAATTATCGAATCCTAACTTAAACATTTGAGTGGACCTGAAACAAGTTTTTTTGTCCTGGAAAATTAACGTATTGGAAAATTAGCGTAAATACATGTTTTTACGGTTAATTCATATATTAATATTTACTTAAGTACCACTCGGACAGTGCGGTATTTAAAAAAGCTATTTGCAGGAAAATGCTGCCGCCGCGTTAGGTTTGCTCAGCAAATTCGCAGATTGTCTGGTGCGATTGCATGTCCTAAATGGATGTTCATTTCGCAAACCCCAAAACATTCCTTAATGCGGTAGTTTAACCATAAATGATCATATTCTTACATAAAAATACTGACCCAAAACGAAAGAAATGTACTCGTATGTTTAATTCGAATGAACACACGTTTAAGGCTTCGCTGTGTTGCCACATACAGGTTGATCTTAAAGCCAGTTAACAAAAAAAAACATGTAAACTTTTTTCAACAAGTTTTTATATAGCTAACAAAACAAAAATCACATAAAAATATAAATACTCTATTGAACGTTTGGTGCGCGTATTGTTGTGTTCCTGGCCTAAATTACAATATTTGCGCGCAGTGTTAACGAAAGTGAATTACGGGTAGTTTACCCGTCATTCACTTTCATTAACACTTGTGTAGGTACGTTTACTGTGTCGCGACGTCGTGACGCCGCACGGTCTGATATTTTGTTGAGGGACAATATTTAAATGTTTTTTAGGACTCGTTCTTTTGTCATTTTAATCCTGTTTTTTTTTTTGCTTTATTGAATAAAAGTCGTTCAATTTCAAGTCCGGAATCACCCTCCTTAAAAGGATATAATATACAGAGTGTTACAAAACGATCGTGCTTTCTTGAATAGGTCGAAATTGCGGTTTAAAACAAGCATGCGTACTATTTATTAATAACAACAGTAACCCCTGTTAATTCCCTGGCATGGCAAGACCTGCATCTGTACTGAAAGAAGGCAAAGCAAAGCGAAGTATTATCCGTTTGAAAACATTTAATAATTTTGATATTTTTAATGTCTCGTTACTTTCATTTATATTTAGATTTTAGACTGAAAAAATATAAAATGTATCATCCATTACATAGTTACTGCGTTTTGATTATTTTAACTATATTTTTAAGAAACAATCATAGATATGGGTTAGTATAATTACCATTTTATTGGTTTCAGAGAATACTTTTATTTGACATATTTTACTCTAAATGTGTCCAAATTTTACTCACTGAATTTTGTTATGTCGTTACACTTACAAAAAATCTGATAACATTATTACTTTTATCTATTCAGAATGAAACAAAGCATGTTTCCTGGATTTTTTTCAGGATAGCTATTAGCTCACACAGTGCTTACGAAGATGATACTTTCAGTACAAAAAATTACTTTTCAAACGCATGGTATGTTAAGTATTACTGAAATATTTATAAAAAAAATAGTTCATTTCACGACAAACATAGGTTTTAATAGTCTTTCATAATGAAAGATTATCTTTTGCCAAATTTTAACAACAACGTTGTCTATTGGGAACAGTTTGAGCAATAAAGGGCCGCCTTAAAAATGTACCTTACCAATCTCGAGCTCTATGATCCTCAAATATTTTGACAACGATCTTATGAATATTCTGGGCTTTAATTAATTATATCTCCCCTTTTCGTTTTACTTCGTAATCCACTCGAAAGATTCAATTTCATCATGATTCGCTGATGCGACGTATTTGCATAGGAAAATTGACATTCCACTTTGCGCGCTCCGTAGATTATTTCTTCCTTAAGCAGTATGTGTCCCTTACTGCATCTAAAAATTTTAGATTCATTTATTTATTTGTATTTTAATGCTTATTAATATAATATTACAAATACTGACCTTACTGAGTCATGACCGTACTAAGGTAGACTTCAATTGTGATGGTTTAATTAATTCATGTAATTATTTCGACGCTGCGTTGAAAATAAATTGATTTCTAACATTATGCTATAATAATATAATAGTACAGTCAAAGGCGGCACCCCAGCATTTAAAGGAGAAACGCGTAAAGAAAAAACATAGTACGTGTATCTATGAATACCGTCACTTTCGCATCTCCGTATGAGCGTAGATGATACATATAGATACCTACACACTCTGTCGAAAAAACTTTCATTTGCCCTCGACTGTACATATTATTATAAATAATATAATATTTCACAAAAAATATTTCAAATGAAATATAATATTGATAATTAAATGGTGAGGTTTTAATAACACCACCGGCATCCAGGCGTCTCGTGCCTGTGGCACTCGGGATAAGTCACTTCGCTCCTTGTCTCTATGCCCTTCCGACTACGTAATTGAAACAAATTTAAAAGTCTCTCGTCATAGCTTCGTTTCTGACTCAACATCTCAATCTCCCATAGGCACAATCTCACAAATCAAAACTGTCAGACCTCTGCGTGCAATAGGAAACTTGAGTAATTAGAGTAAGAAACAATTTACTGGACACCCTATAGGCACGTATATTGATGTAACAAAATGATGTAATTAACGCTGTTTACGCTGCGATGGGTCAGACAGTGTTTAAGCTGCTGCTGATAAATCAACGGCCTTATTGTCTGTGTTAAAGCGGCGCGAATCCATTCATTCAGTTTCAGACGCGAATTTCGTCCAGGAATTTCCAGCTATCTGCGACCACCCGCGACCGCCGCCGCCAGCCCTGTCCCGCTGGACGCGCAAACTCCTGAATGGTCAGCCTGATTCTGACGTAATCTCATTTCGCTTTCCCGCTCCTCTACGAAAGTTATGACTAGGAACTTACATGGTTTGACACTGAAAGGACCAGAATATTAGTTGATTTAATTAAAATGCATTTTCCCTTAGATCCCCACATATAATTTTAAAACAATATTAAAATAAGAATTTTGTAAACTCATAAATCAAATCGATTTTATGTACAAAAATTATGCATTTGTCGGCAACATCGCTAAACGCGACAAACTCTAATTTGGTTTTTTGAGTTAATTCGTCGTCTATATTGTGGTTTGGTACAAACCAACGCTGTTATGTAATGACTATCTGTCTATGGTTCTCGAGGTACAGTAGGCAAGCCCTATCGCCAAGGGCCGGGCTACTTTAGAATGTGTTGGTTGCAGGCGCCTGTTAGTTACCACTTTGAATCATAGATGACGACTCTCAAAAAGGACTAGCGAAAAATCACATTCTAAATTTTTAAAAATAAACCGCGTATATTTGCGGTTTTTTCGTTGAACAATCTGGGTAAGCCCGGTTTTTCGGCTTCTATGAAAGTGCCGCCACCGCACAGATCAACAACATAAAGCAATTTCTTGATATTTACATCCCTCCTTTGCTTTTATTATTGAGTTACTGTCAGATAGCCCAACGGGCTCTGTGAGTTGCCAGGTGCGAATATTCAGCTAATTTCTCAGCACCGTCGACTGGTTTGAGACACTTATACACACGAAACTTTCCGATATGTTTATCGGTAACGTATGCAGGGTCTCGTATAAGAAACACAGCAGGAAACGAGTGAAAACTGCCGTGCGATGTACGCCAGAAAAAAATAAATTTGAGCATGCTTTCATTCCGACTTACTTTTTTTATTTAATAGAAATTATGCCTAATCACAACAATTTAATTTTACTTTCACATTTATTGTCACTAGCCTAATGATAATTATTCCGTATGTCAAAACCAAGTAGATATAGAAGTATCTCTAGGCGTTCTAGTCTATGATCGAAATAATGTCACGAGTACCTAATTGGAAACCACTAAAGAGGCATTCTGAATCCAGTTTGCCGAACTTAGATTGGGCTGTATCTAACCAATCCGACTGATCAAACTAGTTACGCATTGTCATGGATGGTCACAATCGGACGGAATAGTTTAATTGCGTAGAAGCGTCGTAAGTGAACTACGGCGACTGTGACAGTACTATGACAAAAGTGTCGATGGTTGAGTCAACATGCCCGCCATTTTGTGCAGCCGGCATTGACAATCGCCGTCATTATAGGCGTTATTCCCATGCCGGCCTGGAGTGCTTCACACATATTCTCCCCAACACCGTTGCGATGTCAGATTTTAGATACACGATTCAATAAGTAGAATTCTATACAATTAAACTCTTATATGGTTCCAATGAATGTGTTCAATTCCTTCACACAGACTCAATAGTTTGTCATTCAAATTTTTGCTTTCTATTCTAGATTAATATTTTTGAACATTCTCTTATTCACCGTCTCTCTCCTCACACCCTACTCTACACCCCATTTTCAAAGCATCACCACAAAATTAGGGTGTCAAAATAAAAAAAGAGATCCCTTTACGCTCTAAACTTTAAAATACAATAACTCAGAAACGGAGCATCGCAGACTATTCTGCAACCCGTTTATCTTCCTTTTTTTTTGCATTTTCAACCACCTGTCTTTAGTTAATCTACTGCAGAGGTAAAACTACATAGAAATTGCATCCACTGCAGTGTAAGCGTTAACTTTTTAAAGCGCAGAATTTATGACTCTAACTTGATCCCATAAACCCGCCATTCTGCCTCTGCTAGGTATGTTTAACTTTACGTCACGCCTTCTTGGCCTTTCGGTTAAGATCTGAGCTATTAAACGCAAGATTTTAACAAGCAACTACACAATTTTACTTTATTTCCTTCTCATTTACACTAATTCATTCAAGGTTTTAGCGTGACCTACCAGTAGGCAACGAAACCGTATTTTTCATCAGTTTTTGATGTGTGTAAACATCCATGGAAGCGATTTCCTCGTATCAATATCTTGTTTCAAAGCGATATTGCTTATATAATTTATTGTCTTAAAATAGACGAATACAAAATAAACCTAACTAAAGTGTTTTGACTTGACTTATTTTGGACCAAGTGGGTTTAAAAGAGTGAAGATCCATAATTATTTGATGCGGCAAACCAAAACTTCGGTCCACTTTCTTTTTTACTTAAAAAAGAAAATACATGAACTAATTGAATTGAATAAACTAATTCCGTGTCTTTTTACTGTTGTATTAAATTCTTTTTATTATTATTTTTTTTCACATTTAAATAATAGGTATTTTTAGCTCATCACCCACTGAGACATATTGAGTTGGGATCATGATTGCAAGTCTCAATTTGGAAGCGAGAGCTTAGGATTTTTGGTTCGGCAATATATGTAATGCCAGCCGAATGACTCCATCGCTTGGCAAAGCTTACTCTAGGATTCCAGTCCAATAAGCATACTCTCGGGGACCGGGATAACCGAGCCAGTCTTTGAGCATGCTCCTTGAGACGCTCCGAACGAATTCATCTCGGAAAAGGGACGTAATACTCATTTCGATATTGAACATCAATGATGTATGTATTTCGTACAACTTATCTCAAACTGTGGTATTCGTACCATTGGTTATATACTCTGAAATTCTTAACGAGGTGCACAAACGCTGCGAAAATACTAAAATATATTTTTAATATTTTTTTTTATAAATATATAACATATACACCGTCTTCCAAGACCATTCCCGATAAAAAATCCAGCTAATTGGCCCTGCGATTTCAAACATGATTTGTTTTGACCTCATATAAAAAATCATAATGATTCTTGTCATAAGTTCGTCCGCTCGCGCGTCGGGTCATTAACCCGACCTTGGCAGTGCGCGAACGAGCGAGCGAAAGCGCAAATAGGATTTACACCAGCGTTTTAATGAATTAATAATTATTATTAATTTATGAATTATTTTCGTATTTTTTTATATAATTTCTTACTCGTAATAGGGAACATAAATCCCCCTTACGTCTTCGGTAATGGTCTTGGGACAGCCTGTATATTTAAAAAACTGCTTTTGTTTCTGAGATATAATTATTGTAATGTAATTTAAATAGTTCACTTGTACACGACGCATTCGGAGCCGTAATGCGCGTATGCAGTGATGCATGGAGAAACGTTTGGGAACCGCTGGTCTGCATCCCTTGTAAGTACTATCCCAGACCCGGAAATGTCAGAAAATATGCTATCGATCTACCTCAATTTGTAGAAATATGGAATTCGGATAAAATATTTATAAAAATGCTTACCTGCCTTATTTTTTACCAATGGCAAATATACCAATACGCAATGGCAATGGCAATGTATATTCTAATATCTTAAAAATATAATATAAAAAAGTAGATTATATGCTATATATATAACAAGTATAAAGGAGCAGACATAGTAAAACTTCAAGGCGCTTTTAAGACGTTGAAAGGTGTTGACTCAACCTGGTCATTTCTCCATATAAACGCTGTAGTGTTTTTGTTGTGATTTGTGGATATAAAGGAATAATAATACTAAATATCGTGTTATCTTCCAATGAATTTAGACTTCTTTAGAAACAAAGAAAAATCTACTTTCTCTAAAAGTTTGGAAAAATATCTGAAAACCTGAATCGAGAAACGAAACCTACAGAAGCATAGTTGATTGAAAATTCAACTAAGTATGTTTAGAATACATTTAATCTGTTTTTCATGATTAATCATGTTTTGTACTTTTACAAGCCGACGGAATAAGAGTATTATAGAGAGCAAGACAGAAGCGCTTCGGGAAGGGCCCCTTAATGCAACATAGTAATAACCGCATACTGTGTATATGTACATATTTCAACTTCCCAAATAAACAGTACAAGTAGTAGGAAGGTAGATTTTGAAACGGAGTTTGTGTATACTTAATTTAAATTATTTGAAACAATATTTAAATAAAAAAATCGACCTCTAAGCCCAATAAAACTTAATTATTTATTTAAACATCCATTTTTTATGTTAATCTAGGTATAGTATTACTACTCTTAAACAAACTTTATTATATAATTGCTTGGATTTTATCACTTTACTAGGCTGTTACCTGTCTTGATATCAAATATGAGGTTCGTTCAAATATAAGGGCGCATTATTTGCATATTTTTAAATATATATCTTATTCTTTTCACCATTGGCAAATTATAGTTATACCAATAATATTATGTATCTAATACTTCCACAAATCTATCTGCATATTGCATATTTGCATTTTTGTAACTAAGAACAAAAAAAAACAAATTGTATTAAAAAATATCTCCATACATTAATATAAATATATAATGCATTAATATAAATGTATACATACATGTATAAATGTGTACTTCATACATTTATTGCGAATTTAAACCAAAAATTCCTTTTCATCCATGTCTCATTACAGTGTCCACTATGTTCTTTTGTTTATTCTGTGCCACGATTCAACAGTTTTTTGGAAATTTGCTTTGTTTATTTATTTGTTTAATTTTTAGTAATTTTCACAGCTTTACATAAAGACAGTTACTTAAAAATACATTAATCAACAACTTAAGCCGACTTCAGGCATTTCCAATTTAACATAAATTAAACAGCAGAACACGAGAACATGTATCTATATTTATATATGTGATAATAAGTGAGAATATATTAGGGTGTGGGATGTAAGAGAGTGATCTATTGATCTATATCGACAACTAAACCGGTCTCACGAAAAAAAAAATATACTAAAATAATTATATTATTAAAAAACTTTGTTTTTCTTCGAAGTGCTTCGCGAACCGCGCGGGCGTGAGGTCATGCGTTCAGCCGCCTTCTCAAACATTAAAACAATTTCGTTGAAATTTCGAATTGGTCATTTTTCCAATATTTTTTGCTGATTAATGTTTGACTATTGATCTATATCAACCCCCTAAAAGGAGATTAGTGAATATAAATACACTCTGTCTATGGTATATGGTGTTGCACGCATATTTGTTTCTAAGAAAGCTTTGTGTGATTTGGTTGAAACATACGTGCGAGCAATCCGCGTGCTTGAAAGCACAATATTTGTTCTATTGAACTAGGTCATGGTAGCTTGTTTCACGCGGGTGGGACACAGCTTATAATGATATCGAACTGGATTTTTATTAGGATATCAAAATATGCTTTCTCGGCGAGGTGACTTCGTTGCGACGTTGACGTTAACTCATCCTCGCCATTGACGAACGAGCACTGGTGCCAGCGAGTGCCACCGGCCGACCTGAACACTCCGACTTGACTGCCACACCTTAGCGCCGACGTAACCTGCAAAAGGGAAGATAATGTGATAAAATTTAATGGAAGAACTAGATGGAATTACAGCTGACACGTTTTAATGTGCTCATCGGCTTTTAAGTAAGTCAAGTTTTTACAGGTTTCCCCGGACATTAAATTGAACGTAATTACCAGAGTGATGACAGGTC
This sequence comes from Neomicropteryx cornuta, assembly GCA_020383195.1. Taxonomy (NCBI): domain Eukaryota; kingdom Metazoa; phylum Arthropoda; class Insecta; order Lepidoptera; family Micropterigidae; genus Neomicropteryx; species Neomicropteryx cornuta. Next base: position 3,453,011 of record JAHKQU010000028.1, read on the forward strand.
AATCGTTAAACTGCAAAATCGAAATTATGCAGAATAAAGCATTAACGCGTCACATATATTATGCACAGGGTCCCAAGATCATTCGCGATAAAACATCCAGCTAATTGGCCCTGGGATTTCCAATATGATTTGTATTAACGTCGTACCAAAATTCGTCATGGTTTCCGAAAAATAATAATAAACCGTTTGTTGTCTTGTGTCCGCCAGCCGTGACACTGGTGAATAACCGCTGTCGGTCGAGGCCGTAGCGTTGTAAAACGAGATATCGATCGCATTTGGCGACGCTTAAGGCGCTTTGATGAATAACGCTTTGAATTTGGGTAATAACTATTTTCGCATTATTTTATATTCCATGCATTTTTTTATCATTCTTGCTTAAAAAAAATCGTAATAAGTTCGTTCGCTAGCGAGGCCACGCCGTGCCGGGTCATTGGCCGGCCTTAGCCGAGTGCCTGCAAGCATAAAGGGAATTTACACGAGCGCTTCGATAAAATTAATAAATTTAGGCATGAATTATTTCGTATTTTTTATACATTTTTTTACGTGTAATAAGACCAGTATTTACTATAGAAATGATTTTCTCTCTTACTCATGTAAATGATTAGTTAATCATTTATTTGATCAATAAAATCGATGGGAAATACCTGTTCTATGCATGAATTTCAGTCTTTGCTGAGTCGTTCAGTCGACTGAAATTTTGAGAATGAAGGTTTCTTTTAGATCAAGCACGTTCAACCCTCGTACCATCGCAGCCATTCTTCTTGTCCAGGTCAGGTCGTATCGCGTTATCGTCCATCGATTGACGTCCTATTTAGCATAGGAATTGGTGTCTACTTTACGGTGGCGCTATAAATCCAACCCTAAACAATTCCACTTAGTCCGACAGCGTGCTTTTCTATCGTCCTGGTTATTTCGCATTTCGTCCGCCTTTCCATCCACGCAGCTACGTAGCGGAGATGCTTTCGGCAGAAAGGTCACAGGTCACCGAAGCCTGCCTGCCTGTATATGTTCTATTATTAGGGTTGCCATGCGTCCGTATTTTGTAAGACGGTTTGTATTTTATAAACCGTGTCCGAACCGTACTAAGGAAAGAGAGAGAAATGTCCGTAATTTTGAAGCGTGTAAATCACTTACAGTAAGCTGTGCGAGTGACACTGCACACCCCCAGTCGCCTCGAAAATGAGCTCACCTTGCCGGTGGCATGTCTTGTCAGTTTCTTTGTGTTGGTAAACGCAGCTTTTAAAATCAATTGTGGTTGGCAATATTACTTAATTCGGCCTACTTCATGACCATTTTACTTTATTATTTATTTATCTTTATTTCGGAAATAAAACAGACAAAATAAACAGAGTGAGTATAAAATTAATGTTTAACCTAAGAATTGCAGGAAAGGGGTAGGGAGAAGAAATGAAAATTTCATGTTGATTTTTGGCTTTTGATAAGTTTTTCTGACCGCTACTATGTTAATATTAAATATATCATTTTCTGGATATTTTAAACTTAAATTTGAACTCATAAAAATAAATAAAGATAAATATTGTTTGTAGTTAAAACACTGTAAAATTTTGTAAAATTTTTAAAATGCGGTTTCATGTTAAAGTGTTAAAGGTGTTCATACTGATTTAACAACCTACCCACTTTTTGTGCTAAAAGTTGTGACATTTCAAATTGTATAGAATTTAGAAAGGTTTTTACAATTTATTTTCTCTAAAAGTGGCCTTAAATTGCACCATTGCACCCAGACCTCCTCGGTATGTTTGGAGTCCGTATTTTACCTTGAGCTTTATTCTGTGCCTTGAAAGTTTATGGCAACCCTATCTATTGCACTATAGTTGACTCCATAATACGATTAGTATGAAAATGGAAGTCCTAAAACGCTGGGGGGGGGGGACGACTCCCACATTTGAAGCAATGGCGTTTTAGTTAATTTTGTATTTTTAAAAACATATATTGCTGTAAAATGTAAAAACCATTCAGTCAATTGATAAACTAAAAATCATGGAATAGCTGTAATATACAGGTGTCCAGGTGTCCATTTCTGTTAAAAAATATCTAGCCAATTGGCGCTGCGATTACAAATATGATTTGTAAAGACGACGCATCAAAATTTAACATGGTTTCAGAGTAAAAAATTGTAATAAGAACGTTAGTTGATTGTCCGCTCGATCAGATCATTGACCTTGCGCGGCCAAGGCTACCAACTTCGATCGCGTGTCGGCACACTAATGGCAATTTATGTCAGCGCTTTAATAAAATTTTTAAATTTGGGGATGAAATATTTTCGCTTTTTTAATATATAATTTCCTTGTCGTAATAGGGCATATAAACATTCCCCTTGAGTTAATAAATAGAAAAAATCTTTTTTAAATAAATATAAAAAACGTAACGCGGATTAATGAGTGAATGTTTATTAAATTTGATTAAATATATTTTGTTGTGTAATGCCGCTAATACCAAACACCTTTTAAAAGTTTCCTTTGTGACATCACGATAGAAATGGTTCCAATCTTAGCTGAATAACGATTCCATAGAGAGGAGGCTTTGATCGACATTTATTTCCGCCCTCTGACGCTCATTCAGACTTTTGAGTGCAGATGCCATTTCACGCCTTTTAACAGACTTCAAAAAAGGAGGCGTTTATGTATATTTTCTAGATATACAGGTTCATTCTTGTTTTTGTGCGTATGTATGTATATATGTGTGTGTGTGTGTCAAACTTAGCTTACTTACTCTTAAATGATCAAAACGCTGATTTTCAGCACAGCCCTTATAAATAAGATATATTTTAAAATAGAAAAAACGCATGCCTAGAACCCAACAATACCCTCAATTTAAAAGTTTATATATATATTTATCTATCCATCTACAACACTTTCTTGTGGATACGATAGCTGCCGTAATTTTACTCCAATCATTTTGAAATTGATACATAACATTTAAGGGCACAAAATCTCGGTCAAGTTCGTTAATGGGTAAAATCACACTAGAGGGCGGGAGTTTTCCAAAAAGCGACTTTAACTTTATTATTACATAAGATATCGAATTCATTTTTTTTTTATTATTCCTCAAATAAAGGCCTAAAACTTATCTCAGTAAACTTTTAAAGTATAAAGAGAGATTTAGTATACGCACTCTCGCTGCGCAAGGGTACGCCGCGCCGGCGTATAAACCGCTGGAATCTGTTTTCGGAAGGCATTTTCTATTTATATTGCGGATACTTTATTGCTTAGAACAATTAAGAATTTTTCTCTGTACATAATATTGGTACTATTTTGTTTATTGTTTTATAAAATATAATTCTTTTTTAAAGGCTCTGTGATGTCTTTAACAAGTTCCAAATCCGCTAGAATTATCTGGCGAAACATCCAGAGCTTCTTATATACAGCGCGAGGGAATTTAATTAGGAATCCATTTAAATTAAAATTATTCTGGTTTAAATGTGCCGTTTTCTATATCTAACAATAAACCTACCCGGGAAAAATCCAAGTTACCCTAATCCCAACTCAGCAGACATCATTACACGTCTCTCTTCGCCATTTCCGGAAAACTAAAAAACAATTCTAATGGTGGTCGTTCAACCTCCCGGGGTGTCAATACTCGCAGTAGATTTCAACGAAGAAAACTTCCACTATGGGATCTGTTTTTGAGGTTCTCCGCGTATTCAGGCAATAGTCTCTACATTAATAAATGGAAGAAGTAACGAAATCCTTATACATGAAATAAATCAGTTACATAAATTAAACATAAAAAAATAAATATATACAAAAATAACACTATTTTCCCATTCGATGCGTGGAGATTTACGTACCTTACTTTATTGTCATTCTTGCCCATTAAAAATCTTTTTATGAAGAGAATATAACTTCATTTATTATTTTTCAAAAGTAATGAATTGCGTTTAAAAAAGGTACAGAGCCTCAGCCTCAGTGGGACGTCATAAATACTTCTGGCTTTCAATTATTTATAAAGAGACATTTCCCGCCCATTTCATGTCGCCATTAGCCTTTTCAGTTCCGTTCATTCATTTTAAATTTAGATTTCATTGCCCTCTGGATTTTGATCCAATCATTTTTGCAAGCGGAATATATAAACCTATTTTATTTTATGATTTTCCAGTATATATTCTTTTTGCGTGTAACTTGCAACTATTTTGCGTGTAACGTGTAAATACACAGGCACGCCATTACTAGTAAGTACCCTTCTTTCCTCTATACTGTCACTTATAATACTTATTAATTTTTAAAAAAGCACGATGATGGTGTCTTTTCTGCGGGTAAAAAAAAATATTATTTTTTCATTCGCCGAAGTTTTAAGGTGCTTGTCAGTTGCTAGTAGTCAGGGCAAAAAACAAGGTAATAAACTAAATATTAACAAAAAGTAACTAAAATAAAATATTTACTCGAAAATAATTACTTTACATATCTTTATTTTTTTTAAATAAGTTATTTTTAAATGTCCCTAAGTAGTTTAGTTTATTTTATACTTTGTAACAACAACAAAAACATTGGGCAGTCATTGAGGACGCTGACAGAAGTGAAAACTTAAAAATATAAAATAACATTGATTCAAATTACCAAAAATTAAATTTTCATAATTTGTAAATTAAAATTCTTAATATTAGTGTGATTTTCACATCTATCGGCACTCCGGCAAAAATTGTACACATTTTTATATGGTTTGCCTAATCAAAACATATGATGGCCTGTCAGCCCACATTTTTTTTAATATAAGTAGGTAAACAAAAATTTTAATAATATGAGGTAGGTAATAAAAAAATATTTTAACGTTTTAATATATATATTTATTAACCTAATATTTCCATAGTATATGCTAATTAAACCTGAATTTGAAATAGATATCGATTTGCATCTTTTTATATTTTGACAGTTTTATTTGTTTTTTGAAGCATGGTATTTTCAAAAATTTTCTAGGAAAGGAGTATAAGTCAAAAGTGTTCGATGGCTGTTCGGTGACGATGACGAGGTGACGTTTGACGTTTCCCCACACAAAAATTGTTCCCCATACAAAAAGTCGCCCGGACCCGTACCTTTTTCACCAGTTTTCACTTCAATAATATCTTAAATTATATATGTATTTATTGTGTTTAACGTTACTGCAGTGCGCATAAAGTGACACGTAGGTTCTCTTACGTACTACGTACTCGTCACGCCCATCAAATTAACAACCCGAGGCGAGAATGAATTCTCGCACTAGAATACGTCCTCTCGTAGCAGTACAGCCAGCCAAGCACAGTATTAAGCACAGTATTGTGAATAATTCTGCAGCGCATTCCGGACAAGGCGTCGACTAAATGCCAAGAGAATAATATTATTTAGTGTGTAAAGTCGGGTAAATAAATTCGTCGTGAGTTACTAGATAGTACACTTAAATCGCGCGCACGCGACATATCTCTACGCGCGTATTCAACTACGTCTTTTAATATCCTAATAATTATGCTATTTCAAAAATTACAATAAAAATATTACTCTATAGAGTGTATTATAAAAAAAAGAAATTATAATTAATTTTTCAGAAAAACAAGTTATTTTTTTCTGAAAAATTTACTTACAATCAAGTAAGTGGTAATAGACAAAAATTACCTCTGCCTTTGGATTACCTCCATATGCTTATCATATTTATTTTTATAATCTATTCATTCACATATCGTTTATGAATATAGGATCTAAGGAGTAAAATGCCTTTTTAAAGCATTGATTTTAAAATCAAACGTAAATTATGCATGTATTCAAGGAAAAACATCAACCAGGTTATAAACAGTAAATTATTTATAAAAATATTAAACTTTGTGTCATCCTGATGGCTCAATCTGGCCGGTTATTTTTCGCCGCAAAGAAATGTCAACGGCGCTTTTCTAAATAATTGTCGTCTGTGTAACCAGACAAGACAAACACTCAACGAATTACAATCTTTGGAGATGTTGTCTGTCTGTTATTGGCATTTGTGGCGAATAGCATTGCGTCGTGAAGATAACAACAAGGCAGCCTGAACTACGCTTAACCCTCTCGAACTACACAAGCGACACGAAAAAAAAAATAAGTAATAAACGGCAACAGTTGATCTTGATCTTTCCTTTCTCATATCGTAACAGTAGTTCACTGCTTGCGCGCTTGCTTCGGGAACTTATTTATGTTCCTAAGTATACCTGCATATTCCACACGGAGTAGTATGCGATGCTTGTTTGAATTTATTATGCAGTCTGACCTTGCTTCTGGTTTATATCGCCAAAGGTGAGAGGTCCCTGGAACACCCTACCGGCCGTTACTACCTTACGAGTATGATGTGTGTCCTGAGCGTATAGGGGGATGGAGATCTTGCATATTTCACCAGGGCATTCGGCCCGTACGCCGCCTAACCTATCGTCGGTTTAATACGCCGTAAAGCAATGTAAGGGGTCGGAATTTATGGTCCCACTTAGACCTAGAGTCACCGCTGGGTTTTGCGGTAAATCCTATAAAAAGAAGGAAATATTATTTAAAAGAAAAGAATACATGCAACATTTTAAATTGGCAACAAGATGTTCATTGTTTTGAACCTATATTAAGAAGGCAAATTTGACATGAAAAAAGTATACTCGTAGGATCTATTTCGAGGGTTATCAGATTGTTTCAAAAAATTATAAAACCGATACAGCGACGAAATTAAAACTACACGGGTCGGGTGAGTGTGTCATCGAAATAACTTAAAATAATTTTTGAAGAGCATAATAGTATGCCGAGTCTATAAAACTTAATACGTCAATCTGACCGAAAGAGATTAGATCCACATATATATGTCTACGAATATTGTTAACCGGTTTTTATTTAACTTGCAATGTTTGTTAGTCCGTTTAGGTCAAATCTTGCATGCTGAATTGGAACCACATCTTATCCTACCGAGTTGAAATTGGACACTTTGGTTTAGTTCCGATGACAATGCATTTTTATGGTAAGCATGACCTGATTGTACGCTCAGGAATGGCTCCGGACAGAATTTTGTCTACGCATTCAAGCACTTAAATAAAAGCTTGTTTTAAAAATGTATTGTATTATTAATTTATTACTAAACGCGATTGCGTGGCGCATTCGCCGCAACATATTTTTGCATTTCGCGGCCCGCCATTTTGGCGTCGGGTCACGACACAATAGCCTCTTATTATAATTTCCGCATTTTAACGTTTTCATAAGCTTAATTTCCTGCGAGGGCTTATCGGGTGAGTTTTCAAACGTTGAAAAAGTTTTTCCTTCGCGCTTTCAGGTGGACATTTATGCGAAGCCACATAGGGTTTTTTTTTATTCAAAATTCTCTTCGAGTCGGAGGTTAGGTTGGTCCTTAACGGCCTCAAAGGAGCTATTGACACTTACTACCACGTTTAGCAACGAACTAACGCGACTATGCATAAGGCCGTATGAGTTGGACTTTAATCGCGTCTAATCTACGTTCTTTTCGTGTCAGTCCATTCGACGGAGCGGGAAATGACGTCAAATGTTTGGCGGTTAAAAACAAGGCGTTTCGATAAAATTGTCAAAATCATTTGCATCTGTAAATCTTTAATTGCAAGGGATAGTAAGAATGCAGTGAGAGTGATCTTACTATAAGTCTTTGTACTATGACAGTCTTGCGTCAAAAATACATTTTAAATAATATTTTAATGCCCGACTGTCGTTTGTACACAAACTGCTCAGTTCACACAAGCATTGTTTTCAGATAAGTTTCAATTTGACTAAGTTTTCGTGTGGATGAGGTATAATTTGAGTGGATATCAACATTATCTCTAAATGTGTAGCAATAGATTTTAGAAAAAATGTTCTTCAATATTATTGGGTATTTATGATCGAATCTAAATTACTTTTCGGGTAAGTGTTTTAATAACATCCGTTATTTTATTTTAAATCTTACTTATGATAGAAGTAAATTTCTACAGCGATAATTGTCGTTCGACAGTTTTACAAGTTATGCCCGCGTATGACGTAACGACGTAAAATGACGTAAAAGCTATGACGTATACGTAGATAATTACTCGGACCCTATCATATGCACTGATAGAGGTACCTTGTACAAAGTTTACCTTTGAACAAATGTTCACACTTAGTTAGATAAACAACAAATCCTTTCTCAACAAAACCTAGTATACTGAGTTTATGTAATACTCCTGTAATTCTACGCTGATACCATATTTAAATAATTTTTTTTGAATGTAGTTCTGTATGTATAAATATTAAAACAAGAAAGCTGTTCTTAAAAAATGTGCATAACACTTTTTTTTAAATCTAATCCTAAATTTATACATATATATAACAATGTTAAAAGCAAAAAAATAAGATTAATAAACGTAAAAAAATTAAATTAATAGTAATTAAAAAATAATAGTAGTATTATTTAATTGTTTTTTCTTTGTTTACCTTAATTTTGAGGTCAGCGTTATTGTTTTTATTAATTATATACAATGTTAACAAGCCGTCCGCGCTATAGCATGTCCATAGAGTCATAAAATAAAGCGCATTCGTGCAGCTAGCAAGTGGTTAGGAGGTGGTTTTTACCGTAGGTACTATATGGCCCATCGTAAATACGTGACTTGGTAGTTTAAGCGGTGCACAGATGCAATTTACTAAACCGCTTGGCGCTTGCACTTTCCCCCATTGCAGAGAAAACCACGAACACTCAAAAAAAAAATATTGTGATAAACCAGTATTTTGTAAAAATACACTCAAATAAAATCTTCCATTTCAAGTATTTTTTTTTATTTCTAGTGGGTTTATTTAGCGCGCTCTAAACTGCTTTTAACTGCTCTAACAATGCATTTATATTACACACGTATATTTGTCTTGCTTTTAAAATAAATTATACAGTTTGATTGATTAAAACCACAGTATGCTTTAGAGTTGTCACTTGTCAGGATTGTGCTTTGGAGAGATCGCGGTATAATATTTTGAAACACCATTGATTTCGTTATAAATATGTTTTGATAAGATTAATACACCTTGAAATTTCAACATAATTCACACATTGTGCTTTGGAAAGATCACGGTATAATATTTTAAAACACCATTACTTTCGAGATAATTATGTATTGATAAGATTAAGACACCATGCAAATTCTACATAACACGACGTATTAAATTATTATGATAAATGTCATATTGTGCTTTGGAGAGATCGCGGTATAATATTTTAAACACCTTTGCCTTGATTTGGATTTATAGATTAAAACACTATTAACGTCCGAACTTATCTTTCTAAATAACGCACAAATATTATAAACGATTAAAATCCAATCTGCTTCTGCATAGAAAATGGACATTTTAATAATTTGTGCTCTCAAAATTACAACATAATATTAGAGACACGTGGTTTCGAGATAATGCGCGCTTTTCATTAATGTTATGTTAATCAAAACTCGCACATATTGTGCTTTGGAGGTTAGGTTACCCAGCGTGTATTTATATGTAAAACACGTTGAGTTTCGTTGAGGTGAATCGATATATTTGTATAGTTTTGGATACCAAGCGCACCAAAATACTAATTTGATATTTTATTTTTAACCTAGAACATATAATATTAATGTTTATTTTATATTTTTGTTTCAGCGGGCGCAGCACCGGCAGATACAAACAAACCCATAAGCAGGCCTTCTTCCGTTACCAGAGGTAATTGTAATTTATTTGTTTTATTTCTTACACAACAGTAAACATGACCACCTTACACAAAATCAAGCAAAAGCTGTATTTTTAGTTAAATAATATGTAGGTTGTGTATTTATTTATCATACATTTTAAATGGAATTTATTTAAATTTCAGAGCATTCCACATTTATTACTTTTTTTGTTTTTTTTTTGTAGTTCCTATGCTAAATATAATGATCTATGCCGATTAATACATTTTTGAGATTATATTTTTCATGGAAATATGAACCGTACCGCTTCGGACATTTCCATGTGAGCCAAAAATGTGAAATACTCGTATGTGAGGTTGTTTCGGAGTGGGCTCGGGTAGTATTGGTGTGTAATTAGTTGTCCAGACGGCCACCTCAATATACGCTTATTACTCCCTGGCCTCTGGGATATTTGCCCCTCGACATGTGCCAGAATTTAGATTATCTTTGATGAGTGCTCCCTGATTTAATATGAAAACGTTACCCCTAACTAACGCAAGGTCCATGAGTCGACTGGTTATTTTTAGGGTTCCGTAGCTAATGGGAAATAAATCCTGGGCCAGTCAGGGTCGCCAACGCCGAAATGTTTGTGGTTTTGTGTGTGTGTGTGTGTGTATTACCACGTTAAGCCCAAAATGACTGTTCCAAATTACTTGCAAAAAATACAAATTTCGAAAATTATATTATTAAAAACTTGATTTTTCTTCGAAGTGCTTCGTAAAACGCGCGGGCGCGAGGTCGATGCCCGATCTCTCGCGCCTTGCGTTCAACCGCCTTCTCAAACATTAAAACGATTTCTTTGAAATTTCAAATTCGTTTTTCTCGTAATTGGGAAACATTTTTCTAATATTTTTTGCTCATTAATGAATATAAATACACCCTGTATATCACCTTTCCTATAAGCGGCAACGTAAACTTGTTCGCAACACGCGGCCAATGACCCGCCCCGCTGCCGCGTCGATCAGTTGTCGTACGTATTACAAAAACCGTATATGACGTAATTTTTTTTTTTCTCGGAAACCATGATGAATTTTGATACTTGTTTTTACTAAACTTACTCGCAGGGCTACTTAGCTGTATTCCTTATCGGAATTGATCTTGGGACCTTATCGTCTTGAGAAAACTCAGATCTCATAGTAAATGCAGTTTTTACCGGCAAGACAATAAATAAAATTAAGCAGTGTTGCCAGTATAATTGCATAATCAACGATGAGTATCTATCATCTCCAAAAAATATAAAAAAAAAAAATCAACTCCAAATTGGTTGGTCCCCTTCTCCCACCTCCTTAAGTTTTATCCGCTATTTACTGGACACCCTGTATAATTGATTATAAGATATATGTATTGCATTATAAAATTGTATGTTGCTCAGAGCGTGCTTATGTTAAATAAAAAAACAATGGCACTTTGGAAATTCAACCTGCGTTTACAAAATCAATAAATAAAAAAAATAATAATTTCAATTTCAATAGAACTAACACTTTAGAAATAAAGAGTGGTGTAATACAACCTGAAAGTGTTTTGCTGGGTTCAGTCCACACCAATCAGTGGATTGCCAGTTATCTGATAATTTTTCCATGTGCGAACACAATTAAGTCATATTTGCTCGTGTTTGCCTGCTCTCTAATCATCTGGCCGAGCCTAAAAGTGTATATAAATAGTTTAATTTCAGATTTTTCTTGCGTATTCTGTGCTTTTACTCGTTCAAATAAAGGCAATCAATAATAAAGCATTGAATATTGTCAATACCTACCACATAGGACAGGTTACTTTTTCTCTTTTATTTCATCACATTGACACCTTTAGGGCGACGACACAACAACGAAAGGCCCAGATCTGTTGGTCACACGCTACACTGGTTCGCTTGCATTGGACAAGACCTTGAGGAATATAACGAATTTGATGATTATTGCAATTACTATGAAGCAGGTAAATCGTTAGGAGTGCTGCAGCATGTTTCCAGAGCTAAACAACTATATTTACATATGTTTATACGTACGTTTATATATTTTCAATAAGGTAATACTGGCATACATTGACAACATATAGGACTTTACTATTTTTACTTAAATTTTTAACATTCTTAGGTGCGTATCCCACTTTTAATTAATCCAATCATGGTATCTAAACAAAAATTACTTGTTTTGCATAGAAAATGATGTGACTTTGTTCGGTTCAAACAATTTTTTAAAAGTGTCACATATCTAACAAAAGAATAAATCATTTTCAAATAAATTGATTGTGACCCCATGTTAATTTGTCATGGGAATGGTGCCTATGAAGCATTAAATGGCTTCCTACGTACAACTACTAAATTACCAGTCAAACTCCCTATCTTCGCACTCTTGCTCATTATTATTAGATGATTTTTGTATGTATATTTCTCACATACGTACAGTTTCATTTTCTGTTTTGACGTGTTTTACATCACCCATTACCGTCATTGTCATTAATGTCATTTCAATATACTTTTTGTATTTCATACAGTAATATGAATACATAAATATTCCTAATTTCAATGAATTCCCTACTTTTCCTCCTCTTGCTCCTCCTCCTCGTGTTTATCTTCAATTACCAACCAAAACGATTATGACTTCATTACATTCAATATAATCACAATGCGCACTCCTGGAGTATGTTATAGTAATTAATTATACCATGTTAAATGTATTCATTATCCAATTAGGGTACAATAACAATTCTCATTTTGTCAATTAATGTGTGTACCAGTCTACCTTGTATATGAAATGAGTCAATATTTTATGAACAATAGTAGTTAAAATGACTAACTAATCTATTTTATGATATTTACTATTTTAGACTTAATACTTGCAAATATAGTTTTGACATTTTTGTAGACTAACTATTGAAAGATTATATTAATCTGTATCCATCTTTATACAAAAATAAACTATATTTTTTGTATTTATTTTGAATGCTTACTCATGTTCAAGTATTAACAAAAATTTTTGTGTTGTTGACAAATAATTTTTCAATTACGCTAATGAATGTTTTCTGCCTGAATGAGCAGATGTTATATCTTCAGAGTCTCACCGTTAATTATTAATATCATTGTGATACATTCTAATGCCACCTGTTTTGTTATTTTTCCGATATCGTCTCATCTCATCGCCTATCACCGTTACCGTTGGACCGATCAGATCTTAGAGCGCCATTCGACACTTCAGACCAGGATGAAAATTCTTCAGAAACAGGTTCGGTTGCTCATTCTATCATATATTATATTCATTATTATTTTGAGTTAATTTAATTTATCGTATGCTTTTAGTACTGGCTATATTATTTTGCATGCGGTCTATTAGTGTATTGCTTATTATCACTGTGGACTTGCATCATTTTGGTAGAGGCCTCGCTCAACCCATGCCTGTCTCCATCTGTCCGCATCGAAGTAGGGTGGCATTGCATCCTGCCGTGTGACTGTCAATGTCCGGATGCACTCCGCAGTGTAATGTTCAACATTGTTCACTCCATTGCCTTTCGTGCTGCCTTTGTCATTTTAGCCAAAGAGTTCAAAAGCTTCAGCTCCATAGCTCATTCCAGGACTCACGGATTGATTGTCAAATTTAGTTTTGAGAGGACCCAAGCCGGCCCTTTTTCCATATAAATGTTTTAACTCTTTTTTTTTAATATTTGCTATGACCTAGGTCATATACAATTATTTTGCGCCCTACTCGACTAGGCCAAATCTGCCTGTGCTAGAGTCAGGGGAGATGGTGATAATGAAGCGTTAAAAATGGTAGACCATTTGTGTATTCCAATACGCGACCTTTGGGCCAATAGTCCAACGCCTTAACCATTAGACTACCACGATCTAGGAATAGAAATAAAGAAATGAAAATTTGTAAATATAGAAATAAAATAATACCGGATATCGTTGTATCTCCTAATTATCCAGGCTGACATAGAATTAAAATATAAATTGAAATAAAATGTTAAATTGTCTTTATACCTGCGCGATACAGGTGTATGATGATTATAATTACCTAAAATTTACAAATTAATATCTCTGAAACCATGATGAATTTTAATATACTTTCTTTACAAATAGTGCTGGAAATCGCAAGACTAGTATGCTGTTTTTTTTTTTTATCATAAAAGGTCATGGCACACTGTATAATTGTCATACTGTTATGACAAACTCCTTTTACGAAACTGAGTTCGAACAATCTCTTGATTGCCTGACTCTAACAGACTTTTTGATTTCAAGATAATACATACTACAAACTAGGTGTGATTTATAACAATATCTGCTATACATTCAGTTAATGCAATTCATAGAAGTGTATTATTTGTATCCAATAATTATTCAATAAATCGCTTGAAAATTAAATGTTTTCTCGAGATCTTTAATGTCATGTATCTCTACGTTGCATGTCTCTTAACATGTGACAAGTAGCAATTATTTACAAGGAATTCTGTTCAGACCTCTTGTAATGTTTTTATTGGTGATGGGTAATTGTAAGTGGGTATTTTAATTATGAAGAAATTTATTATAAATTCTTCTCTTTTTAGTGTTTTTATTGTCTTTTCCTAATGTTGTCTTTTTACCAGTTAGCAGATTAACTAGAAATAACAGAGAAAATGTTAAAAAAGCAAAAATGATAAAACGGACACACACACATACACACAATCTCGCATCCTGCACAACTATATACACTAAATTAGCTATTTAAAATTCGAAAAAAAAAATGCATTCTCTTCGTAATAAAGTCCTCCTTTCCTTAAAGAAATCAATCTCTCAATTGACATAGCTCAAAAACCCACACAAACCAGATTATTTTCAAGTGATTACACCAAACCTAATTTAAAAGGTCCCTTAATCCCCAATCCCTTATCTTCAATAAGGCAGTTCCTAAAAAGACACCAATTACCTCCAATACCACTTCCAAATTATCAAATTGCATGTTGATATCTTATTTTACTATATGTATCTGAAAAAAACCTGGTGCCAGAGGTACATTCAAGACAACAGTGCCATGATGGATCTAACCTTGAGCAAGGCATTACCATGTTATAAAAAATTAACAGTATCCAGAATACCAACCTCACAATAGAAAAATATTGCGAAAAATTTAATCTCGTTACAAACTTGAATTTGCAATTTTGGTTTTTTCAGGTGGTGCGGGCCGCGATCCGTCAGAGCGCCTCCGTCTGGTGCGCGAGCGTCAAAACGTAGAGCGCCAGCGAAAGCTAGAGGAGCTGAAAGCGGCAGCGCTGGCAGCGCAACGTTACCGAACACAGCGTGACGACGAACGACGGAGACGCATTGAGGATATGCGAGCGAGAGACACCGATCGACGGCAGCAGGTCTGTTACATTTAAAATTTTGCAAGCAACTAGATAAAATACAAATGAGTTACAACTTTTGAAAATAAAACATAATACTATTAACCCCAAATTATAGGCTTTTGCCCCAAGCACTGAAATTTTGCAGTTAGGCTGTTTCATATTACTTTCATATTCTACCCACCGTTTAATTACTGTAATGTATTTACAGAATGAAATCAAGATTTGAAAATGAAAACATTCTTTTAAGTTTTTTTTTTAAATAATTGTTATGACCTACCTCAACTCAACTAATTTAAATTTTCTTGTAATAATGTACGGATTCGAACCCGCGACTACTGGGTCAACGACTAGACTAACTCGAACTCAAATTAATGTAGAAAATTCTCAACATCAATCTGTCCTTGAACTTATCAAATGTATCATAAAGATGGGATTGTGAACCTAACTTCTGGAGATTGCTCGCCAGAGATTTTCTCTGACAATTGAAGGTATGGTTTTTTTAAAAGGCATTTCTTACATTTGTGCGCAGGTGGAGGAGCGCAAGCGCGCTATAAACGAAGCAGAGCGAGCTCGCCGCGAGGCGCTCCTGCGTCGGGACCGTGAACGCGACGCTCGTATCGAGGGCCGACGGTCGTCACGGCCGGGCAGCGCCGGTGGAGCTGTACCGCAGCACAGCTTTGCGTTTGGCAGCTCTACTCCGCGTATGCTCGAACCCGCCGACACTGGTGGCACTTTCTGGGGACACAGGAGGTATGAACAATCGTTTTGTAATTTTTTTTATTTTAGAATATTTGAAGTGTGAACACACGCACACAATCATATTTATTTAGGGTAGATAATATGTTTTCTTCAGTCCATACCGGTGATGAAAGATTGACATAAATCAGCTATGTTATGTTATTAAATATAAATAAATGAATAAAAAAAAACAAACTATTAATATTAATTAATTAGATTAACAAATAAATGCCATATTTAATTAAATTAAAAGAAACAGATACATTTCAAAAGGCACTAGCCAAACTCATATTTCCATAAACTTTTAACATTTGAGTCTCAAAAGCTGCCTAAATTGACATCACACATAAATACATAAACGATATAGTAAATTCTTTATAAATGTTACAAAAATGGAAATATGTACTTTTTACCTTAATATAAATTTTTACTGACCTTTGATCGCTTAAAGCTCGAGAATACGAGCAATTTACTCCATTCAATTCAGTATATGTGAAATTTGACTTCTTTCATGTGTGAAAAGGGTCTGAAAAAATGCAAAACTGCATAATTGCAATTGCTGGATGCATTACAACCAAACCATTGGTTGTATAGTGGTTTTAGATAACTCAACCTCATAAAATTAGTAGATAAAAAATGATTCTGAGATGTATGTTTACAGTTTAGAAAAACTTATCTTGCCAATTAACAGACGGTGCACAGTTTTGTAAATATTTTTTAGCCACCTGTCATCTGTCATTACAAATATGAAATGTGCTTTTTCCCATTAATTACAATGTTTTAAAGATTTTTGGACTTAGTGCGACATCTGCATTATTTATGATGTAAGGACAGACCAAAATCGAATTTGGCCAGGTTCGAAACCCTGCCAAGGCCAGGGTCAAAACATGGGGATTAAATTTTAATTTGATTGTAATTGTTTGTTGTGGTTTTCAATTTGTTGTTTTATGTCTTAATACATTATAAACCAATTTATTATAGGCTAACAAAAAAAAATATACTGTAAGTGTTTCAAATGTGTTACTATAGACAACGCTACGACTAAGTATACACATCACTATGACCAACATTTTTGAAATGTGTGCTGTCGTCACTTTCTGTCGAGAAAGCGAATGGCCGCTTTACTGAAATATTGAATTTCACTATAATATTATTAATCTGCACTCACCTGAGGGATGATATATTTTAAATTTTAGATATCCATCCTATTTCTGTAGTTTTTACACATCAGTACTGAGCAAATGAAAAATTACCATTTTGATATAACTCCATTTTGATGGGTTAAGAACACTTAAGGTTCGTTTCGGATGTCGCCTTCATACGGCCTTGGCGCGTTCTCTAGGTAACTGACCGGGACCGCTACATTCTAAGCTCGTTAGTTCTTTACTACCAAGAATACTTAACGGGGGGGTTTATGTTCCCCATTATGAGAAAGAAATGATATACAAAAAGCATTAATAGTTCATCCCCAAATTTATTATTTTATCAGGAATGGTCTTAGGACACAGTTTGTTTTAATTCTGTTTTATTTAATGTAAAAATAGTTTTTTAGGCCCGGATTCAATATGAAAATTAACATGCTGGATGACCCTATTTTTTTTTTGTTACATTTATTCAAATCAATAAATTTTAAAACAAATGTCCTCTAAAATATGCAGCGAAAAAATATTTTAATAAAAAAATGTTTCTTTGACTTTTAAAAAAAAATTTTTTTTTTCACGAACGTCTGGCATGAGATCCTTATTAATGCAGTGAAAAGTTACATAAGATTAAATAGGTTCAGTCATCTAGACCAGTGCTCCACAACCTTTTCTCACCTACGACACACCAAAATTCTTCCTAAAATTCCGCGGCACACCAAAAGTGCAAATGCGTTTAAAGCATACGCACGGACATGAGTCTTCAACGATGATTTTTTCTTTTTTTATGACTAATTTGGTGCAGTCATGGTGTGTACAAAGCACACTGCGCAGTTTTCAACAATTGGCACCAGGCGCTGTAGAAACATTGAAAAATTATATAATAATTATTTTTATTCTATACTAAAATATCAAAATACTTTGAATTTTACCGCGGCACACCTGTATCTTGCTCACGGCACACCAGTGTGCCACGGCACACCGGTTGCGGAGCACTGATCTAGACTATCATCATTAGGCTTTCGGGATTCTGGGTTCGATTCCCGGCGCAACAAGTATGATTTTAAGGACCTTAAGGTTCAGTAAAAAATACACCGTTTTCTGCATTATTACAGTAATGTAATGTGATTGATGTTTCGACATTCTTTTAATTTATCGCTTTGGTTGAGGTTAATAATTGGCAAAAGCTTGGCAAATAAACTTTCCTAGTACTAATTACATAAATAGCAAATTTCTTGTAATGAGTTAAAAGCTACAATTTAAATCTAAAATTTGTGAAGCTCATTAACCTGATTTTTCAGTTTTTTTTAGATATTCATATTTATTTTTGATATTAACACTAGCTGCTCACGCAGGCAATCTACTAAGGAAACAGAAAAAGTCAAGTTAAAGTGAGTACACACTTGGCAATGTTTTTTTTTCAAAATTTTTGTTTTCTGTTATCATCTTTTTGTCATTGTATGGTGTCCATTTCTACACAATATTTTTGTTTCATAGATCATTGTAGATTTCAAAAAACTAATTGAAATGTTCAACCTATTTTTTTTTTATAGTTGAAACTAAAATTATCCCCGAATATAATGAATTATTTTCACCTCTAAAATTTTAGGAATGATTGTTATATTTTATCTTCAAGGAATGCAATTTTTATTTTAAAATATTAATCCTACTACAGTGATTATTAATTAGCTATTAGCTTTTATTATCTAACTTTTTTTGGTTCTTCTTATTTACACTTTAGCATATAAAATTATCAACTACTTTCTTCTTAAATACAAAACTTATGTCAGCTGTATTTCTCTGTTGATATGGGCTTTTGAAATACCCTAGCCCTGTAGGCAGCATTGACAGCGCTATTAGCGCCGAGAAAAACAAGTTGCATAACCGTATTTAAAAACCATTGTACCATTCCTTATACATGGTTACTAAAAAAGTCAATTGCCTACATTCATCCCTTCTCTCTAATTCACATCATTGCTGGTGATGGAAACCTTGCCATATAAAAAAACTCATCTCAATCTGAAGTGCCACTGCATGGATTATAGGTACAAACAAATACTTTATTTTGACTTTTTTATTTAGTTATATTATAAATACAAGTATACGAATGAACTCCAAAAGATCCTCTATTCAGATAAACGATCAAACCTTTGAACATTATTTATGATTACAGTTATGAAGAAAAAATTACAAATTGTAAACAAACAAATTTCATCGGGTGTACAAACCATGGTTCTACTTATATAGGATGTTCTAAGACCATTCCCGAAGACTTCAGGTGGTGTTTATGTACCCTATTAAGTTTAAGAATTTGTATTAAAAAAATGCAAAAATAATTTATGGGCGAATTTATTAGTTTTATCAAAGCGCTCGTGTAAATTCCTTTATTACTCGCAGGCGCTTGGCCAATGCGGGTCAGTGACCTGGTGCGGCGCGGCCTCGCTGGCGACTGAACTTATGACGAGAAATTTCATATTATCACGTAATGTTTACAATTTTTTACTCTGAAACTATAAAGAATTTTGATATGAGGTCAAAACAACTCATGTTTGAAGTTGCATTGCCAATAAGCAGGATTTTTTTTTATCGGAAATGGTCTTAAAACAACGGTGTATACAGGCTGTTTTAAATTTAGGGCACTCCTTTCAGGAGGTTGATCTATATCGATAACTAAACCAACCTCACAATAAAAAAAATAGACTCGAAAAAATACATTTTCGTATTAAAATAATTATATTATTAAAAAACTTTATTTTCCTTCGAAATGCTTTGCAAGCCGTGCGAACTCGGGAGTCAATGACCGGGCTTGCGCATGTGTTCAACCGCACTCTCAAACATTAAAACGATTTCCATTTAAATTTGTTGTTTTTCTTGTAATTGAGAAACATTTTTCCAATATTTTTTACTGATTAATATTTGATTGTCAATTTAGATCATCATCAAGGAGTGCCTAAATTTAAAAACACCTGTATAGCCCTCACTGACTTCGGATATCATTCTGGTAATGAGCTGCTGATTTTATTTATTTTTTTGTCTCATTGAGAGACGTTGCCAAGTATAAACTGGAGTGAAATAATTTTTATAGAATGAATTAAAGATAGGACTAATCATTTTCTAAATAATTATTTATTAATATTATTTCTCACGAGTATTTTTTTCCTTGTACTTACTTGTAAATAATACTGTAAATTATCAAAGATTTTCTTTGACCATAAGTTAAACTTGAATTGGTGTACATGGTTAAGAGTACCATTAATTAATATAGTACTAGTTTTAACCACTAAATATAAATGTCCCTATTGCTCATGGAAAGTTTTATTTGTCTATCTAACTGTCAGTTTTACTCGCCTGAAAAGATTTCTTCATATCGATAATAAAATTTCCACTTCTTTCAATCATAAACCTAATTATGAAAACGTAAAGGTAAGCAGAAGAATAGCCCAAAATCAGAAATAAAAATAGGTTTTTTGAGGGAAAGGTAACAAAATATGAAACCTGAAAGATTAACATCCTTTGCAAATAAAATGATCCGCGTACACGTGTTCATTATGATGAAACCTAATAGTGAACTAACCTAACCTAACCTAAGTAAAAAAAAGCATTTTGAAAATCAGTTAATAAAAAATCTTAACTGTCAAAACTATAAAATCTCTGAAGCGAATTTAGTGTGATTATCCACCAACTTATATATTTTTTTTTGTAATTTTCCAATTAAAAATTTGACCGTTATGCCAAAATTTCAGTATTCTGTAAGTTCTCAAACTGTTAAACTCTTACAAACTGTTAAAATATTAATTTTGAAAAAATTTAAAATCAAACAGTCTCATTTACATATAGAGATACACCAACCCCAACATAGAACCATCATTGTTATATTTAGCTATTCATCTTTCTATTCTG
The DNA here is from genome assembly GCA_020383195.1 of Neomicropteryx cornuta. Lineage (NCBI taxonomy): Eukaryota > Metazoa > Arthropoda > Insecta > Lepidoptera > Micropterigidae > Neomicropteryx > Neomicropteryx cornuta. Next base: position 3,473,747 of record JAHKQU010000028.1, read on the forward strand.
CCATCTTATATTTTATACTTAATGCTTGTGTTTAAATGAATGTCTATTTATATATTATTGTCGCTATGATGTAAAAGTTTGCAAGCGAGAAACAGAATTAAAATCATTAATTTGGCAAAGTCACACGTAGAAATACTAAAGTAATAATGACAAATAAACACATTAAATTGTTCTAAATTATTTTTGTGATCACAAAATATAAAGTGAGTGCATTTGGCATTCAACATGGAATTGTTATTAATCATTAGTATTGTTTAATCAAATTTTGATCTCCATTTTTTTTGACAGATTCACTGGAGGCAAATTGGCTTCTAAACGAAACAGTGAAATTTAATATTTTAAATTTAAGCATGTGTCCGTTAATTCTTTATGAGAAGAGAAAGAGATTTTTATTTTATTTTTATGTTTATTTAGGTACATTTTTTTTTATCAATCTCTACCATTTATAAGATATACCTAGATATGAATGTACAATGTTCTAAAGGCCATATGGGATGCCTACATATTTTTTTCATTAAATAATAAAACGTTAAACTAATGAGAAAATAAGTAAACTGATTTTAGGGTAAAATATTTAAATTTAAAATTTTATGTCGCTTAATCTAATGATATTTATAAAGATTTCATCAAGCAAATAAACCTATTTTTTTAAAAAAGTGTTTTTTTATATATATTTAAAAAGGGTTTGTCAAATGTATATTAAATATATGTGAAATATCATATTCATTTATCTTCACTGCATATTTCTTAATTACATACTTTTTGCAGCATAAAAATGAAATATTTTCTTTGTTTTGCCTACAAATGTAAGCTGTATTACTTTAAATATGAAGATTTTTTTGTGATTTTTCTTGCAGGGCTACATCGACGAGCAACGTAATGTTTGCTGCTCTTCCCCTCGCGAGAAGACCTTCGGAACGTGAGTTGTGTAACATCGATGGAGACAAAAAGCGAGCTACCTCTGCTGGGGGATTGGACAAGGATGGTAGGTCTCACTTTTATAAATGACTCCTTTATTGCGGTTGTGTACTGGCAAAATATGTCACCAATCGTAACTCAGATTGTCAGTCATGATGACCCCAAATAATTAAACGCCTTACCCGATAGTTGCAGCACAAAGGTGTTACAACAGTGATTTTGAATAACATATATTAGAGTGCCTACTTAGCTCTAATGTGCTAATAGTGATGAACTGAGTAATTATAATTCTTATAGCAAAGGCCATAAAAAATGTGTCTGCATTTGTTTGTTAAGTTAAAAGTTTTAATTCTCCTAAAACCTTTAATCTAAATGATCTGGTCAAAGACTATTACTAAAATGGATCTTGAGTGCAACTTATTGGAAGTGATTCTTTAACTCATTTTTTATTAAGTGTACACAAACGCTCATTCAATCGCTATACAGGATGATTTTTTCTCATGCACATCCCTTCGTGCCTTTTTGTACTGGGCTGTCAAACTGGACAAGTTGTATTTTGCAAGTTTTTCATGTGTCAAAAAAAGTAGTTAACCGATCAAAATAAAATATCCACTTATATTGTAACACATTATTACCTTATGTAGGTTATTCCTCTCTGAGTGAAACACAGCTGCACGGCCGCTGTGGATGTAGGAATGGTTCAAAAAATGCACAGACACTTCTTTCTTACACGTAATGTAATAAATGTTCCATATGACGTAGTGTAGAAAATTAAATATTACAAATACCATAACGCCACAATGATGCAAATACTTGATCACAGAAACAAAACAAAATTTAAAATTCGAGCGACCGAAGAGCACATGCGTCCTTCGATCGAAAAAAACTGACCGGCTCGCCACGCTGCCTGTCAAACAATATGTCAAAATTAAGAAAACTTAAAACAAAAACAAAGGTTACCCAGATTTACAAGTAGAATGGCCTTATGAGAAAAAGTTCATCTGTATACTTAATTACAGAACTGCTAGGATAGGATTAGGTTTTTTAAAGACAATAATAGAGTAAATGAAAACTCTAAACTAATAAACGTTTCAGCAATTCCCCCACTACAGATCAGATACCACAAATCAGATATAATCTTACTGATAATTTGGCAATCTTTTGTTATCACTGCAATGAGCGTCATTTGTTAGTCACCATTCAGCGAGGCTGAGATAGCAATTGAGGTGATCAAAGCATTATGTTTGCATTACCCACAAAACATTTTTTTAGCGCTGATACTGTAATAAATTCCATTTTATCTTATCAGCGGTTCTTTCTATAGAAACATATGCGTTTGTCTAGCTGACATCGCATATTCAGTGATGTGGTGCTGTCTGTAATCTCACCAAAATTTCTCGGAAAGTATTATTAGTTTACTATGTGTAATTTGTGCTATTTGATGGTTTTATACCTTTCAAAGTGTATTACAAGTGAAATTTCAAGTTTTAATGTGTTTTGTTGCTAAAAACTTTTCGGATTAAGCGAAAAATAGACCTTTCATAAGACAATGAGGAGGTTTAGCAAAAATTTCAGTTCACTGTACTATATGTTCGATGCTGTGGATGAAGGTATTTTAATTTTACTCGATCTTTAAAACAGTTTTCCCATTGAAATTATTATATAATTTTGTACATTAGGAAAATTCTTTTAGCCTCTTCTACAATACGATTTATACTAATAACAGTATAGTTCAGTGTCTAAATAAATTCTTGGTAAAATGATTAGTTCTTTTATTTGTAATGCTTTTCCTACTAATAGTTTTCACGCTAAGCATCAAAAAACGCTTAGAAGCGCTTAAAATTAATGATCATATAATTGATTGTGTTACCCTGGATGTTAAGACATCTTTAGATTACGAACTTACATTAATGGTATGGTAAAAGGTTAAATTGTGGCAGCTATAATATATTATATTCAGATTTTTCAATTGCCAAGTGATCAATCTAATATGATGACTTTTAAGCTTTAAATTTGTAGTAACTAACGCTGACTGTGCATAAGGCTGCGAATTATGTTTAATGCATATTTTGAAGTATAACAATTGAATATCGTTATCACTTTCTAATATTATTTTTTTCTTTCAGCTTAGTTGATAACTTTAAGTATGTTATTATATTAAGAATCTCAGTCATTAGTATAAATATGATTATAAAACAAACAGGTATAGAGTTAGATCGACATAGATTAACCATAATGCATATTCAAATAAATTAAATAAAATGTTTATCCCTTTGAGGTTGCTGATCATACCACTCATTTTGTACAATATCTGTTTAGTTATTACATAGGTATTTGCAGCCAAGTGCAAAATAACCACTTAATCTTTTGATTAGTATGATTTGGCAGGTGTTTGCTTTGCGGCAACTATACCTGCTAAGGGATATTGATTAAAATATTAAATGGTTATTTTGCATTTGACTATAACAAAGATTTTATGTTTAATAACATTCAACTTCGCAAAAATACTAATTCTTAAAACGATTCTCCTAACGCTATTAAACATTATTGTTTTTGGTTTTATGCATTTTATTGCACAATGATGCACAAAATGATCTTATTCCATTTAATTGTGAATATATTTCTTGCATTCTGTCACATTTGTCCCCGAGATGACAGCTTTTTTTTTATGGTTCTGCCACACAGAGATTCGGATGTCAGCATCCATGTATGAAGTTTTCAATTGGGATGAGTCTGGCAGCCCCGTCAAAACGCATAAGGCTACGACACCCGTCATGTCGCATAGCCCAGCGATTAATAGGCATATCGGTGAGATTCCAGTGGAAATAGCTTGCATGCAGTGTTTGTGCATTAGTTTATATACTTTGAGGGAAATATCAATTAATATTAAGTACCTACATGTGACATTACTTAAATCTCTTTTAACCCGTTTACAGAGTATTTGGTATATCGCAATGTATTTATTTATTTTTATTATTTCTCATGTATATTTTGAACTTTATAAAGCCATTTCTTAGAAAATCTATAATTTACAGTATTTTATTGGAATATATAAACGTTGAGTTGATTTGAGTTTTAATATTATGACTCGGTAACTGAGTTTTGGAGAGTTTGTTAGTTTATGTCGATATTTCAGATACTTTAGCAACTACATGTATGTATGTATAATTTCAATAAATTTTGCACCATTTTAGTTTAATTATTTGTTTTGCCATTTATTATTATATTGATTTTCGTAGTCATTGACTGGGTATTTGTACAGTTGTTGAATAATCCTACTGTGCAGATTTTTATGTATGTAAACATGTCAGAATAGTGCTATTTTTTTAATAAAACATTTATTCTAAAAGAGACTAATTTAAGTAGCATGAGTGATTATTCGTTTTAATTTTTGCTATGCACATTTTTTATGTATGAGTATTTTACTTCTTGGTAGAAGATTTTTTGTAGTGAAAATCATCATTTACCGATGAAAATACTTTAAAATGAGGTCGGGTTCTATTGGTAGGTTGTAATTTCTGATAAAAGGGCAGGTGTGGAACCACCTTCAACCCACGTGAACTATTTTTTTTTCCGCTGATTAACTGATCATCGGAACTCATCCGGAACGGTCTAGCATTGCAACAGCTCTCTTAATAGAAAATTAAGCAGCAGCAATTAGAGATCAAAGGAGTCTAGTTAGGGTGTTTGACTATCAACTGGGAGTTCGCGCATTTGAATCTGCTCGTTTAGTCATACAATTTTTAATGCTTCACCAATTTCTTCCCAGACTCTAGCATAAGAAAATTTTGCTTAGTTGAGTGAGGCTCAAATTTGTATGTTTTAAACAAAAACACAATGGAAGTTACCAGTATGCCATTGAGCCAATCTGACACTGTGATACCCACATTTACTCATTTAACCTATATATATTTTGTTCCAAGGTTGTCTAATCATCAATCATTTGAATCATTTTAGATGGGTTTAGGATGCTGTGTCGGTCAATCACCCATTAGAAAAGTATGTGATCAAGCTTATAGATCGTGAAAATAAACCCTAAAATTAGGAAGGAATATTTTAAAGATATTTCATCCTTAATTTAGTTAAAAATTTCTTAACTGGCAATTTCTTGCAAAACAGTTATTGAAATATTTGAAATAGTTTTAGCTATTATTAATACTTCTCATCCTTTTTTTTTTACTTTTAATTATTATATTTCAGTTTATGCTTACTGTTTCAATTTATTTTAACAATGAAATATTCTTATGCAAGCAAATAAATGCTTATTTTTTTATTATCACAATATTTTTAACTCAAGAGAATGCCTAATTGATAGTTTTGAATTAAAATATATATTTTTTTGCATGTGTGTTGAATACTAAAGCTTTCTTAAAATATTTCAAATAATTTTGAACACACCCAAAAGTGATGATAAAAGATTATTTTTTCATATTATTATTATTTTTTACCTATCTGAATCTATCTACCTTTATCTATCTATCTATTTTATCTATCTTTTTTACCTATCTATTTTTATCTCTTTGTGTTAGTTCATTTTTATCATTTTTTAAACTTGAGATAAACTGTTTCAGTTCGAGTTTCAATTTCAAACCAAGAGATACAGTGATAATCGTGTTTCACGATAAAGGAATTGGCCTTTTTTACCTTTTATCTTTTTGGTATTTGCGAGAGAATGATAATATTATCATAGTTATAGAGAAGTGAATCTGTATACTGTTGTATAATTTGGGTATTTTCAAATTACGTATTGGATATGTTATTTGGAGAATCTATTATTATCTGTTGTAATTTCATATTTAAATGGGCTGTGTTGATTAAAAATTCGCTCTGTCTACCAAATTCAAGTTATGACATTACAAAATCCAGTAAGTGTGTATCGTTTTTGTCAGATGCTTTACGGTGCTTTCAATTTTCTAGTTAATATTTTAATGTATTCAGCTTTATGCAAAGTGGGGTTAGAATGCCACTACATATTATTGAGTAGTCTTTTTAACTAGTGACTAGTAAAATGTTCACTCTGACATGTAGGCCTTGTGATGTTTTGCACATTGAGAATGCGTGTGTCCGTCGTAGGTTGGCCCATACAAGGGGGTTGTTTTAAGATTACATTCAGCTTGATTAAGTTTTGGTGTGTTTGAATATAAGCTATTCTTCTAGTTTTTCAAAATTTTTTGTTTTCTAGTTTGTTAATATTTTCAGTGAAGTTTCACATACTGAATTTTAAATAATCTCGCAATTCGTGGTAAATAGTTCAATGAGAACGGTTAAAATAAATATTTAGTAAGACGTATCTAACTCAATATTCCCACTTTACACTCTACTGATAATTTACATTTTATACTCATACTAGATTAAGAAAAATTACTACATTACTACCATAAATAATTGTATAAATTTTCGGGTAACGTTTAACCAGGCTCATTACATTTTTAACTGTTTGTAGATACATAGATACATTTATGATAGCTGCACTTACAACCACGGAGATAGGTGTTTTGGTTGAAATTATTTATACTCTTAAATTCATTTATACCTATCATAAGGTTTGATAATAACGTTTTAGTCCATGAAATAGATCTTCCTCTTGCACCATTACAAAAAGGCAGCTTAGAGACACTAGTTGCCACTTTGTAAATTTCCAGAAACTGATATTTCAGTAGAGTATAGAGAAATGATTTATGAATTTACCATATATCCCTATATCTATGCTGTTTCTAGTAGTATTGACTTTTATTCAATTTTTACTTAAATCGTATAAAAAATTGTGAATTTTCATCACTCTACTAATACTAAACTCCGTTTGCCAAATGTTGTTCCACTTATCCACTACACAATAAAATGTTTTGAGAGAGTTAATTACATAAAATGCATTTTGAAAAAAAGGTTTACACAGTATTAATGTAAATCATACAGAATAATTTACAGTGGCAGAATTTGACCATCGATTATTTTTTAATTTAACGGTGTATCCAATGTTTCTATCGCTATTACTGCAATGTAATTTACCTTAATACTCTTTTAATCTTAACAATTTTGGCTGTTTACTTAATTATTTTTTTGTTATATTGCATGTATATTTAAAATTATTGTTGGTAGATAAATGTTATGGGATTTGATTTAAAGGACCATGGGATAAAAAATCCACGATAATCTGTGAATTTATCATATTTTTAAAAATGTACTATTGTATTTCCAGAGGACAATGTGGAAAACTCACCGCCGGCGGTGTGGTCATCGGTGGCGCGCCGCCGCACAGACCTCGTGCCAACGATCCCTGCACGTGACTCGCCCCGCTACGCACCCACAGCATCGCACTCTCAATCCTCAGGTACTCATTCGCAGGGGGGCAGGGCGTACTCTATGACGCGCCTCGACCAGCTAGCGAGGCCGCGTCGGCCTCAACCGCCATCCACCACCGCCACCACTAACGCTCCGGCTGTACCACCACGTCGATCGCACCACCGCTCGATGGTACATTTGCCGTCACCACCTTCGGCACCACCTCGGCGGCATCGCGCTGACAATGCAGGTACGTCCATTTCAAGAAATGAGGCAAGCAAACGAGATTTCTGTTCAGACAAATTCATATTGTTCAGCCCTTAAGCCAATAGATTAAATTTACATATTTTTAAAAATATGAATTAACACGAAATATAGAAAATAATTTTGTTTTACATTTAAATACATTATTTTACAAACATTTTTTAAAAACATATAGCTGTTGCTTTCGAATTAATATTGATTCAGCCATTAAGAAACTCAAATGATAAATAGTAAAATAAAAAAAAGACAAGCTTTTTAGATAATATTTTTTTTTCAAAGTTGGTTAAAATTTAAATTATAAGCAGTTAAATAATTCATCAAAGCAATATTAAATTCTTGTTTCTTTTTTAATACATTTTTATTTCATAAAAATCCATTGTTGATTTTAGTGTCAAATAGGGTGGATCTATCAAACTATACAAACGTTTTAATACCTCTCTCAAAGTAATTGATAATTATTTTATATAATATTATTTTATATCTATATTTTTTTATAAATTGAATAAAATGAACCTACTAAAGGAATATTTTTTATTTTATTTAAATCCTTCCTATAGGTGTGGAAAAACTGTTTACTCACATAAAATTTTCTTGGTAACTAATTGACAATACTGGTTTATTGAAATGGAAACAAACATTCTTTTGGTAATGAGATTCGTGAACACTGCCCACACCAATGGTTGCTAATGGTTACTTAGAAGATCCTTAAATAACATAAATTTATTCGATCAACAATCAAAATTCAAATCTAAAAAAAAAGTTTCGTTGCATTTTGGAATATTTATATGATCAAGGCGATTTTGAGGGTAAAAAAAACCAGCAGACATACAAATATTTTTAATCCAACACCTTCACGCCGGGAGCGATTTTAATGTATATTACTATGTATTTTTAAATAGGTATTTCAGGATCAATTACTAGGTGCTTATCTTAAGTCAGAATTGCTCCTGTAGAGGTTTGCATTAGTAGATGTAGCAATAATTATGTGATGCAAGTTGCAAAACAGACTGTCCAGGTTAATAAATAGTCCAGTGTGTTAACTACCGATAGCCAAGCTTTATGTAAACTATCAATGATGCATGCATTGTCTTGCTTTTACATAATACGTATGGTTCCAAAATGTATCCTTAGCAAATACCAAAAAAGTGCATCTCATAACAATAGGGAAAGCTTTAGTCACAAGATCCTCGTTGCACCTAAATTAGTATTTGGATGTTTGTTGATAATGCAAATTAAACCATACATTTTCTATCTTTAATTTTTTTAATATAGTAAATGTGCGCTTTAAATATGAACATTTTTAGTACATTAATCTGCAAATTCTAAGTATCATATCACAAATATTTTCCTAAACTCCTCCCTGACAACTCTTTCTTTCGACCTCGACCTCGGTCAATGATTTCCATCGCAGCTATGCTCTCACCACTTTACTTTCCGAACCTTAGGAATGTACTATCAGGCAAAGTTTGATTCTCACTTTCTCGATAGATGATTTTGTTATTAAAGTTGCATAAAGTCATTTTGGTCAATTTTTGAATACATATGTATGTTTGTCTATGAGCAGGGTGGCATCTAAGCGAAGCAACAAAATCGGCCTAAACTCTAAATTTAAGTTTGTATTGCGCCGGTAATGTGCCCATTGAAAATTAGATTGAATGGAACCGCTTACACTAAAAATTGATATTTTTCAGTGTTACTTTTTTAAAACCAATATTAAACCATTTTATTATTACTTTTGAGTATTGATACTGACTGATCCCTTTCATATGAGGGCGTCCCTCGAAAACATTTTGGCCACTTTTGGAATAATGCGTGTGTGCATGTGTGTGTATCCTATAACCATGATTGTCGAAATGAAGCACCAAATTGACAAAGTCCATGTGTTGCATTTTTTTTATTATATTAAATATATGAACCAATCATAAAACTCACTACCTAAATGTATTATCACTAAGCTATGACTAATTTAACATTCCATCATCACCGTTTTAAAATTGAGCACACATGACACTAATCTTTTAGTAATTAACAACAATCAACATAATAACCATTTCAATTATTTTCACTAATATCTGAATGATCATTAAAAGTTAAAACCATTTTGAAAGAGAACGGATATAATAACAAGTATGTATAACGCATGCAAATAGTATTGTTAAACAAATATTTTTAATAGGCATTATTGTAGATAGGACTATGACGTCCTACGACGACGTAGGATTATTAAATTACAATACTTTGTCAGAAATCTCATATTCTGATGACAGTTTGAATCACATTTCTAGTTCATCTGCTCATCCCGTTTCTTTGTGTTGGAGCACTTTCAAACCTTTAAATCAGCACTGGTGGTGGTAAATAAATCTGGTGCCAAAGGTAAGCCTGAATTTTTTAACTTTCTCTGAGCATTTGCTAAGTTGATGTAACAAACTGGTTTTATTGGAATCAAAGGTTTTTTTTTTAATTTTGTCATAGTCAGAGACTGAGATGGAATTTATCTAATGATAATATATATTGAAACTTGCACGCTTCGACTAAGCACCAAAAATATGCAGCTAAAGCCACTCTTAAATTCTTCGATAAAACCTCGGTTTTGAATTCATCAAAGCTAGAGATGTCATCTTAATTGGAAGTTTCGACCTTTCGGATTTTGGATACAGTCAGTCACTTTTCAAGAACGCGAATGAGAGATATTTATATGGTTCGGTCTTTTTTTGGCCGTAAATGCGAAAAAGTGTAGAATATGAAATCCATTAAGGAGGGATAGAAAATGCTGTACATGCAATGAATATGCTTGTCTTTCATAAGCCAACTAAGTTTAATAATAGGTTTCATTCGGTTCTTAAATCGTCGCTCTTATATGGCATGAAACTCAGAATTGTGAATGCTCAGAAATATGTATTATATTTTATAACCTCTTTTTATTTCAGGGAAGATTTCAGCGAAGAGGGAAGGTGGTGGTGGCTTTTTGTGTATCTTAACAATTCTTTTAACTATTTTCACTGACCATTAACTGCAATAATAATTAGAGTTAGCTTACATCATAAGATATTTAGTTTTTCGATGTTAAACCTCTATCTTGTGGTGTTTTTATCCAAATCTGCACTCACTTTAATATTTAATGATCGGTGAAAATGGCTTCCTATAATAAGAAACCCATTGTGAGTAACAAATTCATATCATATTTTTTGTAACATTCGAACAGTTCGAATTAAGTGTTGCGAAACCCGTCATCTTTATGTAAATAAGGATAAAGGATAAAAGTAGATTTATCATAATGCCATGATGTAGGTAGAATATTTTTTTCTTTTTCCGTCAACTACAATATGGAGCATATTTTATATAATACTATAAACTGCTTAATAAATTTGTGGCAAAATATTAAGATAAAAATCTTTTTTTTTTGTTTTTTTTTTCAAACATATTCATTAGCAGAAAAATATGCGCTTGTCAAAATATTTTTAACTTGTAATGGAAAATAAAGTATAAATAATTCATTTGTAATTATTTGGAAAGGAATTTTACACTCGAATATAAAAAAATAACAAAACTTTTAAAAACTAATAAATATAAAATCATAAATTATCATTTTCTTATAATGAAGTGTCTGTTTTTTTATTAAACAAGTCTGAAAAAATAACACATGTTTTTCCTATGACTGATTCTTTCCAAATAAAAAAATATTTTCATTTCATAAAATCTACCATTTGCATCTAAATGTAATTATTTTCTTTGGCTTTATTTAAACTTGTACTCAAGAAGTTCCAGAACTTATCCTTTATATTTATTTTTGTAATAATAGCTCGATTCTTGTTTAGCTACAATACATTTTTTTTCATTGCATTTTTAAATTATTTCTTGTTTTATCGAATTATTGTATAAGCATATACCTAAATACGTTTATAAATTACATGAATAAAAGCAAAATTTAAACACCCAATGTATATGCATTATCATTACATGTTTTGTTGCTATTCTGTGTCATGTATTAATATGAAAATAATAAAAATAACATATCAATGTTTAATAAAAATGCAGGCTTGAAATCGGGTGAACAAACTCCCGGAAGCTTGAGCTCGCGTCCTGGCAGCTCACTGTCCGGAGCGGCCGGCTCTGCATCCGCCCTGATTGGCGTGGCGCCAACGATAACGCCCCGTAGACCACGCTCCACCCCGCGCAAACCCAGACCTGCATCCATTGCAGGAACCGGTGTCACTACACCTCCATCAGGTAACTAACGGGTTGCATTAAAATAAATCATGATTTACGAATCAGCAATTGTTAATTGTGCCGGTTTCTAATAATGCTCCATGGCAGGTATACTTTTCTGGCAGTTTTTTCCTTTTAATAATTTTTCTTTTTATAAGTTCGTGTAATTTCATTCTATTTTTTTTATTATTAGTAAAATTTTTATTCATAAACTTTTTTGTGTTTTTATATAAGAAATAAAAATAGAAAATGATTTTGATAATTATTTTTATTTCTGTTTTTGTGCTAAATTCTTATTTTTCTTTGGCTAAAAAAAAATTAGTAGATAAGTTTTTTTATAACTTTATTATAAATGCTGGAAATGGCCACCTTTTCAATGTCCTCCATTACTTTGACAGTCATTTGCAAGAACTTAGATAGGTCACATGCATACCTTGACAGTGTGATGCCATTATACAGAATAATCTTAATGTTTACCAATATTGCATTCTTCGAACAGTATCACATGAAGTTTTAACCTTGATTTATGGTTTACACTTAGGGTTTAAAAAGTCTTACTGATTTTTAAACGTGGTTGCAACATTAACTTATCGGAGTAATTCTTATGCGGAAATTTTATATAATACTTCTGTTTTTTCAGAGTTGAAATTGCAGACTTCCCGAGCGGATAAACCGCCCTTGCCTCGAGTGCATTCAGCCGCCAACAGGAAGTCCATTGTGGGAATGCCTCTGGTGCCCTCCACAAATCCTCAATCTTCTGCAGAAAAACCGGAGCCGCCAAAGCGGACACATAAAACACCCACCAAGGTACTTTTACATGTAATGCTGCCTGCATTTAATTTTATCATTGCTATAATTTTGGCCAAAATATCTGTCCATCAGTTTTTTTTATTATTGTCATAGTCCTCCGAAACTATCCAGCACCTTAACCCAATGCGAAGAAAGTTAAAGTTATACTGTACACTTGATGAAAGAAAGGTGATGATGGAAAATAAAAAATGTATCAAAATGATGAGTCAATTTCATTGATCTTAAAAATCCAAGATGGTTACACAAAGAGCCATAAACTAGTGTTTTCAATTAACCCCATCTCTTTTGATCCTACCAGAAAAGGCCTGGTGGCAAGCCTAGTGGCATATTGGGACCGGCTTAGTCATTTTACATAGCTAATAATATTCATTGCTGATATCTACACTCTGGCTGGTTGAATAACAAAACGCACACAAAATAACCATACAAATACTGATTTTGCTGGGCATCGTCTGCTTGTGATGACTAGGCTCGTATCATGAAAACACCTAAGATTCTAGTCATAAAGTAAGATTTGTAGGGTTACCATATTATACATATTAAAACTGGATTATAACCTAAAGTGTGATAAGTTTTAAACTAACCGCGTTTGGCAGCTACTTTCAACAATCCGCGTATCAGTATTTAAAAATGAGTAATGATTAACGTAATTCAAACACCAATTTAAATTAATTCCGATACCATAAAGTTTCAAATGTAAGTTTAGGTTGCTTTGGAAGCATGCTTATTTTACTTACTTTGCTCTGTTTACCCTGTTGCTTATATTACTGTTCACTGTTCTATCAGTTAAGTATATATACTCACCTATTTTATATTCGACCAGAAGAAATATCTACGAGAATGAATAAAACATAAAATTTAGATTGATGCCATTACTCCTAGAACTATAACTATTGCTTGTCTCTCAATCCATCTGCAAATTTCATATAGTCATGAATACCATACCTTAAAGACATTAAAAGGTTAGGAAGGAAATTATACTTCGTTTTGCATGCACGGGTGGGTGGCAAAGATTTTGCTGGTCTGTCCGTCCGAATGTTCAATTTAAAACTCAAAACTATGGTGTAATAATGCAACTAGGCCCGAAACATGAGTAGTCGAACGCCACTCACATGGCCTGGTTGAGAGAACCAGGTTAGCAGGATTTAAATTTAAATGAATTAACAGTTTTACATATTTTTTTACTTCTAAGAATACGCTTTGTGTTCAAAAAGTAAGGTGACTTTTTATTTTTATCAAAAAATATTGATTTATTCATCAATATTTATGTTGTCCCCTTCAAAGTAATCCCCCTCAGATACAATACACTTATGCCAATGGTTTTTCCAATCCTCAAAGCACTTCTCATAAGCACTTTTCAGTATAGCCTTGAGCTCTTCCAGCGATGCAGTCTTTAATGTCAATCGTTGCAAATCTCCGTCCTTTCATAGGTCTCTTGAGTTTTGGGAACAAGAAAATGTCACATGGAGCCAAATCCGGTGAATATGGTGGCTGAGGCATGATTGTGGTGTTGTATTTGGCCAAAAAATCGATGCTCATGCGACGGTTCTTTTGGTCAAAATTTAGCAATTTCGGAACAAACTTCGCTGACACACGTCTCATGCCCAAAACGTTAGAAAAAAAATCATGGCACGAGCCAAGCGATATACCGACATCCTCAGAAACTTCTCTGATAGTGATTCGACGATTTTCCAAAACAATTTTCTTCACTGCTTGAACGTTTTCATCAGTTGTTGATGTGCTTGGGCGTCCAGAGCGAGGCTCGTCATTGGCATCTTCCCGGCCATCTTGGAAGAGTTTTTACCACTTGTAAACATTTTTTTTACTCAAAACAGTTTCACTGTATGCCACTGTCAACATTTCAAGTGTTACGGAGCACTTAATTTAATTTTTTACACAAAATTTGATGCAAATCCTTTGATCCATATTTTTCGATAGCAAAAAATCGCCGAGCACGCAAAACACTTATAACCTTTACGCCTCTCACAACCAAACAAAAAATGCCATTCACTTGAAATTTGGTACAGATGTTCGGGAAGAGTGTACCAACATAACAAAACAAAAAAAATCGATTATCGAAAATACGTTGCCCGCGAAATTTGAAAAGTCGCCTTACTTTTTGAACACACCTCGTATATAAGCTCTATTGAAGAAATAAAGTGGAAATAAAGTTTTTTTTTAAATATAATTTATTTTCGCGAGACTTGTTTGATTGTCGATTCAGATCAACCCCCTGAAACAATTAATTAAATGAAAAACATCTGTATAGTTATAATTTGGATATTAGGTTTTTATGAAATACATTTTTTATGAATATATTAATATTCCTTGCTTGTTTTAATTTAGAATTCTATTAAATTGATTGACATTTATTTATACCCAGAAATCCTTGATACCCCGACTCATCAGCCTACACTCCTTTTCGATTGCTCCCAAGAAGGTTAAACTAATGGTTTGCATTACATATGTCTAATTTGTATATTTTATAACCACAGGTCTATACATTTATTATACAGTAAAAGTAAGAGTGTCAGATACCATGAAAATCACTGACTGAAGTCAAGTCCTTCATGTTATGGTCAGTGGGAATTGACTATTGGGTTGTGATCTTTACCGTTTGACTCTGGAGGATAGGTGAACGATTGATATCTTTCCAAATTGGTTTAAAAAATATTCTTTAGAGTACTAACAACCAACTTACTGACTAGTTTCTGTATTACTGTATTCAAATGACATGAGGCTACCAGAATGGTCGAAGCACTTTCAAAGAACACGTTCTATGATTCCTGGAACTTGTTAAATTATAAGGAGTTAGTGTACATCAGAATATCAGTGGGGCGGTCAAATGAATGAAGTAATTCGAAATTATACAGACTTCCGAAATAAAAGTTTTCACGAAGAGCGAATTCTGGCTTTGCGGCGTTTAAATAGTGAAGTAAACATGTAGAATAGTCTACACATAGGATGTAGGATTACATCTAAGAACAGTGTCTGACCTTTATGAATCATATCAATTTTTGCATTGATATGATTTTTTTCTCATATTAGGCAAATTTGCTATTGCTAAACATGCGAGTTATTTCCTAGTAGTTACTATTTTTTTTCTAAAATTAATGTCTTCCCTGCTGCTAACATTATACAAAGTTGTTTTAGAATTATGGGCACTCCTTTTAGGAGGTTGATCTATATCGATAACTAAACCTCTCTTACGAAAAGTAAAATCTAATTTAAAAAAAAATAAATCCTATAAAGTTATTATATTATTAAAAAGTTTGTTTTTCTTCAAAGAACCACTGAACTGAGCTCAGGGTCACTGACCTATCTCGCACCGCAACCGCACTGTCAAACATTAAAACGATTTCTATTTAATTTTGAAGTAATGTTTCTCGTAATTTAAAAACGTTTTTGCAATATTTTTTGCTGATTAATGTTTAATTGTCTATATAGATTTTATTATCTCATATATAGATCAACATCATAAAAGGAGTGTCCTAAATTTAAAAACAACTTGTATAATAATAATAATATTACCCTGTAATAACCTGTAATAATAACCTGTATTATTATTAATAATAATAATATTGTGGTTGAACAAGAGAAAATGATGATCTTCATAAAGCATACTTACATTTACAAGTATTTGATAAAATTAAAGTAAAATGTAATTTTGAGCATTTTCGTAAATTTGCAAAAAAAACCTTTTAGTTCAAATCGAACATTGTAACTGTATAGATTTAATATTAAATAACTTACACCTAATGAATAATGCCGAAATATCTATATAACTAATTATTTTTTTTTTTTTGCACCACTGTACTTCTAGATGGATTATTTGATTTTAAAACATTTGAATTTACTTACTGTTGCATGATTCTTGGCCTGTTGTATTATTAATTATCTCATTTATTTTAAGTGCAGCACTTTCAATTTATATCTTTATTTTTTTTTTTTTTTTCATGTCGCAGCCGGCTCCTCGACAAATGCCTACAAAAACTATGCAATCGTCGATGACAGAAGAAAAACTACTACCAAAAGCCGTTGAGTTAAAAACACATAATGAAATTGAAACCACAACAGTCACAGACAACGGTAGTTTGACGACCACCTATACATCCTCAGTGGAGGCAGTTACCAACAGTGTTTCAGAGAAAGTAATTAACGGTGCTTTGGACAATATTAGAAATGATGCCGCAGCTGCTTTTAACACTGCAGTTGTTAACAATGCCATCTCTAATAATGTGATTACTAACACTGTTAATACAGCAATCACGAATGGCAATGTTTCCAGTGAACGGTCGCTTGTGGAAATCGTCAAAGGAGAAGCAATCGAAAATGCACCTCAAGTGAATGTTGAAACTGCTTTGCCAGTAACAAGAGAGCCTTCGCAAGCAAAAGAAGATTCTAAAACTGAACACGAAAGCGCCTTGAATAAATCTCAAGACTTGAGCCAATCGTCAGATCCGCTCGATTATGCTGATATGTCGGGTGAGTTAACCTCATTGGTTTTCATATAATTTTTAAGGGCTGTACTGTAAATAGTGTAGCGTGGCTATGTTGCCATACGCACATCACTTATATTCTCCTAATCATTGACAACACATTGTCTGTGGTCCGCGCTCGGCCGCGGTACGGTCGAAGTGCGCAGTAACATTCAGTCTCATTAAATCCGCCGCTCGAGCACTACGCCTGCCTTTTATTTTACCTGTCGCGTCATCCATAGTGGAGTACCGGGTGTGGTCTCGGAGAGCCACACTTCCACGTCAATCATTAATAATTAAACTACAGTTAACATAAATATGGTACATTGATGGATAACTACTAATCATCGAAACGGTACATTGGTGACCCCGACGTGGTGAATTATATTCCTAAAAATTAAATGTACAGACTGTATATAAAACAATATTTTAGTTAGTTTGTACAAGACATTTAATTCAGACGTTTTGGCGCTATTCCGAAAAATTATATGTTTTATAATGGAAAAAAACTATAAAAAATACTTATATAATTAATGTAACTATATATAATTAGTATAACTAGTGAAAAAAATATATGGAACTGTGATTTAATCTCTGCTTGATTCTAAGAAGTTTCTAACTCTATATTATGTTGCCCGAAACTTATTTGAAACCTTAATATGAGATAGCAGTTTACCTACAACTTCCGTTTCGTGTCTACCTATCCTTATTTACCCTCTGATCCACTGTAGTCGCACCCTTATGTCAGCTAGCAGTAGAGGCGGAAGTGAAACCGCCGCCATCTTGTCAATTGGCGTTTATTTTCGCTTCCAGCGTGTCGTGCCTCCGCGAATTCCGTGATTTAACAAAGTTTATTGTTCGTTTGAATCCTATTCGCGGCTGAAATTATTAGAATGAGTTCTCCGCGAGAGAATATATATTACGAATTGGCGGGCGTCGACGTAAACAGTGATTGTACATCGCCCGCCTCCGCGCAAAATACGACGGAACCAATGGCGGACGAAATTGAGATGGTAATAAGTTCATCACCACAGGTTAGGAAAAGCGCAATATTCGATCCGCGTATTGATGATCTTCAAAAGCAGGTAAGCGATTAGAAAAGTCTTTTGGAGCAGCGCTTGCCCCGGCCCAATCGTTCTAACCTGCAAAGCCAGCGTCGTAACCGCATGGCGGGTCTCGATAAGGCCAGTGCCTCGAACGGCTCAGAGATTTCGTGGCATAGTTCACCAGTGAGCGATGTTTCGAGCCTATTTGCAGAGCCTAAACGTCGTAAAATCCGTTTCGAGTTAGATGAATGGGCAACGTCGCTTAAAGAACCTTCAATACCGCAATCGGACGTCGGATTGTTAAAGAAGTTGATCAATCTTCAACACCTTGATTCTTCCAAATGGAACAGTGTGAGATATTCTGATACTCAGAAGAATTACTTAGCCTCCCCAGGTTTTTCCAACCTCGAAATTAATGATGAAGTTCGTTACCTTGACAACTATTCCCAACTATCGTCCTTAGATCAAACATTCGGCGCCTTGACTAGCGCGCTGCTGCAACAAAGAACTGCCCTTCGTGATGCCATACATGGTGTATTAGAATGGGCCAACAAAGGCCCGGCCATAAAGCCGTCAGCGCTAGAAGAGAAATTTCAAGAGTTCTTTGCGGGCAATTCTAAATTTAAGCAGGTATCGAGGGATATTCTTCAAATAGTGTGCGGTAGAAGAGCTGACATAATACATCAGCGTCGTGAACGAGTATTGAACGCTGCGAAAGATAAATATGCAAGGGATGCAATTCGCAAAATTCCCCCTTCAGCCGAATCACTTTTCGGAAGAGATCAGTTCACCGCCCATCTGCAGAATGTGGGCGGTGTGGAGAAAGTTTTTGGCCGGCCTAAAGCATCTGCTCAGGATGTTCAGGCAATACCGGTGCGGTCCACTGACCCAGCGGTACATCGGCAAGTTAAACAGCCCTTTCGTCCGCGGCCCCAGCAGGCCTACTCTGGGCCGTGGAAAGGTAAAGCTTCTGCCTCGAGCTTTGTCAAAAACTCAGGCCATCAAAGAAAGCGGGCAGAATTACGAGGTGTGGCCCAACAGAATAATGAGAGATCTGGATCTCGCAAAAGAAGGCGAGATTGACTCGCAATTTCAAGGGGGTCGCCTAAATCTATTCTACAGCAAATGGGCGGATTGTGGCGCTCCCCAATTTATTCTAAAAATTCTCCAGGGGTACCGTATCCCATTCAACCAACGGCCTCCGTTAACTCCTCTAACATCATCAGCGAGAGCAAAGTATCAGACAAATTCTTCCCTCGAAATGTCAAGTCAAATTCAAAAACTTCTAGAGATGAAGATACTAGAGCCAAACACAAAAAGCTCAGGATTTCTTTCGGAAATGTTCCTCGTCCCAAAAAGCAATGGGTCATCACGGCCGGTATTCAACCTGAAGAGATTGAATCAATACCTATCAACCAGAAGGTTCAGACTCTTAAAACTTCAGAGAGTTCCTCAATTCCTACAAGCAAACGACTGGATGGTGAAGGTCGACTTGCACCAAGCCTTCTTCCACATTCCAGTGGCAAAAGCTCATCGTCGGTACCTGAGTCTTGTCTACAAAAGTCAGGTCTTACAAATGACCGCTCTTCCATTCGGCCTGTCAAGCTCACCAAGCGTGTTCGCAACTATTTCAAACTGGGTGGCCGGGCAATTAAGGAAACAAGGCATGAGGATTATTGTGTACTTGGACGATTTCCTTATAGCCCATCAATGCAAGGAAACACTAACGTCTCAAGTTCAAACTGTGCAGAAATACCTCTCAACACTAGGGTGGATGGTAAACCTAGAAAAATCAATAATTTGCCCAGTCCAACAAATAGAGTATTTAGGTCTAATCTGGGATACTCGGCACAATCAAAAATACCTCCCGATCAAGAAAAAAATGAACATAAAGTTGATTCTCAAAAAATTAATGAGAACACAATTATGGGATTTGAAGATAGCTCAATCACTTCTCGGGATCTTCAATTTTGCAAGCATAGTCATCCCAAGAGGAAGACTCCACTGCAGAGAAATGCAAGTTCAGATGAGAAGAATGCGCCCAAGAGGAAAAGAACCCATAACCCAGAACGTCCTAAAGGATATGGTATGGTGGAGTTCAGCGGTAGAAAAAACATCAAAAATCCACGCGCCGCCCCCAAAAAATTTTTTAGTGACAGATGCATCAGATCAAGGCTGGGGCGGCCTCCTCAACAATGTACATCTGAAGGGACGCTGGTCAACATCAGAAGTGAGTCGGCATTCCAACTACAAAGAGATGCTTGCCATTCTCCATGCTCTAGAGGAAAGTCTTCCTCTCATAAAAAATTCTGTAGTTGCTGTTCAAAGCGACAACAGAACAGCTGTGGCTTATCTGAAGAAAGAGGGAGGAACCAAGTCGGCCTGCTTGCTAGGCCTTTCAAGGAAAATTTTCGACGTGGTAGACACCGGGAGTATAACTCTGACAGCGAATTATATACC
Organism: Neomicropteryx cornuta; assembly: GCA_020383195.1. NCBI lineage: Eukaryota > Metazoa > Arthropoda > Insecta > Lepidoptera > Micropterigidae > Neomicropteryx > Neomicropteryx cornuta. The sequence continues at coordinate 3,494,208 of JAHKQU010000028.1, forward strand.
GGGCCATTTAAATGGCATTGCAGACAGTCTCTCCAGAACAGGAAATCCACCAGAATGGCACATCAGACCTCAAGCGACTCGTGTAATATTTCAGAAATGGGGCATTCCGGAGATAGACTTACTAGCATCAAGAACAGCACATGTTGTACCTCGCTACGTGTCTCTGGACTGTCGAGATCAAGAGGCCGAGTTTCACGATGCGTTCAGTCGCCCGTGGAATTACAGGCTGGCGTGGGCATTCCCACCACCCTGCCTAGTACCTCAGGTTCTGCAGTCTTTAAACCAGGCAAAGGGAACCTATCTCCTAATAGTTCCAAGATGGCACAGGGTGCATTGGCGATCAGACCTGAGACTCCGAGCAGTGGCTCCGCCTTTCACTATACGGAACCTGGAGGAAACCCTAGTGGACACAAGATCCGGAAATCCACCTCCAAAGGTAAGCGAGCTGACTTTGGAGGTATGGAAATGTCGGGGTGGAGTGAGGCGATTAGGTTATGGAGCAGTGATGAAAAGAACCTAATTTTATCCAGCTGGCGTCCATCAACGCTTCGAACTTACCATCCCGCCTGGAATCGTTGGCTCTCATGGTGCAAGGCTAACAATTATTGTACAAAATCCCCGACCGGAACTATTTTAGCAAGATACCTAGCGAGTCTATATATCAATGAAAAATTATCATACAGAACAATTCTAGTGCATAAATCGGTGGTATCGGTTTTTTGTAATCCTGAAAGAATGGATAAGATTAGCTCTCACCCGTTGGTGAAGCAGGTCTTAAAAGGCATTCAATTAAAAAGTGTGAAAGCAGCGAAACCTCCAGTGTGGAACCCTCGTTTAGTCATTGATTGGTTGAAAAGGAATCCTCCCGAGAATGAGTCCCTATTTGAATGTTCACGCAGAGCGGCAATTCTCCTATTGCTAGCATCGGGTCGCAGGGTCCATGACCTCACCCTCCTCTCTACATCGCCAGATAAATTAATCTATTCAGGCAACAAAGTTAGCCTCTGGCCAATGTTTGGGTCCAAAACAGACTCAGCGAAAAGTCAACAATCAGGCTGGCTTTTGACTAGCTCACCTCATCGAGGGATTGACCCTGTATTTTGGATCAAGAAGACCGTCGAAGCATCACAATGTCGCAGGAATAAGGACCAGTCAATTGAACAGCTGTTCATCTCCACGTGTGGTGACCCGAAACCAGCTTCTCCTACGATCATTGGTGGGTGGGTTCGTACAGCACTAAAAGAAGCAGGGGTGGTAGATTCACCTGGCTCTATTCGGTCTGCAGTCGCATCGCTAAACTGGTTAGATAACTACCCGATTGAAGAAATACTAGCTCGTGGCAACTGGAAGTCAGATAATACCTTCACTAGGTATTACAGAAGAAAAGTGTTAAACGAGCATAGCACAGGTCCTTCAATGTCAGGACTCTTTAAGCCAGTCAGTCACAGAAACTGATTACTGGCACTACTGACTTTTGCTTTCTCATATGTGGTTTGTACACATGTTCACCCTTCAGTAGAATTTTCAGTCAGTCACAAAGTCTGACCTCGCCTTATAATTTATCTTTTGGCTTATGTAATTGCTTGTACACATACTGACCCCTCTGGTGAATCTTAGCAAGGATAAGAATAATAATAATACGACTTGTACCTTTTGCATGATTAAAATAGCACATAGTGTCATGAAACGCTATTTCTATTCCTCACCCCTAACAGCCACATCACAATTGGCGTTCAGAACCCTTAGTCACCAGGCGATAACAGACACGTCTCATATTAAGGTTTCAAATAAGTTTCGGGCAACATAATATATGAGTTTTACCTTACAATAAAACTCTTATTATGTTCCCAAACTTATTTGAAACCTAGGCAAGGCCTGCCTGGTTGAGACTCAATTGACAAGATGGCGGCGGTTTCACTTCCGCCTCTACTGCTAGCTGACATAAGGGTGCGACTACAGTGGATCAGAGGGTAAATAAGGATAGGTAGACACGAAACGGAAGTTGTAGGTAAACTGCTATCTCATATTAAGGTTTCAAATAAGTTTGGGAACATAATAAGAGTTTTATTGTAAGGTAAAACTCATATATTATCTCTTCATTGTGTTTTCACATAAATGCTGCTAAAAGTCTCAAAATGATTAATGCTAAAATTAATTTTAATCTTCAATTGCTATTAAAATTAATTAATTCTAATAGTTGATTTTGTACCTAAAATAATGTAGTAATAATATCTCTGAGACTCCGAGTCACTAACCTGCTGAAATAAACACATCCAATTTAAAGTGACAACCCTTATTTTAGTTTCACTTGCTTTATATTTCTTGTGTCATATCTGGTTCAGATTTGTGTGATCGGAGTTGTCCTTATTAATTTTTTAACAGCTTCATCAGAAGTACTGAATAATCCTCGAATGGTTTAAATATTTTTTTTTAGGATCACTAATGTCCCGCAGCAACCGTGTCATAACCACAGAGGGAGAAGCCAAAGCAGCTCTGGCTGAAAGAAGAAGATTAGCGAGAGAAGAAGCTGAGAGACAAGCGGAAAAAGAAAGATTAAGGTGTGATGGTTTTTAATATTGGTTTAAATCTCATATTTTTACCGTGTTTTGTCTTCGCATAATTATATTTTCATAATTTAAAATTTATATATAGCCGTAATAAAATTTGTCAACATAAAGTTATCAAAAAAAATGTTGCTATTTTTGACTACCTTAAATTTTTCTTAAATTGTAAATAAATAAATATATCACATATTAACGGATGTATTCATATTTCCTAATAGTTATTAAAAAAATATCTATTTATTGTAGGCTTATCCGCGAAGCTGAAGAGGAAGCGGAGCGACAGCGGGCAGAGGAAGAGCGTCAGCGTAGGCTAGAGGAAGAGGCCCATGCGCTAGCTGCGGCAGCACGGCAGGCCGAAGAGGCACGCCTTCACGCCGCTATTGAAGAGGCGGAGGCGCAAAGACGCGCAGACGAGGAAAGAAAGTATGTATTATGTGTTCCGTCATTTTATTTTATTTTTTCTCTATGCCATTGTGTTATTTTTGTACTCCTGTAACATTTAAATATATTCACGGGAAAAAATATATATTGAAAAATATGTGATATTTTAAATATTTCAGAGTTGAGGAGGCGGCCGCCAGAGCTGCGAGAGAGGTGGCAGAGCGTGAAGCCCGCGATCAGGCCGAGCGGGCCCGGAAAGATGCCGCCGTGCGAGCAGCCCGTGACGATGCCGAACGAGAGGCACGCCGCAAGCGCGTCGAGGCCATTATGTTACGAACTCGCCAGGCTAAGGCCAAAAAGGTGCAATTTAATCAATATTTATTTTTTTTTATCATGGAATTATCCATATTTCTTCCTCCTGTAGTTCTGCCATTGAGTCAATTTTCAAACAACATCAGCTACAATGATGATACATTTATTATAATTTTATTTTATTTTATAAAGTAAAACATACATTGAGTAAATGCAATAATTTTCAAATATTTCATACACCGGTTGCTAGCACTTGATACTCTCCAATTTTATGTTTACAAAACATGCATGTGTATTTAATTATTTAACATGAACTTTAGTTAATTAATTAACTTAAGTTATACATAAAAGTTTAATATATTTGATTATTTAGAATGCGAGAAAAAAATAATACCAAAGGGAATAACAATTAGATGCCATTTTAAAGTTATAAAATAATAATAAAAAAATATATGAAAGTATTAATAATGAAAAATTAGAAAAAAATACTTTAAACTTGCCTCTTCAAAGTTGATGAGTGGTGACAAGCTGTTCGTCTTTATTATATTGCCTTCAGGTAATGTTATCACACCAGAGCCGTTTCAGACTTTTAAATTTTACGTGATTTGGAGAATTTGTAATCTAATATCTTAATATCTATAAGGCCTAATAAAATTAAGGAAACACTTTTCTTTATTGCTTGACTAAAACTGTTCTTTTTATTAGTTTGTTGATATGTTACATATTTTTTACATTTAGGACCACTTCCTCTTATCTTACGTTCTGATGACAATTCATTTTTATGGTTAGCATGACCTGATTCTACACCCAAGATTGGCTCCAGACGAAGGAACTCCTCAACGGTCGACGGCACAGACCCGAAATTTTGTATACGCATTCAAGCGCTTAAATAAAAACTTGTTTTTAATTTTTATCAAGGTAATATCTAATGTGACCTTAAAGATTTTATCCGGATACTCAACTAAGAGAAACATCAACTTATCCTTAATCAGTTATCCATTACTTACAGCCCCACATACAAGCTGTGGTATATCTCCTGGCAAAACTTCTTATATTAGTCCTATAGCTGTTTTCGAGCAACTGGTGTTTTTTTATGTACTGAATGTAACTACTTGCAATTTCCAGGATGGCGAGAAGAGTCCCACGGAGGATAGCAAAGGTGTGATGGGTGATAATGAGAATGATACTGAAAAGTCGACCGAGAACCTCTCACAGTCGTTCGTCGAGGAAGTCAGTCATCAGGATAATACAATCGCATACGAGAATTCAGTGAGAGAACGTGAAGAGATGCTCTTTAACCACTCGGCTGCTCACAATCAAACGCAACTCAAGGACAGCAGCGCATCTGTGCAAAATCAAAACGGCGGCACCAACAATATAAATAATGCCAACGGTGATAATTTAATAGACGTGGCAAATAATTACGCCTCCCAAAATGGCCATAAGAAGTCTGAGAGCAATGGAATACATAACCTTATTAATAGCAGTAGCCAATATAATAATTTAACTCTCGATAATGCAGTGTAAGTATACATAAAATTATTTAATTCTTTAGCTTTTTAATTCTTTGTTGTTGGAAGGCATTTAGTTTATAGTCTTATTTATTATCATTTAATTAATATTATCATAGCGATAAGTGAGATTGTCACTTTACAATTCGTATTTGCCTCTGATGTGATATCTATAAAACTATAATACATTTTTGGCTTTGGGGGGATTTTAATAGGGTTTTTACAAATTTTTTTTTTTTGTAAGATTTATTATTTTTGTAAATGTTATGATAGTTTAAAATTGCTCTTCCAATGTATTTAAATAGATAAAAACTAGTTTTTGTAATTTGTTTTTGTTAATTTTCAAAGGTGATTATTTCATTTCATTGGTGATTTGCCAGATCTTACTTATATGCATAGGATTAATTTGGTACAAAGGATTCACCTAGTACCGTTAAGTAAGTATGACCATAAATGAAGGCATGCTGCTTTTAGGTATTTTTTTTAAATTTATTCTGTGTTGTATGAGCCAATATTCAGAAATTTACCAATACAAACTGCAAATTATTCTTTTGATCATTATAGTATACGAATGAAAACTCGTGTTGATAAGTAATGGATACTTTTCAGTATTGACATAAGGTAAAAATGTCAGCTTCAAAAAATAAAAGTGTTACATTCAAATATATTAAACCCTTACATTATCTTGAATATTCATTGACCCATTTTATATCCTGCGTCCTTCCTATCTATGTCTAACCTATTTATCGGGTATGCCTAGATATTCATAGAGCATAATATGGGAGAGTTACGAGAAACTTATTATTACTAAATAGTCTCCTAGTCAGCAAACAACTTTTTGCCAGTTATTGGTCTCGATTGAATACACATGGTTCTATAGAATTTTTAATGAATGAATATCATTTTTCTCCCATAAGTCATAAATATACAAAAAGATTTTTTAATAAGCATTGTGATATACAGGTGTTTTCAAAAGGCAATGCTAAATAATTAATAAGATACTTTAATATCTACCTATTATTTATATTATAAATATACTAATTGTATTTAAATTCACTGCTGTTCTTTTAGGAGGTTCCACTATATCAACAATCAAACATTAATCAGCAAAAAGTATTGGAAAAATATCTCCCAATTACGAGAAAAACGAATTTGAAATTTAATAGAAATCGTTTTAAAGCTTGAGAATGCGGTGAAACACATGGCGCGAGGTCGGGCAGTGATCCCCCCGAGCAAGCAACTCGCGAAGTACTTTGAAAAAAAAAAATTTTTTTAATATTGACTAGTTTAGTTTGATATTTTTTTCCGATTTTTTTTTGTTTTTGGTCACGAGACCGATTTAGTTTTTGATATAGATCAACCTAAAAGGACAGCAGTGAATGTAAATATCCCCTGTATATATTTAAAGGACAGCCATTTAGAGTTTGTAATATATCTACAGGATTGTTAACCTTATATTTTTTAAATAAAATCTTATTTCGATAATTAAGTTTTTAATAATTGCTTTTGTTATGCAGCACAAAACTAATACTAATGTTTTATTCGTTTTAAATGTATAATCGTCCCTCTTAACCTAATAAAACTACTTACCTGGTCATTCGAAACCAGTCTCTTTATATGTATTGGTCCAGATGAGAATAAATTGTTTTATAGTAGGTCTTTGACAACAAACAACAGTTTAATTATTTCTTGTGAATCCAAAAAAGGGAATAAAATGCTATATTAACCTTTGCAGCTGAGTAATAACGTATAAATATTTACTATAATTTCTCAGATTCTCAGATCTCAGTGGTGTGAGATAAGTCTGAAAAAGGTAGTTTTGTGCAAATTCTAAAATAAAATATCAAGTTTTTTTCAGAGATATTCATATCTAAAATATAGGTATTTATTTGGCAAAAATATCCCATATAAGCGGTATATTAATTGCACGGAAAAACTATCAATTCTAGTGGCCTACGTGTTTACTTACCTTTTACCTGCTTACTCTTTCAAATCCGCATTAAGACATCATTATGAGGCCAAAGTTCACCCGACTGCCTAGTCTCCTCTTTTCATACCCAGCCTGCCTGGCATCGGTGAGATGTATTTATGCTTCATCATGGCTACCAACACTTTAATTATGTATTCCAATATCAGAAGTCTGTGAGATCTATTTTAGCAATTTAACTTCTTTTAATTGTTTATTAATATTTCAAAGTTAACTATATAAATTAAAGCCTTTAAAATTTTATTAGGCTTTAATCTCCCTATTGATGTATAGTATAGGGTGATGATTTTAGAGGCGTGGTTTTCAAGAAGAGATAAAACGCATATAATTTGATGTTATGGCTAAGAATTTAGTTTTATTATAAAGATAAGGGTTTGCCATTATGTTTTAAAAATGATTTCGGGTAAGTGGCCGCCGCGGCTGACTCGAACAAATTCCAGCCGAGAGGCCCAATTTTCAACCACTTTTTGCAGCAAGTTTGAGTTTGGTATGTCAGCAATAACGCGCCGAATATTCTCTTCCAAGGGGTTAATCGTGTCCGGCTTATCTGCGTAGACAAGCGACTTCACATAACCCCACAAAAAATAGTCCAGCGGTGTTAAATCGCACGATCTTGGAGGCCACGCCACAGGCCCACGACGCGATTTGTACTATATTTTAGAGTGATTTTAAAAAAATTTAGAGTGTTTTTTTCTAAATTTGCACTATTTGCAAACATTGTTCAGGAGTAAGTCTATTCATTATGAAATGGCAAACCAAACTGAGCATAAACATTTGTCAGCTGTCAAAAACACCAACTACGAAAAAAGTAGTGTCAGATTGAAAACCACGCCTCTAAAAAAAACATCCTATATAATAAAATGTTAATAATTTTATTATATCAATGTCATTTAAATTCTTTCATAATATATATAATTGTCTTTAAATAGTTGTTTGCAAGCTTTGGTGGCTCCTTTAACAGAATTGCTTCAAGTTAAACATATATGATTGCCTTAGCAATAATTTAAACATGTTTAATTTATCAAAGTTGTAGTTTCTAAAACATATATTTTTTATTCAACGTCGATATTTAAATCGAATAAATGAAATCCTATTTTTATAATTATTATCAAATTGAGTTATTTTTATCTACACTATTGTTAAAAGGGTATCAGAGTTTTTAGACTCGGTCATGGCGACGCACTGCGGCCACTTTGACATTACAGTATTGTTGCACGATGGAACACCATTTCTGAAATCGTAACAGCAGTTACAGTTATCTTGACTTGCTAATAACATTCATGGAAATGCAACACAATCTCAATTATTTGACTTATATCCTGAAAGAAAACCTGGGTTGAAATGTAACATTCTAAATTATAACCGTGTTAAAATATTAATCCTAGTTATAGTAATATTGCATCAGTTACGCTGAATAAACAATTTTGATGGTGCTAGTTCTTCAAAAAATCATAATCTGGAGTAAATTTAATTTGCCTTTTTAATCTGTCGCTTTTTGTATATATACTTATGTTATTTATTCACCATTGTTAAAGTTTGCATAATAAAACTAATTGTAGATCACCTACCAACTCTTAGACAATATAATAATTATATGTGAAATATATCAATGTTCTGTATAAATTACAATATTTGCGCATTTTCAATTTCTACCCTACAAATGATTGTTTTACTAACCATGTGTTTTAGTGTTGATGTTTTATGGGTTTTCTATTGAATTAGATGGTATCTGTAACCTTTCCACATACAAAAAAAAACTCTATTTTTAATTTATCTAGCAAGCGATTTACAATACGAGTATTAGTGATAATTTTGTTTTTTTGAACTATTTATACATTGGTCATATTGCAAAAGAAAAAAATTTAAAAATTAAATTTGTTTGAACATGTATGTATACTATTGCATTCATAGTCATTTTATTAAGGAATTATAATAAACTCAATTAAAATTAACTACTACTTTTTTTTTTTTTGAAAAATGATTTTAAATCTCTGTTCTAAGTAAAACTTTCAATATAATATATAATTTTCAATTATGATAAGTGAAATTCCTAAGCATATATCGAAAAATAACAAATACCTGATGTCCTGTTGCATACAAAAAAGATCTACCAATAATTTATAGATTAACATAATATTTATAATCGTCACTTATAAAAAAAAAACAAAAAAATAGTCAAAATCCTTATCTATCTAGCATGTATTTTTTTTCTTTATTATGTGTTAGTATGAGTCTATGAGATATAATTATAATATAATATTAGGATCTCAGCAACATTTTCTTTAACTGTTGATATTATGGTTTACAAGTTCTGACTGCTATCTCAAAACCCAAAAAACATCATTTCACGCTTATTTTGCATCAATCCGAAACTAATAAAAGTGCTGACATGTTTGGATCTTTAAAGATGGCATAGTGGTGTAGCCTACCTTACCATCCGAATGAACTGCACAGCTTGCATTTCAGTTACATTCGGTATGAAAATGGAGACAATGTTAATTCTATGTGAGTATCTGCAATTAATTTTTAATGTGCAAACTTTTTGTGCATGTCTTCCGCTTTTATATGTTTATTTTGGGACCTTTGTTTTTCTTTTGTATACCTTAAGTCATTTTGAATAACATTTTAGTAAATAGGTGTTTAGATTATATTAGTTAAAAATTTGTTTTTAGGAAATGGAGATTGACTAACAATTTCTTTCGTGAACAATTTATTTCTTTCTTGTGTTGGACGTTGTCGCACACAACGGTTGTGCATAATCAGATTAATAGAAATTGCGATATTCGTTTGTCAGGCGTAGCGCGACTGGTAGAGTGCGAAAACGTGAGACGTCTCGTCTTCGGTTTGTTATTGAAATGGCCCTAAGTGAAAATTAGGTCTTGTATCGTTTTGTTATTGTATTATTAAGCTGCATTAAACTGTGTCTGTACCATCCTGACCTTTATAGCTTGAATTTACCCTTAATAAACATTTAGAGTCCATTGCCATCAAAATAATTTACGAACTACTTGATTTTCTAAAATAGGTCTAACGTGTCCGATAGAGAAACAAAATAAATTGTTAGGCTGTCCGTTCAAAGAACCAATGTTTACCCTACTGACCTACTGACCAGTCACCTTTTTCTGCCAGTGATTTCGGGGATCTAATTTCGTGCTTTTCGTTTATTTTAGATTTCTGACCGGAGAGTATAGAGGAATACAGGGGAGGTCGGGTTTATCTTAGTAATGACGAGGCACATTCTGGCGATTGGAAGATTGAATAGATTCGCAAATCAACAGCAGGGCATTGGTGATAAAAGTGAGACCGGTCAGTGGGCTGAACTTTAGTGCCATGGAAAAACATTAAAACCGGTTCCCTCCAATCTCCCCCGACCCTTACAAGCTTGACCTCGATGCACAAAAAAGTTTTATCCAATATTATAAAAAAAAACTAACTATTTATACTAAAACAAGTTTTGAAAAGGCACCATTATAAATGTATTTTGTGATGATAAATCGCACTAAGCAAACTGACAATAATTCTAACTGAAATATTATTTTACTTCATAAATAACAAAATTTTGCTTTTACAATATCCCGCTTACGATTTGTTCCCATTGCAAAATAGATTCAAACAAAAAAAAGTTAATAAAACCTTTTTTTTTTTTAATTCAATAGAAAGCTATAATTCATAATATTTAGCCTCCAATAAAAAGTTTTTTTTTTAAATCAGTATGAGCTTACTTTTTAACCCCAAGGCCAACTAGAAATACTTTAGTGTTTCCATTTTTATTATAGATTAGAATTATTATACGACTTATTTAGTTCATATTGTTCGTATATTATCAGTGTTGTAGCTACGCTGGTTTGACACTATTTGTAAGTATTTGTCGCCATAGTATCACGAAAGGTAGTCCCAAATGAGCAGTAGGTAGATACACATTTTATACTACTTTTATATTTACAACCTACAAAACATATGGTGGGAAGGTATATTTTTATAAAATTTCCAAACCGAATAGATCCGCTGTAATTGGCTAATATGGAATAGGCCAGTTCTAGTAAAATGAATGTGATTTCTCTCTTTAAAAAGAAAAACTCGATTTTGGTACATTCACACATGCAAGTTTTGAAGATTTTAGGTTAAGTTAGGTATTACACAGAGGTAAAGAATATTTTATAAATATAAAAACATGTTTTATAGCACCGTAAATTTCTAATTAGATTTTAGGCAACATGATGAACCTTAACGTTTCAGTTTTCTTTTGTACAATTTCGTAAATGGAAGTTAATCCAACCTGATTATACTGTTTCTGGTTAGGTTATCTCTAGTATATCACTTTAAATATATCGTGGAGTACACATATCCAATATTTTACATTGAGGGGATAGGACTCTTGCTTACAAATCACTGATACGTCATGGAGGTATTGGATAAACAGATCATTCCTATTAAATAAAAGAAATTCCAAAAAGGAAGAATGATGGTTCCATTCTTTTTTTATATACTCTGAGAATGAAATAGTCGTAGCTGTAACGTTTTTAAACTTTTCCCGGATTCTTAAACCCGGCTAAGAAAAAGAATTAAATGTTTAACTAAAACTTAAGATAAACACCTCCAAAGTATGCACATATATAATTAAAATAATTTCCTCTTAAAATTGGGTTATGCTCCTTTACGGCGGCGCTAATGACCATATGCTTGACCATAGCTACTATATAGTATGTAGAACTGCGCTAGATTGTTACCATAAATAATTATAAAAATGAAGTTGCTTTTTAAAAGGTTTGGGAGTCGCTGGCTTATTCTGTTTTCTAATGTGTTTGTGTGTGTGTGTCGTAAGAGCGTAGCTGCCATCGCAACTAAAGACCAAGGTCAGGCCTCCGTAAAAGGATAGAGTGAATATATTCAAGTAATGGTGCAAGATTTGAGGGCCTTAGATTTAGGTAACATATCTAAAATTTATGAATTTAGTTTATTTACATTGGATACTAAAAAATAGGTGGTTTCACCGTACCAACATTCCACCCAACTGACCGGCCTCCCTTTTTCCGTATCCAGATGTCGAATAATGCTATCATCTAGAAAGGTGTTTAGTTTTATTAAAAGTGTATAGTTATTGGTTAATCATGAAAAACATAATCAGTATATTTTTTAAAAACTAGTTGAATCTTTATAAAATGGACTTATGCATCTGAAGTTTTATTTTCTCGGTTCTTGTATTCGTCAATAAGATGTAAAGTTTTGATAAAATGTAAGAAGAAATATAGACCTCACAGCTCTTAATATTTAAAAGAAAGTAGAAATGTAACTTTTTAATTCTATTTAAGCCTAGATAATTATGAGATAAAACAATATCCAGTATTATCTTTATTCCATATCTACAAATAAGAGAGTTACAACACTACAACGTTTATATGGAGAAAAGACCAGGTTGAGTTCTCGGAAGCTCAAAATATCCACATTAAATGAACTTTTATTTTTATATTATGCATTAAATTAAATTACTTTTAAGTATTTTAATTATTTGTTTCGGTTTGTAAAAATAAAAGTGGGTCCTTATTTTTTTTGTTGTGTTTTAAAAGGTGTAGGTATGTGATACATCTTTTATTGTCGTGGGAATTATGGTAATCATTAATGGTCAACCTAAATGTTTGCATAATATAAATGTGTAGGTTGTTGATTTTTCCATATTATATTTTGAGTTTCAATGAGACAAATTATTTGAGCAAGTTTTGTCTATTTGTATGGTTAGAATATTGGCTTTGCACAAAATGGTGTGTTTGTAATGTCCCTTTAAAATCAATAATTGAAAAATTAGTAATCGCCAAGCTACCTGTATTTAAATCCTACTGTGTTTTTTTTTTCATATTTATTTCTTGTAAATTGATAAACTGCTACATGGTTTTCTCATTAATTGAGTAAATAATTATTAATGGGTAACATTTATGTAAGCGTACTTCTAAGTATTAGACCTACAAAGTTGTAGCGTGATATTTTTAATACCCTAACTTTTTATTTTGACATTAGTTTGTTTCAACAATGTTTTGTGAAAAATATATCAACATTTTTTTAAAAATAGTTTTTACTAAATTTGTGTTAGAGCTTTCTCTTAGAGTTTTTAGATATTCCTATTATATTTTCTTAGTTTACGGTAGCTTTTTATTGTTATTTCCAAAAATAATTTTTAGAAAAAGGTCAATAGTTCTTATACGATATAATGTGAAATCAATAGTTTCAAAAAATAATTTAGTAATAACCATTTCAAAAATGTATATAATATTATACTTTTGCATAGTTTACTGGTGTTTAGTTGTTTGTTTAATGTTTTATTTCTACATATCATACATATACATGTTATGAAATGGTTAAATAGTAATTTGTAATTTTTGTTTGCAGGAAACAGAACAATGTTACAAATAATCTGATGGACTTTTCTGAGTTTGAAAACCTCAATACTACCAACAGCAACAATCCATTCCTCAGCAGCATTATGAACGGCAGCTCTCAGCAGTCGCAGGACTTAGCAAATGTAAATCAAATCATAGATATATCTATGGACAACCAGACCTCTCCTATCAAAGGTCTTTCAAATGAAGATACTCTGAATTCTAATGCTACGAGTAATTCTCCATTCATAACATCATTCCAAAACAACCAGGAAAACAGAGGTAGATATATATTAAAAATAAATGTTTGAATATTTGTTAGGATATAGCCAAGGTGGAGATCCGGGTCCTAATGCTTAGCAATCTTGATAAAATTCATGTGTTTTGAGAGCATCAAACTTTGTAATCAAAATATTACTAAATCGATGTAATAAATCAATTTTACAACCCATCACATGATATCTGGATACTGGCTATCATTTAATTACTTCTATATGTTGAGCGGAATCAATATCAAATTACAATACATTTTACTTAGTATACGGATGTCCTGTAGTCATGATCGAAACGAATAGGGATGATAGAGGACATAATTCTCTATTAAACCCTATACATGTGGTTATTAGGTTATGGTTACTTTAAAAGTAATTTATACTTTTGCAATTTTTCAAAAAAAAAACGCTAATCGTATCATCTATACATTTTTTTTTTAAATGTAGAAATAATTTGATCAATAAATGTTTCTTAATAAGTTTATTAATAATGTGTCATTCTAATAATAAATAATACTTTTATAACTCTAGTCTACATATTAGCAAAGTAAAAAAATTTTTTAAAATTATTTTGATTCTTTATTAGTTAGCCAACATTCAAACAAGGATTTTTTAAAAAAATGTACTACATAAAGTTGTCCCATAATTTGGAAAATGCTACGTTTTATGTACTTTCTAAAACGATATGATTTATTATACTTTAGTCAATGCCTTGTTGTTTTTTCAAGGTATCCGAAACGAGGGAATATTTTATTTTTTGTAACTGATATTACTTTTGGCATAATTGTCAATTTAGAGAGTTGGGTAGCATGGCAGAAGTGATTGGACGTTTTATAATGTTGAAAAAACTGCTTTCGGCACTCAATATGGGTTGCTTCGCACCCCATAAGTGTGGAATTTGGCTCTATTGTGCGTTGCTTCTATACGTTGTTGCTGATCTATCGTACCTTTGCTTTATATTATTACCTCCATAAAGGTCAAATTAAAACAAAACCGTTTACCATACTGTTTAAACCATTTGCCTGGTAAATATACACTGGTAGAACTTATTTTCAAACTTTTAACCTCTCTAATATCATCTTATGACTTTACTCACAATTTTTGTATAAACACATTGACGAATACAACCTCATATGCTGAAAATTGTTGTATGGCACATTTGCACATTAAAATCTTGATATTATGAGTAATGTTTCAAATTACTGCCTGTGCTTTGACAGTACATTTATTGTTTTTTTTTTACGATTTGGAACAGAGGGTATACCGACCTTAATAGAGCGAACTACCTTAATAAAATAAGGCGCCATAAAACCTTGCGCTGCTAGAGGGCCAAAAGAAAACAATATCTATGGGCTTTGTTCCGTACGATACTAAATTGAACGATTTTGTATATCTGTAGACATTGTGGCCATTAACGTGTTAATAACAGTTAGCTGATATAAACACCTATAACAGTCACCTATAAACATATATAAAACAAACAATAAAACTTAATTTTCGTTCTTTTAATCTCCAAATAGTGTGATTTTTATGATTACATTCCCAATTTTAGTGTTCATGGCAGTTAGCTATTTCAACAATGAATATTTTTAAAATGTTCATGTTTAATTTAGTTAATTAAACATGAACATTTTAATTAAACATGAACGTTTTGTTTTAGCCTGTTCCTTTTGTTTCTTTTTTATGTATGCAATTCATTGTATATTTTTTTCTTTTTTACAGATTTGTCACTGCTGTAAGGTTATCGTCATATTTTACGTTTCCATCTTGGCAAACGGAAAGAAGGATATTTTCAAAAACTGAAAATTATTAATAACATACTATGCACAAAACTTTGTTATTGTTTGCGAAACAACTATAACTATTTTAATTTACTCTACATAGTTGAAATGTTTGCAAGAAAGATTTTTGACAATGAATGTTGGACACTTGTTTGCTTAGTTGATCATTTTTTTTTATTATAATGTATGTTTGTATTACCGTTGGCTTACCAAAGTATTTGGTTTGTTCAAATATTATCTAACCTTACAAATAAAATTAGTTGTTAACTTAAATGGGTCTGTAAGAAACTTCTTACCCGTTTCTTAGTGGCAGTTTATGATAACGCAAATTTAAGGCGCTAGGTGCATAATACATATATAAATGTTAAAATGAAAACCTATAACAATGCATAGCAATATATTGGGATAAGCGTTATTTAGGTTAGTATATACTTTGCCAGACTATAATATTGGGTAGCATCAACATTATGTTAACAAAATATTAAAATGTATAAATTGACAAATTATGGAATAAAGTAATGCGAAAGACGTGGTGGATATTTCGAATTATTACTGTATGTATGGCTCTGGTTGTCAGGAATGAATCGTTTAGAGCAGTTCCAACTGTCTTTCAACAGTTCAAACAACATTTCGCTGTCCATATTTCTATAATTGTTTAGTGCGTATCCTATTACATTACCCCGGTGAACAGTGCTGAGAAGAGTGCTGTTAAATATTTGTAATGTCGAAACATCACCTACCTATTGTATACCGTTGCTCACCACCAGACCAGGTGTGATTATTTAAAAAAGTTACAGCTTAACCGCGAATAATCAACTAACACCGTGTCAAAATTTTATTGAAATGTCAGGGTTTATCGAAAAACTGGTTTTTTGAGTTTTAATTTATTTTGTATTGTATGATTTTAAAGGTAGATTCTTAATTTTCAATATTGCCAGTCATCATTTAATAAACAAACTATTATCAACTGCGAGAATCAAAAAAACAACTTGTCAATTTATATGTTTGTTTTGTGGTTATATTTTAAACTTTCACAAATTTTAAAACTTAAAGAAACCAATATCCTAACATTCATTTTGTAATTATTTTTAATTGTCTGATTATTTTTATTTCGTTAATGATAAGAATGGAATCCATTACCTTTCAAAAAAATTTGGTTTCAGTATCCAATTAATATTTTGTCTGTATTTGAAAAATGTTCGAAATTTAATGGGCGAAACTCTTCATACATAACTAACGTCATTATGAATGATCATCAATTGGTGCGTCATTGAATTGTAAATTTATTTTCAAACATGAGGATAAAAGATCTGTTTTGTGATAAAATAAAAGAGCATGGGAGCAGTTTTAAAACTCTAATTTTCAAAATTAGGTCTTTAAGTGAAATTATTTGGTGCATATTAAACTAGGCTAAAATTTCATAAACAAATCATTACATAGTCATTTTATCACTATTTTAATAAATGTAATTCCATTATATTACATATTATGTAAAATATGTTTTTTTTTAAGTTTTTAATAAATTTATGAAAAGTTGGTGTATAATTTTCCACACCATGCTTTTTTTTCAAATACAAATGCAAGCACCACAATTATTAATATTCAGGAAAACAAAATACAGACATAGTAATATAAAAGCATGTATTTGTTTAAAATGTAAGCTTGCTAGTCACAGATATACTGCTAAAATCATTTGATCATAGTAATATATTTTACTATATAATTTAATCGTATTCAAAGCAATTTAGAACAAACATTTCGCTGGTATTGGTTGGCCTTGCTTCTATTGTTTTGACACGGCGCCGACTATAATCTAACTTTGAACTTGCAATTTTTCATTAGAAATAAAAGAATCAAAATTTTAACAGCCTTACAAATGAAATGGGCATTTAGAGTTAAAAAACGAAATATTGTGATCCTGAAACCAGTAAACTATTATTATTCGTATCAAAAAATATTTAATTATATTTTTAAATTTCCAACTGTATGCTCGTTAACCTCCATACCAAAATAAGCTATTATGTTAAAATAAAAAAATATTTGACATTGGTTTGCTTAAAGGGGTTGATGCTAATGTGTCAGATATTTATTTTATAACATGCAATACACGATATTTAATTATTCAAAATTTGTCAGTGCTATATTATAAGGAAGCTCAAAAACAAGCAACTTCACCTGTAATAATCTCAAAATGTCAGCTATGTTTAAAGAACCGTAAAAGTTGACCTCCAAGTATTTAGATACCAACTGCACTAAATAGAAATATTAGTCGTGTCAGTAATTTTGCTTTAAATTAACTCGTTTTAATGACCACTTGCATTAGGCTGTGAATATTTTTAATTCCTTTAACAATGAATATAATATTCAAAGACAATATGGTGTTTTACCGCATTTTGATTCATATAATTAGATTATAGTCGTCGCGTATCTCATATTATTTATATCTGTATTAACCCTTTATAACATTTTTTTTTCTTTTCTCGTGATAATTGTGTTAGTTAATTGCATTTTTGCTTTGAACGATATAATGAATTCCTCACATCAAAGCTATAATAAATAAAATAATATTATTGTGTTAATGTTCGTATAAAAATATACATTATTTATTATGATTAAATGTAGTCTTTATGTAGGTTTATTATCATTTATTATGTCAGTGGTTGCACTGTACCTATTCTATTGTATAAAGACGGCCTCTAATAAAGGAATATAAGTAAGTTTTTGTGCATTTTCATTTATGTACAAGTATTTCATAACTTTAGAATATTTGAATGAGGCTGCCAGCCAATGGCCATCCCAGACTGGTCAAAATTGGCCATCTCCACCACCAGCATCTACCATACACTGCCCATATAAAATATAGCCAAATTTGTTATTACTTATTCATACACACTCACCACACTGACATTGGCAACTCTTGGGATAGCGCCAGCAAATTTGACGTTATCAGGTTTGATTGCAGATAGTAAAAAGCATGCCAACATTACCTGGCTCGGCTGCCACTTATCTCGCTTAGTACCTAACTGAAGACATCACTGATGTTTAAGGCGCAAAACAGCCAACCAAAGACCTTAACTTTCATACTGACAAAAATTGAAACAATGAATTACCAAGTTTATGAAATTTATCTTTAAAACATTACCTTTTTTATATACTTTTTTCACATACTTAACTATACCTAACTATACATAGCATTACCAGTATAGCTTAGGCTAATTTTAAAAAATATTTGTTTCATGGCATTAAATTTAATTGCGCTGAAGTTTTTTTTATAATTGCAAAGAACATTTCTACAGTTGCAATTTTTAGGAATGCAATAACACATGCAATGGCACATCACATGACCATGTCATGGCATGACATGAACTAATTTCGACCATAAAGTTTTTCAATATCCGTTTAGATCCCAGCTGATACAGACCAGGTTAATTTACACTTAAGATTACAGCTTAAATGTTTTTAGGAGCAAGTGGTCCGCTGTCAACATCTGGAACTCTCACAACAACATTTTGCCCCACTTCTCCAGGAGGTTTTTTTGCGTAAAATAGACATTTTGGCAGCTTGCTTTATTAACAAGAATTAAGAATGTTCTCATTGTTCGCCTATTAATTTTATCTTACATATTTATTATATTATAATATTTTCTGTTTAATTACCATACTTTTCGTGTACCTACATTGAGATTATATTTTCCACATGTTTTGAGAAAACCCACGTCAATTATTTTTTTCTGAATTATAATTAACCAGAATGTCAGTGTCATTTCTACCAATTATAAACCAGATTATTACCGATCAATAAACCAATTAATTAATTGTCTTTTTAGGAATTGATTTTGGGTTTAATTCATAGAATAGATTTTACTATTTTATATATAGCCTAGTTGCAAGAAAAATAAATTAAATTGAACATTAAATCTTGAATAATCCCTCCCAAAGTGCAGCATGCTCTATTGCATTATTTAACTGTCGCCAAAGTAAGCCTAAAAATGAGGCTTTGTATTCTAGAGCCTGTATTCTGTGATACTGCTTAGCGTATTTATCGATTTGAAGTTCGGCGAAATGAAATGTTTTCATTTGTAGCATTTAACTTTTGTTTATTTAGTTATTTAAATTAGTTTTCTTTAGTATATGATAGTTGTGTTGAATTTTGCCATATCTACGTAAATATACGACTGCTGGCAAGGCAAAACTGATACCTTTAAACGAGCTTTTCTAATTAGGTATATTGGAAGTACATGTAGTGACTGATCTGCTATGTTTGCATAGTCTGCATTAGAAAAGTACAGCCCCTTTTTTTGTTTAATTTAATAATAACATTACGTTTTTTTTAAATATGACAAAATAATTCAAAATATTGATATTTTATGTTTTTTATTTATCGTAATTAAAACATGTATGAATGGGAAATATTATTAAACTTTTTCATAATATATTAAATTTTATTTGAAATAAACCATAAACAATAGCATAACAACAAAATTAGGCATTTAGATGAAAGATCCTAAAAAGTGATTATTTCCGAAAAACATACAATCTTTAAAATTAACGTCATTTAATTTAAATGAATTAAATGAGTCTTATCAAATTTTCATTGGTGTCTCTAATATATCATGTATGTTATAAACGGGTTTCAAGTTAGGGTAGTATCTATAAAAGTAATAAGGTTCCAAAATAAATATTTATTTCCTTTTGTATTTTAAATAGTGACATTTGTAGGTATGCTTTTAGAGTTAAAATTGCAAGATTATGTTTGTAGGAGTAAGTATTACCTCTGCAACCAAATACGGGCAACTCGTGACGGCCTTTTCTGATTTTATTTTGTGATATTTTTAAATAAATCCATCACATTATATAACAACTCTACAGAGAGGGTTTTTCATTTTATGGTATATTAAATCCCACAGCGTGTGTCAAAGTACTGTGCATATCATTTCTCAAATTCAACACTTTTCCAAGCTCTAAAAAATATAAACAATTATAAAAGTTAATGGAAAGCATTTATGCTGCTGTGTTTATAAAAAAACATTTATCTAAATTTATAAATTAGAAAACGTACTTTAATTTATGCATCTTCGAATAGCTCAAAATAGGAACATTTAGGAAAAGCGTGTGCTAAATACATATACCTACATATGTGTATAAATAAGAAAACGATCAGAAAGGGAGGAAAAACGGTAGACTTAACCAGGGAAGTATACCATTTTCACTACATAATACCATAAAAGCTTTAAAGTTTCCTTTAGGTTATATTAAATCTGAATTGGTGATTTATTTATTTATTTATTTATTTCATAGTGATCTGCCCCAAATAAAATTAAATGTATTTTGTCTTCAAAAAATTAAAAAAAAAAACCTATTTTAAAAAAGAAAAGTTCGATCCTTTAGATTGGACCACAATTTCGAGATAGTTTTCGACGTTTCCTAGTCTCATTTAAATTATTCAAATTCTTTCAAGTAAAGGTAAAAATGTTTGCTGCATAAAAATGTTGATCGCGAATGATTATTTTTGTTGCTATCACTGGTCGATTGATTTTTAAAATCTTCTTCGATAGAGATCGATCTATCTTTTGTTTGACGAGTGATGCGAAGCCGACTGCCGATTTTTTCCCAAGATGTTTCAAATCCCGATCGTGGCAATATAAATCGGGACTATCAGACGGATCGGCTTACGTCTTTGCCGCCTTAAAACGATGCAAAACTTCACACATAAATGTTGAAAAATCAAATTAAAAACATTCAATTTAAACTTTTCAAAAAAAGCAATAAAAAATACAGGGTTATGTTTCAGACAGTTTCAGAAAACCATAAGAAAGTAAACATACGTAATGAAAATTTTATCTCAAAGCGTATATTGTTCGTTTCTACTGTATCGTACGTACGATATACATCAAATCTCATTTAGACAATGAATATCAAACTATTAATAATACAACTGTGTATGGATTTTCTGTAAGTCTACGTGCTCCCTCTGACTTATGGAAGTTCCCATCTTCCGAGAAAACTATATCATCTGTTGTCTCTCATTTTCTCACTCTAACCACAACGTTTTTGTATCTTATTAAGAACGCAACTCCTCTGCTGTGATTTTTTTCAAGAGCGATGCCATTCAATATTCAAACCCAATCGCAGTATTCGTCTATTATATTAACAAAAATGAATTCATTTCATTGTTCGTTTTGGCGTTGTCGAGTGTGTGTCGCGCGCAGCCAGTGGTGCCAACGAGCCGTGTTATTTTATAAATACGAGTTGTCTTGGAGATCGGTTTCGTCGCTGAAGAGCCTTATTGTGATTTTGGTGATTTATATATTATTAAAGATGGCCAACAACAGAGCAACCAAATCTGGATTCGCAGCTGAGGCGCAAAGGAAGGTATGTGAATTTAAATTTTCTATATTTTTCTGACATAAAATTTATTTGTTGATTTCCGACCGGCATGGGCGAGCGGTGGCAATTTTAGGTGAAGGTGAAGGTAAGCTCGTCCCATATATTTTTTATTTATACGTTTAAATTGATAATTTTTTTAATCTTCAAGTAAAAGCTTGAATCATTTCAGGGTTCAGGAAGATTATTTTAATTTTGTTTAATTATTTTAATCACCACAAACCGCTCCTTTCGTAAATTATCTTTTAGGGTTCCGTATCAATTTTGCTAACGCCTTTAATTACTTTGCTCTTTCTATCTGTATTTTCGTCGGATTTTACTTGTAAACTATTTACTTAACCTAAATAATAATCTATTAAATCACTTAAAAACATATGGGTAAAATAAGCGTAAATTTTTCGGTTGTGTTTAAAAGAAAAGCTATACCTATTTACTAGTATGTGTGCATATTTTTTTATTATCCTATAATTCTGACAGCAAACACTTGCATTTTAAATATTAAAGTTATGTATGTAGATTGTACCTAGGTAGGTAGTTTTGAAGTATTCGAATAGCAAAAACAAAAGATTGCTTTGAAAGGTTGCTAATAAGCGAAATTTCACAGGGAAGCAAAAAACTAGGAGTATTTTTTCTTTTATTTCATTGTGTTCCTCTCATAAAAATATTGTATAGAATGATATATATCTATATTACCAGGGGCGGACTTGTCCGGTTTTGTTACACAGGTTCTAAACTTTTCAGTCACAAGATTATTTTTTTTAAAACTAAGGAATAAAAATGCCGCTCGCAGGGTTTGCCTACCATTAGTGAGCAACCTGTACATGGGGAAACCTGTTCAATAAATAAATAAACATTTCTTTATTTATGGCTGCTCAGTCTGTGATAGAGTACACATAATTGGAAAAATGTCATCGACAGAGAAAAGATTAATCGATTTGTGTAAATCTCAATCTTCACTTGACCCAGATCCCGCTTATGTCATAACAGACCAGCAAATATGCTGTTGTTTTTCTCGTACTGGATGACCTCGCTGCAGATGGAATATAAATTATTTGGCTGTTTTTTTATGTTTAATGAAACTGCATACGCGTTTTATCGCACTGTAAATCTGTCGTTGTCCAAAGACATTTAAGAATATTCGCGGTTATTTTTTTTTGTTTTATTTAAAAACTAAATTGTACGATAAATTATAATAAATAGTTTTTAAACTCCAAGGCAGTTTGTTGGTAAGAAAGAGCTTCCGCTAGGTACATATTTTGTTAAAATAATTATAAACCAATAACTTTAAAACATAATTTACCTATACGAATGTTTCTTTTTTTGGCCTTCGGGTACAATGATTGTAAAAATAAAATAGTTGTTGTTTTCGTAACCCTGCGTCCTTTTTGTTAGTACCAATTTATTGTTCTTTTTGATTTTTGAAATCGTATCCATAGTTTAGTTTAGTTTAGTTTAAAGTGCGATAACATCGAAGTATTTGATTGCTGCGTACACTGCGTACAGCTTTTCAAACGTCAAATAGTTTTTTTTCGTCACGCTCGATGTCCCAAACTAACCTAACAAAATATTTTGTAAAATGTTTTTCCCTACGTGTTTACAGGTTCATTTTGTGCTAGGGTGAAGCGTTATAGTGATTTTTTACGTATCTACCCTATAGTGTAGAGATTTAGAATTATTTTGTAGTTTTGGTTATGTGCCTCAGTTAAAAACATCAGCTGTCCGAAAAGTAAAGCAACAAAAATACTTAGTTATTATAATTTAATTAGACAATTTACGTAAATCTCAAAAAACAAATTAAAACTTTTTACGACTGCTAATACAAACAGAAAATGTTGTGGACCAGTATCAGAACTGATCCATGTATTTATAGTCCATATAAATATTCCCACTTAAAGTTTAGGTTTCATTTTTTTGTAAGTTTACATAGACGTGGTAGTCTAGTGGTTAAGTCGTTGAACTATTAGCCCAAAGGTCGAAGGTTCGAATCCGCACATGGTCATACCATTTTTAATGCTTCATTACCACTATTTCCCCTGACTACCACAGGCACATTTGGCCAGGAAATTATAACAGTGGTTTTTGTCACAATTTTATTGATTTATATTATTCGTCTATTTTAAATAACGCTGGAAAATGTATTTTTTCTGTTACCTAATTCTTATTATTTATTAGATTATTCCTTCACTTGATGGCTAACTGCATCGTCCCTTTACTTAAATAAATGTTTGGAATATTTGCAGATTGAGCTAGTAAACTCTGCTAAAGAGCTAAAAAAATCTGTGTTCATACGATAATTTTCGAACATCATTAATCGTTCATAATAGTCTAATTAGCCTCTTACGAACCTAATCGAGACCAGTCGCCGACTGCCATAATGACAAATCATTCATAGTATAAAGAAGGTGTCCTGTGGCACTGGCCTAACCGCCATGAATTACATTCATAAAAAAATATAAATCCATACGGCGATGTCGGCAGGACTGAGCAGGCCATGCTGGTGTGTCAGCTGCTGATAAATACGGTCGCCTTTTAAGGAGTTCGCAGTGATTGAATAACTTCTGCGAAGGCTGTGTAGTTATACAGAATGTCCCAATCAGATTTAGCTTTGATAATTCTCTACATTTAAGACGAAGCATTTTGCCAGACGATCTTGAAATTCAGCGCTTTATTTTTATAGGGCGTTATGTTTTGTTCTTTGCGCGGTCAGAAAGCAGTTGGTTTTTATTTAATTACAGCTTCATTATATAAAAATTAAAAAAAGTAACTTTACTATGTTTTAAAACCTTCATTTTCCTTTCGATTACTTTTTTCCTAAGGGTCTAATATCTTTTATAAGAGAGAGATTCAACTAAAAATTAACTATTAGGGGTTTATCATTTATTAAATTTCTCGGAAATAGAATTAAATTTAAAAAATCTGCCTTTACTATGTCCAAACAAGGTATCTAAACATATATTTTTTTATTATTAAATATTCAATGGTTACCAAATGCCAACCATAAAAAAAAAGGGTCTGAATGAGTCGAAATTAATGTTTATCCTTTGGATTCGCCTTAATGCTTCACAAATGACAAAGATTTACAGCCTTATGCATAATCGAGTCAGCAACCAACCAAACTACATCGCACCTTGAGGCCGTTACTCGAGAAGGCCGTCGCCTCGTAAAGTGTCAAAATGATTTGAACTGAGTGTATTGAATTGGCCAGTTTTAGACTGCAAAAAATTACGACCAGAAATATATAAGTAAGAAACATAATATATATTACTGATCAAGATCTTCTTTGTTACCATATTTCATTTCAGCCACTCGTTTTTCTCACTTCCGTCCAATTGAAAAACGACCAGTTTATGGTTACTCGACTATATAATATCCTTGTTAATAGTTACGAAATTTATAGGTATTTCTCGATATAATCGCGATAGGTTTAGGACATTCTGTGTTTTCTAAAATGGCCACTACTGC
The DNA here is from genome assembly GCA_020383195.1 of Neomicropteryx cornuta. Taxonomy (NCBI): domain Eukaryota; kingdom Metazoa; phylum Arthropoda; class Insecta; order Lepidoptera; family Micropterigidae; genus Neomicropteryx; species Neomicropteryx cornuta. The sequence goes on from JAHKQU010000028.1 coordinate 3,519,229, forward strand.
CTGAGTGGCGCCTGATGGTACGTGCAGAGCTGACCCCTCGAATGCACCAACAGCTGTCTGCTGACTGCTGACGGAGCCATCTACGGCGAGTGCAGCTTTGCGGCTGGCTTTCGACAGCAGTCGTAAATGCGCGTCATCGTTTGCAATGATAAACCATCTGCTGTGCTACTCTTGAGCCATTTCAAATTGCTATCGCTTCCAATCTTTAATACAAAAATGGTTTGGTGGCACAACTGGTCTTCACTATCCATAAACCTCTGGTATTTTTGTGAAGTTTTTCAGAAAATTAATTAAAATAATTTGCTATGTATTTCATAAATCCGATTAGTGACCAAAGAGTAGCAAATATTCGAAAAAGAGTGAAAAATATTTTCGCGATTTAAAGGCTTTACTGTTTATTGTTGATTTAGTATTAGATATTTAAAAGAGGCACATACATAATCTATTATATCTATTTATGTATAAATGTAATCCTTTATTATCATAAATCATTATGATTACTATACACTTTTATTAACAATTTAATTCAATCTTACATATTTATTTATTTAATCAAGGAAAAACAACGGGTCCTAAAGGTGATAAGAAATCCTAAAGAAACACATCATCTAAGTTAGTCATCCTTACAAGTTTTTCACATGTAGAGTGATTTATTTCATTTTGAATCTATAATTTATACACACATTAAGATACACTCTTAATAGGTTAATTTATATCAGTATATACTCTTCACAGATAGCAAATAATAGCAGTGGTATCAAACGCTAACTTACATAGTTTATACTTTGTAACAAATTGTTAAATCTGTACTCAAAATACCCAAAAATGTTGTCTGGAAAATTTAAAAAATTAAATTAAAACTGCAATGTATATCCGGAACAAATAATAATTATAATCTTTTAAATATAGTTTCCAACTTTCTTGCTCTAAGATATATAAGAAGTATATATATACATATAGTACGATCTATATCTACATACGAATGTTATGTTAATTTCACAAAAGCATAAATCAACTACCTATTCTATTAAATGTAGTAAAATAGGTAATTGACAAAGGTGTACTCGTATAGATTAAAACGCTCTGTATTTATAAACTTCTGACTGTTTATAGAAACTATATAAACATTTTACTTCAATTCGATAATTATTTACGTATCTCTCAGTAGATGTGATTACTGCGGACTGATTTGATTATTATTTTAGATATAACACCCATCGCGGCCGACTCGTCGTTGTACGAGTATGTAATATATATCTGCCGTTTTCTCCCCGCTCATCTTGTATCCGTATCTTCCGATACCTCACTTGAACATTTGAAGCCTTCGTTTATAAACCCACAGTGCGAGGGTCTAAAATGTACATCTCCAGGTCGAGTAACGATAAGCTGACCGCTTGTCAATTGGGACAGAGGTGTGGAATTAGCTGAAATTGCTGTTGAATATTCTCAACGGCTATACCTAGATGATTTGGCCAGGTTGCACCCCACTGGGACTTGAACCCGGGCGGGAGGGAGTCACGCGACTGCGCCACCAGGCCGTCCGTTCCTGAGAATATTCGTTTGCATTGTGCACGCTTTTGTGCGAAACCCGTGCAAACTGCAAACGGGTATACAAATAAGGACTGGGAAATTCCCTGCAGTTTGTCGACCTTAATATAACATACGTCCATTATTCGCTTGCTTTGACTTCGCCTTTAGAATGCAAAGTCACATTTCTGTAAGTTTACTTTAGTTTTACACAAACAAATAGCTCGTACCATGAACTCACGTTTGTCATCCCTAAAGGCATTGAATAATTTAATTTATTTTGCCAATTTTACTCTAAAAATAGGTTACTCTGTCAGGCATAAAAATGAATTGAATAATAATAATTGTAACCCAACCAAACCAAAGTAAATTTTAGCGATGAGCGTCACATCGCAAAATAACAGAAATTTCGGCAATGACTGCTTCTGATACTCTTGAATCGAAATCTTTTTGTCACATTTTATTGTGTTAATTATAAATATCAACCTTCGAAATACTTTATAATAAACCTGATTATAAAATATATGTTTCCTGAATTCCCGTGATGGATTTTTTACACTTGTCATTTGTGCGTGCGGTTCATATTTATTTTCATTTATTTATTCTTATAAACCACCGATGCCTACTATCTCTCAGTTTGATGAATAGTTGAATAATAAAGGGTTCAATATTGCTGGTAGAAGGTGTCCTATACAAACAATAAAAATCAACTTCATCATTGATTAAAATTTAAAGACAATTTGCTTGGGCTAAAATTACTTCAGACACATTTACTGAAATCGAGTTTTTAATATAAACAACAGCTCCGTCGTTTTGAAGTGTGTCATTATCTGACAAAACATTTGATACCCATGTTTCAATCTGCATTCCGAAAATATAATTATATCAAAATCGACATCTATAGATGTCTATTGTACGAAGAGACTAAACAGATATATCTGTTTAGTCTCTTCGTACAAAGCTCATTTGAAATGGTGTATTTTACATAATATTATTATTAATTATTAATATCATTTTGGTCAATAAATATTTATATTTAAACCATAAATAAAATACCGAAATGCTTTAATACGATATAGACTACTCAAATTTTTATGTTTTAGGTTGGATGAAACAAATAGGTGTACAGAGTAATTTTTGATAAATTTAATGAAAATAATAAAAAGAAATCTGATTACGTTTAGGTGTCGTTTTTTTATTCTAACTGCCTGTCGTTTTTTTATGACTATATATTTATCGCCAGTTTTTTTTTTTCTTAAATAGATCACGCCAAGCTTTGTCCAGACATAGTCGTAGTGATTGCTTAGTTAGTGCATATTTATTCAAGTGTATCAACAATTTATCGTTTATCGTTGTAAAATAAATTTGAAATATGAGTCATAAACTTGACCCTGTTCCAAATCTTCAGAGGGACTGCCTGTGACCTACATTTTTTTTTATTTTCCGTTCATTTTTAGTAGATAGCGCGATCAATAAGACATTAGCTTTGATAATGGCCCCATTGTCTCCAAATCCAAAGATCAGTATCATATTAATTCCTTCGTAGTCTAAAGTTTATTTATTGCCGTTTTACGGATTAAGTCACGTGCATCAGGACCGATTTGGAATGACGCCATAACGGCGAGTTGCAGCTACGAGAGTCGCCTTCTTAAAATCACTCCTTATAAGGCTCACACCACGGCGACGTAAGCGGTGAGACTTGAAAGTTACTTTACGTAAGTAATGAGTCACTAACTAATTTAGGCCTTGCATCGTAAGGATTCTAGACCGTGCCTCAACAACATACGTTCACTGCTTATCTGACATGTCATAATATTTCGAAAACCTTTTCTTCGCATAAATCTATAAAAAAAACTTTACCGTTGGATGTAAAAATTGAACGATTGTGCAGCAAATAAAACCAGCAAAACTCCAAAGATCTCTGGCTTCGTTGCAGGTGGATGTGTGCTTTAACAACAAACTTTGCTCTGTCACTTCTTTTACTGATTTCATTGTCGAAATTGTAGCCAGTCGTTTGCCTTATGTGATGTTTTTATGACTCCATCTAGCATCTAATGTGGGCAGTTGCTCAAAGTTAGGACTATCTCTTGAACGCCATGGCCGGTGCGAAAACGGTTCAGTTGCGTCCAGATTTCTCTTAATTGATCATATCCTAGAGGACGAGTAGTTGATCGGTGATCAACTCAGAATTTCTGGGACTGTTGCTTCCCCATTGCTTATACCACTCACTCCTTTGCTGCATTATAAGCTGGTTTCTAGATTTAAGTCTAGTGGCAGTGAGGTTCTGAAGGTCAGTATTTAGAGGGGACCTCATGTTTATCCACTACGAATATCAGGGAGCTGCAAAAACCAGTTATAACAGGTTTGTGTCTGTTTTTTTATATTTATTTTTTTTTATTCGGTACTCTAATAAAAATATTGAATATATAACTTGTTTACATTAATAAAAATTAGACACTTAGGAAGGAAAAAAATAAATAATCATAAAATAATGAATAAAAAACCTAATAATAATAATAATCATTATAAAAATAATATTTTTTTAATTTTAAAAATATCTTTAATATACATATTTATGATTATAACAGTTTTGATTCTCCCTGTAAAACTTACCTTGCTTTACTTGCCGGATTCTTCAATTACTTATACGTTAATAAAACCTTTGTTATTTTTACGTTTCTAAATCTAATTTTTTACCTTAACGTATCTTTTTATATTTATTTTTTACTAGTTCTGAATAACAGTTTTACCTAAAGTTTAGAAATAATCTAAATGTTAATGATTTCGCTTTTGATAAATCTCCTTCCGTTGCGCTAATGTCGTTATATTAAAAAAAATTGGTCCACCGCTAGGTTAATGTTGAACATTTCGTAAATTCGACTGTGCCATTTGCATCGTTTGATATTTTATACTTATCTAGATTTTACGCCATTATTTTTATTTATCTATACTATGTCGATCACTTTCGTTAAGGACATTGATTTGGCTATTTAAATGTTGTGAATTCCGACTTAGTTCATAATAATTGTATTTTTAACAAGTTCTAATATTTATTTTCGATCTGCGAACATCTGCATTTTCCTAATCTTAAAACTAAAGATTTTTAACATTATTAAAAATGTAAAAATTTGCATATTCAAATACACAACATGTGTTATGGAAATTATAATGCCTTCGACTCATAATGGCCATGACGTTTCAAGTCAATTCAAGTTGATCAATGGCAAGGTTGTCTGTCGTGTAAGTGCCGTGTTTAGATAGGTTCACTGCGTTGCTATTAAAATAGTTTCAGTCGTGTGTATTCTGTGTCATGACATTGATTACACTTTTTTTTGCTGAAGGTTCTGATAACTACAACCACGTTGTTCAAGAAACTTGTTTCTCGGGTATAGGAAGTCGCGTTCACCGGAAAAGATCATCCTTATAAAATAATACCAATATTTTTACTTGTTCCGAGTATGTTTGGTTAAGTTTGTTTTATTTTTATCTGGTAAAAATAATTAATTCAACTTTTACTTACCCTAAAAGGGTTATATTATTCTACGCTGTTATGGTCTTGACACCATCCGTCATCCATCTCTCTCGTCCGACATTTTACGGTGCCGTTCACACTGCTTTGTCTCGTTCACGCACTACATATAGCCACCTACCTAACGGTCGTATATGATACAGAATAAATGTTATCCTGTAAATTTTACAGGTATATATACCGCAAACACTAAGCTTGTTCGTAACCAAGAGTTTTATTAACTATTTGAACTATAAACTGAGGTCCTTTCCTAGCATTCCCTTCAAATAATCTAAAATATTTTGGTATGCCTCTTATATTCTGTTAATAAATTATTTGATTACTATAAAATATGCATATTGTATTGGAAAAATAATGATTCGCCGTCTAGCAGACGAGATAACGTGGTAACTGAATCTTTCAAATGGACACGAGCCATCCGATGTAAATAACATGTATGTTTTATTACAACACAAGCCATTGTTTTATATGTGCATATGTGTATATGTCAACAAACTTTTGCGGTTCTGATCCACGCATAAATATAATATTAATTCATGTTTTGTTACGTTTGGATAATATTTCAGGATGAACACAAAACACGGTAACGTTAAATAATAAAAATCTTTACTAGGTTTCAACCTTACACTAATTCTGAACCCTATGAAACTTCACGGGAAGAATGTATTGGTTTCGCTATATCATTGACAGCTGTTATATCACATTATCTCGTGTTTTCCATTCCATAAAGTTTTGAATTTATACACATGTACACCTATCTGCAAGTATCATGTAACATTTTAGGGTTCTGGACCAAAATGCTACAGAACGTAAACGCTTGTAGTAAACCTGTTCGCCTGTCACACTATCTCACTAAACTATACCAATATATCAAGCGCTTGAAGCTACCAAATATACAGGATAAATTAATTGGTTTTTCTTCACAAGGCTATTTTTGTTTCCAAAATCCAATAGTTCCTGGGATAAAGGGTATAAAAAACAGCACAAAAAAAACATAGACTTTTACATATAGTAAGGATGCAGCAATCCTGTGTCCCCGTTTTCGCAATGCTAAACAAGTCAGGCCTGAAATAGACAGATGGACATTGGAAGCGCTTTCGCACTTATGACATGAAACTAACCAAAAATTAAAAAAATATTAATTTAAATTTAATATTTCCAACAATATTCTCAATTGTAGGTAGCGTATCTTTACAGTTTCCAATAGACTTAGTCACAAAAGGCTATGAGTATACCCAGTAATGTATCAAAGATAGAATGCTCTTAACTATTGCATCCGATTCTGATGCATATTTTTTCTATAATTTATCAATCTGCAAAAAAACGCAAACTGTAAACATTTCTTAACATAATCAATAAATTTCTGCAATAGATATTGCTTCACGCGTAACTTTCTATAAGTCTGCAACGCAAAATGCCATGAAAATGAATTATTCGTGTTACGCTTGAAATAAGTGTGGATTCGGTACAAATAGCGGATAGCGCACGAAAAACAATTGAAAGGAGAGTTTCCTTCGCATAAGGACATTTCGCTAAGAGAAAATTGAAACGTGAAAGTGAATATATGTACTTATATCCATGCAAATGACTTGTACTTTCCCTTATCTGATTTTGTAGTTCTGCTACGCGAATCGCTAAGCGCGATGCTTGTGTCAACCGCGGTTAAATTACTAATGAATTTTCCCGCCCATAACAGCTTGTCATTTCCGATAGGTGGTTGTATGTTCTACGAAGGTAGAGATATAGACTAATGAAGCTTTTTGCATACCTACTCTCCACTATGCATCAGTGGATGCATTCAAACACGTGTCAAAATGTGATCCCAGTATCGTTTCTGCACGTTTTGATGGTGCAAGCGCAGTGTATCAAAGGAAAATGTCTCGGCGTTCCGCTATACACACACCGCCAAGAATAAGATTTCTGTAAATAAAAAATATAGAATTTCGCTTCATTTTAGTTGAATCTTTCCGTTATTCTCTCACCTAATACTAATGTTTGATATAGTTAAAAAAATAGTCACTATAAGTTGTTATTCTCGGCTGCAATAGATGACATGGATCACTTCAGGACATTATGACGTAAGAAATATAATTTCTGGTACTGATAAAGATTAATTAAGTAAGTAGTGTGTTATCCATCAACCTTGATCGATGACACAAACTTACACTTAATTTGTCAAAAACATGACAACCTTAATTTGGTGAATAAAGACACGAAAGTGGGAAAGGACTTAAGTTGCGAATGTAATTCTGACACGATAACGTGGAAAACTATCGTCCGTTTTCGCTCACTAGTATTTTATAAGGTTATTGAAACGAGATTCATCATTTTCGATAAATTTAAAGTGCTCTTCTTCGCGCCGAAATGTCTGAAAATTTATTACTAAGACTCTTCTACTCTTTTCTACCACCTGTATATATATATATATTATATTCAATTGACGGCCCTTTGTACGAATTCTAACTGTTAACTCGATTTACGGTATCGGTAGGTGATATGAATCATCTTATTTATTCAAAGATAGCAATTGCAATTAGTTTTCGAAAACGTCGTAGAATTTAGTAAACGTGGTACGAAATTCATCATATTATCAACTTCGCGATGTAAACTCGATATTTTTTAATTAATTTTCCGTTATTTGCCGATAAGAATTCCTAACATTCCATCGTAGTGACGTGTAGTCTCCGCTGTTACTGATAACATTGTTTCTGGAATGTAAATATTTTTACTAAAACATTATTAAATAATCGCTCTCGAGAAAAGTATTGGCTGAACCATCGTATTAGTTTAAAGTAGCCAAAGTTTAAAGTAGGTCATGATCATCGCAGTGGGGGACGTACACCTAATAATTATGAAGAACCATTTTATAAGTCTGTTTAATATTAAAAGTTGTTTTTCTCGTAAGTATGATTTTTTAGTATCTTTGGTTTGGACTTTGTGTATCTGCCGCAAGAACTTTGAACAGTTTTTCTTTGCAAAATCCATAGTGCTTTTTCGTTGTCTCATCTAATGGCTTGTAAAAACAAAAACACTCCGTTAATGATATTAACGTCTAAAGTTTTAACAACATATATGCAAAAATATAGATTTTGCGAGGTTCTTAACACTTAGACAAATTCTATATGGTTATGAGTTAATTGGTTGAGACTAATTGCTTGGTTCGTCATTATTTCTATGGGATTTTAAACATTCGACACCAACACCATATTGTAAAAGCATTTTTTTTTTCATATTTTATCATTAATGTTTAACATTAATGTTCCACTTTCAAGACCTGTTCAGTAACCATCCTAACGCAAATATAATATTAGTACACGATCATCGCAAATGATTACGTCATCATGCCTCATTTGGTGTATCGAAAAACTGGCCCAGACGATGACTCATTGTGCATACCTAGCTGGCTACTCAACCGACCGATGGTCAAAATTATGGATTATCTGTTTGTAGTTGCTAACCTACAGATTTGGTTAATTTATCGCACGTTTGAAACGAAATAGCACAAGCAGCTAGTATTAAAAATAGGAAAGAAAATAATGTCCATAATTCCGTCGTTATCGGTGGTGCAAATCAGACATCTTAGACAGTTGTTATGCAAAGGAAAATGACTAATACTGAAGTTATTACGTTAAAAAAAAAACCTCCACACGCTCCACACGCTTTAGAGTCCACCGGATCAAAGTGGCGAAACATTTTGCTCATCCCTCACCGTAAGGGTTACTCATATCAAAAAATATTTAAACAAAAGTTGTAGGGAAATTATAGGCCTGCAATTAACAATTTGAACGGATTTGATGAGGATACCCTATTAAGGGTATGATTTTTTTGAATTTTGAAAAACCAATTTTTCCCATCCCTAGGACAAATGGTTAGTGCTATCAAAAAAGTTTTAGGCCCTATCTAAGGAATAATATCAAATTTATATGAATTCGATATTTCATATACTAAGAAAGGTATAACGAAAATTTCATTTGGTCGAAAAAACCACCCAAATCCCGCCCCCTGGTTTGATTTTGCCCAATAACGAACTTGACCGAGATTATGTGCTCCAGCGCGGTAAAAAAATCTTAGCACACGAGTTTATTCCCCGTCGCAAAAAGAGCCACTAGACCATATTAAAAATACTGGTAAAATTACAATCGAGAATTGAGTTGTGACAGACGATTTCTACGTCAGTGACATTGTTCTAATCGCCATCCTTGATATGATTTTTATCCAAACGTGACTTTTCCAAAGTCACAAAATATTAGTCCGAACGTTTACGATTAAACTGAACATTGGTACGTGACAGTTATTGCTTATACTATCGCCACGAGTCGACGATCAACGGTCGAATTATGATGAAATCAAATGTAGGTACTACCTACGTCATCGCTTTTCTTGCGATGTCTGTCAAACGTGTTGTTGCCAAGGTGGCATCGAGAACCTTCGACGACATCCTAATTGCTGACTCATCCACTCAAATCAGCTTATGCATGCGTTACATAAGTTAGTTTAAGTGCATTCTACATTGTGTATAAAATATGTGCTGTGTTACATTTAGTAATACAGAGATGAATAGACTATTCAGAAAAGTCTATTGAATAGGCCACTTTTCGATATACACTCTTTGAGAGTATTTTTTTTAAACCACTTTTCCACAAAATTGCAAATACTTGCGCTCGGTTTTAAGCTAATAATTAACATTTGCATATAGTAAACAATTAATTAATAGTATTAAATGCATATCGTGCATTGTATTGTATGCATTTTTAATCTTGCCTTTAAAAAAAGCAGATAAAATGCAAAATATCGCAGATCGACTGCTTTAGCTCTAGGTTATAAGAAGCAGATCACTTAAGGGGCATACAGTTTAAGGCGTCGTTTTGTTGCATTTTAGATGAAGGATTTCTTAGAAATGATGATGATAACAAACTGAGTAAAAAACATAATTTTGCGGTTTCTATATTTATATTTATAGATTTTTTTAAAGCAATTTTTGGCCGTAGGTTATCGAAAACGCTCTTTTCGCACCAGTGTCGGAATAGAGTAGGACGCCGCGATGAATGTCTTTCGTGCGCCAATTTGTAATTTTTAAAACGACTGTATGCCCCTTAAAAATGGACTGACGCACCATTTGATTTCAAGAAATCTGACACATCGGCTTCGAATGTTGAAGTGGAGGGAGGAGTCCAGTAGGTATAGTTTATAATATCAGCTTCGAAGAACTTGTCACCGTCGTTTCAATAAATAGCTGATAAAGTAAACGACTTAAAACGAATAGTTTTCGTATCGCATAACACGAAGTTGTAACAATTACTTGCTGTGCCCAATTTGACATTCTTAACTGTATTCATGATTTCTTAATATACCTACCTGAAATGCTTTCCTCTATACTTATTGATATATTATTGTTATCGAAATCATCATTACACAATGGGGCTAATGACTGACTTTTGATCTACGTTTGCTTGTTGCTTTACAAAATGTTAGGAGAATACTTTATTTATTTATCATATGTTGTATTTTTGAGGAAAGTATTTTGAAAAATAAAAACATTAACCGCAGAACCTTAAAGGAATTCACAGGGGGATCTGAAGTTGATTGCAATTACCTTTTTTAATAAAAATACTAGTTTCGCCTTTAACACCAGATATTCAAAAGTTAGGATCGTCCACTGCCATATTTGCTACCACGATTACCCTTATGAGCTTTTATCGTAAAGTAAATACCCACCATCTAGATATCTATAAGAGTATATGTCCAAGTCGGGTTTGTTACACCATTTATAACTCAAGAAAGGCTGGACCGATTTTTATGATCTTTGATTTGTTGGATTTCATACACCGGAAAAAATCACGAAAAAGCAAATTATAAAGAAAATTATTTTTCTCCTACATTTTGAATGGAACGGCTTTGTATTCTGTGGAATTCTATTTTTATACTCATTACTACTTAATAATCGATCAATCAATCAATGTATTATAATATGTATGTAGTAATAAATTCAATGTGTTATAGAGTCAAACACAGCGTTAACTAATTACTAAGGTCTAGTTAAGAAACTAGACATTTTAATTTCGCTGACAGTAAATTCACCTATTTATCGATTATTCTAATTTACGCCTTGTAGATGAAATGACGTCCCAAAGATTTTGTACTCGAGCCACAGCTAGTGACGAACGTAACCGCTAGCGGCCAGGCTGTAATCTTTGTAGCAACCGCACGTTCAAAACTAAATATTTGCGTTAATAATGCAACTGATATGACACACATTTACATACAATCTTAGATTTTTTAAAAGACATGCTTATAGATACAATCAAGTAACATTGAAAGGGATTTGACCACTAATCTAATTCAGATATCGTAGAAAAGCGCTTCACCATTGGTGCGCTAATTTGGCCTCGTCGGTACTCGATGCGTTATCAAATAAGCCGTTTTGTATCGTAATTACATATCTGTGAAATTTGCCTTTGCGATACGTTTATACTTGTGCTCATTGACACAAGATACCTGGGTATTTTTTTTGCCTACGCGATCCTAATCAATATTGACTAATTTACAATCCTTACCTGGAAAATGTTATCCATACGTTATTTAACTCAAAAATCTTCATATCTATGAAATATCTCCAATATCTATGTAAATAGGTTTAAATAAAAATGATGTCATTATTGAACAAACATAGGTTTATTGTATCTCCGAAATAATCTCACTATTTGGAAGTATCCTTTCGAATTGACTTTTCGATTTTTGTTGTCATACAATTATCCTGGACATACAAGCTGGTGTATCTGTTTAACTTCAACTCTACAACTTCACCGTGACTGCTGGTTGTATATTTTTTTTATAAGGAATCATTAGACGCCGACAAAAACTGTCAACAGTTATAATACTGCGCAGAAGTTTTCGAATGGGGCGAATCAGACCCAAAATGGGTGCGTGCCCGCTTCCGCATCACGGTCCTCACTTAGCCGCCAGTATAAACGACGTGTATTATTCATCTGAAGGGAAATATACTTTGTCCTGCACGATCCTGTAGGACTCATCTGGCAGAAGCTCAATTTGGATTATTTATTCGTAAAGCGGCCTATAATATATCCTTAAATATACTATAATTATACAATAGCATCAAATAATAACAATTTATCTACCCGCGACATCACTCAACGCTGCAAACTTTTTAAGCTCTAATTTAGATTTTTTATTAAGCTCAGCATTCTTAATAGCATTAGGTAAAAAGTATTATTTTTTTGGTTTCAAAGTAGATAGAAGACGATACCATAAACGTTTTTATATTTCGAAAAAAAGTTACGATTAATTAGCGCAACAACTTCTTTGATACTTTGGCTATCACGAAGTATATTTTGATTTATAATATAAGCAATACGTAACTCTACCCTGATTTCGTTATCGTATTTTCTGCCATCCTCGTTTAAGACCAAATTTTTAGTTCTTTTAACAGGGGTTATTTTTAGGATGGTAGAGTAAAAAATTTTTCAAACTAATAAACCTTACCTCAATTCTACATATGGAGCCGTGTATCCAAAATCTGACATTGCAACGGTGTTAGTAAGAATATGTGTGACGTTTAGAGCCCGTAAAAGCACGCGAGGCCGGTAAAGGGGAATAACGTCTATTCTGTCATACTATTGTCATACTACTGTCATAGTTGCCGTAGCCCGCTTGGGAACGTTTCTGCGCAATTATACCCACTATTCTACGATGCAGACCTAATAATGTTCGCGCTTGCATATTTGGAGACCAAAATTTTCCAGGTCGAGGTGTCGAGTTACATCGCGCTCTGCAGAGTTAGAGGGCTTCGTTGTTTCTACTTTTTTACGCTAAGCGAAGTTGAGTAATCCGATATACGAGTCGCGTCTAACACGTGTTAGCATAGCACTTAGATAATGTACGATGCCGTTTAAGCGGTGTTAAGTTGTGTTTTCAGCTTTGGTTGGTAATAGATTGCTGTAAAATATGGTTTAATTTACTTTCCTTTAAAATTCCTAAATACAATTATTAACCTAACATTAATGATTATAGAAATCATCGAAACTTCATCACAATTTTAAGGGATAGTTAGTCACTCTATCGGAATATCTCCATATCGAAAATCAATCTTAAATGCATATTATTGAAGCCGTTTTATAATCTTGATGGTTTAATGTAGATAACAATGGTATATTAATAAAAAAATGTGGAAAACAGATGGTTATCACCGGATTGGACGTTGATTCCGCACTCATCTTCGCTACTGACAGTAGCAAACTAAAACATATTACATGAGACAACACCAGATACTTTAAATGACATATAAAAGCTAATTGTGTGTCAGTTTCAACTAATTATCACCGAAATTATGCTCCTTGTGTTAAAAATTATAAATTAATCTCCCGTCTAGGCATGAGCTAATGCTAATTTTGGCAATTTCCATCAGCATACTAGGTTAAAAAAATATTTATATGTACGCAACGTGGCATCACTCGTACAATAAATGTGGGTTGGTTTCCTAACAATTAACAGACTATTTTTTTCAGATTACACTGAACTTTTTTTCCGATCTGTTAAGAAAAAAAAAAAAATTCATTATTGATTCGACTTAATTTTCACTCAAAAAGAACAAAATCCGAGTGGTGGTTTTTTAACAAACTTGCATTTTTGTAAATGGTGGTCCCATTTACAAAAAATCTACTCAAAGCGAGAACCGAAAATTATGACTCTTTACAATAATCGATGTTTTTCATAATCTAATCGGGTCGATATCTTCTAAAACAATCAATAGCGAGTGAACCTTAATGCATCAGAAAGACATTAGCTAAATTTTGATTCTCATAATGAGATTCAAATGAGAATAAAACTCATATTTCGACGACACTCCCTTCTATTCAGTTCGTTTATTAGCCGAGTAACCTTCGCAAACAAACGAAGCGTGTTATGCATACGAATTTATAAACTACTTATGACATGATTTTGTTGTTGTTTTTGAAATAATTTAAATTAAGGGAAATTCCTAATCAGCTTCACATTTTAGCCATAGCAAATTTGCTCAATTTCGGAGGTGGTTCGATACTGGAACTTTTTCATACTTTGATACTTTGGAACTGATTTCCTGTATACCAAGGCGCTATAATATATACATATACTATACTAAACCACCCGCTCGGATTGAGGGGATAGTCTGGCTGCAAATAGCCGCCCGTCAACGGAAAGAGATGCCACGGTCAAGTCGATTGACAGTCCGACTAGGCCCACTCTTTTGTAACATCAAGCCTCGTCGAATTCGTGTTTTTATGCAGAAATCACATTTTCCAGCATTTAATAAAAAATACAATAATTGCGAGCACCTTATCACCATTATATTATCTTGAGTATCTCAGGTTTATATAAATACAGTCAAAGATAGTGATTTAATTTATTTAATGCATTACGGTAATAATTTATTTTCGAGGAGAGTAAATCTACTTTAACATTTTTTTAAGAGACCCGTTATATTAATATTAGATCTACGCCGCGATAACTCGCTTTGTTCGCAATTCTCGAGTCATAAAATATGTGCTTTTATTTTCTGATCGTGGCCGACAAGTCTTTTTGTAAATCTAGTTTCAGGTCAAAGATGTATTTCTAATGAGCATCTGTGGCCTGAGTTTGCGAGCGAACATTTGGCACACTTCACGCTGCATTTATGGTTTTCTTATCAGGTTGAGGAATGTTGAATTTGTTCGGAATTGAAGTCATATTGAAGTCATATGATTTTTCGAAACGATTGCATGTTTTGCTTACTTATGTACTTTGTTCAAGGGTTTTTTTTTACGGACAATGAATGGTCTAATAAAAACAGTCAAATAGTATGAGCGCGTTATTATTTAACACTCGCCAGTTTGTGGTTGTATGGGTGTAAAGTGTGTATATTGTTACTTTACTCAGTTAACAGTGCTCATAAAGGCGCCGTTAATAATTATAATTATAGTCAACGGCGAAAGATTTGCTGTCAGGTTGTTCAGACCCGGGACCTCTGGAGCGAAAGTGGCCTTTTATACCACCGAGCGCAGTAATCCACGAACAAAATAATGTCAGTTCAATTGCTAAAATAATAATAATGTATTCACACTTTTAAACAAACTTTTTAAATATTATTGATAAATTCTGATTCGGATAGACAAAAAACTATAGCGCCATTAACCTAAATTATATGATTGACGAAAAACAGCTTAATAAAATAAATAAAAATATTTATTTATAAAAATATTATAACAAAAATTGTAAGATGACTCACATAACCTCAACTAATTGAGCTAATGAACTTGTGGTGTGTGATTTGTATTGGGCTGTGAAAAACCACTCTCGATATCTTTCTTAATCTTTCTTAATATATATAAATCTCGTGTCACAATGTTTGTCCTCAATGGACGGCTGAACCACTTAACCGATTATAATAAAATTTGAACACCATGTGCAGTTCGATGTGCACTTGAGAGATAGGATAGTTTAAATCTCAAATTTAGTCGCAATTTTAATTTATCGCTAATTATTTGTCTGTTATTATTTGGCAGTCATAAAACTGACAGATGTCGATACCTTTCGACTGGGTTGATGGCGCTAATGTCTGTTATTATTTGACAGTGACAGTTATTCGACGCAAACGTATTAAAAGAGCCCATCAGTTGGCAGAACAAATTGAATCAAGCAATCCAGCTCAAAGAATCAGGACAGCAGGTCATGCACAAGAATCTCAAGAACAGTGTAACGAACGTCTTCAAGAGAATATCATAAGAACAAGAAAATTATTATTTTCAGTCAAATGCCACCGAAAAAATCTAACCTCAACAACGCGAGCGGCAAACGTCAAAACGCAAACGTCAAAACTACGATCGGAATAATATATTCACTTACGAGATGCTGTTGCTGGAAACATCGATGGAAATTTAAATCCCAATGACATCGGTAATGCTTTCATTTTACCTTCAAGCTACATCGGCAGTCCACGGAACATGCAGGAATACATACAAGATGCGATGACTTACGTACGTCATTACGGCCGACCGGATTTATTTATTACATTCACATGTAATCCGAATTGGGAAGAGATACAAACTTTACTATTGCCAGGACAACAAGCCATTCATCGTCATGATTTAACTGCACGTGTGTTTAAACAAAAATTGAAATCCTTAATTGATTTTATTGTTAAATATACAATTTTTGGTATCACACGTTGTTGGCTGCATACGATAGAGTGGCAAAAGCGAGGTTTGCCTCATGCCCACATTTTGGTTTGGCTTAAAGATAGAATCCGTCCTGAAGAAATCGATCAAATAATTTCAGCCGAAATTCCAGACCCATTAATTGATCAAGAATTATTTGATATTGTCACCAAACACATGATCCATGGGCCATGCGGTGTTTTCAACATGACGTCACCGTGCATGGAAAATGGAAAATGTAAAAAAAACTTCCCAAAGCCGCATACGAATGACACGATCACGGATATTGATGGTTATCCAATGTATCGCCGCAGAAGTACTGAGAATGGTGGCCACACATTTACAATGCGACTGCCGAACTTTCCAAATCAAGTTGAGTTTGATAATCAGTGGGTGGTACCATACTCACCACTACTTTCAAAAACTTACAAAGCTCATATCAATGTTGAGCTTTGCAGTTCTGTTAAATCAATTAAGTATATTTGTAAATATGTAAACAAAGGCAGTGATTTGGCCATATTTGAAGTAAAAAACATAAATAAAAATGACGAAATAGCACGATACCAAATGGGCAGATACATTAGCAGCAATGAAGCTATTTGGCATATTCTCAGCTTTCCCATCCACGAAAGAGATCCTGCTGTCCAACATCTGGCAATACATCTTGAAAACGGTCAACGTGTATACTTCACTGAAGAAAATGTTCTCCAAAGAGCGTTCGAAGCTCCGAAAACGACTCTAACTGAATTTTTTACATTGTGTCAAAAACCTGATGTTTTTGGCCAATTCGCGAAGACATTGGTGTATGGTGATGTTCCACGTTATTTCACATGGAACAAATCCAGTAAAAAATGGGAGCCACGGAAACAAGGAAAACCACATCCTTCCATTACAGGCATATTCAAAGCTAAGACATTGGGGAGACTTTACACGGTACATCCAAAGCAACGTGAGTGCTTCTATTTACGTTTGTTATTGGTGAATGTTCCCGGACCAACGTCTTTTGAATTTTTACGAACAGCTAATGGTCGAGTATTCAATACATACCAGGATGCATGTCGTGAACTGCAATTGCTAGAAGACGATAACCATTGGGACTTAACGCTTGCTGATGCTGCGTTGACATCAACACCGAATAACATTCGTCAGTTGTTTGCAATTATTTTGGCGACATGTTATCCCTCGCAAGCACAAACTTTGTGGGAAAAATATAAAAATTGTATGACAGAAGACATCTTGCACCGAATTAGACAAACAAATCAATGCCAAAACATAGATTATACACCAGAGATGTACAATGAAGCATTGGTCTTGATCGAGGATTTATGTGTTCTTATTTCAAATTTACCACTTAATCATTATGGTATGCCATCACCTAATCGTCCAGCCACCGACTTAGTCAATACCGATTTACAACGAGAAAATCAATATGACCATGGAAGTTTAGCAACAATTATCATGAACAGTGAACCATTACTGACAGCAGAACAAAAAATTATTTATGATCGGATTATGCTGGCTGTTGCTGCTGAACAAGGCGGTTTTTTTTTCTTGGATGCACCCGGTGGAACCGGTAAGACATTTTTAATATCGTTGATTCTTGCCAAAATACGGTCGCAACAAAAAATCGCATTAGCATTAGCATCGTCAGGCATTGCGGCTACTTTACTGGATGGTGGGCGAACAGCACATTCAACATTCAAGCTGCCATTGGACGTTCATAATAAACCAGATGCAATGTGTAACATCAAAAAGAATAGTGGAATAGCTGCAGTGTTGCGGAAGAGTTCTATAATAATTTGGGATGAGTGCACAATGGCACACAAATATTCACTTGAAGCATTAAACAGAACTATGCAAGATTTAAACAGCAATAATAAACTTTTCGGTGGTGCTATCTTACTTTTGTCTGGTGATTTCCGGCAGACCTTACCGGTTATACCTCGCTCTACTTTCGCGGATGAGATTAATGCATGTTTGAAACAATCATTCTTATGGCGAAGTGTTGAAACACTTCGATTGACCATAAATATGCGAGTACAATTGCAAAATGATCCATCAGCACTAATATTTTCCGAACAACTACTAGATATTGGGAACGGTAAAATAAAACTGCAACCAAATACGCAATGCATTAAACTACCAGACAATTTTTGCACTGTTGTTCAGGATAAAACTGAATTGATTCAGAGTATTTTCCCGGATATACAGAATAATTATTTGAATCATGAATGGCTTAGTCAACGGGCGATTTTGGCAGCCAAAAACGTTGATGTTGACGAAATTAACTTCCAGATACAACAGTTGTTACCAGGCGATCTGATGTCTTTTAAATCAATCGATACTGTTGTTGATGAAAATGAAAGTGTAAATTTTCCGATTGAATTTTAAAATTCATTAGATATCCCTGGAATGCCACCACATAATCTTCGATTAAAGATTGGTTCCCTATTATTCTCCTCCGTAATTTGAATCCACCTCAATTATGTAACGGTACGCGTTTGGTCATCAAAAAGATCACCGGAAACATTCTTGAAGCAACCATTTTGGCTGGGAAGTTTAAAGGAAAAGTGGTCCTGCTGCCACGTATTCCGATGATACCATCAGATTCTACCATACCCTTCAAAAGGCTACAGTTTCCAATTCGTTTAGCTTTCGCCATGTCTATAAATAAATCTCAAGGTCAAACAATGTCCATTTGTGGTTTAGATTTGGAAAATCCATGTTTTTCTCATGGGCAACTATATGTTGCGTGTTCACGTGTTGGGAAACCGTCGAATCTATTTGTGTTAGCTAAAGACAGGTTAACCAAAAACATTGTGCACCGATTGGTGTTAAATTAAATTGAAATTGAAAGTATTTATAATTCAAAAAAAAAGATATTAATGTTTAAAAGTTTAAGACTGTCTGCCTTGCCTACCTCATTCATGAGTTTAAGCGTCACATGTTATTTACTGTATTATACTGTAATATACTTATATTTGTTATAAAATTAAATGGAAATAATAAATCTGATAAATTTTTATTTTTTACCTATTGATTTCTGCTTAGTATCAAGTGTAAGAACATTTTAATTAATTGTGTTCAACGTACTTCCCCTTCAAATCAATCTCAATCCAGTGAATTTGTATACCAACATCATCATTGTCGTCTTAGTTCGTAAATAATTTCATTGTACTAAAGGGTTATAGTAGTAGAAAGTCAAATAAGGAGATCAGCATATTTTTTTACAAATACCATCTGTGTGAAAAAGCATAGTGGACTCCGTGACTGATGTTCTCTTATTGTTCCTCTTAGATTGTTTACTATAATGTAATATAACAAAAACTTTAGCCACAGCAACGCGTGGCCGGGTCAGCTAGTAGTTTATATAATATATAGCTAGCTTTTTTTTCATGTCGATTCGTAAGATTAAGAAGCATTGTATTTTACAATATTTTTATCTGCCCTACAAATAAATTATCCTGCGTGTTTTACACGGCGATAGACTGACACTGATTGCGCAGCGTGAAATATCGTGTAATGTAACGTTTAGTTTATTCATAGAAGTCACAAGCCGTTGCGAACGGAAAAGGTCACCAATGACCCGCCAAATAATGGACCCTGTCAAGGCTGTACGAAGCATGCAAAAGGTGCCGATAACAACGGCGTACATTACAATGGACCTTATCATTATTATGTGTGCGCTCAAAGCGATTAGGCAATCAGGATACTTATTAAAATAACACCTATGAAGTCCTCTTACGCAAGTTTTCAATGGCAAAATTTATGGTGGCGCTTTACCAGGACATGACACAGCATAAGAACCATTCTATGGGTGCAATAATAATATTGCGGGTTCGGGAATCTATCTATGTTCACGGTAGATGGATTCAATGGTTACTGGTCGACGTTGGAGTGAATCATTTGACCCGAATATAACCATATCGGCGATTTATCTTCATTATCATCTGTCATATTAATGCGGCACTAGTGACAACACCTACACGAATATTTTCATTCGAAAACCATAATAATAACGTTTACAGAAATTGATTTATTAAATTCAAAAAGCATTTTAACATTAGGTGTTTTTTAAATTTTAGTGGACGGGTTTCCCCTTTCCCCCACCCCCGCCGCTCTTCCTCCTGCCACCTCTAAAATGCTTTTACACAACACATGTATTTTGGGGTCAACAATTTTGCGAAATAGGAGTTCCACTAAACATATCATTGCGTACGAACTTTAAAGACGCTGGTACTAATTGGTAACTTTTAAATTGACAATTTGTTATTGTAACAATAACAAGCTGTCAATTTAAAAGTTACCAATCAAAGTTAGTTGTCAGTTTAAAATTGATCTTGGAAAATTATATCGCAGTGTTTATTTGTGGTGCGATGAAGACGTTATTTTCGCGATGTGAAATGAACTTAGAAACATAAACATATATAATACATACTTTTTATGGCTTCGCTGCGAATATTGAACTTGGCACCAGAGTTTAAAATGCTTTCAAATGACAAATAATACGTTACGCGAAAAGATCGTTATCACTGACACCTTCGTTGGGCACATATTTTATATATAGTATTAATGTTTGTGGGTGTGGTATGGTCTCCTATACCATTAATCCGATTACGAGGAAGTTTTTCCCACGTCTGTCAAAGTTTTTAAATTAGTAGACCATTATGTTTTTTTTTAAGCTTAAAAAAACATTTTCTTGCAAGACCGGGACGGAACAGCTAGTTTAACAGTCAGTGTTTTAACCTTTATTAAAATTCCTTTTAACTATTCTCATTTTCAAACAAGGACATTTGCACATTTAAAAAACTTAATTTAGTAAACTTTTATTCTATGCACATGTTACTTCATTACAATCGTAATTACAACACGAGTAAAGCTTACATTTTACACACTTTTGCGTTTACGATTCGCATGTAAAATCTTACATTTTCGCAGTACAAACATTTCGAGCTTGGCAGTTAAACAATGCGTTTCTATTTTGGAATAAATCTAGAGTAGCGTAGCGGGCCCGTCCTTAGTAGGTACATTATTTACTTACAACTACATGCAATAATTATACACATGCAATTATTATTATTAAAACAATAAACAAAACAATTTCGCAATAAAAAGAGCAAGGTAGACGACCAAAAAACAAATTATTAAATTAATACCCACGAAATACTTTGGCAAGAATTGTTTTCCATACTTTTTTGCATGGAGAACAATTCTTTCTTGCAAACCTCATCTATTTGTGGATAGATGCGATCGTGTAATTGTGATGCATCTTAGGCGTTTCCTCTCGCTCGGCTCTGAAATAAAACTCAATTGAGCCGCCAATTAAATTTAAGTGCTGTGCGCCGTTGCATTTCGTCTAAGATCGTTTCTCTCGGGTAAGATTGGATTGAACCAGCGTGGTCGCTGGCTGGTGACCTATCTTGTGTCCGGCGATAATTTGACATCACGCGGCTTCGGGATCAACTACTGCGTTTTTTGAGTTGCAGCTGTTTGAACTAGGTTATCAACAAAGTGCCCAGGAAAAGAAATACATTATTTAGGCACCTAACTACTACCATAATTATTTGGTTCTTTGATAAACGGCGTGCCTACATAAAATCGTAAAATGCCAAATATTGTAACAAATATGTAGTCAGCTGAAGACCACAAGTGTAATGCAAGAATTCAATGTGGTCGAGGACAAATTAAGCTTTGCCTTGAAAGGTGACTCGACAGAGTGTGTAAGTATGTGTATGTAATATTAACCTCATCTTCGTTCATACGGAGATGCGAAAACGGTACTTCTCATAGATACAGTACACACACACGTACTATCTCTTTATTTTCGCGTTTCAGTTCAACTTAAAATGCTCGGAGTAAAGTTTCGAGTGCCTTTGACTATTACTGTGTGTTTTAAAATTTAATTTAGTTTTTATTAAATAAATAAATAAAATAAACAATAAGTGGCCCTTCGAAATAAAGAAGTAAAAGTAGACTAAATCATATAATATATAATAGTTTTGATATTACGAAAGGAATCGAGAATATTTTGACTTGGGTTTACCTACATAATGTAAGAGTTTCTGAATTTAATATTTAAATTTTATAAAGATGCATCCTGCCACCATAGATAGCGTAAAAGAACTGTTGCAATTTTAACCTATTTTTAATATTTATAGTTTTGGAATCCAACGCTTTCCGTTACTGTAAATCATTATGTAATTAAGTGATTATCCTACCATTGGTGCATTTGAACGAATAAATAAAGTGTATTTATACAAGAGGTCGATACGTTTTGTGCATTTTGAACTGTTAACAAGAAACTTCATAAACTTATACTATATATGTGCCTATACTTACAGTCTGTCATATCTTTGAAAAAATACATTACATAGTATCCTCGGCAGCTTATAAATTATCATCTCAATGGTGAATGATTTCTACATTAAAGTGTTAAAATTCTCGTAGATTTGAACGTGCTTTCGTGCTGCTATAAAATCGGTGTGAACAACGATAGCGTTTTAAATGTTAATTCCGATGCCTTTTATGTTATGTATTACAAATAACTTGTTTCTACATATACCGGTACCATTAGCGTAGCATGGGTGGTCACCCTAAAAATAAAAACAAAATATTGGAGGAATCCCCGACCGCGTTGTATGTATGATTTCTTTATTGAAATATTGCAATGTTATTTAATATTTTTGTTTTTTTTATTCTATTATTTATTATCATACTGTCTCGCTTAACTCGATTGCTGGTGAACAGGTATTAGGATAAACAAAAAATAAATCATAACCATACATCAGTACTGCCGTACAAAAAACCATTAATAACATTTACAGATTGACAGTACGTATCATAAATGCTTAAAATCATATAAGTAATCTATATTTTATTCTCCTATTACTTTAGAGATAACTTACGTGCCCGTAAAACATTTGTAATGTAATAAAAATATTAGTAATGTAACGTAACAGCCCACGGGCACATATTTGTTACTACATAGGTACTCACTTCTCGGTTAAATTCGTGTAGTATTTGCTTGTAATATTTCAGGCGTATTTTATGTTAAAGTGAATCGATAATTTTAGAAGTTATTTATTTTGCACTTAAGCCAAAACACCATGAGCCCGTTGACCCCCACTAAAAAGAGAGAGACGCATAAATTATCAGGCTGGAAGACAGAGCGGGGTGGCGCGCGCGAGGGAGAGAGACGGAGCGGAGCACCCACGGACGAACAGGTTTCTCCAAGGGCAATGGGGAACAATGCCTGCCCCACTTCAGCGGACGTCGCCGAGTTCAATCGGAGATGCGCGCGCGTGACGCGCCGACTCCGACCCTGGACTGGCACTGGCTCTGGGTTGGGTTTCTTGGTGTGAAACAATTTTTATCTGCTTACCTAACCTAAAACATGAGCCATTTGCGCTTCATCATCATGGGCTTTGCTGTGTTCGGTGAATTATGTATCTTCGGACTTAAAACATTTTTTAATTCATTTTCTAAAGGAAAAATGTAACAAGCAGTTAATGTAATTCGTATGTTTTTTGCGTATTCATTAATAATATTTTTCATATAAATTTATACATACATTATATTATATATTATACTAGTACCGTCGATAATTTAGATTTCATACTGGGTTAGGTGACATGTCTTTGGAAAATTTCATATTTAGAATTATTCTTTGAAATCGTGCAAATAATAACGAAGTATTTATAATATTGTATTATTGTATGTACGATTTTTTCATAAAAAAATAAATTGTTGTTTTTTTTTAAGGAATTTGTGAATATGTGACGCATTACATTTACACCGATTGTACGAACTCGTATCAAACATTGCGCGAGCTGCCGCGCGGGGAGTGGTTCGCGCGGCATGGTTGGTGTACAATTACGGTAGTTATCGTATCCACAAAAAAGTGATTTAGATAGATATATACATAAACTTTTAAACTGAGGGTGGTTTTGGGTTCTAGGGAATGTGAATTCGAATATATGTTGACATTTTCCATAAGTTATGACATGGTACCCATTGCAGTGGTAGCTTTCCTAAAGAAATCTACCTAAAAATGCAGGCCTGTCCGATAAAGCATTATTTTATTTATTTATTAACAGGTAAGCATACAGCGAAATACTAGCATATACATTTTCCCAAAGGGTTAATATTAGGAAAAGGAAACCCTAAAAGTGGGAACCTATTAAGGAATGTTCATATATAAACAGGGAGAGCAGGAGCGTTATTTTGGACGTCCTTCAACTCCCCTCTGTTATTAATTATTCTGTGCCTCTGTTTTATGCTAATGAGCGCCACGTGACGAAATATTTTACTTTTAATTAATTACGCTGCGCTGCTTGGGGAGTGGTTTTAATTGAAGCAAGTTTTTCCTATGGCAACCAAACCCATGCAATAAATGTTGATTTAGTTAATGTATTTATAATTGAGGTTTATTGACTAATTACGTTCCTTTAATAGATAATCTATTTTGAATACGAGTACTTTTATAACAATTATGTCAATTTTGATATTCCAAAAGTAATATTAAAATTCGGAAAGCTCTCATCTCTAATAACACGATACACACACATGTCCATGTGTTATTTTCTTACATTTTTTAAATCATGTTTTGCGAAAAGATGACCCTGAAAGATCAGTGCAGAACCTCTGAGTTCAAATCATTGAGGGCCGACGATACGCAGGCGACCGAAAGTACGAAAACGTTCAACGCCTCGTCATCGGTTTGTTATTAAAATCCGCCCAGAGGCTTTTCTTGCGGCGAACTTAGTCTCCTTACCTAATTATTATCATTTTTATCTAAGGAAATTATTGTGTATAAAGGAAGTATATAAAAATCGTGTTACCATGTCAAAAACAAATACTATGACGGGGAATATTATGTTTGTGATTGTGTCACGCGAATTATTTGCTTCAATGATGTAATATTCTTGGGTTGAAATATTATCACTGCTAATATTACTCACTGCGGTCACGTCAGCTCGTCCAAATGTCCGCATTTACAACTGATTATATGTATTATAGGTTGGATTATTCAGCGCCCTGATTATGAATGGCATAGTGGTCTAAGATGCCTACTTGAGCAAAAGCTCGACTCGCGGAATATATACGTATTAAAAGCAAAGGTCTGCTTCTTTAAAACATCTTTTAAAACATATAGATACGGCATGTCATACAAATATGCACTTATTAGCCGATAAGTGCATTTAGTTGAGGAATCAATTATGGATCACCATCGTCATTTCTTCGACCTTTTTATTGGCTGTCAATCGGAACTCCGCTCAGCAGTACTACAAACGACTAGTATTTATTAACAATAGATCATTGATCCATGAGCCGACCGCAGTACAAGTCAGGCGCCTTATTCAGAAAACGACTTCCTTCGCGGTATGCAAACGGAAGTCGTTAATATTTTTGTGACTTGATGTGCGCCTGCGCACTGCGAGGTCTGATTAGCATGACCAAACATTTACGAGCTTCGGTCCGTTTGACTTATTAATTGTAATATTTGCAGAAATAACACTACGCGCGTGCACCAGCAATACTTATTTATCCAAAACATAGTCGTTCATAAAACGATTTCAAATTGCAGCACGTATCAATCTCATCAATTTCCCATATTCAATAATTGAGATTTTTCGAGGAAAATTGTATTTTTTGGACTTTACCACTTTCTCTGTCTCATGTATGGTAACGAAATGAGATGAAATTAAAGGCGAAATTAGAAAATAAAATAAGTTTAAACAAACAAAATGCCTTCTTTAGGCTTTTAAGTATAGTTAAGAATGCAGCTAACAGATATTGCAGTGGAACCATACGTTCACTTATATATTGTTTTACCAAAATTGCAGTTGACTACAGGTAAGTTATCTAAAATCTAAGTTTACAACATTCATCGCTATCCCTTATTTATAATTAAAAGGCTGCATAGAAAGATTGCATTGCTTTTACTCAGTTTAGTTTTTAAAACGTTGCCTAATAATGAATAGCTTATAAGCATATTAATTATTGTATCGATCAATCCAAGTTTGGCAATTTAAAATTGTCTGATATTGTGGTTTTTATTGACTATTGTTTTGTGATTCCATTTATCTTCAATAATAAACTTGAAGATTGTGCGTCGAAGACAGTGACTCAGCGTTGTGGTGCGACGCAGTCCTTCAAACCGCAGTGACATCTTATATCATTGTTCCGATATCGAATTGTTAGGTTTGCACTGCATTAATCACATGCCTAACTACTTTTATATAAAATCGGTGCCAAACAATTACCCAAAGATTTGCAAATACACACATCTTTCGTATTTTCTTTGTTATTTCGTCGTTTGCCATCAAAGGGCGCAAACACGCAACACATTTGCGCGCATGTTACCAGCGGTAAAGTGTCAACTGCCAGTGGTTTGCATTCTATGTAATGAGTAGTTTACTACAATATGTAATAATAGATTAATCCAACTTAATAATAAAGCTTACTACCACAAATAACACATGCTATTACGTCAACCAAGTCGTCCATGGTGTACGAAGTCTGCAAAAACTAATCCATTTCAGCTATTTTTTTGCCATTCCACTTGGTCTTGTTTCTCGCTTCTGTAAATACATTTTTTCGCGTCATTTTTATTGCCTATTTCCTACCCGTTAAGTTCGGGTTTTCCTTGTTATTTTAATAATTGAAAAAAAAATGGTTTTTCTGGCACAGCCTAAATTTAAAGACTAACTGCCGTAATAAAAGAATATTTTTAACGTGAGTGGGAAGCTGCGCTTTGCGGTCCCAGTCACGTGCGACAAATGTTTCCGAAAACATTTGCGCACGTGTCTGGGACCGGTTTTCAGACATGTGGGTATATATTTGTATATGGGAGGCCTTTTACAAATATATGCACACCTATTTCGTCTTATCTTTGTTATTTCGTCATTTGCCATCAAAGGTGAGAAAACACGCAAAAATCAAATGAAGTTTATTTAAAAAATGGTTCAATAAATATTTATTATGTCTTATAGTATGTATGTCACCTTCGATTTCTGGAGCTACTAAAAACACCACTAAAAACATGTATACCTCAATGCCACTGACATCAATTTTGCTTGCCAACAATATGGAAAAAATATGTGTTTTCTATGTGGAAAAATATGTGTTATAACACACATTAAAGTACACAGTAAAAGCCACAGTAAAGTAGTTTTAAGTTATTCTAATATTTGTTTATGTTACTATAATGTTTGTAAAATGTATATCTTGTACTTTGTTTTGCGTTTTTTTTTTTAAAAAAAAACTTTATTATTATTTTTTTACATTCCCCACAAAGACGGTGCCTTTTTTGTGGGTGAAAAAAAAAACATTTTATATACAGTATAAAAGTTTCAAAAGGGTTACATCAATAAGAAAAAGGAAAAACAAAAAATAAATATAATAAAATGCAAAAGCAATAAAATAGATAACAACCAAAAGTAAAAAGTAAAAACCTATCAAAAGCAAAGTTAAAGAAAAAAATAAAAATAGACAAAACCATATATTTTTATATTTATCAAAATATATATGGGATTTCGTAGATCTATAGCCTATATTTACTTAACTAAACTTTCCTTTCTATCTCAAGCAGATAGAGAGGGAGCAGATATACACTTTTTTAAATACCTTTTTCAGAATTTTTTCCTATTATATTTATCTTTATCTTCTCTTTAACCTTATATTTAGGTACATTGAAAAGATTCTTATTCATATACTCGTATGAATACAATAAATGGTAAATATATTTTATGTATTTTTATTAAATGCTACACTTTTTACAGCTTCAGCTAATAATGTTTATAACACGGTAAAAAACGTAAATGTCAAGAT
Source organism: Neomicropteryx cornuta (assembly GCA_020383195.1). Taxonomy (NCBI): domain Eukaryota; kingdom Metazoa; phylum Arthropoda; class Insecta; order Lepidoptera; family Micropterigidae; genus Neomicropteryx; species Neomicropteryx cornuta. The sequence continues at coordinate 3,547,303 of JAHKQU010000028.1, forward strand.
TTAAAAAAAATTCAAGCCAATTCTATTTATTAAATGTCGTATGGAAAAACAAATTAAAAAAAAATACAACATTGAGTAGGGTTAGGTATGCGGTCCTAACAGCCTGGTTGATTTTTTGTTAAATATTGGCGCTCTTTTATTGAACCATGGTGAGATATGTGTAATAAATATATTGTATGGTGATTATTTGCGGGAATTTGACTTCCGTACAGAATAACTCATAGGATGTCATTGTCCAGAGCGAATCATATGTCAAGTTCAAAAATGTCCAAGATGTTTAAAATTATAATCATATAATGTATTATGTAATGTCGACCTCGGCTGGTTTGGTTCGCAGCGCATCAAATCCAGTGTAAATTTAAATAATATTAATCCGGAGTTAAAAATTAAAACTTCAACTCTAAAATAAAATTTTAAGAGATTGCATTTATACAGAAATTTGGTTGCTCGACGATAACTACATTGATACATATTGAGAAAAAAACACAATATTTGTTGAGCGTTCGAATTACCATGTCAAGAAATACTTACGGTACCTGCTCCTCTTATTACTGAATGTACCTACCCAGTGAAAGGAAAATTTAATCCTCATAGAGTTATTCTAGGGGAAATTTGGATTATTGATAGAATTTTCTATCTTAATATTTAGCCAAAAAATATGAACAATATTCAAATGTGGTGCTAAATTTGCATTCAACAAATTATTTTCGTACTAAGTGGCTCATAAAAATGACGATAATAAAATTATCTTTTTTTTTTCAGATCAATAGCAAATACAGCGAAGAGCTGGCTCAAGAGTGCCTGGAATGGATCCGAGAGATAATTGGCGAACCGACCAACACATCCGGCGATATGGACAATTTCTACGAAGTTTTAAAAGATGGAACCCTACTTTGCACGTAAGTTACTCCATCTCTGGTAGGGTATTTATTATTTGGGACACGAATAATTGTCACTCAATAGATTGACACGTTATTTGACATACAAACGGTGAGTTTATTGTGTCACCTAGGATAATCTCAACCATTTAACCCAGTAGCGTTGTATAAATATATTGTTGTATCCACAAAAATTAAAATATTTAATCATTTTACAGGAAGTCTAGGAAATAGTGAATACAACTTAAAGAAGTGTTACCACTTCTTTAAGTTTAAGTGTTAAGTGTTCTTTAATGACTCGCCCTATTTACATAGGGCGAGTCATTTGCAACAATTTTTTTTTTAGATAAAAGTGTAAAGTACTTAGTCATATTACTGGCAAGATAAAAAATAAATATAATGCGTTGTTGCCACTATAAAAAAAAAAATAACTTCAAAATGGTTGAGAATCGATCACGCATTTACAGAAACTGTTTTGTTGCAAATAACCCTTTTACCATCTTCTTATGTTTTCCACTATTTACTGGACAACCTGCATATATTACTTAGGTCATTTAACATGCCCGTCTAGCAAGGATACAGAATTAGGAAGAAGCAAGCTGTTAATTGAATTGGCTTATAGTAATCTACAGCCCAGAGAGCTTAAAGGCCTACTTCAGTTCAGTTCAGTTCAGTTCAATGCCACCATAAGTGACGTTTATTTTTCCCTAGATAACAACAAAGAAAAAAATACATCTTGTCCTGCCAGAGCCTGAAGGGCTACACCAAGATGTTCATTTATGTGTTTGAAGATACTTAAGTTAATGTGCAAAAAGTATTTCATCGAAGGCCAGTGCACAACCAGGTACTCTTATTAGTGAAAGGAACGATCCACAGACGTTTCGTTGAGCAGAGTGTGCCGAAACAAAAAGAAAACAACTGCCTTTTTTCTTTATTAACAACTCTTTTCTTCTTGACCATAACATTGCGATCTTTTACTCCAGTATATCACCAGCTTACTTAATATGGATGCTGTTATATATTATTTTATAGGTACAGAAATTTTTTAGTGGGCGTTTTTTTTCCAAGCAGAATAACTTTGTGCATTTTACACAGATCGGTTATCTTTAACGAATGTGAATATACCTGGCATACAGACATTTGCCAGAGGAGTCCACATACTTTGTTATAAGTTCCCATATCCTGCTAATATTTATTTTCCACTATCCTTTTTTATTTTATTTTTTAATACAACCATTTTATGCTAGAGGCGTCATAATTATTCCCTCTGTCCTGAGACTGTTTGCATTTATGCCTCCCTCCCTCCAGATTTTTATTCCAAATATATTTTCCCAAATTACTTGATACATAGGTATGTACATACATATCACTACTTAATTATCCCTTTCCTTTAACCTTCTTTGAAACTCTCTATCGCTTATTTAATTGTACGCGAATTTTTAATAAATGCAAGATGCTTACTCAGGCAGCCTTTGCTTTTTATTCCTGTAATATTGAGAAACGCATAATAAACAATACATAATTTTCCCTTACAGATTGGTAAATGAGATTAAGGCTGGCTCCGTGAAGAAGATCAACAAATCTACAATGGCTTTTAAATGTATGGAGAATATAAATGCCTTCCTCGAGGTGGCTAAGGTCCTCGGTGTCCCAGCCCAGGAGACCTTCCAGACCGTGGACCTGTGGGAGAGGCAGAACCTCAATTCAGTTGTCATATGCCTACAGTCGCTGGGACGGAAGGTGATAGACTTTTGCTCACTGATGGATAATAATTGTATTTTTAATTTAATAATCACAAATTTATGTTATAAACTACTTCCAAGTAACATGCACAAAATGATTAATGATAGAGAATAAAGTGACCCTTCCCGAGTGCTCAAGAAGGAGTAATGTTGGGTCCTGGCTTTCTAAATAGTTATAATAATATTTACTATTTGAAGCACAGATGTACTTTTATCAGAATTCCTGGTATTGTAAAAGAGTGGTCGGAGGAAAGGAAATGACATGAACCTTAGCTAACACACGTCTTTAAATCCAACACAATAACATTAATTTTTCAGTAGCTGATCGACTCAACAAATCTTTTTAAGAAAATTAGCTTCACTTCCTTAAACTTACACTTAAGTTCTGTAGAAATTTAATAAATATATTAACTATTTTCATATATAATTATTATTATAGTTATTTATTTCTTATTGAATATATTTTGTGGTTATTTCATAATCTTTTGTATTCCATAGCCAGATTTGGCCAATATTTATCGCTATGTTTTGAAAGGTTCTAAAATTTAGAGAAAAGTTGAAACTCAAACATGTCTATTATGAGTTATTTATAAGACTTATGTATAAACTATCTGTTACTTTTTTGTAGAACTAACTAAAATCTACATTTCTCTTATACATAGCGGTACCGTTTGTCCATCCTTCTTCCGTTGCTCTTAAAATGAATCTGTTTTCATTTAGCTTCTAACCGAGGCATATATACAACCCTAAATTCAAAATTTTTAGTAATTTCATTGCCACATACACACAATCCAACACAACACATACATCAACCAGGTATTTGGTTCCTCTACAATTAACAAACAATGCATGAAAAAGGGTTATAGTGACATAGTGAGTAGTAATTAGGTTAGTTACTTATTTTTTACCACAATTCTACATAATGTAATATTTTTATTTTACAAAATTGTAAATGGCTTAGATGCAGTTCGGTTCAATCCTTAATGATTTCAAGTACGGACTAGCTGGAAAATCACTGTCGAAATCCTCTACCACGAAGCATCTTGAAATTACCCTGTCATCTAATCTCCATTGGGGAACTCATGTTGGTGATCTAGTGAAAAAGGCTTACAGACAATTACGGTTTGTTATGCGAAATCTTAAAGGTGTTGAATTTAAAGCGCAAGCATTGGCTTATAAAACGTTGGTTCGTCCTACCCTTGAATACTGCTCATCAGTATGAGATCCTCACACCCAATGTCTTAAAGACGAATGAGAAGCAGTTCTGAGAAAAGCAAGCCGGCATGTCTTTAGGCGTTTTACTTGGTATGATAGTCCATCTGAATTAATTTCAATTCTTAATTGGGAGCCACTAAGTAGAAGGCGTTTCGAATTCAGATTAAATAGTTTATATAAGACTGTGACGAGTCTGTGTGTGAAAACCTATCTTGAGCAAACGGAGCATTGGGTTCAATTCATTTCTTTCCAGAACAATTCGGCAGTGGAATTCTCTTCATAGGTCAGTATTTGATCCGTTTCCATCTTCCAAGGCTGTTTTTAAGCGTAGACTGCGAGTTGTTAAGCATTAATTTTTTTTCCCCTCACCTACTAAACTCAACAGTATCACCGGAGCTAGCTCCTAAATAGTGAAATTACCTAATAATAATAATAATCATTCAAATTATCTAATAACTTGCAATGTACACTTATTATGGTTCATTATGGTGCTTATATCAAAATAATGTCAAGTGTTAAACAAACTGATAATTATTACTTATCACCCATTTACTATAAATATTATCTAATCAGTAACAAAGCTGCATTAAAATAAGTACAAAAATGTTTATCTAAGGTGACTTTTGTAGGTTTGTAACATTCATTTTATTCATATTACCATAATTTAAAATTGGTGACTGTGACAAAACAATATTTTTTTGAAAAATTGTCAACATAAATATCTTATTGACTGAATACTAGAATAGACAAAAAAACCACAGAGGCATAGTTGATTTCATAATTTCATTTTCTAGATAATCCTATAACGTCAAAGAGTGTTTCTCTTTTGACAAGACATTAGATAAGATATAATGATTTAAGACCACACGCAAGACAGACAAAAGCGTTTTGGAAATAGGTTCGACTGTTAAATTATTTTAGGTATGCCCTTTAACCTCCTTATTCATTGTTTTAGTGAAACGCTTATACTTAATCAGGGTTTTGTTTGAAACGGTAACATTAGAATGGTTTGCATTTAGTTATATCATAGTAAATATTGCGTACGTAAATTTATTTCAGAAGAATAATCTATCAATGATTTTTTTTAACTGAATCTTGTTTTTAGAGATTACCTCTAAAAAACAATTATACAATCATACTTTTTCTCTTTATAATAGTAATTTATTATAAAGAGGAAATTATACCAATAACCAAAAAATAGTATTTATAATAAATTATAAATAAGGGCAGATAAAGCAAAAGGTTTTAAATGGAGGAGGCCACTTACCAACATAGTTTCCATAGCAAATTTGGCACCTCAAAATTATTTTTTACTTTTGTCAACTTTGCTTAATATTTTTTTTTAGGCTGGCAATCATGGCAAACCGTCTATTGGTCCTAAGGAGGCCGACAAAAACGTTAGGAACTTCAGCGACGAGCAACTGCGAGCCGGCCAAGGCGTCATCTCTCTGCAGTATGGATCCAACAAGGGGGCCAACCAAAGCGGAATCAACTTTGGCAACACGAGACATATGTAGATAACATACCTGCGCCGCCACCGCACACCGGTTCATCTTTGAAAACAAAATGCACACACAATTCGTATATTTTACGGAGAATAGCATTGCGACCCTTTTATAGCAGTATTTAATTTGTGTAATTAAAAATTTATGGGAACAAATTGATTCTTAATCAACAGTGGCATGTTGATTTCCATTAAGTGCCATTTCATTGACATGATGACTGATCTATTAACACTTTGGCTGCCGTATTATGTACTAGACAGTCAATTAAATGATGTGCTATAACTGCAAATAACACTCACTCTAAAACTGCCATATTATTAATGCCGCGAGGAAAATTTTATACCTAGTATTTTTTTACATGTTTATAATAAAAAAGAGCAAATTGAGTATTGTTTATGTACTTATGTGTGTGTTTATGAGTTAGTTTATTAATTCCTGTTACTCCCTACCAAAATTATTAAACTGTTATACTAATTAATGTGTTGATTAGAGCAAACATCTTTCATTGAACCTAGAAGTAAGAATAGGATAACTATGTAACTCTCAATATTATTTATCCTTAAATTTAGGGGCATAAACCCCCTCCCCTCTACTAAATTTTATATGCCCGAAGCATTTTTAGACAATCGTTCATATTGTATATTGCGGTTTTATGTAATCTTGAATTTGTGTGAACAAAACCATTTTATGCTTGTATTTATTTTGTATATATTCTGTGACCACTCTTTACTATGAAACAGTGTAAATTCTTATATAGGCGGCTTGGCAGTGAGAAATGCTGATTAGAATTCATTAAATGAGACAAATTCATTTAAATGAGTCGAGCGAGTTGACTTAACTAAATTGCTGCATTACATGGTATAAAAACAACCGAATGCTTTAAAAACATTCAATTTAAAACTGAATTGTATTTCTTAAAAGTGCTAAATCAATTAACGTTTGACATTTAGTTTTTTTTATGAATATGGTGTAATGATTATGTTAGTACATATTAATATTAATTATTGATTCAATACCACTTTCATTTTCAATAAGTTGAAGTTAATTAAAAAAAATGTTTGGAATTACATTTTTTGTTTTTACTCATGGATTTCTAATCAGTATAAAAATCATTAGCATTCACTTCAAGTTTTTTAAGATGTTTTAAAATATATAACAAATGAATTTTGCTTAAAGCAGCACAAACTATTAAGAAAATATTTTCAACCAATATTGTATGATATAATAAAATGCACTTTGTACTGTAAGTGTGCAATGGTACTGTATAAATTGCCATAGTGTAATGAAAAATAATATCTTTTTTTGGATATTTTCTTAAGAAAATAATATATTAACTTTATAAACTACAAATGTGATCATTCCATTCATTTAAAGTAAATAATGCAGAAACATTTAATGTTACAATCTATGTATGGTTTTAATTTATATTATTTTTTAAAGACAATATGTTTCGGTGGATTATGAATATTCAATTTGTCTTATTCCTAAAAGAGTATACGTATAATATTTTAAATAGTGTAATTAAAAGTTATCATGATCATTTTCATCGTAGAACGATATAATGCTTACAACTATTTGTACACACGGAAATATCAAGTGCTATGGCATTATTGAACATACTACCGCCAAAAAGAGTGGTCGTACGATGATCTATTACAAATCGAGAAAACTTATTTTATAAGTATATTGTTGTGTTTTGGCCTGCTAATAAAGGCGAAATAAGAATATTTCAATTCTTTATTTCTTTCTTTTACCGTGTTTGTCAAATATCATACATAGTCAAATATCGAAAGTATTACCAACAACGTTGCAGAGTGTAGAACTTTAGAAATATTTAAAGTTAATTGTGTTTCGAACAGTTTCTTACTTACAAAATTATAAATAAAACTAATTACAAAAAAGACAAACTCCTGGAAGTAAACCGCTAAGCTTAGGAGACAATTAAAATTTTGGTATATCAAATTTTTTATCGAGTTTCAGGTATATCAAGATTCCTGTATAAGGTTATATAAAAATTGATATGTGAATGTATGAAAATATTAAATTTTACAAAAATACATGTGTAATGAAAATTGATGGGATTTGTGAGTTCGATAGTAGCAGTTATTTTTTGTTGTCGTTTTATATCCAGGATTTACAAAATGAAAGGTAGCAACAAACATGATATTATAGTACCCTATATTATATACATTGTTTAATATATACAGATATAAAATTAAATGCTTCCTTACTTATAAAAAAATATAAATTGCACATAATTCCCTATTTGGTGCTAAAAAAAAAAACAATATTTATTAAAGTTGTGTTACAAGCACTTTTTAAAGTTACGTTCATTCCAAGTTTATTGTGTGCCTACTTTGTAGGTAATTCTTCCAATCATATTTTGTACATTCCTGATACATTCAAACTCTACATATATGTTTACGAAATAAAGTTAAATTTAATTTTTATTAGCATTGTTTTATTTACAGACCTTAATTTATTATAAATATAATTTAAATTATTTTCCTAAATAATCATTGTCAATCTAAATCTGCTCGTTATTAAATAGTAAGGACAGATGTGAGATACCAATAATACCTAAATCTACATTCTAGATTCTATTCAATTTATTGATGTAATCCACCTAACTGCAGCATGAATGAGCTCTTCACAGCTGATTTCTAATAAAACTTTTTTTATATATTTTTGTTATATGAGTAACAGACAATGTAATTTTAAAAATTGGCTAACCAACCAAAAAAAAGAAAAATATATAAAGGTAGATGCAGAAGTAAATAAAGCAGAAATGTAAATAGGTAAATAAAAATTGACAATATGAATGTTTCCCTAATAATAATTGCATAGGAGGTTACCTTACTGGAAAAAAGCCTCTCAGACTGCATTTTTGACTTAAAGCACTAAAGTTCTTTTGGGATTTTAACAAATAAATGGGATATTTTTACGTCTATTGACTTTTTCTGTAGTAATTTTGCCAACTTTGTAATTAATGTAACTTTGCAATGCTGCCGAGTTACTTTAAATTCGTTAATCACCCTAAATATAAAAAATATTCAGTAAAAAATTAGCAACATTGATTAACTCGATCGAGTATTTTTTTTTTAAATAGATTTGATCAAGGGGACCACCCAATATACCTCCTATTTATTTAGGTTGTCTTATTTTAATTTCATAATCAAATTAGGTGATAATAATAAAACACTTAGCTAATATGTTATGTTGGATAATCACTTACTATTTAGGCTATTTGAATCCAACCAACGTTTTGGCGGCGATCTCACGTGTTGTCTTCAGGACCGGTGAGAGCCCTACGTTGCACAGCTGCTCGTAGAGTATTAGAATAGAGGGACTATTTTGGTATGAGCTACTGAGACCAGATTAGGTAAACTGAAAATGTGATTGTGTGATAGCAGAAGACAAGGAGGGTGTCTGCTAACACTCTTAATTCGAAGAGTTATGGTCCCATGCAACATCTCTAAAAAACCCTGAATTATTCAAGTCAAATAAACACAAGACAAAACACAAACCATTCAGCTATAGACAAAAATGGCTTCTTAGTAAGCCCACAAGTTCTCTGATCAAAACTGACCAGGAAATCAGGTGGACAGAAGGTCATAAATCCTCCGGCTGTACTTTGGTCTACCCCACCAATTATAAATGTTCCCACTACTTATCATGATGGGCGATGAACTGAGTTCGAGATTTCCATAACAGAGCCGGAGCTGGGCGGGTCAATGACGTTTGTATGTCTCGTTCTATTTATGAGTATCTCGTTCTAACATCATCGCTCATGATATTGTCATACCACATTCAACTGCCGCAGTGGGTGCACACATTGTATGTGATAAAAAATAGTGAGTAAAAATAGTACCATATTATTTTTTTGAAATATGGGCAGAACTTTGAAATCTGGAAAAATGTACAATATCTGACTACGGTTGAGTATGTAATCAATAAGATTTTATTAGAAAATGGACACATGTTCCTCCTTATCATCTAAACCTTAATTCGATTGAGAACGTAAATAAGGGCTTCTTTTAAACCACGTGTAGCAACCAATAATATAAATTCATTTGGAGAGGATTATGGTATCCGTAAATGAGAATGTTATCAATCAGTAACAAAATATTTTTGATGGGTTTATTAAAAAAGCCAATATTAGAAATACATAGTTATTTTAAAAGCTGCAACGCTTAAAAGTAACAACTTTTACATACTAAACATGTCCGCATAAAAGCTGAATTGGTTGCAAACTTGACTGTTTACATACATTTATTTGTGATTAGTGGATAAATGAAAACCAGAATGCTTCAACTAACATTTTTATTGAACCCATAGGCAACTATTACATGCGTTTTAAAATGATTTCTTTAAAACGTTTCAACTTTTTTATAATATATAAAAGTAATTAAATATTATTTCATTAAAAATCGATACCAACAACGCGGACGTTTTTTACGTGGTGTTATAAAACATACCTAGCTTCATACATTAAACCATAATTTATTTATTAAATGGATAATATTTTAAACCAGAGTTGTATTTAAACTTGAATGTAAACGAATGGGCCTCCTGACGCTTGTTCTGTTGAATCATTTCTTTAACCTCTTTCCTATAAGCCGGAGGTTGCATTTCTTTCTCCAGTGTGCACCCCTTGTGCTCCTGTTCTAAAATTCTATAAATTCTACGTCTGACAATGTCTACATCCAGCGAGTACTCGCGCATGAGATCGACGACAGTCAATGGCGGCGCGTCGAATTTCATTAAAAAGTGAAGCGCGTGGCTGTGTTGGACATCGCCGTGGGCCCTTATCCTAAAGGGCAATTCTCTGAGTCCTAAGTTTTCGATAGCTCGAATGGAGCCGTCTCTATCGAATATACATAAAGCAATTCGTTTTAATGTCGAGGCCACTTCTGGCTGAAAAATAATAATATGCAAATATATTTGAGAATCATAATATTATAAAATACAAAAAAAAATAGTTTTACTTACCTTTGGCATATTTCGCAGTAATAATGCAAGCTCGTATGTAGGCGGCATTGCGAAGAACTTGATCGGATCACTGATATCACTTTTTGGCGGGTTGCAACTTGCCAAAATCGGTCGAAATATTCAAAAGTTTCTCTCTTAAATCTGCTATTAAAATAATTTGCTACTTTGCATTACAGAATGTCGGTTTAGTTAGGTTATTAGAAAAAGCACTCTGTCAAAGTCAACTGTCAAAATGTCTTAAAAATTACTTCTTTTTCAAATGAATGAAATATAGCCAACTTTGAACGCCGTATGCCAGTTTACGTGGTCTAGAGAGAATGTCAAAATTATTTTTACTCTGAATGTTCACTTGTTCAATAAAAATAATGTTTACAAAACAGCTAACAAGAATAGTTTTGTTTAAAAAAAATAATAATAAAGTTCTAGCGCCGCATCGGTATATCACAAAATTGAATACGGACTGTGATACGATGAAGTATTAAATTTTTCTTATGGAAAAAAATAATTTAACACACGAGGTTTTTTTAGTATGCTCCCAATCATTAGTTTCGACTGTATTGATGTTTTCCTCGTGAAGTGAGGCTTTTCGTTAGAATGACTTCGCAAGTCTTTTAATATGGGTGTAGCGCATTGGCGTGGCGTGTTACTTTATTAATTGACAGTGCTAAGAAAATTGATACTGAGACCGTCGAATATTTTCAGTGGCTTTTACCTGACTGATTTTGAGTTGAACCCAGTGGGATCGTTATATGTTAGAACCGATAATACATCAATGGAATCAACAACGCGTTTTACTGCTTTTAATTGTTTTTTTACGAGCATTCGACACATTAGTGAATGATAAATTTCCAGAATCCTTTAAGCAGATAGATTTTAGAGGGACATTAGCAAAACTATTTACTGGCTACTCAAACGACAGATATATGACAGTTAAAGTACTTCGGAACACTCAGCACTGAGCTGTTTCGGAGCATTTTACTCCGGAAAAGTTCAGGGAAGTATTTGGTGGCTGATAATGTATAAAACATACACAAACGATATTGAAGAATGTGTGGCCGAGTGCGAATTATTCACATATACAGATGAAACTTCATTGATACCTATAAATCAACTATATTGAGCCATAAATTAGTCAATGTAAATACTATAGAGGGATTTTAACAACATTCAAGAATGGGCGCATAATAAAGGTCTAATCATCAATAGTGAAAAAAACTAGAGGTCATCAGGTCAGCGCAATCGACTATTCAAGACCCCAAAGTGATAATAAAAATACAACGATGAATGCCTACATAATCTTCGACACAACTGCACCTGCCCGCTAATAAAGAAGGTAAAAACAGAAAAGTACCTAGATTTAACAATTGATAACCGATTTTAATTGGGACACATACATTGATGACTTATGTACAAAATTGCGTCTAATTATGACAAAATTGTATAAGTTGAAAGGAATAATAAAATATAAAGAGCTGGGATTTTAACTTAGTTGAATCCATAATAGCCTATGGTATTATAATTTAAAACACATTTAAAACATACACTGATAAAATTAGATATACCTATTGTTGGCAACTTGTTGAAAACTATGGAATATGGTGAGCGGAATAACTACGGAGCAAAAGAAGAAAAAGAGAGGATGACAGCGACCGCGGAGCGGCGTGACGTTTGGTGGAGGCAAAACGAGTCTCGCGTATTGAATATTATTGTGATGGATATATCCTTGAAAGTAGTAAATAAAAGTAGTGTGTACATACACGAGTATCATTTCTAACATCAGAAGTGGCGAAAAAGAACACAGCCTACTAATTGTTGGAGGCGGACCGGTATACAGTCTATTATAGTATGGGACGGCCTAGGAAGTCGAAAACGAAGAGACATAAAAGGAGACGTCTACCCAGCTCGTCATCTTCAAGTATATCTTCATCTTCCAGCGATTCCAGTTCATCTGAGACACGTAATCGAGTAAACAGTAAGCGCCGGAAGGAGGTTAGTGATCGCAATAATGAAAATTCAAAAATTGAAAATGTCCATTTGAATAGCATAATTCCTGAATTTGAACCACTGACCGATAATGTTGAAGTGTGGTTAAGTATTGTGGATCGGCATGCTTCATGTTTTGGATGGAATGAAAATACAATAAGATACCAGGCTTTAAATAAATTAAAAAATACAGCTAGGACGTGGTACGATTCGGTTGTCAAAAATGAAACAGAATGGGCGTCATGGAAATGGATAGATTGGCGTGATAAAATTTCAAAAACATTTCAATCAAAGCGTAATATTTATAATCTATTAAAAGACATTATCGAGCACAAGCCTAAAAATATGCAGTCTTTGTACGAATTTTTTTTTTTGAACATAAGGCCAAAATCGATCATTTACGTTTGAATCTATCAAATTCTGATATAATATCTCTCATAGTAGGAGCAATAAATGATAAATCAATTACCACTTCGGTGGAAACTGGTACCATTAAACACCCCGATGAGTTAGCTTCATTTTTACGAGGTAGAATTCATTTGGTCGAAAAACAACAGACTCAAAATGTAACCATTAAGCCAGGGTCTTCATTGTCAGAGAGGGACGAAAGTAATCAAAGTATTAAACGGCCGATTAGATGTTTTGCTTGCGGTGGTAATCACAAAAAAATACATTGCGGGAATTCGAATGTAACAGTGTTGTCGTGCACATTTTGCAATAGGAGGGGACATGATGAATCATCTTGCTATAAAAAAAAAAAAACTCAAATACAAAATATCTCAAAAACGAGGACCGTCCTACGAGAGATATAAAGGTAATCAAATCAAATGATTTAAAACAAAAGTTTTTTAAAAATGTTAAAATTAATGACACGGGTAAAACGGCATTTATTGATATGGGTAGTGATTGTTCCCTGATAAACAAAAATATTGTTGATGAACTTTCTTTAGAGACACTTATACTGAAAACTCCTGTTCAATTAGTGGGATTTGCAGGCCATGATTTAATATTTGTAAATCATCAAGTAAAATCCAATATAGCAGTAGATAACGTGGAATTAAGAATTGACTTGTATATAGTCGATTTTTTAACGGATTGTGATATACTGATAGGCCAAAATTACACCGAGAACAAAAGTATTATGTATACTCGTGTCGATAATACACTAACATTTTCATATAAAACTCTTAGCGAGACACAGTATATGGTTAGGAAAATTGATATTAGTGAAATTAATTGTAATATGCATTTGTCATCAAAACTAATAGGAAACTTATATTCCTTACTAGAAAATTACGAAGGAAATATATTTTCAACTAAAAACAAGCTTAAACTAAATCATACAAATTGTGTTGAAATGACTATAGAGTTAACAACTGAAAAACCTGTTTATCAACGCCCTTATCGCCTAGGTGAACAAGACAGGGAAACCGTAAGACAAATAGTGAAAGAACTATTAGATAACAATATTATTCGAGAGAGCTCATTCTCATATGCAAGCCCGGTGTTGTTAGTTAATAAAAAGGGTGGTGAAAAACGTTTATGCGTCGATTACAGATCTTTAAATAAAATAACAATAAAGGAGAAATACCCACTTCCGATAATCGACGATTTATTAGACAGATTGCGTAACTGTAAATATTTTTCTAGTCTAGATTTAAAAAATGGATATTACCAAATTAAAATGCACGATAATTCATCGCATAAGACAGCATTTATAACACCGGACGGCCACTATGAATATTTGAGGGTAGGTTTTGGTCTTTGTAATGCGCCATCTGTTTTTCAAGGTATGATTAATAAAATACTTGGACAGCTAAGGTTCACTAAAGTAATTGCTTATCTTGACGACATACTTATAGCAACTGGTACAATAGAAGAAAATATGTCTATCCTGAAAGATGTTTTAGATATCTTTAAAGCTAATAAGTTAACAATTAATTTGAAAAAGTGTTCATTTCTCAAAGAGAATTTATCGTTTCTCGGACATGAAATTTCTGCCTAAGGAATTCGCCCTAGTGCAAACAAGATGTTAGCAGTACAAAATTTTCCGCGTCCGAAGACAGTTCATCAAGTGCGCCAATTTCTTGGTCTAGTTAGCTATTTTAGAAAATTTATCCAAGATTGTGCAATAAAGACAAAACCATTAAGCAGATTAGTAAAAAAAAACACGAGCAATGGTCATGGGATAAAGCGCAGGAACAGGCATTCATTGATTTAAAATCTGAATTAATATCTGATAAAATATTATCAATTTTTGATCCTCTTAAAGAGACAATTTTGTTCACGGATGCTAGTCGCGACGGTATTGCAGGGATTTTAGTACAAAAAACTGATGCGGGTGAAAAACCGGTCTATTATTATAGCCGTCAGACTAATAATTAAGAATCAAAATATCATTCGTTTGAACTTGAATTACTGGCCGTTGTATGTTCATTACAAAAATTTAGACACTATTTATTAGGATTAAATTTTGTAATAGTCACTGACTGTAATGCGGTAAGATACGCGTTAACAAAAAAAAAAGAAATAGTTCCTCGCATTGGTCGTTGGGTATTGGCAACTCAAGAATTTGATTTTGAAATAAAACACAAGGCAGGATGCCAAATGCAACATGTCGATGCATTGAGCCGGAACCCAACACCAGACGAAACCTTGCAGATTAAGAGTGTGTGTTCAATATTCGAAAGTGACTGGTTATTGTCAGTCCAACTACAAGATAAGAGTATAAGCACAATAAGAGATGTGCTACAGTCAGGTGAGGCCGATAAAAACCCTGAAACGTATAGCAAGTATGAACTCCTTGGTAACAAAGTTTACAGACGTACAGATTTTGGCCGCAGATGGGTAGTACCTCTATCGTGCAGGTGGCAAGTAGTAAAGGCCAATCACGATGATATTGGTCACTTTTCTGTGGAAAAAACTCTAGAACGCATTAAATGTCGGTATTGGTTTACTGGTATGAGAAAATTTGTAAAAAAAAAAATATATATAAAAAATTGCATTAATTGTCTTTATAACAAAACATTGAGCGGGAAAAAGCCTGGATATTTGCATTCTATTCCGGGGCATGCTCGTCCCTTCCATACACTTCACGTTGACCACTTAGGTCCATTTGTGAAAACTAAAAAGAAAAATGAACACATGTTAACCATTGTAGATGCGTTCACTAAATTTACCTTCATTACGGCAGTACAAAGCACTAAAACTGGAGAAGTGTTGAAAGAATTTGAAAGGTTGTTTACAATATTTGGTAATCCAAAACGAATAATATCAGATGCTGGTTCTTCATTCACATCGGAAAAGTTTAAAGAATATTGCTCTCAAAGAAATATTAGAAACCATATTATAATAGCCACTGGTATGCCTAGAGCTAATGGGCAAGCAGAAAGATTTAATCGCACCATATTGGAATCTCTGCGTACGATGGGTGCTAACTTAGAAGCTGATGATTGGGATTCAAACGTACCAATGCTGCAGCAAGGTATAAATTCAACTATTCACAAGACCACTCAGGCCGTCCCAAGCGAAGTCCTGTTAGGATACCGTGTCGTAACAAATGCAGATAGAATTTGTTCAGAGGAGGAACAAGAAATTGACATCACCAAATTAAGAGTATCGGTCAGTAATAGATTGGAAGCCAATGCTGAAAAGCAGAACAAAATATTCGACAGGAAAAGGTGCGCAGCACCCCTTTATAAAGTTGGTAATTTGGTGTTGATGAAAGTGCACTCTCAATACAATGATGGAGGTAGTAAGAAGTTATTGCCTAAGTTCAAAGGGCCATTTCGAATTACAAATGTTATGGGTAATGACAGATACAGACTGAAGGATATGACAGGAGCGGAAAGAAGTCAGCAATGTTATGAAGGTGTTGCTTGTGTTCAGGATTTAAAGCCCTGGATAAAAATAGCAGAAATATAATAAAGATAATAATATGATAATGATGATGATATGATATGAGGATGATAATGTGATAATGATGATGATATGATATGATGATGATAATATGATAATGATAATGATGATGATATGATGATGATAATATGATAATGATAATGATATGATGATGATAATATGATAATGATGATGATATGATGATGATAATAATGATGATATGATATGAAGATGATAATGATAATGATGATAATATGATGTTGGCAGATTGTCGGATAATTTAACCTTATATTATCATTGAATTTACTATGCAAACTTGAGTATTATGTTTCTGTGTAAAGTGTACATGGTGCAAAGAATGATGTACGAGTGAAACATTTTGTGTTATTGGAGTATTCTGGATTGCGTGTAGGTTTGGAGTCCAGCGCATCAGAATACTATTTTATGTATTGGGGTATTCTGGATTGCGTGTAGGTTTGGAGTCCAGCGCATCAGAATACTATTTTATGTGTTGGGGTATTCTGGATTGCGTGTAGGTTTGGAGTCCAGCGCATCAGAATACTATTTTATGAGTTGGGGTATTCTGGATTGCGTGTAGGTTTGGAGTCCAGCGCATCAGAATACTATTTTATGTGTTGGGGTATTCTGGATTGCGTGTAGGTTTGGAGTCCAGCGCATCAGAATACTATTTTATATGTTGGGGTATACTGGAATGCGTGTAGGTTTGGTGTCCAGCGCTCCAGTGTACCAATGCAAAACATATGAAGGTGGTACCGTTACATGTTATTATCCTATGTTATTATATTATCCTATGTTATTATGTTATCCTATGTTATTATGTTATTGGTAAAGGGATGTGTAGGTGTTGGGAGTCCAGCATCCAGCCATATTTTAACCCTCTGTCTAAAGTGTATGGTGTGCCCTGCACGTGGTTTCTTTGTTATTCATGTTGTTTTCAGATAAAAATATGTCAAGTTACTGGACTCAGTATGCAGCTGGGGGCAGCTGCATCGTCATGATGGCCGGATGTTGGCAACTTGTTGAAAACTATGGAATATGGTGAGCGGAATAACTACGGAGCAAAAGAAGAAAAAGAGAGGATGACAGCGACCGCGGAGCGGCGTGACGTTTGGTGGAGGCAAAACGAGTCTCGCGTATTGAATATTATTGTGATGGATATATCCTTGAAAGTAGTAAATAAAAGTAGTGTGTACATACACGAGTATCATTTCTAACACTATTCAATTAGAACTCATAAAATGAATTGTACCTAAACAAATAAAGATGTCACTTTTATAAAAATAACGAACTGAAACTATTCAAATATTGCTATATTCTCCCCGTAATTTGTAAACGAATTCTTTTTTAACGAATAAATATTCATTTTTTTAATACGGACTCATACAACATAAATACCTACAGTACAAGGCAAATAAGAAACGAAAAGTTTTTAGTATTCACTTTTAAAAATATCAATGGTAAAAGATAACTGCAATTCTTCATATCATTGTTTTATAATAATATCTCGTTTGATTTAAAGAAGACCACAAAAATAAAAATGTGTTGTTTTGAATTTAGTCAAATTCATATAACATGAAATTGCTGTAAATACGAAAGGTTTATTTGCTCTTATTTTTCTGTTATCATTTCTCTGTGCCTTTACATAAGCTGAAGCATTTTCACTCTGAATGTAAAATTTTGCTGATTGTTGGTAGGTTTTAATATTGTAAACGGAATGTAAAGCGCATTACCTACGTAACTTTGAAAATATACATATAAATGCAAAAACGATTAAATACCTACATATGTAATTCATCTTACACACACGGTATCCAGCAGATAAGCCCTAGGCTTAGATGAAGTATAAAAAATATATATAAAGAGAAATTAAATAAATGAAATAAATAAACCGAATGACTATGGACTAGAAGCAGAAACACATCACTCTATAGGCAATTTTATTTAGATTTAATGTAGATTTTATTATTATTGTAACACTTACTCAACACCAAAATAGAGATGTTCTCAAAAAGATATTAATTCCAGATAGTGAGAGAGAGAGAGAGAGAAGTGACATTGCTGCGGCATCTTAAAGGCACCATAGCTTAAGTATAATTATTAGTCGCGATTTGAATGACTGTTACTAAAAAGCGATAACATTATTTTGACGTTTTACCTCTATAATCATAATTTGCCCATAACTTACCGTAAAGCGAGTTTAACCTGACGAATACAATACATGTTGTCATTGCGGTAGTGAATCATCTCAGATAAGTTATTTCTCCAACCAAAATTGTGTCCTAATAACGTCACCTTTATTCGACAAAAAGGTGTGGCTGTTATTGGTGAGAAGTTTAAAAAAGAAATATTTCAAGGCTTGGTTTTTACTTCCGTTTGTACAAGACTGTTTTAGTGTAACCTCGCGCTTATAATATAATGGATCCATTGGAAAAGCAACTGGCGGATTTGCAATTATACACGAAGGACCCTCGTTCTGGTTCTAGCTTGTATTCCAAAAAGGTAGCTCCGGCCGTGCCTCCTAAACCAAAAAAACCTCAACCTCAGGTGCCGCAAAGTTGCAATGTTAAAACCGTATGTGAACCTTCATACTCGTCGAGGCTACACGGCAGCTCGGAGAGCGGCAACTCTTCTTACTATTCAAATGTTCCTCCGGCGAAAATGAACCCACATCAATACAGCAAGCCTTATAGACCTATGTCGAACGTCAACAGCGCAGATGTATACCTGTACAGCAACTGTCTTCCTCCAGGTGGGACCAACCATGTATACAGCAATATGAGATCCTATGGTGGTAACGGAGTGGATTTGCCACCTCCTCCTCTCGAGTTGCAAGTATCCAACAATGGAGAATATGTGGATTGCAATCGCGCCATTGACGACATGCCGCCACCTCCCTCACCAGTCAGCTCCAGCTACAGCGAATTGCGGCGTGCTACAGACACGACCTACCAACCGCTTCCGACCTTTCCCCCGTCTTCTTACCAGCCTGATTACGCCACCTACGGGGGCTCGCAGGCGTCATCCGCTTACGAGTCCCTCTACGAACCAATAAATCCTCGTCCTCCGAGTCAAATGTCATCCCGCTCTAACTATTCTCTTTATGCGCCTTACGTGACAGGGAATCAATGCGCATCAGGGCAAATGCCCCCCAAAGAAGCAGAGGTGGATGCGCTGACAGATCTGTTGGTTAAGTCGATGGGTGACGGTCAGGATGCTGATGTGTATGGAATGTGTGTCAAATGTGGCCTTAAAGTTGTTGGGGAAACTTCCGGTTGTACGGCTATGGACCAGATTTACCACATTAAATGTTTCACTTGCTCTCACTGCGCTATTAATCTTCAGGTGATAACGATTCCTGTATTATAAGTATTATTAAGAAAAAAATTTGGCTATAATTAAGGTTTAAGAATATTTGTGGAGAGGTTTGGTGTGTGAGCGATGGATGTATGTTGTATTTGGAATTTATTGTGTCAGGCGTTTCGGAGATTTCTCTGACGGCAGCCTAACCAAATATTGTAGATACAGTGGTGAAATTTTCATTGTGAAATCACTAAATCTAATGAAGCATTTAATGCTCATTAGATTAGCTTTAATTTTAAAAAGCATCACAGAATTATATGCTTAAAAAGTAAAAAAAATATAAGCAAGAGGCTATTACCAATCTTCAAACATTTTTTACTTTAGCGATGATATGTAAGATATACAGGCATAACATTGATGAACGTTCTTAAGTCTGTTCTAATAGAAATTTCAGCATTTTTTTTGATGAAAAGACGGGGATAACTTACTATTCGCGGGATCACTTTTATTAACTTTTTAATTGTTTATATTTATTGCAAGTAAATTGAAATTTTAAGGAATGACACAAGGAAGTTAGGTGGTCGTAAAGTTCCCTAGTTTGCTAACCTCCGTATTAGGTTAGCCATTGATGGGCGCAATTTAGTAGGAATATAATGGGACGATGGGATGGGTAATGATTGGAAATGTTTGACATTCCCAAAAGTAAACAGCAGACGAAGTTGGAATTTACCATATTCTGGCTGACTAATAAACTAGGTGCGTCTAGTATCTAATTTGAACACTAATGTTTGATTTGAAAAAAGGAATTTGTGATTGTCTATATTATCTAAATAATTTCACTTAAAATTACACAGCATTGTCTCATCTCTTTTATTAATACACTTTAACAAATCCATAAATATTTTAATGTTAAATTTCTATTATTATTCCTTTGTTTACGATAAAATTATTTCTGGTAATAGGTACAGACCCTGATAATGTTATTTGCTGCCATTTCACGTTTATGAATAGGTGAGCCGGAGAGCATAGGTTAGACTGTGAAAAACAAGCCATTAAAAGTGTGTCACTTCTGCAGCTTATATCATAATGTTTTATGCCGGTAACACATCAGCCCTAAGTAGTTTGTCTGTGTTCGGAATTCGGTCTATTTGATAATGTGATTAACAGTGTTTCGACATTTTTAAACACTGTTGTGGAGGCACCGTTAAAGCTACCTTTAGGGCCTAGCTGCCAACCTGCGGCGAATCCCGGGGTTTAGCATCTAGCTACTAAATTTTAAACTAATTTAAGTCTTGATCGGCAACTATCTCAGTAACAGAAACGGAAACAGACCCATCAGCTAAGCTGTCTGTTTTTTAGACATTTTGTAATCACTCAACTTTATTTTATTCATTTTAAAAGCATCTTTATTATTTTAAAAAACTATTTTTTATGTGTTTATATAATAAAACAAATGTGTTAAACCATTATTATAAAAAATATCTTCTAAAATATCCCAGGGCCGCATTCCGTGCAGGCTACAAACATTTTTTTCCCATTCCATACCTTTTTGGGATCGTGGGATAGCTTTTGCCACTGTCAATATACTGGAGAATTCACACCTTGTCCTTCAACTTTGGGTGCTTATGGGGAACCATTTCGTTAATAAACGTCACAAGTCTATGTACGTATTTAATGCCTTATTTTCCATTACGGGATAGAAAGCTAGTGACTGGAGTATTCGCAGGTCATAATGGCGTAAACACGTTCACGCAGGATTATTCAATGAGTATTACCAGTATTACCGCCAAACTGTCCCAGGTGACTACCTTCTGTACTTCTATTTGGAAGTAGAATCTCAGATTTCGGCCAGCCTGAATATATTATACTGCACAAAAGTGCACCACTTGATGCAAATTATTTCCAGCTTAACAAATATCATCTCAATAACTACCTCTGTTTTTTTATAGGGTAAACCTTTCTACGATCTCGATGGGAATCCATACTGCGAGGAAGATTATTTGAACACACTTGAAAAATGTTCAGTTTGCATGAAACCAATTTTAGACAGGATCTTGAGAGCCACCGGCAAACCATATCACCCGTGTTGCTTCACTTGCGTCGTCTGCGGAAAGAGCCTGGATGGGATTCCTTTTACGGTGGATGCTACGAATCAGATCCACTGTATTGACGATTTCCATAAGAAATTCGCGCCGAGGTGTTGTGTCTGCAAGCAGCCAATAATGCCTGAACCGGGCCAGGAAGAGACGGTGCGAGTCGTAGCCCTCGATAGGAGCTTTCACGTGAGCTGTTACAAATGCGAGGACTGCGGTTTGATTCTGTCGTCTGAAGCGGAGGGCCGCGGCTGCTATCCCCTCGATGACCATGTTCTGTGTAAAAGTTGTAATGCTAAAAGAGTTCAGGCACTCACGAGTCATATGACCACGGATTTATAAAGATACCCATTAAAACTTCAATTCAAACAACTTTGTCGACTATCAATTTAAATTATATTCCAGCTAGTCTGAAATTGATTTGATATCATTTTTATTATATTTATTTTAAATAAAAAATAATTCTATAATTAGCTAAAGATTTCTTGACAAATTACCTCAGTGGTGTTAACTTTTAACAATGCTAATTAAAGGTCACAATTTTTATGGCTGTAGTGGGAGGTAAAATATTTCATATTTTATCTGATGTTAAAATACTGAATGTATTCTGATGTTCAGAAATGTAATTTCCAAATTAGTAGGCTTGATTTTATAACCTATTATACAGGGTGTCCGAAAAGTCGACGTCCAAACTAAAACAAGAGATTAAAGAGGTCATAGGCTACAAAAAATGTTATTATTTTCTCATTGAGTAAAAGCCTCATAATTTTTTATTTCATAGGCGTATTTTTGAACACTCGTAATTATATTATATGATAACTTCCACAGGTAAAGACTTCTACAGATACTTAGTTTTTATTTTCTAATCTGATATCCCTTGTATAAAATGATCTTTACAAAAAAACCATTGTCTTGTATTTTCATTATCTTACAAAATTTATGACAAATGTTATTCAGTTCTTATCTAATTTTATGGCTCATTGCCGACAGCCAAGGGTATTTTAGTTTAATTTTAATATTAATGAAATAATAATTAATCTTCTATGCACGTGAAGTTTGATGTTTAAAAATGAGTTTGTGCAAATATAAGAAATTCCTCGAGAGGAACGAAGGATATGTTTAATACCTGGTAGACATTCTTATAGGAGCCTAATTTTACTCGAATATGGGAGTAGTTTAACGCATTAATGCCTCTTCTTCGGTGTTTTTACTGGCTTTGTGATAAGCAGACATTATCAGAATGAGGTATTTGGGTCGAGGCATTCATTTGTATTATCTTTAAAAATATACATAACTTGTATTTTTTTTTCGGTAAAACAGACTACTTAAAATGAAAAATAAAAAACAACAGTTCTTTGTTTATTTTAATAATTAGCTTTATAGATTTATTTAAATAAGAGATCTTTACAAAATGTTAAGCTATCAATAGACGTACATATATTTAATGGTAATGTGAATATTGCCAAAGGCATCTATTAAGGTACTTATGACTTATATTAAGCTGTTCTAGTAAGGAAATAAAAATTCAATGTGCGTGCTTGAGTATCTTTGTGCCATTATTTGTGATGTTAAGTACCTTTTAAATGTAAATTTTAGTTCTAGTCCAGCATTTGGAAAAGTATTAAATGTAATGCAGATGTTTCGTAAAATACTTATCATGCTTTACTTTTTTCAATAATAATAAAAAAAAATTGGACCATTTGAGTAACATTGAATCTAATTTGCATGGTGCTTGAAATTCTATGTACGGTTCTAAAATGATCATAAGCTGAAGGTAGTATAAAAATAAGGCTTTTTGACATACCTAATGTTAACATTTATAAGCCTTATAAAATCTGCTAATCTTCCATTTTCATTTGACCATTTTCTTACTATACAAGTCTAATTTTATCATGGTTGTAAAATTGAAATATGGTAGTTATACAGCACAAGATGTTTGGGTGTATGCGGCTAGCGTTTTATTTCCATGAATCTACATTCCTTATGAGGCCTTTGTAACAGGGTGGGTCATTGTGCCAGCTCCGTGATGCACCACTGATTTCTCATAAGTGATTAAGTGATTCTAAATAGGTATTTTTTTTGTTAGAAAATTATTCAGTCTGCCACATTTTACAGATTTATGATTTTCAAACATATCCAAGTGCTTTATTCAAATTTATTAACTATTTATATTTTAATGCACATTTTCTTAATAGTAAGTATAGGCTGGCATTGATATTACCATAACACCCTGGAGGCTGGTGTTATGGTGAAATTGAAGCAAATTTATGGATGGCAAGTAGGTTCATTCCTGCTTCCTCCTAATTCTACATCCTTTTCCTCGTTTAAATCCTATTCTTGCTTGGGCATATTAAGCAGTTAAGAATTTTATGTTCAAATAATTTCATTTTCCCATTACTTTTTATTGATGACATTGTTTTCTTCGCCGACACAAAGTCAATATATATTATACAACCTTTTAGCTGGTGGAGATTGTATTGTGGCAATAAGCTCACCCTTTTTTACGTATTTACGTGTGTCCAATAAAGTGTTATTTACCATTTGCAAAAATTTCAAAATCTAATATAACCAGAATTTTCATAGCAATTTTAAAATAGCATGATAAATTTTAGCCATTTTTTGTCATAATCTTCTCGTGGTGTATATTTTCAGCTCTAATATAAAATTTAACTGTACTTTTTTATTGTAACTTACTTTATATATATATTATCATTTATTTTTGTGTACCTACTGAAATTGACATTCCTGTGAGACTAGTTGCTTTTGGAAAATAAATTACTAGAAATTAAGATTTAGTAGTCCTAGCAAATAAGTTTATTAGAATTATGATTGTTTAAAAATAGGTATTGTATCATACATGTTTAAGGATACTTGTAGTTTGTATAAATTTTTCGCTTTTACCTAGAAAACTATCTACAGATCATATTAAAATTGAATTATTCTTTTTGATGCGTCATAGCGGTTATGCTACACAGCATTTAGTTTTATAGTTTTAGATGAGTAATATTATGTTTTGGTAATTTTTTATGTTCTTTACAGAATTTTATATTTGTTATACATTTATTTGTACACAAGCATATAATGCATTCCATCTGAAAAATATAAACCCTTAATAAAGAATACGTTTTTATATTGTGTAAGTTTGTATTTATCCAAGTATCCAGCAACTTACACCTGAAACGCATTGGGTACCTCTGCGACCAGCAACCGAGATAATCTAAAATTGCATTATGCCAGCTACTCATACACCTGCCGTAGGGGCAATCTGCGTCGGGGCAATATTGGAGTTGTCGCTACACAAATGCCTGCCGTTCAGTGGGCGAGTGAACGTTCCGCTGAAGACACAAGTTGAGAATGGGGAGAAACCTATATAAATAGAATTTGCATATCCGATATGGTCTCTTAAATATGCTTTTTATTCAATCGTGTTGAGAGAATTCAATGTCTTTTTATGAAACAACTTAATTTCAGGAGTCATGTGCATTTTGATAATTATGAAGACAGTTTAAAGCATCATAACTTTGTCTCTTACTACCAGGCGTACTGTTTCTGATATGGTATTTCTATATGACACAATCGTCTGAATGCACCGAGTATTTTATCTAAAATTTCCTTTTGTGTGCCATCTTTACGCACTCGTCGGACTCAAATTTTCCATGTGTCTAAATGTAACACAAATTATGTTAAAAATGCTCTGCTTCTAAACTTTACAATTCTAATTTGCTTCTACAATTGTAATTTTCGTGAAATTGCCATTTTTCATTTAATTAAGTTTTGAAAGTTTTGTGAAGTCTGTTAATGAGAGAGTTAGCACGTTGGTCACACCCTCAACCTCTCGGTACACTCGTGCACACTTAATTACACACTCGTATTATATGTACTTCCTTAGACTTGCAATTTCGTTTTAATATTATTGTATAAAAGGTTTTCCTTTCCTTTATTTTCCTTAAAACTTCTTCGTTCGTTCATAATACATTATTATTATGTAATTACTTTTAATCGGCCTTAGTAATGGTAATTTTTCTGTACATTGTAACACTATTTGTAATTCAAACAAATTAATAAATGAAAACTCAGACAAGGGTCCGAACCTTCTTTAACTCCCGCGCAAAGGACATAAGTACGCATGTTTTCATTTTTTTTTAATTTGAAATATCGATGTCATTTTCGAGTTCACAGTGAAGCGTACTGTGTAATAGCTTAAACATTTAAAATCTGTTAATAATTAGGCCAATTAAAACTTATATATATGTATTCGAAACTATTGAGCTTTATTATATTTTAGAAAGTGTACCTGTGATGTGTATGGTAAAAAATCCCGCCATCGTTCCACGGCTCAACTCTGGGCGCGTATTTTTCAAAAATGAAAATGGCTGCCATTCTTTTTCTAAGGGATGTTTTTGATGGCTCCTGATCCAAAACAACTTTATTTATAGCCATCTATAATTACTCAAAATATCAGTCAGTGTTCAAGAAGTGCAGTATATTTTATTGTACCGCTGCCACTACGCTTGGTGTGTGTGAGGTTGTGTGTTAGTTATTTGCACATACAATGTGTTCGCTGTTTCTTTCGGACAAAATACTCCGGGTGGGTATTTTAAAAGATACCTATAACTAAAGTGAACCAAAATTGTTAAAGGCTTATATATTTTATTCACAGAAATTTTCTCCGTAGAGGGCGCTAGAGATATTCTTGGGGGGGGGGGGGGGGGCAAAGCCCCCTTTCTGGTCCGAATGAAAGTGTTCGCTAGTATGATTGAGGTTATGTGAGAAATTAGTATTTTATGTAGTTGGCTTTTTATTAGTAGGTAGACTAAATTTGTAGACAACCATGTCTTGCCA
Source organism: Neomicropteryx cornuta (assembly GCA_020383195.1). NCBI lineage: Eukaryota > Metazoa > Arthropoda > Insecta > Lepidoptera > Micropterigidae > Neomicropteryx > Neomicropteryx cornuta. The sequence goes on from JAHKQU010000028.1 coordinate 3,573,771, forward strand.
CGGTAACCTTGGTTGTTCATCCGTAACCTATAGTTTGTTACCTTACCAACGATCTTTGTTGTTTGTTAAAGTTCGACACTGAGTCACTGACAGTGGACAATCGACAATAATATTTTATAGAGGGATTGGATGGGCTATCTTAGACAATGGGGAAACTCATTAATACAGAATAAGCCTATCGTATTATTTCCGAGGCTATGAATTGGGTTTTTTAAGTTGGAACCCCACTTTAACGAAATTAATCCGTTTATTTGCCATAGTTTGTAGGTACTACTTTTGTACCCACAAGGAAAAAGTTATGAGTGAAACAAAGGGGGGGGGGGGGGGCGGTGCAATTTAATGGAAATGAACCCGACATCTCTTGATGAACGAACTACCTTTATATGCTATAATTTTGTGCCAGTTTTGTACCATCGATATCATTGTAATCGGGTATTTATACAGTTTTGTATGTCAGGTTCATTCCTTAAGTTGTACCCCCACTTTATTTTGCTCAAACTTTTTTTCTTCGGGTACAAAACTTTTTATTGTTGGTATAAAATGGTACAAAAGCATGACATACAAACGAATAAATTCGTTAAAACGACGTTCAAAATAATGAAACCACTAAATGGGGTATGAACAAGGCTTCATACTCCAAATATTTGCCACCTATGACGCGTTTGGTGAGTTTATCGATATTTAATATATTTTGTAAATTTTAAGGAAACCGTGTCATTCTGGTGGCAACTGGTGAATTATGGTGTTTTTTTGAAAATTTCTGTATCTGTTTTTTTAACATTTAATTAATATGATAATGGGATTTTGTTGAGGATTTGATAACACAGATCTTATTTAAAAAGATTATAATTAAGCGAAAATTAGTAAAATTAAATTATACTAAATTATAATTATTAGTAATGTGGTATAAAAACGGCAATAATAAACGTTATAAAATATTTTCATAAGGGTAACATTATTGGCAAATCCGGTCGCCATTTTAGCTTGAGACACGGGCCTTTTCCGCTCCGTTGTCGAAAATGACGGGTTTTAGTAATAAGGTGCGGATTGGATTTTATTATTTTACCAATAATTTGGCTTATGTTATTGTACTAAAATCTGTAATTATTGTTTAACACTTTTAAGGCTGCGTGTCATTCATTACAGGCTCGGTTCGCTTTGCTATACACGCGCATACTGAACACGTGTTACACCTAACCAATACAATTCGGCGTGTGAACATTTTAATAAATGCTGTTTTTATTTTTCAGGCCATCATCATCGATGGTCGCGGCCATTTACTGGGCCGCTTGGCTGCTATTGTTGCAAAGGTTCTCTTGGAGGGTAACAAAGTTGTTGTCGTAAGATGTGAACAACTCAACATCTCCGGTAACTTCTTTAGGTGAGTGCTTGCCCTAAATTCATAGTTTGTGCTATTTCTTTTTTTGTCTATTTTCTGTGATGATTCTTGTTGGGTAATTTGCGACTGATTTTTCGAGATGATAATGTTTGATCTGACCGTTTGACACTTATTTATTATAGAAATGTTTTCAACTGTAGAGTGCTAACGTTTCGTTTCTTATTCCAGAAACAAGTTGAAGTTTATGTCTTTCCTTCGCAAGAGATGTAACGTGAATCCGGCGAGAGGTCCATTTCATTTCAGAGCACCTTCTAAAATTTTATGGAAGACAATCAGAGGTAATAAGATATGTTAATTGCGATTTTTTAAAAGCAGGTAGTAGGTACAAAACAGCATCAATGATTATGATATTACCTACATTATTTGACGTTTTTAATGAAAATACGAAATAAATGAGGTGCTGATAAATAATATAAAAACATTGTTTATTACAAATAGTGAAAATAACCATAGAAGAACGACACCTTCGACACTTTCAGCTTCGGACTTAAAACGACTGGTTTCCATAAACATATTATGGGACTACTTAAACAAGTGAAGGCAGAAAAATATAAAAACAATTTAAGATTTCGTTTAAAAGTGATTTACATGTATGTTGTATACAACATAATTTTTTTATTCTAAAGGGAAATCATTTCCTTAAAAATCACCTGCGGCGCTATGTAGGGGTCATAAACACCCCCTCATAACCAACTGGTGGCAAATCATTTGTGGCAACCTTCACTAGTAGGCAATTCATTTCACAAATCAACCAACTAGGTTGAACGAAAAGTTCATTTTTGGGTTAGATGGGAAGACACTTTCCGAAAGTTTTAGCATATGCTCATGTCGCGTGTAGAATCCCTTCACAATCCTAAAAGTCCCTATGATGTTACTTCATTCTTTTCGTTTTTACAGTGATGTTAACTTCAAATGTGTCGGACATTCTTTGTAAGTCAAATTCTTGAATTTCATAGGAAGCTTGGTGATCTGCTGTTGCACCTTCTCCAACAAATTAACATCTCACGTTAAAGGTTTCTTGAAACAGTTCCCTTTTTTATTTTCTAAATGGCAGTATTAAAATAAAGGAACACACACAAAACTTGATTTAAGCAAAATTGCAAACTTGGCTTCCAAAGTAACAAGCAAACCCCTTCATTGAAAGGCAACTACACCAGTGTGTAAGGGCGCTTAAGTATAAAAATAGTAACATTTCTGACTATCGGTATCACATGAAATGACTGGCAGGAAAACAATGCCTTATTCAAATGTGCTTTTGGTCCATGAATTGTACAAAAATCATTTTAATAATACATACTCGAGTCTAATGTGTTCTTCACTTAGGTTTGTCATATTTTATACCTTGCAATATTATGCTATTTTGTAAGGCACGCTTGCCTCTAAATATAAATTTAATAACCAAAGCATAAATTATTATTGAACCATATTTATGTATTATTCCTTAGGAATGACCCCACACAAGACTGAAAGGGGAAAGGACGCGCTTCGCAGATTAAAAACGTACGACGGTCTTCCCGTTCCATATGACTCACGGCGACGCGTCGTGGTTCCTGGGGCTTTACGAATCCTCTGCCTGCGTCCCGGCAGGAAGGTTTGTCACTCTTGAGTTGCTTATAGCGCAGATATAAAGAATGTATGGTTTGGACCAATGCTTAACTCATATAGAGAAAGGCTAACCAAAAATTACAATTTTGATGTAAATGAAAGATTTTATATTTATTTAATGGTATGCAGAAGCAGGCATGGTATGACCTTCAATAACAATTATTATTTTTTTAAGTAAAACTAAGTCAAGTCAATCGACTATGTAAAAAAAACTTTACTTTCAAATATATGAAAATACTGGAAATCTAGTGATATCTGATTTTAATGGTATGTAATAAAATTGAGATATCAGTTTTACTTCAACAACACACTCGGCTTTTCAACGGATATTTCTTTCATTTAATCTTTGTTTAGAAATTTTCATAAGTAAAAGAAAATTAACAATTATGTATTATATTTTTTACAGATCTTACTAAATTTTTGTAATAACAGCACGGAAGTTGAGCGTATTTGTTTTGCAGATTATTAAAATATCAAGTTTAATAGGTTCAATTGTTATACCACACCTGAATTATCCACATAAACAAGGATACCATACTTAAAATGCTACAGAAAATATATTTGCCTAATATTTTTTAATATCTCATTTTCATAATGATTAAATATTAGATAATGATGATTTTGGCCATAGCTATATTACTTATCAAAAAGGGTTTATAAAATGCGAAATAGTAAATAAAATTATGTCCACAAAGAGTAATCATTTTAAGAGTGTTGTTCTGGAAACTACCTATAATATCATACCCTGTGTTGGTCATATCATTTTGTTTTGCTTTTTCTATACATCGGTCACACAGAAATGTTTTGCTAGTGCTAAATTAAGCCATACATTATTTTTATTCCTGCTATCTATTTTTAAGTTAACCTAGTAATATATTTATCGAAGCACCGATGATTAACACATTTACCTACATTATTTGAATAATTTATGAAAATATGTTTTGAATGAGGTGCATTCACAAACAAAATGATTAAAATATGTATACCATGTGTTATCAGGAAGTTGTTGGCAAAAGTATGCATCTATAAAAATTACAGTTTTAGCTTATCCAATGTTATTACCCCCTACACTTACCTTCATTAATGAGGTCTGTAAGAAACTATGTTTTCTGCATATGTTTTTATATTTTCGTCGCTCACAATAATAAAACAAATAACTAATCGTAGACTTATATTCGTAGTCGTCATTTCATCCCCTTCAAGGATGCTCAATCGTTCTGAAACAACCTGGAATATATTATCTTTATAAAACACCTTTCCTAGATAATAAAAGCACACCATCACAAAACAATACTTATTACAAAAAAAAAAATACATTGTAATGCCACAAATTCTTAAGAAAGCGACACAAGTTTGTTTTTTGTTTTTAATTAATATTTTATTTGGTTAGGACCATTTATGTTGGTTTTTTATTAAAACTTCTTGTAATTCTATAGGTTAAAATAGTTCAATATTTAACATAATCACGATTTCCGACAACCTAAATAAAACGGATATGTTATAGAAAACAGGTAGAATTGAAAACAAGGAATGAAGCATTGATGAATCAAAAGTGTCAAATCGAGTAATTTTTTTAAGGTTTTTATACTGGTCTCTAATTTTGGATTAGAGACCGAACGTAAACGGATTTGAAAAGAGAGATTGAAAACGTGATGTACCTGCAGTTACTCTCCGTGGCTATTTCTCGGTCAGGCCGCGACCGACTATCTCGTCTGTCGTGGGCTTTGACTCGTGATGACTCGGCTAAATCTATCTCCTTTATATGTACGAAGAAGGTATAGCACCTTTAAAGAGTAAAGCACAATTATAGAGGGGGCTTCTGTCACACACCCAGATTTCTCAAAGTGTCCTCGTACCTGACAATAATCTGTCAGACAGTACAAAACACGAGAGCTTTATCAAATGTGCTTGTTCGCTCTGAATTGTGGCACATCGCTCGCAGAGAATGGGTCATTCATGCATAATATAAGTTAGTGTATTTTTTTACAGTTTTATCAAGTTATTAGTAAATACGTTTTATCTATTTAGCAAACGCCCGTGCAACGGGATAACCTTAACAAACCTCGATGGAACTTGAATCACGTACAAAAAACAGTAATCAATATTTGACCTAAGTATGTAAATGGACTTCCTAAAATAATTATAACTACCAACAACTAGCAGTAATAAATAAAATAACGGACTTTATAAATGATTTTTACAGGATTAGGTTAATGCCTTTAGCCTTTACAGGTGGCACACTCCCGTACACTTTACTCATTGTGTATTTTAGATTTGTATGGACTGTACTTTTAGAATTCTTTGCTAAAATAAATTATTTTATATATTATGTTGTTTTTTTTGGGTAATTTGCGACTGAACAGAAATGTTGATTTTTTATATTTAAATTCTGAGCAACAGAATTTTGTTATAGTGCTATTTTTGTTTTGCCAAAAGTTATATTAATAGCGCTGTACATGTTTCCAGTACTGCCACGTGGGCAGACTTTCTCATGAGGTTGGATGGAAGTACCAGGGAGTCGTCCGCAAGCTCGAGAGAGAGAGACGCGATAAGGATGTTCAGAAGATTGCTTACGCTAGGAAGCTTAAGGTTATTATTGTCTTTGTTACTTTATACATGATGTTTGGAGGTCATTACTTTAGACCACATACTTAGTTGCTTTAAAAAGCAGGTATAGATAAAGCTAGGAGCTACTTCAAACGATAGCGTTCGTGTCATTTATGTATCTTGCGGATCATGGTCTGTGGTTAATCTTTATCAGGCAGGTTGTCGACCGAACATTTAAAATAAATTGCCTCCCAACACAGTTTTTATACTCAGTCCACATTAGGCAATAGTTAATCATGGAACAATTAGGTTGTCTGTAACAGGTTAATGTTATAGACATCAACACATCATGGCACATCAAAGTAATCATATTTACAACTAAAAAGCATTCCTGTGTCTTCGAGAATGTTTTGTGTTCTCGAAATTGTTTGCATCAATAATCAGTTACAAATCTACAATCAATATTTAACACAACGCCGATAACAAGATATCTTGTCATTGCTGTATACGCCGCCAGGTGCCATGTGCGAGTAAACACGTTATCGTCTTACTGCAGTTCTATTAATATTTAAAAGCGCGGCATGTAGCGTATACCTGAATTCATGAAAGGCATAGACTAATCGTTTATTTTTCACTTTAGTTTGGTTTTCACGTTTGATTGTTTATATGAAAAGTGTGTTAGTGAATTGAAAGTATTTTTGGTGGATTTGGCAGTAAATAGTTTGTGTTTGATTTACAAATGCTATGTCAATATAATATTGAATACAAAAAACAAACATTTTTATAGTTTTATACCTATTATTTGTCAATAATAAGAAAAGGTTACCTTTGAATCTAAAAAGCGGGTGACATTCATTGTTTGCAATTTCGTGGGTCAAAAATAAACCGAAATGAAAAAAAAATGATGGTCAGTGCCTTTCATGAATTCAGGTATACGCGACATGCCATAATAAATATTAATAGAAATGCAGTAAGATGACACGACATGGTTTTGTGTCATTGGCACAGAGTGTGTTAAATACATTTCTGTTTGTAAAAATGTGATCTAAAGCTACTAACAGCTTACAAACGTAATTAAGATATTTCGAGAACATGATTCAGGAGTTTGCAAAAAATAGTTTTTTTTTTGTTGAGGTATGCCAGATCAGGGTTCACTGACCGAGCTCGCTCCGTGCGTTCAACCTGGTTCTCAAATATAATGATCTCTATACAACTTTCAACTCATTTTTCTCGTAATTAAGAAATATTTTTTCAAATTTTTTTACTGATCAATGTTTAGGTGTCAATATAGATCAACATGCTAAATTTAAAAACACTAGAATTAAAAAAAAAAAATTTTTTATTTTACGTAAACGTATTACTGTCAGCAATTGTTTCGAATGTATAAGAAGATAAGGTAATTTGTATTTGTTTGTAAAAAGTACTTTGAATAATATTTTATCGCGAACCCACTTAAAATTCTAAAAATGTATATATATTCAATAAATATGCTGACTTAAATTTCGGCATATTTGTGGTGTGGCGCTCTATTGTGTCTCAAGACCATTCCTGATAAAACAATCCATCTAAATTTGTCCTGAAATTTTTAATAAAATTTGTAAACACTGGTTATGAAAATTTATCAGTTACTAGAGAGTGGTTTCCAATTTCTTATTAGCAGTTGACCAATCTATAAACCACAACAGGTGAGAGTTAAAAATGCATTTTTATAAAACTCGGCGCTGGGTTTAAACCGGCATCCTGTGCTCTCAGTACAGGATCTCTTTAGTACCTATATAAATATTTTGCTATACTACGCTTTATCAAAAAATAAATAAAACTTTACTAAATTTTACTGTATTGTCAAAGATGGTTTTTTTTTTTTTTTTTTTTTCTTTTTTTTTTTTTATATATTCCACGAAGGCTGGTGCCTTTTCCGTGGGTATCTTAGCTTACAATTCAACAATATAATTACACATTTTTCTTATAACTATGGTGACACTTTTTAAGACACCTTAATTAAATTTAAGATAAAATTAAAACACTGCGCGCTGACACCAATCCCAAGTAATCCTTCCTTTATACAATATAATGTAAGTGTATACTAGAGACGTTGAGTAGTCACTCAATATAATAAACATATATAATAAGACAACAACATAAATTTTTTCAACATAAATAAATAAATTTATAATTTTGACATGAGTGTAATTTTGATGTGGTTTCATTTATCTTGTTCGGCCAAATAGTGAAACTCAACTTAAACCTGATATCCATGTTATCGGTACGCAGTTCCCGAGCAAACCATAAACTACAATTACCAACAGGGACTTTTACTAATTGCAGCTACTTTGCCACATGCTTTGATCCGTATAGATTATAGTCGACATTTGGCCCGCTATACACTCCGAAAGGTGCTGTTAGGTTACTAAGTACTTTAGGTTATGATGACAATATTCTATTTACTGACATTTCGCTGAAATATTCTACACACCAAGATCTGATGTTTAGGTCTCGAGATTGCAGGCGAAACCTTTCAAGGTCAATCTCTCATGTTTGTGTATTATTTATCTTACAGAAACTGACGAAGGAAGCTGGCGAGAAAGTGTCTAAGGCCACCACACCATTCAACAAGGTCATCCAGTCATACGGATATTATTAAAAAAAAAGAAAAACATAAATTTTATTTTAAATAAATCCACTGGTTGGCCAAAACGTTCTTTTCTTTTCCAACATCTGCTCTTACAGAACAGTTAAAAATACATATGCATCCTGTTCAATTTAAATAGTTAACATGTTATCTAAAAAACTAAACAAATTTATTTAAAATTAAAACAGTACACAGGATTCAGGATGTAAATAACTATGGTGCATTGATTTTAATATAGTGTATTCAATGTGCAGATCATTTTTCGCCAAGTACGTATATACTGGTATTCAGTACTATTACAATTTCGTTTTCGAACAAAGTAAATATATTATAAAATAATAAAAATATCCCGGTGATTTCGAGTAATATTTGTTAAAACGATATCTCAACATTTTACATGATATGTGGTTCTTGTACAGTAGCTGATTGACACCAAATGATAAATTTGGGGGTGAAATAATTTTTGTATTTTTTTGATATATTATCATACTCAAAATTCTGAACATATATCCCGCCCCATTAACACATTCTGCTCTGTACTTAAAACGTGCGGACCACATGATGCCGCCTAATCGGTGAAGTTCGTTGACCGAACGGAATATCCAACCCTGCCACCCGTTTTTTAGTTAAGACATAAATTTTTATATTTGACAAATAATATGTACAACCCTATGAAAATATTTAGTTTTTTATATTTAATATTATATTGACATAGCTTTTGTGGATAAAACTCGAATTATTTACCACATTAATAATCAAAACGTCAAAACCAAACAGAATATCCTGTCAACGGTGCTGAGTGTGTCGAGTCTTTGGGAGTTGTCTTGGGACAGCCTGTATACAATCTTTGCTTGGTGATCACAGTTTTTTAGTGCTTTCAGGGTAAGCGGGTTGCAAGGATCTGTTTTGAGATCAGCCTTTGGCATTCAGCATCACAAACTCTTGTTCAGTTTTCAAATCTCGCAATATCTTATTACGGGATTCGACAGTTAGGTGAAGCGTTTGCGTTGCAGAATGGCGTTATGAGTGAGTTCTATAAAATTTAATATTCCGAGGGTAATAAGAAATCTTCATGTCTTGCTGATAAAACTAATATCTTTGCACACTGACTTCAGATCAGTAACTAGATACAGTGTGTAAGATGTGTTTCTTTCACTTTTCTTAATACATGTTGAGTCTATGAATTGTGTGCTTGAGTGAGGTACTAAATAATTGGTTTTAACTAATAACTAAAACTTACCAAGAAATACTACGCAATGGTACATAATGGCAGGCGAGACTGCACTAGCCGGAGACTTTATGACCTACCAAATGGGTTTAAAAAAATTCTTTGGTTACCAACCATACAGGCCTGTCCCTTTTTTGCGTATCCAGGTGTGCAATGGCAGGTTGGAATACGTTTGAGAAAGGTATTTATTTCCTATTTCCATCTGTTCCTGCGGCACTTTTAGCTCATGCGATGTTTTGGATGGCTATAGAGGCGACTGGGTTACTTTTTAGTTTTGAGTTGATTAAAATAAAGTTCATCATAAGTTTTTTTTAATGAAAGAGCACAGACAATATTTCAATTTATAATGATTATAATGTGGCACAAAATATTCTTTGAGATATTTCTATTTGCGCATATTTGTCATATTTTCGAAATGTGAATATATTTGAACACGAAACTATGCTTCCGTAGTTTTTTTTCTCTATTCTTAAACAATGAGATACATCTAAACTTTTGATAAAAATGTATAGAAAAATACAGACTGAGGCTCTTAACTTTTAAACAAAATAAAAATTTAATTTAATAATTCCATAGAAGCCTAGATATTCAAGAGATAAAACAATATGAAGGCGCCCTCTAAGCCGTCCTCGGAGCCTTCTTTATATTCACTAATATCCTGGGGGGGAGGGGGGGGGGTTGGTCTAGGAAAAATCACAAAAATATATTTTATGAGTAGGTTAACATTAAATAATCGATTATTTTTGTAGCTAGGTTAGGTTACTTTATCGGTTTCAACTATTTTCTGCAATTTTCACGTATTTTCATTGTGAAAATCCAACACTACTGTGGGCGTTTCTTAATATTTACATTGTACTTACATATTAGTATTAAAAAAAAACATTTTAAACAGGTCGCATTGAAACCGGTGTCATTTCAATAAAGTTATATTCAAATGTCAAAACGGTGTTTAGTTTAAGGTGTCCGAATATTTGTGAGATGTTTTCAGTTTATCTGCATTTAACAAAAGTGGCTATTCTACTGACGTTTCTCTATCCATTCAAGGCTAGTGCAGTTGAAATTATACATACGGTAAGTGCGGCTTAATATACGATTACACACCAAAATATGTAGGTAAATTTTAGGTTATGGTATTTCGTCTTAAACTTATAGATACAGGAACGGCGGGGGGGAGGGGGCGTACCGAATGTGTCGAGTTTTTACAACGACGATTCATATGACCGTATCTATAAGTTTTAAAAGATCGTTGTTTTGTACGGTTTAAATACAATATACATTTTTTGTTTAAGCCAACAAACGGGTCGCGGAGAATATACTAACATGTCGGTTGAGTTTTCAATGTGGGAATGCCTTGGAAAAGTTTTCCTGAAAATCTATTAATCAACGTCAAAGAATTACTATTATTAGGCGCATTTGGAAAATATAGATACCTTTACCCAATAGATCTGTGCCGGGTATTTTAATTAATCTAACCACTATTGTGGGCAGCTTCAGCGATTCGTATCGCTGTCGCCCGAAAACAAAGGTTTAATTATCATTTGAAACAAAATAAATCTTATAACTAATAACACTTATATTGGCTAATCTAATAGGTAATTATGTAAAAGACCGTAAAAGATGTACCTACCTATCAAAAAGGCCAAATCTCTACCGAACAAGCGAATTCAATAATAATTGTATATTATATTTGATGTTTGTTTTTTTAATAGCGGCAAATTGCTTGAAAAGATAAATGACACAATTTTTGCCTAATTGAATATTTTAGGATATAAATTAATTTAGTAAAATAATTATAATGGTACTAAATGTAAGGGTTGGCCAAACATAGAACTTATTCATTGCCAGCAGGAAGAAAAAAAAATGAAAGCGACCAGTGTTGCCGCGAGTCCGGCAATTGCCGTATTGTCCGGTAATCAGCACAGAAAATGGATGATTGTACGGCGTAAGGCAGGAGAGTCGGCGCCGTACGCAAATATACGGCAATGGGGCCAATATGAATATTTTCGGAAAAATACCGATCTTCTGATTTAATTAACATACAATCAAAGGCATTTTGAGTGAAGTAACTAAAATGCCAAATGTTGATTGTGAACACATTTTTAGTAGAGTGGACAACAATCGTTTGATAACTCCTACAGCAAATGGAGCATTAGTTGCCAGCCAATGCGTTAAATTATAATATTAAACATATTATGTTTAATACATATTATTATAAGTAAACATACACGATCTTTTAAAACATTTATATATACGGTATCTCATACAAAACGTCCTTGTAAAACCCAAACACTGACGTTACCTCGTCGTTTCGCGCGCCGCAACACTCTGCCATGTCTGTCTCGCTTGCTCACATGGCGAGCAAGCGAGACGCGCAAAAATGATGGATTTGACTTATACTGCGATTTTATATTATATGTGTATATTTTTATGTGTGTACTGTGATTATAACAGAAAAAAATAACACAGCATAACTCAATTATTTAAAAAGCAGCTCATATTGAAATACGGCAATTTTAAACTTCACATACGGCAGTTTGCTCACAAGCTCGCGGCAACACTGAAAGCGGGGATGTATGGCGCCGTACGGGGGTAGGAGAATAGCGTTCTGAAAATTAAGCTATGCTGTGTAGGTACGTGTTTGTATTTCTGTTTGTATGCTGTGTAGGTACGTGTTTGTATTTCTGTTTGTATGCTGTGTTTAAACATCTTCACATTCTGTGCTCTTATGCAAGTACGGGACCAGCATAGAATACGCCATTCATCGTCTTCGCGCGGTGGTCTGTGGCAGCTGTGTGGCTCGTGACCTTGACCTGCTGGCTGGCACGCGTTTCCACTGACCCGCGAGACACGGAAGACTGGAAGGTGCATCTCGTGCGACGACTCTTGGGCACGCATTTAAAGTGCTGCACGCCATCTGCAACTTTATCTCCATGTGATTCGATCATGTTTGATGCTAACATTTTTATTTTTAGGTAGATTTGATTGGGAAAGCTTCCCTTTCCAATGGGTAGCTTTCATTGCAATAGTCATGACTTCTGGAAATCCATAACCATCATTAGTTTAAAAGTTTATATATAAGTTTATAGATCTATCTATATCACTTTCTCGTGGACACGATAACTGCCGTAATTTTACACCAATCACTTTCAAATTGATACCTAAAATTCAAGATCAAAATGAGACCAGGGGGCGGGAATGGTCGATTTTTTCAAAAAATTGAAATTTTGCTATAACTTTGTTAGTATATAACATGTCAAATTAATTAAAATTTTATTTTATTCCTTAGATAAGGGCTTAAAACTTATTTCATAAAACTTTTTTGATAGCACCAACCATTGGTCCTGGGGATGGGAAAAATTGGTTTTTCAAAATTAAAAACATCATACCACATGGCACATGATCAAATCTAAGCCTATAATTTCTCTACAACTTTTGTTTGCAACAATTTTCGATATGAGCAACTCTTAGGGCACAGTATAAAGAGGGATTTAGTATGTGCACTCTGGCTGCGCAAGGGGTAGGTACGGCGGGTTGAGGTGCGCGAGCTGCCGCGCGAGAGAACAATCTAATGAAACAATCCCCTCCCCCCATTCTATTTGCCGATTTTGTGATTTATTTAATATTAACTTCTCCCAAATTGACCTTTTTTTCAATAACTCAGCGAAAGTTTCGCGACGCTGTCTATTATACCAATACTATACCAACACCAATGCGAATACTATTCGAATGCACAAAACCACGGATAAAGTAGCTTTTCATACACGCGGGGTAATCCCGATCAATCAGTAAGTTAATTTTTCATCGAGTGATCTTGGCATTATTTATAATACGAAATTTAGATTTCATCCTCATCTTAGAATTCATCTGTTCTACGCGAAAGCTGACAAACTTCTAGGCTTTGTATTTAGTAAGTAAATAATTTGTATTTATATGACTTTTAGTCATTGTATGTATGACTTTTAATTTTACATTATTATAGGTTCCTACCTCATTATATACCACTATTATATAGCTAAGCTTGAGGGGGAGGAATAAGGGGAGAGTTTGCACAAACGACGCTTTCTAACCTCAGGCTCATTATCTCGCCAAAGGCAAGACATTGAAGGAACGATATATATCAGGTTGTCCCAAGACCATTTCCGAAGACTTGAGGCGGTGTTTATGTTCCCCATTGTGTGTAAAAAAATATATAAACTCGCAGGCGCTCGGTAAGGCCGCCTATGACCCGGCGCGGCCTCGTTAGCGACTGAACTTATGACAAGAGCGATTTCATATCGTCATGTAAAGTTTACCAACTTTGTTACCCGGAAAACATGATGATTTTTGACATCAATTTTGTTTGAAATCGCAGAGTCAATTAGCTGGTTTTTTTATCGGAAATGATCACAGAATATAAAGAAGTTCGCAGGAATTTACAAAGGAGAAGTACCCACTTAGTTTACTTACTTAATTTAGCTCGCCGGGGACATAGCGGACGTAACCCGTAATTGCGGAACCCTAAAAATAATAAAGGAGTGAATTATAAGAGAGAGACTAATCTTGTAACAATTTGCGAATTTCTCGTCCTTAACTCGGGATAAAAAAAAAAGATCGCCGTGAGAAGTTCACGTTTGGGAACCGATTAGTTGAGGCCGACTCTCGTCCGCCGTCGAAACGGCTGTCAAGCTGTCATTAGGCAATTAACCGCTTTCGGTAATCGTTCGACCAATGCAGCTTACATAGATCGAATTTGCGGTTTTCGCTTGCAACAGAGCTTTTGACTTGCGGCTGTTTGGCAGTACGCTTTGGGCATTCTTCGAAACCGTCCGCTCACTGTTCCGTATGGAATTCATTCCGATTAGTTTATATTGTAAACTTTCTATTAAACTAACATTTTTAACTTTAATTACTTTTAAATCTAAAGACTATTGGGCTCTTTTAGACTAGGTCTATTCTATTTCTTACATTTAATTATTCATTGAAAAAATCAATCAATCAACTACAATAAAAAAAGAATCAAATATATTTTTTTAAATTATAAATTTCTAAAACTAAAATCGATTTTACAAGTGCATAAAAGGTTAAGAATTTTTAAAATTTTATGTTTAATTGAGTGTATAAACTGTGTTTCGCGTTCAAAGTGACGCGAAGGTAAGTTTGTGTCGTGGGAATGTTTCAATCAATTTCACTATAACAGGAATTTGAAATGCTTGAAGGTGAGGTGAGTGTATAAAATTTTCCTTCAAAAATACCGGGTGAACCTCTCAAAGGCTAAAACCTATTTGTTAAATCAATTGAAAATGCCCTGCAGTCGAAACCATTATTAACAAAAAAAAAAAAACAAAAATATTGTTTAAATAATGGATTTTTCAGGGCAAACTAAAATAAAAAATATAAGTACTCTTTCTCATGTTTTTCCCTATTCGCCTGTGTTATCACAACTTCTTGTCACATTTACCCTCCATATAGAAAAAAGTAGAATTTGATTTTACAATATTTTATTTGGTCGTGTCCATTTAATTTTCTTTCGGGGAGAGGTAACGAAAAAAAAATTATTGAAAACTAAAGTTAATTTAAAGGCTAAGGGTAATTTAAAGGCTGCATACGTTTGAGCATCTGAAGCTAACATCATATTATATGGAATGTACCAATGGAGATGTCTATAAAATTAAATAGATACCAACATAAACATACATATTAAACTTGAATACTTTCTATATACTACTATATAAATTCACATTATCTCAAGAAATTATCAAAGAAATAAATCCAAAAATACAAATACAAACATAAAACGTCATTACATTTTTATACTCCGTTGTAAGCGTTATCGCGTCGTTATAATAATTGTATAAAAACGGCAACCATTTAATCAGGGAGTTAGGTACCTACTTCCTGATGTTAAAATCTCATTTAAGATGTTCAAGAACATCAGTAGAATCCAGCAGTTACGCTCGGAATTAAAACGACTTTCATATTAGTTAGGCGTATTAGCCATGTTGCTATATTTCCTAAGGTTACTTTAAAAATAACAGTGTCTGCAAATGAAGGTAAATCGCATCGCTTTGGGTTGCGATCTGATAATAAACAGTGTGTCACAAGACTTAATTGTGTGTTTATTGTTTATGTTTCCTATTATGAGTTAGAAATTATATGACAAAATGCGAAAATAATTCATCAATAGTTTAATATTAATATTTAACTGACGGGGAAGTGTAATTTTCAATAAAATATTCATTATTACTATTAATACATACGGTTATAATACTGCTAGTGAAATGGTCGACTCTAATAATTGTATAGTCCAAACGATTGTTACGAATTATTTTACTAACAAAAAAATATATTTTAGCAACGTTTTTATCGGGAATTTACGATAGTTTGAAACAATGCCCGTAGATTTATGCTTTCGAAACACAAAGCATTCTTTGCCCATTTTTAACTCTTACTCTGGTAATGATTGCTTCGCATTTATCATAATATTTTTTAAAAGGTATTTTTCGTTGACGTGTACACGCCATTAACCGCCTCTACCAATTATGCATGCATTACGAATAATTGCGTGGGTTGCATTTCGCCCAGGGGTGTAAGAGGTATGCCTGGGCGGAGCAGGGGGAGGGGCGGGGTGGGGTGGATGTGTACAACACTGCCAAGGGACGCAACATGTTCCATATCCGTGTACCTACATACCAATACATAGCATACCTATCAAATATATCGGACCTAACATATCCTTTGGATTAAAGTAAGGCATATTTTAGTAAGCTTGGGATCTTAACTTTATATGACATTTTGGTTCAAGAAGCACTGTGCTACTTCTTCAAGTTCTTCAATACACACGAGTCTATTCATAACTATAACACCAGAAATAAATTTAATTATTTTTAACCTATAAGATCAAACTTAACTAAATTTAGTAAAACCAGTTTCTATTTGTGTTTTAAATCCTACAACAAACTACCCGAGAATCATAAAGAAATACGCGAAATAGACCAATTCAGGAAGGCTATTAAGCTATGTTTGCTGAAATTGAATTTATATAATATCAATGTATTTTGATTCTCACCTTTCTATTTTGTATTTAAGTAGAAATGTATGAATGTAAAACTTCGCAAATTTCATGATTGTTTTTTTTTTCGTTGTTTTGTTATAAAATAATTTCTACAACACTGTAAAAATTGTTATGGAAATAAATATCTTGTATCTTGATGCAGCATTCGTCCAAAAAGAGATTGTTCATCTGAACCTTCCACAGTATAAATGAGATGGAGTAGTAATCTCTGTTTAAAAAACAGCCCGCGAATTAAACAGCAATAAAACAATTACATTTTTTAGGTTAAATATACAACATTTAGATTTAATTAAATAAATAGGTACAGTAATTTAGTGACAAACGGGTATTTTTAATCATTTAGGCAATAACTACTCGTTTTTATAGTTCAAAAGAACGAAGAAAATAATAAAATTACAATGTTTTAATGTGCAAAATTTTTACATAATAACAAGTGTTGACATGCGCCCATGTACTCGTATATTAATTATAGAACGTGGATTATAATAACAAAACTATTTTTTATTAGTTTATGTTTTAAGAGTTTCTTTGATGTTGAGTGCCTTACTTAAATGAAAAATGTTTACATTGTTAAAAATTCTTAAAGTACTTTTTAGAAAAAAACAATTTAC
Source organism: Neomicropteryx cornuta (assembly GCA_020383195.1). Taxonomy (NCBI): domain Eukaryota; kingdom Metazoa; phylum Arthropoda; class Insecta; order Lepidoptera; family Micropterigidae; genus Neomicropteryx; species Neomicropteryx cornuta. The sequence continues at coordinate 3,590,841 of JAHKQU010000028.1, forward strand.
AGCTATAGTTTTTATGGTAAGTATTATGATAAGTAAATAGGGCCTACCTAGCGACCTACGCATGCCTGTCTTATGCGTAGTTGTAGAGCCATTTATCGTAAGTCAGACCTTTTTCGTTAAATAAAAAAAAAGACGGGTGTGATCAATTTCTGTTTGTGTCCAATTCTCAACATTTAGCGATTTATTAATTTGTTTTATAGTGTGAAGCAATATTGTTCCTTGTTTATTGTTTCTGCGCTTAGTCGTTTGAAATATACACATAATTTCACATCACACGTTACAACGCGCCAAAACGACTTTAGAGGTCCATATATTTTGTCACTACATCTAGGCATATCTAGTAGCTACATTAGCGCTTAGGAAAAATTGTAAAATTATAAAATGTATTCTGATACTTACTTTATTTGCGGTAATTAAGTAATTTATTACTCAATATTTATTTTATTTGATTTGTTTATTAAATCTTTGTAAATTACCTACCTATTTACAATAGTTATTATATAATTGACGCACCTAACTACCTATCTACTGCCTGTTTCAATATAGACTTTGTTTACTATTACTACAGCACATATTGCACAAATTCAGTTGTCCCGAGAAATTGGGGGATAAATTTGGGCATGAAAATATTACATCCCCGAATTTATCATTTTTATTAAAGCGCTGGTGTAAATTACTTGCTGATACAAACTACAAAATTATAGAAAAAATAATATATAAAGTGTGTGTAGTGCTGAGAGTGTCAAAAAGCCTAGAGGTGTTTATGTAAGTTTTTTATAGGTTTAAATATAATTTGCGCTTGCAAAGAGCTTAATTAATAGACCATAAGCAATAGACCATACATTATAATATACTTAAAAAAAAGGGAAAGTATGAAATTAGTTTTTTATTAGGCAGTTTGGTTTAAAGCGGAAAAAGAGGGCTAGAAATACGAAATTATTTATATTCAAGAAATATAATTTGTGGAAATGATGTTCCTTAATTTTTACTGATTTGTATTATGTAAAAAAATAAGTTACGTATATATAATTTTGAAGCCATCAAGGCGTCTTGGCGCCGCATGCGCAGTCTACGGTCAGCCGGTTGAAATTTATTCATAGTGTGCTATAATTTACAATTATTATCGTCCGTTTGGGCGACTTGTTTTTTTTGCAACAAAAAAGTGCCAGGACGCATCGTTTAGACGTTTCGTTCCAATTATAAAAAAAAATCCCCGTCCCCCGCCCCTGCGCGGGGATTGGCCGCCCAGCCGGCCAATGGCGAGCGACGCCGCGACGCCATCTTTGAAAATTGCCGTCTCGTAGCGCGTAGACGCCGCCGCCGCCGCACGAGAATTTAGTACGAGCGGCGTCCACGCAAGGCCTAGAGTCGTTGCGAGCGGTCGTTTATTTACGTCCAGTAGGGGTTGATGATGAGGGTCGCGTGTGGCTGTGTACAGATGTACCTATGTGAAATGTGATCTAAACGCAGTCGCTTACGTTTCTGAATAATAATAATAATGTTTCTAGATATTAATAATAATTACAAAACAGCGACTCAGGTTTCTGATTTTGTGTAATCCTGAGGTGAATTAAATACAATAAAACCTATCTATCTTTCTACCTATAAAGGTCGAATCGTTCATCTTGCAATATCACCAGTAAAAAATTTTTAATGAGAAATATAAATATGTGTATATTTAAGGAACACGCTGATTCTAAATTGATTGGTTGTATGTGTTGTTGCAGACAAGTTGCAAACAATCGTTAAACATGTTAGACTCGAAATAGGTACCTATTACTCAAACCCATTATTACCTGGCATATAGGTACTCGAGAATAGGAGAACCAGGTTTACTGTTCAATTTGAACGATTTACCGTTACATTTAGTTTGATTTTTAAGTATTTTTAAACATCATAAAATCACGACAACATTCTTTAGCATACGAGAATGTATTACTTAGCGTAGTAGTTTTCCGAAATTGGTAAGCGGGTAGGTTAGGGTAGGTTAAATTGTTTGTTTTGTGCGTTGTTCTAAATATAATTTTTATTTTGTATACAGTACCATTATAACGACCTTAGCTGGCATATTTTGGACATTGAGAACATACAAAGAAGTAAATTTGGAGTATACAGGTTAAACCATAGCCAATCTGTAAAATGGTATAGGGAGAGGATCACAAATGATATTATTGAAAATGGTGAGTAATAAACCGAAATAATATTTACGCTAAAATAAAATGAAAGTAGAAATGGAACCGTTCAATGTTAAAATAAGTTTCTATAGTTGTTACTAATATAAATATATAAGAGCTAAGCGAGAACAGGAGAGCGGTCGACGTCCTCAGATTCTTGCTGATCAATTAACCGGGCTCGACGTTTGCCCTTATGTTATATTATATATGATGCCCGTTGTATATTAATCTGTAAAAAATAAATATTAAATAAAAGCGAACAAAAAACCATAATGGTCAGTATTAAAATGTAAAAATGAGACTTATTCATGGCATTAATAATTATTTTTGCTTGATATTACTGCATTGATATTGACAGACTATTAAAAAAAGAGCATTTGATATCACACAAAATTCAGAGAATTTATTTCATAAAGATTTGACCCATTTATAATTTGATGGTAATATTTGAACACATCAAACTATTCTCGTTGTCCGATTTATGAGTGTAATTCTTTTCCACAGACTATTGTCAAGGAAGAAATTCATCAGGCGGATCTCCCCCCGATGAGGAGCAGGCGCTTGGGCGGCTGCGGGAGATCTGCAGTTGGGCGGGAACAGCGCCCCAGAGAGGGCTTTCGACTGCCCGCATTCAGTTTCCGCCCGGCATCACCGAAATGTCGGTGTGTTGGAATGGCTTTAATTATCAAATCATTATCGATCGCATAAAAACGACACATCTAATGAACAATTATTTCAAAACGCTAACTCGACAAAAACAAAACAAAACTTTAGTAAGATTATTCTTGGACGTCTATTTCACAAATTGCCAAAACATTTAAAGGAGGTAAACAAAATAAAATTTGTCTCAAAGATATAAACACTGTGACTGATAGATTTAATATTATATAACAAAATACATAAACTTACAATAGTTTATATTAACATTAGTTTATCTTAACTAGGAAACCCTAAATTACACACACTTACTGATAATATTATATAATAATAAATATACCAACTCTAATATTAATTATTCAGCAAGTATTAGGCACATTTCCAAATTATGTTTACTTGTTTTTTGTTCGCGGATTTTTGATGTTAATCTTATTTTTTGTTATTATTTATTATTTTTCTTTATCTTTTTCTATTATTTCTAACTTAATGTTGTGTGTAAATATTGTACATATTTGTTTAAAAAACTAAATTCTAAAGCCAAAAATATGTTTTTAAATACTTTAATAAATAAATAATAACGACCACACGCGGTAGTTTAATTTAATGCAAATCGCTGTCGAGTTTACGAAAGAAACACAAATAATCATTTAAATGATATTAGAAACTGTAGATAGTTATTTCTACCCATGTTTTTACATGTTTTTGTAAGTACATATTTTTTGGGCTTTATTTTTTGGTACCTATCTGATAGGTACCAAAAAATTTAAAGTAATGGTATTTCTTTAAATTAATAATTTATACTATTTTACGTTTTAGCATAACATTTTAAAGATATAAAAAAAAATGATAAGGAACAAAACAACCCACAATTTTTGTTTTAGTTTTAGGTTTAGTAGGTACGAAATGTTATGTATTTTTTTGTGAACTTTTAAAGTAAATAAACAAACATACTCTGCTATTTAAATAAAAGATATTTTCATTTCTTTTATGACGCGTAGATACCTAACTTTGGTTTTAAACTCTCGGTAGGAAAACGATCATAATTTATGATAAATATTCGTAGTCACAAAGTTTTGTATCGAAAAAAATAATAATAAATACATCGGCAACCACACAAGTGGTTGCAACACCACATCACTGAAATTACTACTAAATAAGAATTTATAATTATTTATACATGTTTCACGTTTTCAGTCACATTCAGAAGAATATGAAACGACGCCATTTGATGAGCTTCGCTTTTTAGCGCATGTCGGAAATTCTGCCACGAAAATGGTAAGCATTTATTTATGAGTACAAAAATAATCTACTTATTGTTTAAAAAAAAATGACTACCCGCTTACTGCAAGTTACACTGCTGTCACGGTCCTTACGATTTTTAACTTTAACTATAAAACACTTTAAAAAAAAAACTGTTTCATCAAAGTTTTGGGCGGGGGGGGGGGGGGTTGGAGGCAGAAGGTTGTACTATTTTGCAATAGGATGTCGTTTTGAAATAGGTTGTATTTTAGAATAAAATTTCACGTTTTTTAAATATGTCTCAAGAGTGTAGATACAGACTTCAATAAAGTAAACAAATCTGGAAAATGAGCAAGCAAGTAGAATATTCGTAATTATATATATATATATATATATATATATATATATATATATATTAGGTAAAAGGCTAATATGTTTATTTATACATTTTAAACGCATCAATGTTACTGGCTGTAATAATTATATAAAAAAAAAATATATTTTTATGTAGATATAAATTATGGAAGTAAAGCATTATTCATTTCTCTTGAAAAGCGAGCAATTTTAGCTTTGTCGTGAAATAAGTGTTCGTGAAATAATAATAAAATGTATAAGTTTCATATTAATCTTACTAAAATAATCTATCACGTCGTTTTCTTGCCTATTATTAAAAACAAGCGTTTTTTTTTTATCTTAGCTAAATCTAAAAAGCGAAATTAAGCTCATTTAGCAAATTAAATTCTAAGTGAGATTAATGACCGCTACCGAGATGGTCATATATTGTTAGACGGGTAGGTTTATACGAGTATATACTCTTATATACTCGTGCACGTGTGTAAGGAAGGGAGAAAGGAGTGTATGACAAACGAGCTAGAAACCAAATAGTCGTACGCGTTTTGCTAGTTCACTTTGTACTAGCTTTTGCACGCAGGCCAACTAATAATTCTGCGACATGTGAATATAATAGAATAAAGTTGTAGTAATAGTCATTTATACAATCAAGAAAAAAAAAACAACTTGCATAAAAACCAAGAAACAAATCTTGTGAAACGACCATCAATGTTGGTTTTGAATCCTGAAATAAACCACACAATAGGGTGGTTTATTTCAATATAAATTTGTTAAAAATCTTATAGGTGTATTTTAATAACACTGGGATCAGCGAAGTATGATACAAGTTTTACACATTTTTTTACTTTTCTGTATTTACCTAAATTATTAATCATTATATAACATTAATAATATATTTGAACAAGTAGGTAAACTAACATAGTATCTAAAAGGTATTTAAGTAAAACTGTGATGATTATAACGTTCTTGAAAACAATGAATAATAAATGTTTTAGATAAAAAGTGAGAACTCTTAAACACAAACTGATATTCAATTTGAAGAAGAGATTTACCTTTAGATTTCTGATTTTACCAAAATCAGAAATGACTGATTACGTATGTATTTCAGAGATTGATAAATAAATAAATAATCGCTAGTTTAAGAGTTGTATGCCGTGAGATCGCTCGCAGCTGGTACGAGCCATTCGATATCATAAAATATGTACTTAGCGGTGTCAAAGTGATTACCGATTTAATTGGGTTCGGGCGCGCGCGTCAGCTTGCACGTCGCCGCGCACGCCACGTCGGGGTTAGTATGACGGGCACGTCGCGCACGACATTCTGCGCGTGCAATGCGCGTCAGCTGATGGCGCGCGCGCGCGACCGATTTTAAACGACTTTAATACGTTTCTATGGCGAAAATACTTTCATTGGGAACTAAAGCGTCTATTTTTGTTTGGACGCATCGAAAACATATCCTTAAAATCAGACTTAATTGAATTGAAGACTTATTTAATCATTTTATAGTTTACCATATAAATACTTAAGAATATTTTTTTTATTATGGCGATAAGTTTAGGTGTCCTGAGCTGATATTAATTGAGGGTCATTGAAGAGCGTTTTTTTTCCATTTTTCAGTTAATCAACACGGACAAATAAATATATTAAAAAAATGCCTTTAATAAACCTTATAACTAATATCAATTTAAAACAGTCACATGCCTAGAGTGACATAAAATCCATACGAACCTGTACTCACATTATAAGGTACCTTTATATAAAAATATTATATGTGGTAATCTTACTTGTGTCGTTATTGTGTGTTGTTGTGTATTGTTATTGTACACATAACACACATACACATACATACAACCATACACATTAACACACTTATAATCCACACCCTAATTACTCACAAATTACAACACTCACATAATATTATCACTTATTAGATCCTAGTTCGTTCTGTTAAACGTATATGTTAAAGTGGAGATGCCTGTAGTCGGCTTAAGTTGTTAATTATGTATTTCTATGTAACTGTCATTATGTATTAATTATTAAGCATTTCTCATTCAAATAAATAAATAAAGAAATAAATTTACAAAAATACACCGGTTAATAAAAACTGAAATACTTTTATTTTATAATTTTTGTTATAAATTTCATATTTAGATATTATATTTTATTATATCATTAAAATGCTCTGTTTTTTAAGTCTTATATTGTATTTGTTTTTTAATTAGTTTTATTTTTATTGCCTGTTGTAAAATCTTGTGTTTGCATTTTGTTTTGTTTATTTTTCATTGAATATTTCCAAAACGTTAAGGTTTTTATATTAAACATATTTTTTTACGCGTTTCTGGAATTAGAAAATTGCAGTATACCGTTTGCGGTATAGCAGAAATATTCATTCGCCTGCTGAGAAATTATTTCTATTTAATATTGCTTGACATCGATTTAACCGCCCGTTGAGGTCTTTCGGGCGCCTCGAGCACCTGTCGCTTCCCGTCCCCGGGCTGTTGCTATAATTGATACTCGCAACCAATTATTATCCGATCGAAGGGAGGCAAATGTTGACTAAACGTTGCTATAATGTTACAGCCATGACGGATAATCGAACGAATTCGACGCTAGATCGCATAACCAGTTACATTGGGTCGTGTAGTAGATAAAAAGATCAGTAAAAATATTTTTAGTATTGGTATGTTAGCGCGCGTCCTAAGTAAAAAAAAAAATCGGGTTGCGTCGGAGCAGACGGTGGAAGTTATACTTCTTTAGCCATTCTCACACACCCACTCACACACGCAGGGTATATAAATGAAATATAAGACATTTTTCTCTGTTATCCAAAACGTATAAAAAGGCACTCTACGGATTTTACTCCTAACGCGTGACGCGGTTTCTCGACCAACATCCCATCCCAATCAGTACAACGGGCGCAAAGAACTATAACTTCAAAAAACGTGGTATTTATTTAAGGTGCAATGTTTATTTCGATGTAAAAAAAATGTAATACCACAAAATGAAATCGATACAATACGAAGGCCTTTATTCTGCGTTACAAATATTTTTTTTGAAACATCAAAACTTTTCATAACCAATGTAATTACCGGTGTATTTCAGTATAATTCTCAGCTTGTTAAGAACTATAAAATTAAAATTTTAATAAAAAAATCTCATTGCGATACACATTTTGTTTTTAAATAAATGAAAAGCTAAATAAATGTTAAGTTATCGGCAAATTAGTATATGCCTATTTATTTATTTATTTATCATTTATTCGGAAAAATAACACTACAATATATAAAAAAGAATGGTACTTTCAATTGTGTGTAAAATTGACTGATGCCAGGTTTTCGCTAAAGTACAGAGATACATGTAAAGATTAAAATTCATTAAATTACACTCGCACTAGCACTCTAAATACAGATATAAATATATATTTGTCAACATATATTATTCTGAAATAATATTAGATTTAAAATAGTCAGAGGCCAAAGGAATGAAAATGAAAATTTATCATAATTGAAGGGAGTGACATGGTGGCTTGCAATCAACTGAACGTTAGTCGTTTCTAATAAACTCGACGGAATCTTCCAAAATCTGGTAACAATTTTCAGCATGTTACATAAGATATTATTTAGCATCGATCAGATGACAAAAGTGGCACATTAAGCAAACAAACCCAAACTGCTTCTCTTAGCACAGATTCGTCTAGTTAGGGAGGCAGGAAACATCTGTACAACGCAACAGTCGCTTGTCGCTTTAATTAAGCTATTTAATAATACTAATATGTTAATTATATTGTACTACTTAAAACACGTGTAATATTATATTTTCAATAAATTAAAAATTATAAAATATATACATACCTAAAAAAAATAGATTATATACTCTGCGATCATATAATATTGAAATCATAATATCGAATTATGCCTCTATTTCATTCGCGTTGGAGATTACTGAGTATTTATATTGGTATGTGGCTGAAGAAAAAAATCTCGATTATATAAATATTTTTCACCTCTGAACATTTAATCAACCGTTTTTTTCTTGGAAAATAACAAATACTTAATTTAAATCCTTATGTTAGTCCCAGGCTAAGGATTTCTTGGTTTTATTCTGCGTTTTTGTATAATAAATTAATAATACATTTGGTGCGGGTTTTAAAGTTTTCACTGTCATAATCCGAATAAGGAATCATTCCTACACACGTTGGTCGGCAGTGAGCGTCCGATGAGGAAACGAGAAGTGGCCTTCAGCGCCGTCGGTGAAGTGGAAGTGGAAGATCACAGCTCGGCGCCGGCGCCGTTAGTCGAGAGCGAGGAGTTGGAGTGCGTCGCAGAGGAGGACGAAGCCGAGATGAAGAATAAGAAGAAGGACCTCGATCTAGGAGATCTTTCAAATAAAGAAGACGCGGTCAAATCGAAAGGTCTTCATATTTTTTTAAACCGATATTATTTATTTATTTATTTATAGGAATTACACAGGGCAACCTCTTTTCTCACAAAATATACCACAAAAAGAGCTCATTTTTACTAGCATTTTACTGCATAAGATAGGGATGTCATTTATAACAATCTAAATACAGGCGAGAAGTCAGTCACGGGTTTCAATCCTCTCACACAAGCAAATTTAGCTTCGTTGAGAGGGCCCAAAATAATTGTAAATGACCTAGGTTATAACAATCCTTTTAATATCTATCTAATAGTCTAACTAGATTTACTGTCATTTACGGATAACTAGAAATACCGAGCCGAGACGAGTTAAATTCAAGGTACTAATAATAAATGTAGTTTTAAAAATATGCTATTATTAAGCATTCGTTGATGATTTTTTTAATAAAATGTTGCCATAAAATGTATGGCGTAATGGTTTAAAACGCTGTTTGCTGTTTGACCTCCTACCCGAAGTACTATTATTTATTTAGTTTATTCATCAAATTTACAATTCTTGCCTTTTATGTACCAGCTAAGCCCAAGGCTTGTCTGCTGGAAACCAGGTGCGTAAAATACAGATATTATTAATTGCGAAGTATGTTCAGATTATTTTTTTCGTATTCCTGGATGGTAGTAATTTATTCATAGTGATTATGACGTACATACAACCCTCATCGATTATTTTATTATTTGTATTGCATGCAGGTAAAAAAGGAAAGAAAAAAAACTGCAAAGACGAAGAAGATAAAAAACCGCTTTTTGTGAGTACTTTCACTGTTACTTTCATTCTTACAAAATCGCTGTGTTTGTGTTAACTTTAAGTGTGCAAGCGTGTTGTGTGTAAAATGCACCTGCCAAAGTTAAGCGCAAATGTTGCTATTAATCAACGACATATTACTTATTCTATACTACACATTCGATTATGATTCCCATTTATCTGCCTCGATAAAGTTGGCAGCCCTATTTGTACACATTCAATAATCGCCGTTTCAGCAATTACATATTTTGGACTCGATTTTCATCCTTTTTAAAAACTTTCCTACTAATTAACGTTAATAATTTCCGACTATTAGAATGTGATAACCAAATGCTTAACTAATAATTAGAAACTAATTGATATTATTATTATAACTGGCCCTTGAAATAGAAAAAATGTGATTAAAGTGAGTTTTTTTTTATTTACGACTTATTTTCAACGTTTTTTTCAGATAAAAATTATAATTATCTGTCTACTGATACCACTAACAATAGTACTGATCCAGTGCTGCCTACATTACCGCCATAAAAAGAGGTAGATAATCACGCACTACATTAATTTTAACAATCATAAACATTATTAAGAATAAAAAATGATTTTGTTTTCTTATTGTTTCAAAATATGAACGTTTCTCACATATTCAACCATTATTCATTTTTCATCACCACTGACTCTATGACTTATGACGTGTTCACTAGCAATTTCTTTATTGTGACTATGATCCTAAATATTTGTCATAGATCTAGGTCAAGATAAGTTTTAACTTTAACTCCTCCATATCCTACCTTTAGGATTTGGGGAAAGTATCACCAACCAGTCATCCACAGCAACGTCGCAATGAGTTGCATCAATTGGGCGGGCAGTTTTACCAACCTCCTCAACGCGTACGATATGACGCTAATATAAAATTCTTAATCCCAAATCCGCTACCTTATCCAATTAACGGGTCACTGCACGTTAGATAAATGGTTGGAACATCCTCGGTATCTTTACACCTATATGCATCGTTCCTTAAAAAGTTAAGGAATGGTGGAAAAGGTAAAGTCCTTTGTCTTGATTTGGAAATTTCATTGAAAAGTTCCTAAAGTTACAATTGTTAAAACTAAGTTAGTTGTCAATCATGAACAATCTGCAAAATTTACGCTTGCAAAAACAAATCTTAAAAAATGGCGGATATGTAAACTTAAAGGTGACAGACTACAAATATTCAAGTAATAAAGAATCAAATTCCTTGAAGGCTCCTTCATTTGAGGTTAGGCATGTCCACTTGAGGAACCACTCTGCATATGGGCGCTAGTCTATACTTTGTAAAACAACCTTAAATTTAAAATATTCAGAAGTACATGTATTTAATGTTAATTTAGTGGCGTCCAAAAAATTTATCAAATACCAAACGTTACCATGAAATTTTACTTTCCTCTCTCTCCCCCCCTATTCATCTCTTCTGCATTTCTTAAGTTAAATACTAATTTTATACTCACTCGGTGAAAATATTTATTATTTTTTATTTTATACTTGTTAGTGGGTACCATTGTTTTCACTGTTTTTATTATTTTATTATTATGTACCGCTTGTTATGATTTATTTGCTTTATTTCTCAAATAAAGATAAATAAAAATAAATAAGAGTTAGATCAGATTGTGTAAACAGCACTAAAGATGGCGTCACTATTATTAAAAAAGTACGCGATGCGTTTTTAGGTGTTACACGTTGCGTACGAAGGATCTCAACATTAGTTTTCGCAATGAGGTTTTAACGATTACTAAAAGAGTCGCTGCTCGATATGCGTATAAACTAATCTCGCTGTGTGTCATTTATCGAGTATTTAGATTTGGCGAATTCCTAAAATGAAGTTTAAGGATTGTGTAGTATGTATTAAACCCGACGTTGTGGGGATGATCGCACATTCCATCCTCAGGGGGTTCACAACACGTCCGTTCGATTCGAAGTATTAAAAAGAATTGATGCGTTTTTTGCTTGGTTTCTCGGTCTTATTTCGTAGCGGTGGGTTGCTTCTCGAGCGAACCCGAGGTTAAGGGGCCTTTCCCGAAAGCGCCTTTCCCTTGCGCGTGGACTTAAATATTTCTATCTCATCTATCGGTTTGTAAAAGTAAAAACACTCTGTGCCGTTTGTAATAGGTGCCATAGTACGCTTCATAAATAGTTGGGAAAAAGCCTTTTCCGGTTTGGGGTTGAATTGTTTTCGCCTTTTTTAAGTAGGCTACAAAACATCCCATTTAGTCTTCGGGAATGGTTTTGGCCTGTGTATTTATTTTATTTGTTGTACCATTTAGGGGACCGAGGTGCATATGCGGCAGTCACGTCAAATGCAGGCCCATGTGTCCTGGCAGTAGGAAAATAGTCAAAACTGGTAAATGTTTTTGAAAAATAATAAACAACTTGATTAAATAATATTTTCTTTTATTGTTCTTAAGTAGCACTATCCTTTTGTAATAACGATTATTTAAAGATTGAGCTTTAGAAATTCTTCACCGGTGGTGAAGAACATAACATTACATAAGATGACGTTTGCAGTTTTCAGTTTGAAAATTGTATAATAAAAAAGCAACCAGTATTGTGAAATAAAACCTAATTGGCTTAATTTATTAATTAATTGGCTTGTATTTGGCTTAATTATACGAATATTTCATTTTAGTACTTTAATAGCGGCAAATTGCCCGACAAAAAGAATTTTTACACTGTTGTAAAGTTTAGAAAAGTTTTAATTATATTTTTAAAAAGCGTTGGATATGAAGCCAAAAAGAACACATTTTGTAAAGGCGTACTTTGATATTTTTTTTATATTTTAAGTTTAAATATCATCATTTTTTATATTATATCTTATTAGATATATTAAAGGTACTAAAGAGGAGTGCGGGTTAAAAATGATTTTTTATAAAACTTAGTTTGAAGTGGTTCTCCCGGGAGTATCACAAGGCTCATGCCTGGTATCATTTAAATTTTATATATGAATGAAAAATACGCATTTTTGGTCTGTAACCGATTATAATCGGATCAAGATCTCAGATCAAGGTCTCACAGCTGAAAATAAATATACAATTTTGTGTTTTATTCACTAAATCTTTTAGTGTATTGTTCAAAGGAAAGGGTAAGGAACGAGAGGAACGAGGGGAACGATGGGAACGAGAGGAACGAGGGGAACGAGGGGAAGGAGAGGAAAGAGAGGAAAGAGGGGAACGAAGTGAGATGGACTCGCATATCGAGATCCTGGAGCCACAAGAAGACATTGAGTTACAAGGCCGGAGGACCTGCGGCGGGGGAAGGATTTGGGGGAAGGAGACGAAACAAAGCGGACGGACCTGCAAATAGTAAGAAAGCTTTCATTGAACTACCCTATTATACCTACAGGGCGCACTTTTTCTCATGCACATCCTTTTTTGGGGTTATTCTACACACCAAATTAAACAACTTTTTTTCTACAAGTTTTCTCAATTTAGACATATTTTTCATATTATCAGTCAGGAAATCTATGCGTGTAAACGCTAATAGGGTTGTTTTCTAGTAGTTTTTATTTACTTTTTTTGACACTTTAAAAAACTTTTACAACAAAAGTTGATCAGTTTGAAGTATAGAACAACCCTATAAAAGAATGTGCATGAGAAAATATTCACCCTGTCAAATATATTTGTTACATCTTAATTTAAAACAAATAAATTGGTTCTTTATTTTATAGTCTACAATTAATTGTATGGTAAATGAATTGTAGGTATTATAATTATTTAGTTAAATCTACAGCAGTCGGACAAAGCTCTACCTATCGTTAGATTTGATTTGATAGAGGTAAAGGAGTACGTTTACCTCTATCAAATGACTGCGATACGTTTAAATGAATAACTATAATGTAAAAAAATATTTTTAGAAAATGCGTAGACTATAAAGAAAGCAATTCAAATAGTAAAAATAATACCTTATCTGTGTGCCATTTTTAAATAAAAAAAAATTAAAATATTTTTTTTGTCTTTTTATATTAATTTTTTATCTATATATATATATATATATATATACATCCTTATAACAAAGTGGCGCTTTCTAATCAGCACTTTGCATTTAACGTGGCATCCTGTGGAAAGTGGCATCCAATATACGGATGCAAGATTACATTCGCCTAAATTAATTTTTTTCGGGATGGGGGGGGCCTCTGTTGGCTAAATTCAAAAATCGCCCTGGAAGTCAATTTGGTAGGAAATCATCAAAAAAGTGAATATTTTTAGTTCGAAGAAATCGTCGGTGGCGGCCTAGTGTCGCGGTGTATATTGTCGAATGTATATCGCCTTCCCACCTTCCCGCCAATGTGGCTTCCGCCTTGCTTAGATCCGGCAACGTCGCAATTATTTGCCCGCGCTCTGTCCATCTCACTCGACACTCATCTCGTCTCACGCTGTTGTTTCGGATTTTTGACAGTTCGTTCCGTTCTTAAGGAGTAGAAAATTCGAAATAGATGTGAACGAGTGACGGTTTACTATGTTTTTTCACTAGTTTTTGGTAAAAGTACTCAACTTAACATGTATTTGCAATTAGATATGAAGCAGTTTAAAATTTAATGTAATTAAATGATATATTTTAAAAGACTGAGTAAGTAGATATGATAACAATAGCTCGATAAAAACAATAGTAAAAGTGCTAATTAAATTATTTTAAATATGTTTGATATGAAATTCCACTAAACATGTTCGGTTCGTTAGTATAAATATATTAGGACAGTTAGCTATCAAACAAAAATCATTTCAAACAGTATTTGAAACAAAATTCGCGGACCTCGGATCCGTATTGTTTTAACGTTTGACATTTCTAGGTTAGTTAGTTCTTTCAATTTAATGGCATTCAATAAGGATGACTTTGGCCAGTGTCAAGTATTATGACTAATACAAAAAATAAAGACGACAATTTAGACAATACAACAATATTTAGGCAGACAATATATTAAGTAAAAAAGAAAAATAAACGGCAAATAAAAATACAACAAAAATATTTTGAAGCTTACGTGTACATAATAAAAAGCATCTTCACGACAAAAAAATAAGTAAATAAATAAAATATTCATATATTAATATGACTACGGACTATCGTTGCCAACTGGGTTGCACGGCAGTGCTGCCAAGTATTTATCATAATGTTTGTATTATTTATAGCTACTTCATGAAAATCTTACACAGTGTCACCAATTAAAAAAATTATAAGTAGCTAATAGATATAATATTATATATAGTAAAATTGTATAATGTATTGCTTAAATGCCATATTTAAATGATTCCTTGCGTTATAATAGGCATTCGCCGTAAGTTTACATTGCTTATATAAAAGTCTGGCATTATTGACATTTAGAAAATTCGAATTCTTTTTAATATTTTAAGGACTGATATTTTTTCAAATAAATTATATAGCTAGAATGTTCAAAGAATAACTAATATTGAACGCACAGATAGTTGCATCGCTTGAGGTAATGCACGCTGGTTTAAATACAGGCCTGTATTTTATGAAAGCTTTTCACTCTCACCTATCTATATGTGCGATTATGCAATATGCAATAAAAAATGATTTAAAAAAGAAACAACAATTATGAAAAATTATATTATATTAATAGATACATAGGTAGGTACGTAAATACTTTTAAAGTACACATGTTTTTTTTACACAAACACATATTTACAGCTGCAATCAAATAATACATTTTATATAAAATAAAAGAAAACATTTTAATCTTTCTTAAATTTAATATTACCTGTAAAGATACTAAAATACCTTTTGTCTAATAAGACAAGTAATAAATTGCAAGCGTTATTAATCATCTAATCTGTTCAAGTTCGGATACATTGATTGATTAAAAGTCCGTAGATTTACACTACTAAACACGTTAGAATTTAAGACAATTTTGTTGAGCCTTTTTTTTTTACAGTTTCACACGCTAACATATTGCTTTAATGCTTTTTGTGAGTAGGTGATTGCAGGCTTTAGTTTTAATTAAATGTATTTATCTAAATTTTTTCACGTTATCTGTTTCGAATGATAGATGTCTTTTTCTACTGATTTAAGCCACTTTCCAAACTAACTTTGTAACATTTTAAACTTTGGTTTATAATGTTGATTTTTGTGCTCATGCTTCCTTTTATAAGACCTTTTAGATTAGAAGATACAGCTGGATGAACTTATCTTTAACCTAACATAACCTCACCAAGAAACAACTAAGTAGGTACTAAATATAAAAATCATAAGATTGTTCATAGTGTGGTCTAATGTTGGCAGTAATGACCCATTGTAATCCGAATTAACTGTATAGCGATCAGTCATAAAACATTTAAACGGAAAATTTATTTTATTTTTTACAGAACTTAATCAAATTAAAATGAGTCTATTGCTATAAAAAACTGGAGGTTCTGAGTCCTGAGAACGTCGTCCGCGCCGCGACATTTAATACCGCCACAGCCATCCTCGAATCCAATCCTATCACGGCCCTCAGTCATATTGCATATTATTTCCTTTCAACTAAACTACTACAGCCGCTAATTCTTGGCACTCGCATCCAATAACGAATCTCAAAGACTTGCCTACGGGTTTTTTGCTCTTTCCACGGACCCTCATTTTATTGTAAACGATGTTAAGAGTGAACCCTCACTAGAGCTGTTTGCAACAACAAGATTTTATTAAAATCAAATACAAAGAAACAGTAGGTATGCTAAGGAAAAAGCATGCCAATCATAAATGTCAAAAAGCTCTAATATACTCGTAAACTAACCTAGCATAATTGCATCCGACTTCATTTTGCCGACACCTTCGATAATTAATTATATGAATACCAATGTAATAGGTAGGTAAATTTGGCAACGTCGCATTCGGAGGTAAGATACGACTGTTGGTGAAAAGTGATATACATAAAGAAGCTACTTTGTATTGTATATCTACTGAAAAAATACGGCGGAAGCAACTTCAAAGGAACGTGAAACGAGGCCAAAGAGGCTGTGTCATGAAAGTGTATTTTTTTAAATTGTATATCGCCGTGTGATATTTTTTTAAAAAACAAAGTTGTTGACCGGCCTTAGCTCATCCTAATATACCAATATACGCAGTCAAACATTCAGAATAACCATCAGATCTAGGAGACGCCAGAAAGTAGCCTTCGTGTAAAGAGGCCACATTGTATTACGGATTTATATATATATATATATATATATATAAGTTTTGGTTTTATTATTTAAATGTAAATATCGAGATTTTTTTTCTTTTGCTTATAATTAAAAATAAAATGATTTAAATATCTTTGTAAAACAAGTAAAACGTGACGGATAACTTAACCGTAAAACTAAAAAGAATTTGTCTTCATATTCTCTTTCTTATAAGTTATAAAACTAACCCTATGAAGTTGGCAGTGATCTTTCCGTAACTTCCGGTTTTGTGACACATTGATAGCTGACAATCATTAGTCCCTAAAACCTCTTTCTTCAAAAAAATCCTCTCAAAGGCCCTTTAAATTCTGTTTTAGTATATCGATGCAGTCGTCAGTATCCAGCGATTTCAATCCAAAAACCGAAAAAGCAGGCGGCGACTCCAGGACTCTGATAATCAAGGACGCGGCCACGGCTTCAGCAACCAACAGCAAGTTCAGCTCCGCCATTGAAACCAAGAATGCCGGCATCCAAAAGTCCCGGAGGCATTCTAAGCGCAACAAAGCACCGGGTAAGAACTAAAATCTGGAATAAGAGCCAATAAAAAAGATATTCTATTAATTGATTATTAATTTTAATCGTCTGCAAATAAATAAAATCGATTTGTGCAAACGAGACTTTCTTTTGCCTCCGGAATTTGGAATAAACTTTATCCCACTATCCGAACGAACACTTTTCAGGAACGATTATATATATATATATATATATTTATTTATTCAGGAAACATTATTGAAATCTATAGGTACGTCCTATAATAAAAAAATCCAAACTACCAAGTAAAGTTTATACCGAAAATAAATTTAAAAATATCTCGGGATTGAGAAAGTGGAGGGCATTAAATATTTAGTACTTACAATTAAATATGGCATTTATTTAACGATTAGTATTTTTTGTCAATAATTAGTCGCCATCTGTCGGATAAAAAGTTTTTATTTTTAATTTAGCTATGGTCGTATGTTACAGTAGCACCTTTATAACATACGACCATTTAGGTAATGAAATTAAACCGTAAGTACCTACATTTTTATTTATTACTTATTAACCTTAAAAAAATCGATAAGTGATTAAATATTATTTGTTATTTTTTACATTTTATCATGCGACTTTAATTCAGATTAATTATGTGAATTCAACGAGTAGTTGTATGGTAATGGTAATTTTAATGCTAAAAAATTGAAATTATTTTCGCAATTATTACTGCTGTAGAGTGCACCCCTCCAGAGCCAGAGAAGATATATTTACCTACCCTCGCGTTGAAGATCTCGGCGGAACTCAAACTGTTATTTATTTTTGTCATTCGGATAGTTTATTCAACTTTGAGTGGGTAGCTAATAGCGTTTGAGCTTTTAGCATCTTGCCTCCACTGTTCCCTTCTCATGACGCACCTTAGATGGTCTGAATGTCTGATGGCTCCAGAACAGAATGACCTCTACACTATTGTCTCTGTCCGCGATTTAGAAGTCACGGAGTTCGGTCGAGAAACCACTGCGTGAAACCGAACCAAACGGCGCACCAGTACCGTCTTTAGTTCGCATTGGACGGGCATGTCGAACTACCCCTTGAAGACGGTATGTGCGACCTTCACCAAAAATTTTTTTTTGTACGCGGCAATAAACCGTTAAATTCATTTGTGAGTTTTCGAAGTCATTGCTACTCCAAATATATCCACCTGAGATTGACGAATGAAATTATCGAACGGAAGATTCGGCTTTGCTGAAGGGTTAGCTTTCAGATGAAATTTCAGGCGTTACGTTCCAAAGGTCCCTTGTGTATCTGAATAATACGCGCTGTTCTTACTCCAAATTCACCCTTAATATAGTGAATTTAAAAAAAAAATGCCTTATATATTTCAGTGACAATAGCCAGAGTGTCCGAGTGTGTCTCCAAAACCCTTTCGGCATCTGCTCATGAAGATAGCGCTCAACATATCCGCGCTATGGACAGTTCCATACGTCGATATAAAAGGATGCTCTTCAGGGGTAGGTTAGGTTAGATTTAATTATGAATACGCGATAAAATGTTTAGTATATTTACCGCTGTTTACCGCTGTTTACCGGGAGCAGTGAAAGGATATATATACCTAAGTATGTGCGTCGGTTACATATTATTATTGATTAATTTAGGAGTTTCTTGTGTTAAGGCGAATTTTATTTTTTGCTGGCATGTAAATCACTTTTATTTTCGACTTATAGGTAGGTTCGATACATTAATAGCCGTTATTTAGTTTTTCTATTTTGTAACTTAGTATTAAGAATCGCTACAGTTAATCTTGTAATAAATAAAATAAATCATATACACCGTGTCCCAAGACCATTCCCAAAAAAAAAACCCCAGCTAATTGGTCCTGCGGTTTCTAGTTTTATTTGTTTAGATGCTGTATAAAAGTTCGTCATGGTTACGGAGAAAATAATGTCTTTGTTGTGATCGCATAGCTGTCACCGTGCGCGTGCCTAGGTAAGTTACATTATAGATTCGCGCGTTGACCGAATTCCCACCATCTATTAAAAAAATATAACAAATTTGTGGATGATTTTTTTTTCGCATTCCTACTCATAATAGGTTACACAAACCTCCCCTTAGGTCTTCGGGAATGGTCTTGGGAATCATGCAGAACCTGTTCATAATTCGATTGCATTTTAACGACACTAATTATACCAAATTATATTCCGAATACTAGACTTGACCTGAATATACGATGGGAACATTTCTGGGCGGATAGATCCTTTAAAATATATTTTCCTTTTCGTTTGTTTGAGGTATAATTTAAGCGCTAATAATCATTATGTTCTAATGTACCTATTGCAAATGATTTAGGAAAAGAATACCTCGTGAAAAAAGAAATACCGCTAGGCATTAAACAAATAATAATAAGTGTTTCTTTTTTTTAATATTAACCGCTATTTTTAAGTAAAAAATATCATGCATTATAAGTAAATTTCATAAGTTTAGGAAAAATTAATCATTTTCAACATAATATTATCTCATCGGCAAACGTTTGTAACGAGTCCCTGAGGTGTCGATTTGTTTGAACGCAAAACGGTTTCTGGTCAACGAACAGAGATCTATAATTTGTTTTGATAAATAAATTAAATTAAATCATCGACTTCAACTTGGCAGGACTGAAGAACATGGAGAGCGTAACGGGAGACAGCAGGGAGTCAGCCACCGGAACCACTTCCGTCAGCAGGAACCCATCAGCCTTGCCGCTGGACGGGTTGAAGGAGCGCCGCTCTTCGGGAAAGTGAGTTGACTCTCAAATCATATTCTTCAGTTCTCCAATTAAGCAATTATCAATATGGTATTGACATTCAATAAAAAGATATACCTAAATGTGTAATGTGTTGAATTTGCATCTTTATGAAAAACTTTAATTAATTACATACCGCAATAAACTTTTTTTTACGTAGGTACTATATCTTGTATAGAGAATTTACTGTATGTACTTCTATGTATAAATATCAGGAATACTCAGCTTTTCATATGAAGTTTTTTAGTTTATTAATAGGGTTATACGTTAATAGGTAATATATATTTATGAGTTCGAGTGTATATATGTGTATTATTACTATATTTTATTTTTATAATAAATACATTATTATTATAGTATTGCATACAATTCAATTTAAATAATTACCTTAGTCTACCTTGCCTTATAAATAATCTACCTTAGTACGGGCATTGCCTAGTTAGGTGGAACTTTGCATTTTATTTAAAAATGTTTTAATTACTGTCAATAATAAATAAATAAACTTAGCCTCTGTAGTTTTATTTTCTCGATTTTTGTATTCAGTAAATAAGATGTTTACGTATAAAGTTATGAAAAAATATAATCTTTTCGGGTCTCGTAACTTTTACACAAAGTACAAAATTAACCTTTTGAGTATCCAGGATTATTTTTCTTCTGTATCTACAAATAGGAGGGTCAGAGATGACCGGGTTGAAGAAAACCTATAAAGATATATTTGGTTGTAGGTTGGAGTCGGTCGCGCGCCGCGGACGACTGCCGGGCCTGATGACGCGTCGTGCGATCAGCGCGATTGGCCGTCGCCGCCGCAGTCGCCGCGCTGAGAACCTGCCGCTGCTGAGCGTCGAGTCGGAAGAAAGCCTATAGAATACTTTGGACTAAACGAACATTGGTGGCATACGAATATCTAACTGTAAACTATATATTTTCCGCGAGTGTACAGTCATTTTGCTCACATCTAAAATCTGAGTGCTTTTATTTTGACT
This sequence comes from Neomicropteryx cornuta, assembly GCA_020383195.1. Lineage (NCBI taxonomy): Eukaryota > Metazoa > Arthropoda > Insecta > Lepidoptera > Micropterigidae > Neomicropteryx > Neomicropteryx cornuta. The sequence continues at coordinate 3,611,845 of JAHKQU010000028.1, forward strand.
TTTAAATACGCACGTTTGAGATAGGCACTATTTATTACAAAGTCACTCACTCTCACTCTGATTTCTTTAAGTATTTATGACCGCGAATGGTGTTAACTTCAAATAATAGTTTATTACTTGCAAATAATCAAAAGCTATACTGATTTTTTGTTACTGTCCGTGTATAAAAACTATGGTGGTTTTATGAAAAAATCGTCAACAATATAAGTATAGTTGTACGAGTACATATAACGGTTGTTGAATACCGGAAATAATTTGTGATCGTAATAATTTTATATAGTATATATATCACTCTATAAAATTATTTTAAGTCTTTATATTTTTAAATATATGATTTATAAAATTCTATACAACATTTAATTTTATTCGGGTACAAAAATATTATGTATTAATATATTTTATATGTATCTAATTTACATACCTTTATACTTAATGACGTAGTCTGTAAAAACGAATATAAAATTTAATTAATAAAAAAAAAATGATCTTTCAGGTGCACTAATTTGTTTTTTTTTTTATGTTAACAGGAATTTTATTTAACAATTAGGCTATTAGATATCCCTCTGTCTCCATAATAGTTTACACATTTTTGACAGATTGATTATGGAATTCCTCTAAAATTAATAAATATTTACGTTTTAGGTGACACTGCAGTTTTTTTTATCCCGAGTGGGGATGGTTTTTTTATCGCATTTATTTTATATTTAATAATTAAGTCTACGGCAATGGTCTTGGAACAAACTGTATATATTCTACAATGTTCAACACAACAGTCACAACATTCAATATTTTGAGTGTCGTAAGAAGTGTCAGTTTTCTATGTGGGTTTAAAGAAAATGGTGTTAATGTTGTTGGTCATTGTTCATGCAAAATTATAAACCCCTTCATTCTAAACCTACTGGTTGCGAAGCCATGCTTCGAGAATCATTTTAATAATTACAATGCTCGTTTTTGTCAAGTATTACGCCATTGGAATGGTTTTACCTCGTAAATTAATTGTTAACGGATTCAGCGATCAAACAGCCCCGGGCTTCCTTCCACCTTCATTAACAGAATTTCAAGAAACAGTCACAGTATTGGAATTGTTCAAGCAACCGTGGCTGAGATGATCACAGTTTTTAATCATTATTCATATAACTTGATTTACCGTGATTGTTATACAGGCCGAAACCAAACGATTTAGCAGAGTTTCGTAAGAGTTTAAAAGTATATTTTCAAATATTCCCTTTGATTTTTTTTGATTATCAATGATTTTCAAAAACTTACGTGCTTGTCATTCATGAGCCCTAAAAAAAATTAAACCTTTATACATATTTAAAACCGCTGTTGCAATGCAGTTTCAATTATGCGAAATCTTTGTTGAGTCAAGTAGAGCTTGATACAACTTAAACAGTAGTTAGCCAAGAAATACCTGACACATTTAGAAGTGAGTCAGAAAATTAAACCTAAAATAATTTTGATTCTAATTAAGACAGTCATAATGCCCGAGGGGCTGAGACAAGAGGCACCGAATGTCCCAGGGCTAAGCTGTGAGACTGACGTAACCTTGATACACAATATTTTATAAATATCTACATCAGGAAACGAGTACATTTGTAATTTTAGCAACATTAAAAAGGATTGGTGGCCCAAAATAAGCATTACATATTTTGTTAGTTGGTATTCGCGGCCAATTTTGACATTTCATAAATTTCAAACCTTTCAAAACTTTAATCATAAAATGTACTCTGTAACCATTCCTTTACAATCGAGTGTATTTTTATTTGGAGGGTAGTCGAACGGCCGGAAAACAAAATAACAAACCAGCGCGCGCTTACCGTTAGTTAGTATTCTGTTCGGAACAGGCGAGGACGGTTGCGTCACTTCGAATCGCCGCGTACTATATTGAGCAAACAAATACAGCCTACCCTCGCCCTGGTAGAGCAGTCGTCTTACCGCACACAGTACCAACCTTGTTGTGTGAGCCAGTTAAGCGTGGCATTGTGGTAGTCTGCTGCCAAGGTCAAGCTTTAGATGTCGGCAGAAAAACAAGAAGGGATTAGTGTATATCGAGGTCAGTTGTTTGGTACTAACTTGCTTATTTCCAACCATTTCAGGAGACAATATCTTCGCTCGATCGTTACAAACACAAGCCTTATTCTACCTGTAGCTAACTAAAGCATGGTGTAGATGGAGATAGATGACGCATCGCAAACGTAAAAATATTTAATAAGTATATATAAGTAAGATACGACACAATAATCGTAAAAAAGCATTAGTTAATATTTTATAAGCACGTATTTCGTACCACCCTTTAACTTAATTTAATGTTGCTAAATCATATACACGTCCTGTTTGAAGCATTTTCGGTTACACATTAAATAAAATATTTATTACAATGCAAGGTTGCCCACGACTGAGTTCATTGTTTACGAGTTGACGTTAGCGAAACGCTCAAAAAACTGGTTTAATTAAAGGTATTTTATCATTTTAATGACTATGCAACTTGCACTATAATCGCTGCACATATAAATAGATGATTCCTTGCGACATTTGCATTGTTGTGCCTTTTCCGCTTACGGCCTCACACACTATGGGACACAGATGAACTGTAATTTATTTATTTATTTCAAGAAACAACAGCTTACATAGTAATTACAATAAATAAAAAAAAACTATTAAACCACAAAGCCAATAACAGTTTCCTGCAAACTTAAAAAAATAGAAAACACATTCGGGAGCGAGGCCGGGACCAGGAAGTAGGAGGGATTGGGGAATCCAGACAATCACCAGAATATAATCTAAAATATAATAAATTCTACATATATATATGAATATGAATACACTATTCAAGGGATAGAGTAGACACTCTCTTGAATGCCGGGAAAGTAGTGTTAAATATATCGATGTCACTTAACATGCTGTTGTAAAGCTTACATGCTCGATGTATATATGAATTCTGTGCATAATTCGTACTCAACCGCGACAGATGGAATGTCTCACACTGGCGAGTGGGTCTAGATGGAACCCTCAAATCTATGAGCCCCAGAAGATCATAGTGTAGGTTTTTTGATGCACACTTTTTACAGTGTGCATATCTAAACAATGTTGTAAATTACATACAAAAATAATTGACATTTTTAAAGCCTAAAAACATTAGTCACAAGCGTATTTTTATTTTTTAACGTCTAGTGTTTTATGTAATTCAGTTCATCTCCGTTTGCTTTATGTAATGTTTTTTGGCTTCTATGTAGTTTTCGAGTCGAACATTTAAACTTATTTATTTAAACTTATCTTAGTATTTAAATCATCCTACAGTTTTGAATTATATTTTGCCGTTAAACTAAAACCATATTTTTGACTTGTGTACGCTTGTGTCACATATACGGTATGGAAAGAGTCCAGGTCTTCGCTAATGAACCCTAATGGGTGTTGCGCCGCGAGCGTGACAGCCCGACACCTAGCTGTGGGTAATTGATTTATTCGCCTTATGGACATCCTACTATTTCGTAGGGTATAACTGGGAGGCGTTCCAGTATTATACAAGCCAGACCCCCCCGCAGAAGCGAATGAACGCGCCCGTGACATATTACATGATTTTTTTGCGCGTTGAGCTCACTCGCGCTTTAGTGTTTGCTCTTAAAGACCTGCTCCGTTAAAACGCAAAAAAGGCAATGGAATATAATACACTGAATTACGATAGCAATTTAATTTTAATCGTGTAGGGGGAAACACAATATTGCAATAAATAACACGTGAATTTCAAAAATACTATTTTTTCAGTAACAAGAGCAAATGAAACTAGGTAGGTATCCTGATCTCATCATTAATTAAGGCAAATTGTATACTTTTAGTTTCCTTTTCTGCCACCAGATAGCGCTGTCAGTCGTACTCACGCAAAACCATCCAGCAATTTGATAATCTATCTACTTACATAGTAATAAAGGTTTATATAGTTAACTATGAAAATTATCACGCAAAAATAAATGTTGAGTGGTTTGACAATACTGACAGGCGACACCGTCACAATGAAGCACGGTGACGAGTTCAGCTACAAATCGCGCAGTTATTTCTGTAGCCGTTTAAGTATTAGGCTTTTTTTTACAAGCCGTTAGATGAGATACAATGATGTAAGACCACGCTTACATATTTAGCGTTTCGTAAAAATTTTTCAATATAAGTTACTATGAACCTGATACCTTGGCACAAAATTATCAAACGGACTTAAAACTGATAAAAAGTGTCTCGATTATAATTTATTAAACAATATAGCACCTTAAATTGGCGTAAAACAGCACGCTACTTCTAGAACCGAACTAACTACATAAATGTGTAAATGAATCTAACTTCACTTGAGCGCGAAAATAGGATGTTTCAGATCCACTTAATATTATATATAATATTAGAACTTGAACACTGAAAATAACACAGAGAATTTGTAAATTATTTATTTTAAATATTTTGATATTTAAGGAAAGCTTTCAACTCTCAGACATTCAAAGGAATACCTATATTGCACCTTCGTACAGTCATATAGTCAAGTCAATAAATACATAAATTGTTTTGACACTGTTCGCCAAGAAGCAATCCTTTCAGTCAGCCGCCATTAAGGCATTATGAATAATTAATATATATATTTAAACTGATTTATTATGTCAATATCATGTGAATTCAAGCCATGTCAGCATTTTGATATGATTAAGAGCTAAAAGTATAATTTAACTATACATGTTTAGTTTCTAACCTAGTTTTTAGTGTTTATATTAACAGTAGAAATATCTGATTAGTTTTACAGATACTTTTTAAGAATGTAAACTTATCATTAATACCAATTGTTTGTAAGATGATTTCTCTAATAAAGAATAAAGAATAAAGTCGGCTGGGAAGGAACGGAAAAAGTACATAGAGATGCATTAGAGTATTATTGGGTAAACTTGAGAATATTTGTTATCTAAATAAATAAATAGAGGTTAGGACATTTAGGACATCCATCCACATTTTAAGTTCTTGAGGAATTTTTAACATTCTTTCGCGGAGACGGACAGTGGCAATTTTTAGCGCAGCTCCGACTATTTTTTATAGGAAGATTCTCTATATCATCCCTTCTTCTACTCGCATATTTAAATACAGGATATCCTGAACCATTTTCGTTAAAAATTCAGTTAATTGGCCCTGCGATTTCATATATGATTTGTAAAGGCGACCTGTCAAAATTCATCGCGGTTTCCGAGAAAATTTTACTAATTTTTAACCGTTGTTATAATTGGCACGCCAGACGATCATCTGCTGCGAATGTTGAACGCTCGTCGCGATGCCAAAAGCAATTTACACCAGCGCTACAATAAAAATAATTTATATAAGTAATTTCTTACTCGTAATAGCATAAGCACCCCTTTAAGTCTTTGGGACAGCCCGTATGGTATTTTTCTTAAAAAAATATATTTATTTTATTAATTAGGTAGATCGCCTATTGACGGATGGAAAGCCAATGGCAAACAGCATAATTTTTATCGGTTTTTCGTTTGAGTAGTTGTGCGGCGCACTCGCCGTGGTGGCGTGTCTGCTGCGCCAGTAACGAATGATCAATTTCGAAAACTGGTTTCTTATCGATATTTTTTTCCATTTTAGCGGGAATTAATTGGCACATTACTCGGGGACAGATGCTTCGGTTGTGACATGTTGGGTCGAGCCCGAGGTCCTGCGTTCGTTTCTCGGGCTGCCAACAAAACGTCCTATGAAGAAAATGCGAATCAGTACTAATATCTTATAAAACGTTGACAAGCTTTCAAGCAGTTCTACTAAAAATAAAATTTCAATTAACTAGCCATCAGCTCGAGTAAGCTGTCGCCGATAAAATAATTATGATTTATTTAATTTAGGTTCACAATAATGTTGAGAATATAGTATAGCAATTAAGAACAATAGAACAGTATATTCGTATAAGGGATTATACTCTCTTTCCTGCCATCTCAACTAGACTATCGTCTGTACTAAAGAAGGCAAAGTTTCAAGTTTCAAATGATACGCGACACACAGGTTATTGTTTTCATTTTCAAAAATATTATATAATTATAGTGTTAGTTTTACGTTATACATTTAAAGTATAACTTTAAAAAAAAAAATAGCGCCTAGAAAAATAAGTACCACATTAAATCTGTAAAAGTTTAAATTAAACCTAAGGTATTATTTAATATATAAAGATAACTAAATATATTAATAGTAATATAGTAAAGATGTTTATTATACTATATATATTTATATTATACTAATATCGAATCCGCACATCGTATACCATTTTTAACGTTCCATTACGACCATCTTCCTTAACTCTACCAGAAGCATATTTAGTTTAGTCGAGGAGGGATCAAAATGTTTGTATGTGACCTGTCATAGCAATTCTTTTTTTTAAATTGATAAATGAAATAATTGTTTAATTTGACATTAAACAGGGCCCTTAGGTCCGAATTAGTCATAAAGGACACCGATGATTTCCCTTAAACCTCGAACGGTAAGTCGTAGTCTATAAGATGTCTTTACCTAGTAGTGTGCGCGTCATGAATTTTAGTTTGTATTCGTACAAGTATTTGTTATGAACAGGATTTGGCAATTTTGTATCGACATTCGGCGAATGGTTTTTTAATAGTCGCTTATCGAGCGATTGCCCTTAAAGGAGATAAGATCGCGAAATCAATGGGTAAGTCAACGAATTTAGCATGTCTTCCACCTTCGCAAGAGCAGGTGGGGAGAAACGGGTCCGCTCGCGCCCGTGCCTTCGGCTCCTGGGCAGGACCTGCGGCCTCGAAATGCCCGTCGGTCACAAGCTCCGCGCTGCGCAGAACACAATATCTGTTAGAAGCGATGCCGTACGTTTCGCTCTATGCAAGGTGGTTTGAGCGAGGAAGGAAAAGATCGCCTCTCGTTATTTAATTGCGGTTGGCTCTCGATGTCTAATCCTTGCAATCCATTTTTGACCGCTCGTGCGTTAAGACTTGAATGTGTTTTTTGAAGCTGACTGCATCTGAAAAAAGATAATATATAAAATAAATATATTTTTTTGATGAGAAAAAAGTCGAAGAGTGATTTACCTAAGCGATTTAAGATACATGTTATAACAAAGTTTGCCTAAAATTGAAGATTTTTGTTTTAACTTTTAAATATGAATTTTATGTCGATTTATCTATGTGTATTAAAAAGGTAAATTTCAACTTTATCTAAAAGTTAAGAGCCTCGATAAGTTTGTACTTTTTAATACATTTTTTTAAATGCTAGACATTAATATCTTATTAACTGAAAAGAAGTATCAAGAAAGTAAAATTACTAGGAGAAAGTTTTTAAAAAAATATTTTGATACTGCTTTTGAAGATTATACTGTAACGAGAAGTTGATTTATCATTTTGTGACGCGCTGCGTTTGTATGATAATATCGTGATATAAACAGATGTTAGGAAAAAAGATGAAATAAAGGAATAGTCCTTCTTCGATGCGAACAATTTCTGCAGGCTTATATTTTATTTAACTGTTAAGCATACTGCGATATAGCAGTATATAAAATTTAGATACAAAGAGTTAATAAATAACATACAAATAATAAAGCGAAATAGGTGTATTTTCGATAAGAAGAGGTAATAATAAGGTCAAATACAATTTAAGCCTATATACATAATTATATTTAAAAACATTGTTGAGTTTAACTATATCTTCGAAAGTGTATGTCGGATGTGTATGGTGGTAAAGTGTGAGTGAGGGTGTTGTGTAAGTTTATGTATGTACAAGTCGTGTATAAATAAATTTCAATGCAATGGAGAATAATACTTATGGCCGCAACCATAATCATTCAACAATGCCGAAGAATCATTATTTTCTTCCTTTTTCATTTAGAGTGTTGTTGATCTGTATTCGATGGGAAGGAATATGTCTAATTTGACCGTTTTCGCGCGTATGCAATGCGTTTAGAACGAAATTGTCGGCGCGTGGTCGTAATATAAAGAGATCATATCGGCTGCGTCATGTCGGCCGGGCATCTTGTGAGTTAAAGATGGCGTGCTTTGTGACACAAGCACATTGTGTATTTAATGGGGAATATATAATAGGCCTTTTTGAATTAATGTCGCCGCTTAGTGTCATAAATAAGTACGGTCGAGTGCAAATGAAGCTTTACTATGAGAGACCGACTCGTCCACGCACTAATAATAAATGTGTGTAGGTATATATATGTAAATACGAATCTCATCTACGCTCATCCGCAGATACTAGATCGGGGGTTCGTATAGATAGATCCAGATCTCTTTTTTTTGCAGGTCAGTTCAACTTTAAATGCTCAAGATAAAGCTTCGACCATATCTACCAGTATACTATTTTACGGGTTGAAGTTAACATCGCAATTATGATTAAATGAATGTTGAATTTATGGTTTCTAGATTTTTTTAATATACTTTTAGATAAAATATTTATGTTTATATAATTTTTTTAGACTAATAGGATATGAAAATTATAAAAGTTTTAAAGATTTGATATAAGGACAAAACAAATCATGTTTGAAATCACAGGGCCGATAAGATGGATTTTTTGGTCTTGGAATACGGTGTATATTTACGGAGGTGATACCTTAGCTCGAGCCGAAAAAAAATATTTTGTAAAGGAGGGGGGGCGGATTCAACTCTATGGCTCCCGCTGTTAATTATATATTAATATTATTATCTTTAAATATTAGGTTTACCGGAAAAAAACTGTTAATTTACGTTCATAAAAATCATCACCTTATGCTTACCAATTAATAAAAATAAAAATGATATAGGTAGTTCCATAAATAGTTACATGCACATATTTATAGTACACCTTGAAGGAAAATTTTAAAATGTCATAAACCACTGCAAATAATTAGCTAGTCTTTTTAAATCAATTGTTAACATTATTATTTTAATTTCATTAGCAATGTTAGTGATTTTATATATTTGTTTTATAAACGCTCAAATAATGGTAAACTTCTTAAAGAATAAATTATAGCAATCTGTCAATCAAAAGCCAAAATACGAAAGCGTGCGAGACGAGCAGATGATAAATGATCCATTCTAGACTAAGGACTCGAATATAGTATGCACATTTGTAAATTTCAAAATATGAAGTCACACCTTACGGATATCAGTGAATGTCCGCCATAAGTCCAACCTTTTATTTATTCCGTGGTCCTACGATGTATTAAATGAAATACCTATCTCGAGAAAAAAAAGGGGGTTTTATTATTTTTAAATTAAAAAAATATAAATTATAAATATACAAGTTCAATAACTAAAGGAGACAAATATAATTTCGGTAATATTATCAGGAAACTGCGGTAAAAATCATTTTGTAATGTTTCAACTGAGGCTTGTGTTTGAGATAACTTTACAGACTTCAATGACAGAGTACACACCCTAACACATTTTCTATCCTCTCTTTTGCACACAATCATACTCAATTTACCTATGCTTAAGGGCATAAATAAATATTACATTTGTTTTTTATTGTTCTTCTCTAAATAGTTCAATTAAAACTGCAGGTGTAAACGTGTTACTATTTTATCGTAAGCCTTTTATCTGTTACTATTTTATCGTTTATTTTATTTTTATTCCTCACGCAAATATTTTTGTTTACAATTGTGTAAAATGAACATAGCATTATTATGCTAATGATTTTAGAAAATGTTTTGGTTTTAATGCTGTTTTTTTAATCGAATAAAATAAATAAGGGTGATTAACTTATACGGGAAAGTAAAAGTTAATAAATGCAAAGCAACATAACTACGTTATTATCAATATATACTTGATATTTTGTTGTTTTCATTCATGTTTTTGTTTTTTGCTTCTGCTAAAAGATCAGATTTAATAAAATGAGATAAAAAAAATACCTGTGTGCATTTTCAGAATTAAACTCGCAAACGGTACTATATTTGAACCCTTAGTTTTTGGAGGTGGCTGTGGCTTGTGCCATTTTAAAGTAATTAATGGATTTACAGAGGCCTAATTGTTTCTGTAAATATTCAATTTGAGCCTCAAGTATGGGGTCGACTTTCATGCAAACCTTGACGAAGATCGATTGGACTACCGTGTGGGAAGTATTTGTGAGGACGATAGGTTTGAACCCTTAAACGAGAAGAGTCCATAGCATGTCTTACGATTTAGAATTTCGAGTTTAGAATTTTCGTACGAACGAATATAAGACTTACCTCTAAGGCCTTCTTACAGTGACATGACTTTTATTCATCAAATCAGTTGACAGGATTTATTTATTAAACATGTTTTCTTATGTACCTAATTTTTATTTTTGCACAGATAACAAAAAATAAAAATACACGGTAACTACATATAATTAAAAATAACGCTCTCATGCCAAAAATACCAAAAAAAATAAATTATATTGATACATACCTATTGCAAATAGTGTATAATAAAGCAGATTTTTAAAAATATATCGGGTCAAGAGGCGAATATGTGAATCTCGGCAGAAATGGGATTTAATAATTCGACTGCTCTCCCAATCGGACTATTTAACATGTCTAAACTTGCACATTTTTGCTAGTCGACAATGCGATCGTCACAAGTCAGTCTTTGGACGCTCGCGATTAATTCCCGACGGAGAAAAGTCAACTCGTAACCAGCCAATAAACGAAATCGTTAATGGCTGCAACTGCCCGATAAGTTTTTTAATCATCTCTACACCTTTGCTCGGTAATTTTACCGGGTTATGCGTTTCGATTAATTAAGTCGGTTAATATTTCCACCGACCGCTGCAATGAAACCTGTTACCTTTTAACTGTTTTATTGCAATCAAGATGGGTCGCATCATGGAGACGTTTGGCGGTTCGATGGTTGTTAACGTCAAATGATGATGGTAATTTTATATTGTTTTATTTCATGCAATTTCTTCTTACGAAAACAAATATTAGTATAAGTATGTTTATGTAAAACCAAACTAATCTTTCTTCAAGACAGGCCTCTTCCCGAATGCGTTCTTCACACTTCTTCTATCTTATGTAAAAATAGAAACACTCGGTGGGATAAAATCAGAATCAAAATATAATTGCAATTGCAAACTTGTAATTTCAGTTACATATAGAATAGTTATACATATTATATTTATATTACCTTCAATCATAAATTATTTTTATACATACTAAAACCATACATAGTTTATTACTATATTTAAACATATACATACAAATCACACACACTCACAAATTACACATACCAAATCAAAAAATTCTACTGTATACGTATATAATATTCATAATCTATATATATTTTAAGAACACTGTTTCAAATATTTTATTTTAATGTTAATATGTAAATGTCCGAAATTCATAATTGGTTTTATATACTAGTAATAAGTTTTGTTTGTAATTATAATAATTAGTACTGTTGGATTTTTTAATAAAGAATAAATAAAAAAAATGCTGGCCAGGGTGTAGCTACAGGGTGTCAAAGCCTTTCTCGTTTTTAATGAGCATGATTCCGGCCGTGTGAATAATATTTCTATCATTAAAATAAATTACTTTTCGATTTAAATTTTCACCACACTCCCACATACAGAGTATTACACGGAAAATTCTGAGTAGCCACGATGTAACATATTATAACCTATAGGTAAATGTAATCAGACGTTGAGGTGTTTAAAAGGCAGACGCTGTAATCGCTGCGCAAGCGCACCTTGCCCCGCAATTAAATCTCAATTATGAAGGAGAGACGAAACGACCGCTTTCGCCAAAAATCGACCAAGATCATGCAATGATCTGCATTATGATAATGATTTCATTCTGGTGCAAGTGACCGGAGGGTGTTCAGATTAAAGACTGATAGCAATTATGATGAGTTTGGACATGACGTATGTAAATATCTTTTTAGAGACAATTTTTAGTTGAATTTTCTTGCAATCTTGGCATACTTGGGTACTATTTTTATAAGTATAGTGGTACCATTAAGTTATGCAATCAATTTAAACAATATAAGGTATAGTGAACTGAACGATAGATGGCACGGTCCCACTTGAAGCAGTACCATTAAGAAATAATTAAATACTTTCGCACTTCAGTTAGGTTTTTGATAAGACTACTATTGTTTACCCAAAAACCTTTCGACCTGTATGGTTCAATAAAATAAATGCGAAACTTTAAATTAATTCGGTTCCATAGTTTATTTTATTTACATATGTACCTATTTAATAATGTTTAGGTGTTTATTTATTAATCATTCTAATTAGTGATTCTACGCCGTTATATTCGCATGATTATAACAATGCATAATATCGTCAATGGAGGAGTGCCTAATCGTTTTGGAAGATATTCGGTAGGCGTAATTAGTTTTTTAATTTATTATTACGATATTATTTTGTAACAATAAATAATCATCTATATGCGTCTTTCTTAAGTGGGACCGCTAAGTGCCTTTTATCGGTCGGTTCCCATACCTATAGGTAGAGAATAAATGGTAAAGAAAATTCGTACAAGCTATTAACACAACTTTACCTTGTTCCTGGCCCCCTTAATTTGACTTGTCTAGTCTAGACGTGATAGTCTAGTGGTTATGGTGTCAGCGGTAGCAGATCCGAATTCGCACATTACATTGATACCATTTTAATCACTTCATTACCCCCCAACCGCTTTTTAAAACCAACCTCGTTCCTGAATATTTTTTTATATTTTAATAAGTTTTGAGTGGCCTAAATTTAAAAACACTCTGTATGTTACTTCTATGCTATTTCACACGTATATTTTGGATTAAATAAAAAATAATATAAATAAATAATTAATGTTATAATGACGTATGAATGCATCCATTCGTGGCGTTGAACTCATGTATATTTTTCCAACGAAGACAATCTGACAACAATACATAAAGGAAATTGTGAGTACCCCGCCTAATAATTACGCGAGATTAACAGGCAATGCATTTGCATGCCGAAACGCGGCTAATGCGCGATCGTATCGCTCGCGGGGCTGTCCGTCCGTCCGGATGCTGATGCTTGTGCCGAGTTATGATGCTTGTCGGCAGTCGCTGGGATCACGGACGTGGAAGCCACTTGAGATTATTAATTAGGCATCACGTGTGTAATATCAGCGGGTCCAAAAACAACTCACGTGCTTTGCTTTCGTTGAAGTTGTTTGTGAATGACGAGCATGTTGCACGATTGAGTAATTCCAATAGCAGTAGTTTATTTGTTTATAGAAAATCATCAAAATATGCCAATTAGTCCAATACAACTAATTTAACCATCCATCAACAACCATCAATTTAGCCAAGGTAGGCTTATTTGTAAAAAATAAAAAAATTAAAATATATAAAATCGGATATTTGGCGGGCGCACGGTTCAATGTATTTTTTAATAATTTTAACTTTGTAATATTTCTATCATTTTAGTTATTACATGTTATGTTGTTACTGAAATCTGGAAATCGCCTGACAAAATATATTTTTTTACACTATTTTATTACTCTGTATATATATTACGAGTATGTATTTATGTAAATTATAATATTTTTTGTCAATATATGTATAAATTAAGAATTGTTTTATATACGAGTATTTCATATTTTACTAGCGTTAGATGGAAAACCGATACGAAATATAACGTTTTAAATAATTTTAAAAATTATTTAATCGATTAATAGAATGTTATTGCGATATACACTTATCTCTCTGGTATAGCCGGTAGAGATGTCCATTGGCAATAAACTCGCCCTTTTATAGCATACTTATGCGTGTAAAACCGTGTCTAATTTAATATTTACAAACGCACATTATTTCTAGGATTTAATTTTGAAAGGTATTATTAGGATAACATTTACGTAAAAGTGTATCCTTTTTTGTAATATATTTACAAATTATAAATAGGTATACATTTTACTTACTATTTATAAATATTGTGACTATTTAAAATTTGATTATTGATGGTAACTGCTTGTGTGAGGGTAACATAATGAAACTAAAGTAGGTAAAATAATGAAACTTTGATGGAATCAACTGTAAAGATTATGGTACAATTTGCAATAATCATCATCAAAATCGATAAAACCTTAGTGGCATAAAAGAAAAAATCGGGAGAAAAAACATTTTTTGATCTTTTGCCACTTTAGAGGATCGCATTTTATGAAAAATAAAAAACATCGAAAGCGTTTATGGCATTTCGAAGTAATAAGTCCACAAATATACAGACATTAAAAATTTAAAAAAAATCACACAGATCGAATTCAGGACCTTTCTTTTTTGGAATAGGTAATAGGTGAAAGTGGCTCCTCGTAAAATGTTTCTAGACGATCGAATGATAGGTTCATTATAACGATAACATCAATATGGTTTTTTTTCGCTGTGCGACCGCCATATTGTCCATGTCACAATGGCTTCGTGGTGGCGCTGCGGGGGAGGGAGAAGGGGGAGGGGGAGGCGACGCGCAATTATTTTTATCGCAAAGTTTAATTATCATCCTTGCCGATGATTTATAGGCCCGCCGCGGAAAGGACACCTTTTGAGCGCGCCATAAAGGCGTCCCTCTGTCGGCCGATAGCGTCTATAAAGATGTCAAATAACGGCGCGTGGCGGATCTTTGACACCTTCGCTACATGTTTTATTACTAATTATGTATAGATTAGGTACTAATTTCAGCGCGATTAATCGATTTCCTCTATCGTTGAATTTTAAAAGTACAGTGAATCTTAACAAAATATTTAAACGTATATAGTACAACGTGTTCCAAAACCATTCCCGCTAAAAAAAGCTAATTGGACCCCCGATTTCCAGTGTTATTTCTTAAGAAACGATGTCAAAATTCATCATGGCTATACCGAGAAAACCGCTCACGCTCTACGATGCTTCGTAACGGTTGACACTATCTGTTAAAAAATATATTAATTTTAGGAATGATTTCGCATTTTTTAACATAATTTTTTACCCATAATAGGTTACACAAACCCCCCCCTTAAGTCTTTTAGAATTTTCTTGGGACAACCTGTATATTAAAAATTATAAATTATAATTAAATTACATTATAAGCCATGATCATCAAATTTTTGGCCACATTCTTTGTAGAGTATTTTTTTAAACAATTTTTCCTAAAAATCCGAACAAAATTATATGTATGTCACTTGCGCTCGGTTTAAAGCT
The DNA here is from genome assembly GCA_020383195.1 of Neomicropteryx cornuta. Classification (NCBI taxonomy): domain Eukaryota; kingdom Metazoa; phylum Arthropoda; class Insecta; order Lepidoptera; family Micropterigidae; genus Neomicropteryx; species Neomicropteryx cornuta. The sequence goes on from JAHKQU010000028.1 coordinate 3,626,952, forward strand.
AATAATAATCAAAGTTTTAATTGAGTAAAATTATAGTTTATTTTATTGTTATTATTAACTAATTACCTAAAATATTTAGGAGCTAGCTCCGGTGATACTATTGACTTTAGTATTGACCTTTTTTAGATTAGGGGCTCACATTCACCCAGTAGGAACCTGTCGTCGGTCGATAGGCTCAATTTGTGCAGGTGTTTATTCAGTCCGCAGTGGTCTGTTAAGCTCCTGGTTCCTTAGTTGGTTTCAGCCTAATTTCAATAGCCCAGAGAGTCTTTTTTTTGCGAGAATACTACTATGAGTTCTTTGGCTTGCTTTTGTCCGGACAGTTCTTGCCAGTATTTTTGGCTTTGATTTCTAGCCCAGATTTTTAACAGTCTGCTGGTAGTGCTTTTTGCTATACCGCAGGGCGGTTCTGGGCTTATCATAGGCGTGCTAGCCCCTTTCTTGGCCAGTTCGTCTGCTTTCTCGTTGCCATCAAAGCCTGAGTGGCTTGGTACCCACATAAGTGTGACCTTGTTACAAGGGTGTTAAGTAGTTACATACAGTTTAGCATTAGCTTTGACTTGATTGCATTAGAGTTGATAGCCTTCAAAGCTGCTTGGCTGTCTATAGGATCTTTCGATTCTTTCATGCGCAGTTTCAATGATGGCATATATAGCTCTGCCTGGAATATAATGGAATGCATTCCCAGTTTGATCGATATCTCGGGTCTGGGTATCGCCCCACATATGCCTGATCCCACATTGTTTATCCTGATTGTATTTGTTCTTGAGTCTTTTAACTGTACTCGAGAGCCAATTCTTTGCACTGGTTTTTACTAAGGTCATGTTTTGATATTAAGATAGTACGTGATGAGACTCAGCTCTTAAAATATCTACCAAGGTTTACTGGACATCCTGTATAATAAACGTTAGCTACTTACCTAGGAACAAGTATGTCCTTATCTTTACAAAATTGCCAATATAAAAAACTTCATGCGAGGCGTATTTCAGCGAGTGGAGGGTTGTACATATTACAGGCATTTTACGAGGCGGTCTGTTGTGCGGGGAAAAGCTCGCAGTGGCGCGATGGTCCCTATAGCCTCGTACCTAAGATCCATTTTTTAATGATCGCCGCTCACGAACTCGCTATTAATATTACGTTCACGTGGCGGCTTCGGCGGGCCGTTTTATTGTTATGGCGGCATAAAAATTCCTCCCAGCAAAATTCGCCTTCCCTAAAATGCTAAGATTGTAGAGCCGGAGCAATTGGACAACGTGATAAAAAGAAAATTTACTTTATCGCTGCTCAAGCACAGAGGTTTGAGTACACGACTTATAACCGACCCTAAAATGCACGGGATGACATGAAAGTTGCCATCATGCAATGCATCTACATTTTTCATTGTTTGTGTTCGATATTTCATATTTCATATTTAATACATATGTAGACAATTTTATAATAAATTATATGTATTTTTTTTCTTTATATTTTAATGTATATATATAATTGTATAATTGAGATGTAAAGTTATTTGACTTATATTTGATGATTGTTTTTTAATAGCGGCAAATCGCATGAAAAGATAAATGACACAATCTTTACCAATATAAAGTTTTTAATAATTTGTAAAGTGCTGGATAGCATAATATTTATAAAGGTTCTAAAGAGGTCCTGTACTTGAGAGCGCAGGATGTCGGTTTAAACCCAGAGCTGAGTTTTATAAAAATGCATTTTTAACTCTCACCTGTCCTCTTTAGTGTAAAATATTGTCAAATATTATGTAACCATCTAATTAGATGAAATAAAGGAGGATGATATTTTAACAAAAAATATATAAAAATAATGGATATGTGATTGCGATGAAGGATGAAGGATGATGTGGAATGAGATGATTTATGTATGAAGTTGATGAAAAAATAAAAATAATGTCATTAATAATATTAATTATTAATATTATTAATATTAATAATTATTTTAATAATTATTAAATAATGATTTTATTATTTTTTTAAACTAAATTATTATTTTTTAAACTAAATTTGTGTGTTAGTTATGTTATTACCATGATGTAGAAGTTGTATGATATAAGTAGTAAATATTTGCTTATTATAATTACATATATATTTATAAATAAATGTCGCATATTTATTTATAAAATCACAAAACTTTATTGGGGTGATTTTCAAAGATTTACAGAAAATATATTTTTCAATAAGTACAAACAATGAATCATTCATTTAATAGTAGTTATAATAGCGGCGGAAATGTATCAAAAGCAGGCACACACACCAAAAACACACGCATTTAAAGTTCTGTTGTATTGTATTCTGTATACACACAATTTAATAGTTTTTTTTTGGGTTAAGATAAAAAATATATAACATTAAAGACTATTTATATATTAATATGTAGGTTTGGTATATATATTATATATTATGAAATTAAAATATGTGAAAGACGGAGAAACAGAAGAACAACTAAGCTGAAGGTATGCAATAGGGTTTCATTCGGATCAAAAGAATATTTATAGTGGAATGCGGTTCTACATTACCCACGGAGCGCGGTATTGGCGTAATTCTTGAGCTATGCGCCAACGGCTGTAGACTGTATGTCGTTCAGACATTTGTCGCTATGCGCTTTCTGCATTTTTCTTCGTCAGCGGAGCCCCGCAGGCCCTGTTATAAACGGCCGTTGTTAACAAATTGCCTTTATTTCTGTTCAGCCCGCGGCCAACTATTTTTTCCTTCACAATCCGCGAAATATTTCCCGAGACGCTGGGGTTTCCATCTGCGCGGTAGGGACGGAACCGATACGATTTTTTTTTTTAGTTTGCAAAAAAAAAAACATTGTAGTCAAATATCAGTTTTTGTAATTAATTTTATAATCTGTAAGATTATATCCCCGTACGTAAAGGCTGGAATCATTCAATTGAAATTATGCTTTATATACACACACACAGCTGTTTGCTGGTATGAAAAATGTATTCTAATGCCATGATTTACACATATACTTCGTATAATTACATTTAGATTTAAAGCAGCCTCTGTTGTGGGCAGTTTTAACAATTAGTATCGCTGTCTGCCCGAAACAAAGGTAGGCCATCATTATTTGAAACAAAACAAAACACAAATCTTATAACTATTAACAGTAATTAAGCACTCCTAGTTTATACATAATTATATATATCTTAGTTTATAGATACTTCGTATTAGTTGGTCAGATGAAGTCACGAAGAAAATGAACAAATACAAAGAAACCATTAGAACAATAAAATAAGAATGTTGCCATACTTCGACCACGTCATTAGACATCCAGAGACCTGTGGCAACCTTCATTATAAGTCTTCATAGAAAAATCATCGGCAGAAAAAAAATACTTAAGAATCTGCGAAAGGAACCCCAAACCCTAACGACGGGATCTATTTCTACAGATGCCGTCAACAAGATATAAAAAGTATAAAAATAGTTTTTAAATATCGATTACAAACAAATATTGCCGTTAGCAAATTTTCTGATTTTTCATTCGATAAACTTAATCGTACGACGTCGATCATCAATCGCGTACCTACCTGCTAAGTCATGGTACGATATTTTTCGCAGGCTTTTGACCTCCCTCCGATCTCAATATCAAAAGTGCAAAATGTTCAAAATGCCCAGGATGCCTGCGGAGCCCGCGCGCGCGCGCCCTGCGGTCACATCTGCTTCCGGTGATTTTTGCCGAGCAAAACACGAACAACTATTATATAGGGTACATCCTACAATTATAACGCAATTGCTTACATTACTTCCTATTCTTGCGATTATATATATTATGTACATATTTCAGTAAATAATTCATAAAACCTGATATGTAATACATCATAACACAACGTTTGATATTATATGACTATATATATATGTATAATATGTTATTAGAAAGTATGTCAAAAAAAGTATTAACAGGTATATTATTAATTTATTTAGTTTATTAATTAAACATACAGATGGTAAAAATATTAATTTATAAATTTAACATAGTAAAATATACGATTTTCATTGAATGAATGCTTTTAAAACTTTTCCAAGATCTAAGAATAAAACCTATAATATTATAAGATTTGGAAAGATATATTTTTTAAATAATATATATATGACTATTCATTTGCATATATCCAACTTTGACCTATTATATATACCTATTATAACGGAAGGAATAATCTAAATACGGTATTTAAGTAATACAATTTTACTATACAAAGTATTTAAAGTATATAAAGTATTTAACGCTTATCTGCTGGAAAAACCGAAAATGTGAGACCGAAGTTGCCCGACTATTCGGGCAACTTCGAAGGCGCCGAAAGCGGATTATTTTGTAACGATCGCCATAAATTAGAGTTGACATATAATAATTATTATGATAATAAAAACTTAACAAGTCGGTCACTGCATACGAGTAATATTGTTATTATGAGTCCTGCCCGAGGGCGTATTCGCCATAATTTACTTTACGTATGATTGTATTTTTACGATGTTTATTCTGACAATTTCGCTTATTTATTTTTTTACAGGTATCAGGCCTGGCCAAACGCGTTTAATCCTAATAAAAAAAAATTGTCTATATTTATCAAAAGTAGGTAACAAATAAGCTGTTTGGTGCTGTTTACAATGCAATTTATTATCCTTAATATTCATATAATTTTAACTATGTAAATAACAAAAGAGATATTAAGTTTTGCATTCAATACAAAAATAAATTTATTTAAGAATTTAAGGTAAGATGTAAAAAAACACAAAATACAGAATATATAATACAATTCAATATACAAAAAAAAGTAATGCAATATACAAATGAATGCAATATATACTTATTATGTATATTATTTCATTATTTGAGTTAAATTTCACTTTTTACAAAGAAATTTACTAAATACACATATTTCCTGCTCAGTTTGGGGAATAGTAGTGAAGTAGTGAATGTCTACATAGGCCACAGTGTTGTGGGCGGGATTCGGGAAGATCGGCTTTATCATCAAGAACCCAAAAAATCCCGTATGCTACCAGTAATTATATACGGCTCGGGGACAGTAGCACTGTCCAAGGCGAGCGCCAATCGGCTAAGGATTTGCCAGAGACTACTTAAAAGGCAATTTTGGTGATCAGTTCCAGGGACAGAGTGCGCAATGATGAAATACGAAGACGCCAGCCAGGCGAGTCACGTGGCAGGACAGACGACACGAGGTGGCCGAAGAAGATCGTCCAGTGGAGACCAAGGACAACCAAGCTCAAAAACCGGAACACCACAGCCGAGGTGGATGGTTGATATCTGCAGGACTGCAGAGGGTAACATCTGGCTTCGAATATTATTGGATAGAAATACATGAAAGAGGAGGCGCCTACATACACTGGTAGAAGGCGACCGGCTGAGGAAGAAGAGAGAAGATTACTGTTGCCTGCTCACTCGCTTCCTTCCCTATCTGCAGGGTTTACTGAGAGGGCTTATACCGTCGTACCCATGGCTTTTTTTGCTGGTTTTTAATGTCTCATTGTTCCAAATATCCATTGAATTGCGCATAGTTTTCAACGAATTATCGTACGCTGTCATTATGATTTCGTGGTTTTTTTTTGTTAACATTTCTTGATGTCAAACAGAACACTTCAATATAACTTTCAACAATCCTTATTTTTAACAACATTCTGGTTGCTTCATTTTCAATATTGGACAAAAAACAAAATACACTTATATAGCGGACCGTTTTGTAATAAAAATTTGTTTTGTATATGTTTCAATGTAGAATTTCGAACGGAATCAATTAAACTTTCATTCATTTGTCCATCTTTGCAACGCGTGTTTAAGAGTAATTAATGAATGCGATTAGAATTTATTGGTCTTCAATAAAACAGCAATTGCATTAAAGCACGTTATAAAGATATAATAAAAACATCACTTAATAATTGTGAATTGTCACTAGAGTTAATAATTGTGAAATAGTTACTGCCTATTCTGTTCAAAAAAGTGCTTTTCATAAAATGATTCACAAAAAAAAACAGTATTTTTATGTAACCGTCTTTATGCAAGCATTTCTAAGAAATAAATAAATACGTGTTTAAAATATAATTGTGTAAAATGATATGTCTACGTAGGTCTTAAGTAATAATAAAACATCTCCTTTTTACTCTCATGAGGCTGATGCAAGCACGAGGTAAGGTTATCGGCGGTAATAAGCCATTGTTTTTACGACAGTTTTATGATAAAGTGTCAATCTTGTTCCGTTGTTTTCGCAAATGCGTGCGGATTACATAGCAACAATATTTTTTATTTTATGAAAACATGTAATATTTAAAAAAAGCGCTACCTAACCTAGATGTTTTATGTGTATAATATCAAAATTAGCGTTTCTAAATTATGGTCCTACCCGATTTTTTATCGCGAAGAATGTAAGAAGACAAATGAGAAAGAAAAAACAAATATAAAGATAATATAAAAAGTTAATTACAATTGAAGACGCATTGAGATTATCGATAGAAAAGAAAGAACAGAATAACTTGCCGGTTTGATTACTAGCAAGGGCGTAATTTGAATGAGAAAATATTAAAAAAAATAATTAATAAAAAATAATAATAACAACATTAGCAATGGCCAAAAAAAAAATTATGATCCTCCAAAAATATCGTAGGGGATTATGGATGAGACTTCAAATTTTCCCAGATGTATTTTTTCCAATCTGTAGTTAAGAAACATGGCGGGCAAAAAAAAATAAATATGCTTGCTATGACTCTGAGAGAATCCGGTGAAAAGAAATATTTGACTAATAATAATAAACCAAGGTCACCAAATATCGCAGGACCGAAGTGACAATTTGCGGGTAACGAAAAGTTTACAGGTGAAGTGAAGTTGGTAATTGCAATGTCATATTTGGGATATACAAGCTGTGTCGATCAAGCTTGCGTTTTGCCTACAGCGTGGGTAAAAGTCAATATAAAATATTACCAAATAATACCTAATATTTGCTAATATTTGCACTACCTAATTGCAACTTATTTATGTTGCTGAAACTTAATTCGAATAGATGAGTATCAGATGATAAAAGTGATAATTACATTATTAGCTAACGAGATTTAAATGCGGTGTGTTAATGCGATCTTTGAAAAAATGATTTACACACGCTGTGCACAGAAATCACATACAAATGTCACATTCGGGCGATTATAACGCCAATCTGAATAAATAATAATGTTATCAGATGTGAACAGAGCACTTCTTCCGACCGTTTGTTTCCTCAATTACGAACTCTAAAACCGACACAGATTGAACTTTCTATCCATAGCTTTTAACAATCGAAAAGTTATGCACATAAAAAACATAAGATGATAACCAGTTTAACGTTTTGGATTTTTTTATAAATGATGCATGATATTTATCCGTTATTTCCACACAAAATCATAAAATTTCTTTTTTCTATATTAATCAATGTTTTAATAAACTTATCAAAAATGAATAATAAGAAACTTTTTAAATTATGTACTTACCTATTTAGTGTATAGATGAAAAAATAACCACCAATACAGACCTCATAGGCGAGAAATGTCATCATAAAACCATTTTTTTGCTATGCACAACTAGGCCAGCATAATCATCATAAAACCTTTTTTTTGCTATGCAAATAACTATAGTTATTATGATGATAATGCAGGCCTATAGGCCTGCATAAAACCATTTTTTTACTATTCAAACAATTAGGCCAGCATTATCATCATAAAACCATTTTTTTACTATCCAAACAATTAGGCCAGCATTATAAAACCATTTTTTGCCATGCAAACAACTAGGTAGGTACGCACATATAGATACTTGACACGGCATTCGCGTAACAATAATAATTGCAGGCAACAATACGAAAAAAAAAATGCTGATAATGACACATTTGAACCGGTCCGCCTGTCGTCATTACGGAAAACACACTTTTCATTTATAATGCGCCCGTAATTATAAAATAAATATAATTTTAGCGGCCATGTTGCCGCGGGGTTCCATCGAGGCGGCGTCTCGTCTATCGCCTCGCGGCATCTCGACGCTCTATACTCTATGAATAATAGACTCGGTCATTGCATCGCTGCAATGCTTTTTCACAAAACTGATTATAGATTATTACATTCGCTATTTAAAAAAAATGTGCTGTACATGCTCTTGATGTATTTTATATCTACCTACACATAATTATACCTATTGTGAATAGGAAAAATATATTTTTATATTCTTTATAATATTTAAACATGATTACTTTCAAGAAACAGTCAGATACACGGTGATCCCAGACCCCAGACAGAAAAAAAAACCCAGCTACTTAACATGATTTGTTTTGACCTCATATTAAAATTCATCTCTGTTTCCGAGTAAAAAAAATGTAAACTTTACGCGATAATATGAAATCACTCTTGTCATAAGTTTGGTCTCTAGCGAGGCCTTGCTGTACGCCTGCGAGCAAAAAGAGAATTCCGCATTAAAAATAAATCGCCGTAATAATCTTTCTAATGCTCTTCAGCGGCCAGGGAATTAAAACATTTACACATTTTCCCACTCCCCTCAGCACTCTATGAATGCACGGTGACATATCAAACGTTAAGCACTCATTGGTTATTTTTAATTGTCTTAAAAAAAAAGGATGAAATTCTCAGTTCAATTTCTATGTTTTTTTTTGTTTATATATGTTCCAGTCCCGGATCTACCATTTTTCCCTGGCTCTCGTTCCGACATTGGCGTTTGGAATTTATTTTATAATTAATAATATATGAATGTATTCTTCACATATAATTACTATACATATGGCTATATATGCCCACTATGCGAAAGTTCGGTCCCTAATGATGAATATTTATTCGTGGAAAATCTTGTTTAATAATAGTTTAGACATTACACGCTATGCGCGCGTTGAAAATCAAGTTATGATGAGTCAAAAATCATCTTAGGCTGCATTTCAAAATCAAATAATCAATCGATAGTAATTACACGCCCTGGGTTCTTTGCATCCCCTTAAATTGCCGCCCAGGGCATGTAAGATTTTTTATGCGATTACTTGAGGATAATTCTATTAATTTTTGATTAAAAAACCTTAGTAAAAGGTAACTAAAAATAACTTTATTTAAAACCGACATCAAATAAACCTACAACAAAAAAAAAACTAATAAGCAATTGGTACAATAAACTGCCTTTTGTGAGTAAATAATAAAAAAACGGATCTCACCAAACGTCGAATTTGGCGCAGAGACACGTTTTACGAGTACCGGACAATAAGAAGTTAGGGTAACTATTGTTTCTTAGTTTGTTGGTGGTAGGTTTATTTTGTTGGTTTTTTTTTTGTTTTATTATTTTATTTTTAATTTGGCATACTTTATTTTTCTTGATTGAATCACAACCCGCTTGCGAAAGAGTTTCTGATTTTTATTTGAATGGTTAGTATCAAAAACATATGACTTAATGTGAGTCACAATGAAGACCATGATCTTCTTGTCAAAACGCCATTTTCCCCATACCTTCGTAAAACTTACAAGCATAGAGTTAAGTGTAAAAAGCGGAAATTGTAATGAGCTTCATTGTTGAATACGCGCGGCGCCGGGCAGTTTACAAAAGCGAATACTTAAGATATGCCTTAGCGAAAAAACGAAGGAAGTTCTCGTTATTGTGACGAGGAAATAATGAGTGCACGCTTTGCTTATCGAAGATTACATCGGTTTTGATAACATTATAATATTATGGCCGCTAAGCTAAGCCGGGCGAAATGTTCGAGAATCGCTTCGGATCGTGGACGCATCAAATACCTAGGTACCTAGTTATTTTTTAAAGTGAAAATTTCTACAGGGTAGTGTAAATTTTTGTATGGAGAAATTTTTTTGGATGGATAAATAAAGTAATGGGTTCGCGTCACCGCATCACCGCCATGCTAGATAGGTTAGGTTAGGTAATCTTCGAAACGATTTCAAAAAATCTTTCACTAATATTTAGAATGAACCTCCAGAGTGGACATAGGCTGTATATTATCCTGATAAATAGAAAGGATTTTTGTTAAGGCGAATGCGTTTCTTATGAACTTGCCTTAGCGTTAAAAGATATATGTACCCTGAAGAACACAGAGATGAGGGGCGAAGCGACTCATTCAGAGTGCCATAGGCCGTCGCCCACCGAAAGCGCATTTGACACTTAATTTGAACATAAAAAAAAACACTGTTATTTCATAGTTTTCACTTCTGTTGGCAGTCCTCAATCTCTAGTATTTTTTTCGCCTTTTCTGTGAGATAGATCCATACGTTAATAATAATAATTAAATATATTTATTGGTAATCTGTGACAGCCTTAGACATAAACACGTTAGTAGGCTGATAAGTGCACGTTGGCCAAAACATTGAGTGGTTACATCTCGTCGAGCATTTTCTTGATCGACGGATGAATGTATTAACTACGCGCCCTAAACGGGTTTTGCAAAATAGGACCACAAATAATAATATCTTGCGGACTTTCTTTTTTGTAACATTAATTACACCTTAAATAATTATACACTATGGATTCGTTTCCTTTTTTCTTTGGTAGCGTATTTTTTGAGATTATTACTTAGTTATTAGTGGAACAAGTGCTACAAGTGCGAGCGAGACGATAGCGCTATGCTATATTAATTTATCAAATAGTTTCTGTTGTCGGGGAGGCGCCATCAGCCGCAGTTCCGAGTGCATTTTTGTTGTCTTTGTGCTTGAGCCCGTTAAGCCAAAGGGTAAGTATTAATTTCGATTAATTTAGATCCTTTTTCTACGTCCGACATTTGGTAACCATCGGATATTAAATCATAAAAAATGTGCTTGATCATACTTCAACATAGTAAAGGCAGATTTTTTTAATTTAATTCTATTTCTGAGAAATTTAATAAATAATAAACTGCTAATAGTTCTTTTTTAGTTGAATTGCTCTCTTATAAAATACATTAGAGCCTTTGGAAAAATAGTAATTGAAAGGCAAATGAAGGGTCTAAAATATAGTTTTTTTTAAATTTCTATATTATGAATCTGTAATTAAATAAAAACCAACAATTGCTTACTGACCTCGCAAAGAATGACCCTGGGCCATATAAAAATAAAGCACTGAAACTCGCAAGTAAGTACGCAGTTAAATGCGTATTTCTGTGTTCTTTTTAAATAAATCAATGGACAGCGTTGAGAAAGGCGCCGTAAATATTATCAAACACTAAAAATGAGTTGGCGAGATCTGACCCATTGGGGTGCGAACTCGGGACCTTTGGATCAGTAACAGACGTTGGCGCTATTATCCACTCAGGCCGATTCCCTAGCCTAATATTAATATTTATTATTTATTATATAATATTATGTTAATACTCTATGCATAAATTTACAAAAAATGGTCGAGGCGTAGTATTCTCAGAATGCTCTGTAACCCAAAAACAATTATTTAAAATTTCAGTTATCCGACATATTTCTTTTATTCTTTATTACTGCTGATAGAAAATCGTTAACTCTAAAACTTACACGATGAATTGAAACTTTATATTATTATGTAAAATGTCTAAACTATATAGATAAAAAATATCAAACTTAGAACAGGTTCAGTTAGGCATGTAAACATTTAGAGAAAAATTTTTATAAATTTTGGAAAACCCAGCCATCGTTAGTAAATTACGCCCCCAAGCATTTTGCAAATATACAAGATTTTTTAAATTATGTTTCACAAATTGCCTATATGCTTTTTAATATTCAATAAAATATTTTAATATTATGCTCAGGATTACGGCGTTTATTGTATTTATAAACAAAGACATCAGATATCACCTCCGTCGCCATTAAAAATATTTAAAAAATAAATATAATGTTGATGTAATAAATTTATGCTACATGCTGTAATGTTTTGTTTTCCTTTGAATCACTTTGTAAGAACATTGAGTAATAAAAAGGTTAAATTAATTGGACCAATTAATAAGCGTTTTGATCCTTTGAGTGCAAAAATTCGTGGAACGCACGCAGTTCAAAGATGTGCGATAAACGAATAAAATATAACTGGAAGGAAAAATGGCCGATATCTGTGGAACGATCTTGATCATTTGGAAATTAAAACTACGATGTATTTTTAAATAATGAAAAACTTCTCTTTGAAAACTATAGATGATGGGGGGGGGGGGAGGGGGAGGAAAATCAAAGCGTATCAAACCTATGCCAAATAAAAAGAAACATATTTTTATATATATAATTATTGTATGTTGGTCGTATTATTTGCAACAATTAAAAAAATAGTGCTCGAGTTATAAACAATAAGTGCTATCAAACGAAACAAGTATTTGCATGCATAATTGGATGTCGTATCAGCTATATACAGGTGTATTTATATTCACTGATGTCTTTTTAGGGGGTTCATATAGATAACAATCAAACATTATACAGCAAAAAATATTGGAAAAATGTTTCCCAATTACGAGAAAAACGAATTTGAAATTTCAAAGAAATCGTTTTATTGTTTGAGAAGGCGGTTGAACGCAAGGCGCGAGATCGGGCATCGACCTCGCACCCGCGTGGCTCGCGAAGTTTTTTAATAATATAAATGTTTTAATATGATTATATTTTTTTGCAACTTTTATTAAAAATAATTTATTTTATTTCTTAATATTATATTAACTTTCCTAGCATACGTATAAAACCATACCTAACTGGGCTTTTCCCGTATGTTATTGTTTGATTTAAATTTGATTTATTTGCGCTGAGCTTTTAATAAAAAAAAAAAACAATTATTAAACAACGTGGGTATACTAAAATTTGTCATACATACATTGAAATATCTATAAACAAGTAAGGATAATAAAATATATATAATAAAATTAAAGCAATATTAAAATATGTTTACCAAACAATTTTAATGAGTTTAGATGTTTACATACTTAGTTGTATCTCAATTCATAATGTATTATTCTTTGTATAGTTTGATTAGTCTAGGAAGAGCCTTCCAAATATATAATCGTTGAATATTAAAAAAAAATATTTTAAGTGATCGACAACTTTCTGCCGCACCATATTTGGCTTGAATTAAAAAGCAGGTTCGCTCCATCTTACAGGTGTTATTAAAATAAGACAATCAAACAACGTCGAAAGTGCGCACTTTTGATGGACGATAAGCCCCTTGAAGCCTTTAACAACCATAGCGGCGTAAATGGGTAACAATAATATTTTCGATTAAAATTTAATATAATACAAAGATAAAGACTGCGAAGGGAAAACAATTTAAAAAACATTTGACAAAATGGTTAATTCTCCAAGGCAGAGGTTATTATGAGAAATCTATTGTTGGCATAATTATATACTTATATTTAAAATAAAAAATATTTGTATATGTTAGTATGTATGTTTGTATACATTCAAAAATATTGAATAATTATTCAAATGTACAAAATACATGTTTAAGCCCTTCTGATGCTTTAATCGAGACAAGTCCTCGTTTAGACATTTGGCGAAGAAACGAGATAGCCAATTAACTTATTCATAGCAGTCAAAGGAAGCGAAAATCGCAATGTGGACATTCGTTATTTGTGAATTGATACTTTTTATAGGTCGGCAAATAAAACACCAACTGGAGTGTTTGTAGTTATGGCCGATGGGGTCCTATATTTCCATCCAAAATGTAGATGTGGTAGATCATAAATATTTCAGCAACGAAGTAGATTGGTTAACATTTGAAACTTCAGTAAAGATAGAGTTAATTAAAGATGTAAACAGGATGTTCGAAAAGTTATTGTCAAATTATCCGGGCTGAATGTAGGACTCAATATAAGAAAGATAAATGGGAAAGGATGGGAGTAATTGCTTTGTTTCGGAGCTACAGTGTGTTAAAAAAAGCATCGTGGTTTTCAACTAATTTTAGTTGTTTTTACAATATATATTTCCTTGTTTCTTGGACAAAACAACCCATGAGCCTAAATTGGTCTAAACTTTAAAATTATGATTTCTAAGCATGCATTTAAAAATAATATTTTCATGATATGGGGAAATACAACTAATATACTTATCGTGTAGTAAACGGGAACAGGCAGGTGAGACTTCGTTGGCCTGTCCGCCTGTCCCCAGTCCCGTAGCTAATAAAAGTTGTAATTTGGGTTGACAGTATATTGTTTTTATCGAGAAATGTAGGGTACGCAAGCAATGCATTTACAATATTTATTTATTTATCGTTTATTCGGAAAACCAACAGTGAAATATATAAAAAAAGAGTGGTACATATATACAATTATGTGTAAAATTGACTGATGACAGGCTTTCGCTAAAGTACAGAGATGCATGTAAAGATTAACATTAAATTAAATTTTCTCGCACTAGTACTCTAAATACAGATATATATCTATTATTCTGAAATAATAGTAGGTTTTAAAAATAGTCAAAAGAAAGAAAAGAAAATGAAAATATGTTCAAAGATTACTTTTTTTTTGTTTTGCTAATATTAAGGTTTTTCGCAACTCGCAATGAAAAGGATATTTGTTTAATAGAAATATATCTATCGAGGAGAATAGGTCATCGTATTGGCGACACAATCGAGCGACCGCCGTGTTAGCGTTTGTTTTGTATCGCTACGATAATATTAAATACCTACACAGATAAATTCGTTTAAGAGCCAGTATATCTTTATACTCATATTAAAATAGTATATTTAAGTATAATTATAAAACTTCTATTTACAATTAATATTTATGTATATATTTTTTTTTCTGATGTATTTTTAGCTATGTAATAAGAGTACGAGTAGTATAAATGTCGAACATTCTAGGCATGATGTATCTGTATATTACATTATATCAATTTTTGTGAACCAATTGAAAACTGAAAATTGTCATTCCTATGCATTAAGTTGTTCTTGGAAATAAACTTTTACTTTACTTTACTTTACTTTACTATTGTGAGGTGACCTTGATATTCGGCCTTTGCAAATGGTGTCGGCCACGTGCACTTCGAGCGTCCGTCGACAACATCAAAGAATAAACATTTCACAGTTTTTTATTTATATTTAACATATAAGGCAATTTAAAAAAGTTTAAGGTTTTCTGTAGAATTTTATTGCGGACATTTCTATGTATAAATTAGGCTTACGTTACATATGTAGTTCGGTTTATGAGAATTTTGAAATATTTTTTTATGTAAACATAGGATTATTTATTTAAAAATCCAGTTTACAGGTTTTCTAGAAAAATGTTCAATTAATTTAATTATATTTTTTATATACGCCTGGTATGAAAAGCTATCTTGCCAGTAATCCTTAAAAACATGCATTAAATGCAATTCGAGTGCGTTATGGCTCTTAACTATGTTTTGACCTTTTGCCAATAGGCAGACTTCTATAAATCCCAGTGGAATGTTTTTTGTGTAGTGACTGATTATACATTATTGTAACAGGTACTCATTACTTTTCTATTAAAATAGCGTTTTTGTGTGAAAACTACAAAGGTTTTTATTCATCTTTTTGACAGCTGATAAATTAAGGGCTGGTATAGTTGGAATATCATTGCGAAATTAGGTATATTTTCAAACTCATACAATGGAATGAATGTCGCAATATAATTGTTTATTTTTTCTTGAAAAAATATATCCTGCGATAGTCCTCACTAAAATCATTCGTGGCGCGAGTGAGTCGTTATCCTGCGCTATTAATTCGGCCGCGCTTGTAAGGCTTTATGGTTCGTAATCTGCAGGACTGCTTAATACAATCATTTCGTCCGAAATCTTAACGATCTCCGGATTACAGCAATTATATCGGACACGGTTTATTAAAATCCTTTTATTATCCCAGCTCGGCCCTGCTCTAAAGGTCGTAACAATGCGTGGGTATGCTACAACATAATCATTGATTTGCAATTATAACTACTTGATCCTTTTGTAAAGTATTCGACTTAATATGATATTGCAAATCTAGTGCTACAAGTACACTTACAATATCATCAAGAAAGACAGTCCTTATAATTATTAAAAAGGATAGTTGAGAGTTAAGAATGTATATTTTTAAAACTCAGCGTTGGGTTTAAAGCGTCATCCTGCATTCTCAATACAGGACCTCTTTACGACCTTTATAATTATTTTCCTATATGGCATAGCATTCTACGCTTTATCAAAACATTAATAATACTTTTCTAAATTTTTCAGTTTTTTCAGTTTTCTATTAAAAAAAACAATAATTTAATATCTGTATTTATACATGTATATATTACACCAACTATTATTATTACTGAAAAAAAAAACAGCCATTTCGAATTTTCAGCAGCATTTCGATTTGCAAACCCTCTGTTCCAATTTAAAATTGTAAGTGGTTAGAAACACAATCTTTTAAATAATTTATACATTTAATTATATATTTTGTATGAATATATTTATCAAAAACGTGCTAAAATGTCTCTGGGATCGTAAGATAAAAATAGGTTCAAACAAAATTATTTAGATATTCACATATTCACAACCTTCTTCAGGCCGAACAGGTTTTTTTAAATCTAGTTAGAGAGGCCATTTTACTCCAAAAGCAACAATACATGGCTGGTATTTAATCTGTCTTCATACTATTTTTTTTTCGGTGTTATAATATAATTTATTGTTGTGACGTCTTAAAAATAAATATAATTGCATTTTATTTTTATACATTTTATTATTATTGGCTATTGCAATTAGAGAATAATTCTTAACAGTTTTTCGTTTTTTTGTTTGTTTTTTGCGAACAGATTTACTTGTTTTTAAACTATTTTTCACACCTTTTACATGTTTCTTACCCTCTCACCCATTTCCTATTTTTATATATATATTTTTTCAACTTTATTTCTGTTTTAATTAATATTGTAATTGTAAGGATCATGCTGAAAACCAGCGCTTTGCTCGTTTCGTTTACCGAGTAAGGAAGCTGAGCGCAATCCATTTATTGAGGCACAAAAAATTGTTCAATAATATGTATTCAATAAATGAACTTGAACTTGAAATTAAAATGAATTGAAGTCTGTATTTCAATTTCAATCTTTTAGTAAAAATGTTAAAATACCGTTCCCGGATGAAAGTGTGAACATCGCCGAAACGTTATCGTTTTGAATCTCGACATAATTAGGGATATTTTTAAAAACCAGTAGATTTTGACACCACATATCTTATATTTAAGTGAATCGACAAACTTGGAAGTATTAAATAGAATCAAAATCAAATGGATGTTATAGAATGTATAATAAATACATTTTGAAAATGCGAGTGAGATGGAAGGCGATCGTTCGGTACGTTTCAGACGTAAGGTTGGTTCCCTGCGGAGTCGGGCCAGTAAATCCTTAATATAACTTCTTAGCTTTAGCGTAATCATGTTTCTGTATTGAATTATGGCGTCGGCTCGACGTGAAGTTCATAATAATTATAATATAATGACAAAAATCAAATTGAGTGCATTTTCACGATAAAGCCAGCCGTATTACCTCAGGTTGAAATTATATTGAGGGACCATCGCGACTAACTAATCTATCTAATAATATAAGTAATATTTTTATTTTTTACACTTCGCTTATTGTGTGTATGCATACTGTCGTTATTATTTTCGAATAAACATATTATGTAGTTACTATTTAAAAAATACACACAAACGAAGTACCTTCTTCAGGACAGACATTTAAGTAGTTAAGAATGTGGCTAAAAGAGGTTACAGTGGTTCTAAACGCTAACTCATATTTTTTACTATATTACTAATTATTACATTTATTCTTTTTTGTGAATGTTAAAGAAAATAACTAAATAAAATAAATAAAACTGCCTACATGCTTTTTGCTTAGTCATTTTTTTCAATATGGCTTTTATGCGGTTACTTTTTTTTAATATACCTATAATTGATCTACAGTTTTCAATTTTTTTCATTTTCATTAGTATTTATTTTACCTTTTTATTTTATTCATCTGCATCCATATTATGTTTTAAATATATAATAAATCTATAATTCTTAAGACCTGTGCTTTACCATTTTCCTTCTTCTCATGTCTTCCTTCCTTTCGTTGCTAAACATCTTTGTGCCAATTATAATTCTTTTCGAAGAAATTGTCGATTGAAAATGTCAACAATCGATAGTTGCATCGCTTCAGGCAATGCACGCTGGTTTAAATACAGGGTTGTATTTTAGGAATGCTTTTCACTCTCACCTATCTATCTTTGCGATATGCGGTACGGTCAAACTTTCATTAAAGTAGTATAAAAAGATTTTAAAAAGAAACAATAATTATGAAAAACAGTGAAAATGTAACGAATATGACGTCATTAATATATATATATTTTTAAGTGTAACACAAACGGTTACTTGTGATAGTTTAGGTCGTATTTATTTAAAAAGTACAGTCACAAGGATACAATGACCTCGAATTCGCGTCTGATAAAAGTAGAAAATTTGGATGCGTTATGCAAAGTTTTATCTTGATTCAACCATTTAATAATTATTTCGGATCAACATTTTTGACAATAATAATAAGTTTAACAATATAGTAATTCATTTATATGACGATGGTTTGACGTGTCGTCGAGCCAAAACCGTCGACGTCCTCTCCTCTCTACCAGGAAGGTCGCCGGTTTCGATATCCCGCTTTGGAACAAATATGAAGATATTAAATTAAAATCGGATCCTGTTCTCCGGCACTCCTCTCCTCTCCGGCCGTGCCCTGGCTTGCTCATTCCCTGGAAGCCCGCATGAGAAATCCTCTTTCCCCTCCTAAGGGTATTTCTGGAATTGGCAGCATCCATTTTTGTAGCCACGTCCACCGCCTGTGTGTTTTCTGTCAGTATTCGAATGTCAGGATTTGTGTATTCTCACTTATCGTGACTTTCACTATAGTCACCACTATTTCATTTCAATCCCACATTTCATTGTTTGTTCTTGACACTTTGGTTACATACATAGCAATAACAATTACACCTTAGCGAACTGTTTCTCAAATGTTTTATTATAATTATTATCAATCATAAGGGTTCCGTACAGAAATACCAAGAGCACCCAATTATTTCACGTCGCCCGGCGTAATACTAACCATGCACAAAACGCGACGATGTGTAGAGTCCTGAGCGCATATAATGAACAATTCAACGCAGTTGATATATTCCAAGAGAACAGGGGTTTATTTATGCGTGAAATTCGTAGCGTAAGTTTTAATAATATTTAGTGCAAAATGTATAAATAAATATTATATTCATTAAAATATTAAACATTCGTAAGTTTATTTTGTTATTTTTAAATTATTTATTATATCGCTAATAATATGTAGGTTTATATGCACGCACTAAACACACGCACAGACACATCACACACACGCGCCACATACATAAACACACATTGCACACAGTACACATTATTTAAGTTTGATTAATTAATTTGTTGTTGTCAACCATTTTCATGTTTGGTACATTTTTTTGGCCATGTAAATGTAGTGTTAGAGAATTGTCTTCCTGTATCGCTGTTATGTACTTTCAAAATAAATAAACACTGATAAATTATGAATTATGTAAAAACTTTATGTAACGCTAAACAAAACAAAACTATAACTATACTAAAATGGAATCATTAATATTAATATTATATTATTATTAATTAATATTATTGAATGTCTATTTAGTTGAATGCCAAATTCATTATTTAAAATAGATTAAAAAAAAATCGCTATAAAAATTATCTATAAATTATACATGGTGAGTTACTTATTGTTATTTAATCTATATTAAAATACGTTAATGACTGAAAACACCGTAAATATATTATAACCTAACTATTATTGAATCAATGTAATAATACAGATAGAAATAACTTACTAGTACGTAGTACTGTTTCTGATTGCGGGAAAGCTTCTCAAGTGAAATGTCAAAATACCGCAAATAGTGCAAATTTCCCGACTGCACTGAGAGATAATATCAGCATTGATTGATTAATGTGAAAACCTGTGTCGTATGTAAATGACTCGAAGGCATAGCAATTATGGGCGCAATATCGTCCGACATTCCGAATGACGCTAATAATCGGGTGTACTTGAACGCTTCTTGCCCGAGAAGAATGCCCGCCGGAAAAAAAGAAAGATATAGCATCGCTATTTGTTTACCTGATTTCCAATTTGAATTAAAACTGCACTCAGATGACTTCTTCAATCGGGATTTGTGACGAATCAAATAGTCTTCGCTTGTCGATCTAAAATCAGTATTCATATAAAGTAAGTAAAAAAGTAGTCCTAATAACTAAATAACAAAAATAAATCACAAGACAAATCATAGTTAAAATTTGTAATAAACATAATAAACGCCTTAGAAAGTAATTTAAACCCAGCTTCCATGCCTAATTGATAAATATCTACTAAATAATCAACTGCAATCACTCGAACGATTTATAAAAAAAGGTTGATTTACTATTCATCTATACTAACGTTCTAAGATAAAAGATCTATGAATGACCATTGTTATGAAATAACAATGAAATTGTTCAATTAATATTATTATGACAATTATGACAATCAACAATTATTATCGATGGCAGGTAGAACTAAATCGTCCGATACACTATATTATTGTAAACTATTCGAATCTCTAGATGTAGGTAAAAAGTTAAATGGTTATGATACATTTGTTTTAAATTTAACAAAAATTCACTGGGAAAATAACCAGTGAAAGGTTCTCCCTAAATGGATTTACAAATAAATGCTAAGTTGAAGTTGTCTGTATAAACTACAAAATGTTTCTGTAGCACCCTCATCCTCATGGGGGGATAATGGACTGTCAGTGATTAACCTAAAAAAGGAACAACAAATATTCATATCTCGTCACCCCACAAAATCAGAAACACAACTGTCTTCACAGATCAAGGAAGGGGCCAGTATGAATCAGTTTAATTATAAGTGGTTCAATCTCATCGCTTCGAGTATATAGGGTTTAATTGGAATACTAAAGTCGAAAATAAAGAGGAGGCAAATCGTAGGTTTAAGATATCAGGTAAGTTCTTTATTCCTTACGCAGTTTTGCGAGTCTACTTTCATTCTAAACGCATCACACAATTGCAATTTTTGTACTGAGAAATCGCGAGATTTGCCAGTTAGCGAAGCGTTTGCTTGACTTAAGATTTGAACATTTTAGCTACTTTTTGAAGAGTTAATTATATAATATGAAATCATTTACTTTTGATAATACAAGGAACATAATGAAAATATTAGGAAAATATCTAAATCAATATTCAGAATTTTTCAGTCATCAATAAGCAATAAAAAAATACTTGATTGACGATAATTTCCATCCATAATCAGCTCTGATTATTATTCTTCATTTTTTATTTATACTATAAGTAGTTTATTTTTTTTTTCTTGTAGATCCTACCCCGAACGAAGTAGTGAACTGTTTCACTCTCTGTTGCCATCTACTGGTCGCAGTGCTCAATTAACGTCGATAATATGATAGGTATTCACAGTTTAATTACAATTACGGTGGACGAGCAGCAACGTTGACCATACTCTATATTGCCTCTGCATTTTGATTCATCGTAATAAAAATTGTTCACTCATTACAAGCAAGCAGCTTGGATTCCTTGAGCGCATTGCTATCTTAGAAATCATTTCGATGGCGATTCTAATCGAACCGATTTGCTTTATTAATTTATTTCGATTAATATTGTATTGACAATGGAATGCTATGCATTTAAACATTTTTCATAAGTGGCTTTTAACTCAAAAATTGTAAAGTGTTGAGGGCGAAAGTTTTCTGTGACCACACACAAATCTTCTTTTCGTTTAATAAGACAGCCATGACAAGAAAGTTATATTATAATGTTTCGACTATTTTTACGTCTTTAAGTGACGTCTTCACCGTAATATATTTGAGAAACAATTAATTATTATTTTAAAATTTCACCCAAACCAAATTTAAAGAAACAAATTAATAATAACACAATAACAATAATAAAATACCGCGAATAAAACAATACACCGTATTTTTTTAATTTATATCAAGAAAAACAAGTTACAGAGTTCAAGTTTAGGCGTTCAGTGACTTATATGTCAGGCCTACAAAGCCGCGTAATGTACATGTCAATTTCAAATTATTTATTAATTTAAATTTGTACATTTTTTTATACTTTTTTTATATTTTATATGTACAAAATTATAGTACATAGTTCTTGCCAAACTACAAAACAGTTTGTTGGTAAGAAAAAAACTTAAATTATGGTATCTTTGCAAGCCTCTGTGACCAAAACCGCTATGAATAAAAAGTAACTAATTCCGAGGAAACTTGCGTTGCTGCATTTCAATGGATAAAAGTTATGTTAAAAATATGTTTTGAAGTAGAATTATAAAAACTGTATATTGTTCCGAAATATTTTGCTCTGATTATTTGTAGTTGTCGAATTTACCTATAATTTTGGGGCGATTGGTTATTGCGACAACGGATCGTGAACGGCGGTCCATACGCGGCGCTTTTTGCGAATACATAAATATCGGCTGCTCCCCTCGTCGTCGGTCGACCGGTCAAGAGCGCGTGCTCGCGGCATATACGAGATTCCTCCCGCCCAGCTTCGAGACTCGGGTCTCTGCAGCAGTTCTCCACTTTTTGTATTGGCGCCGTTACGCGGACGCGAAAAAGCGATAATATCTCGATATGCAGTAACTGAAGCGCATCTATTTTTTTTATAATCTGTGCAGCCGTTTGATTACATTAGAAAGCACTTTTTATCTGTAAAAGTCATAGGAATTTGCGTCTTGGGTTTATGTTTTGACAAACGTGCATTATCCATTATTAAAGCCGCATTAAAGACAACCAGAAACTTCAGGACGTAGAGAGACATAGAAAATATTATAAATTGGACGTAAAAATCATTCCTACAGATTAATAAAATTTTCAATTGCAAGAATGACTGCTTTCATTTTTTCTATCGTGCACCACCAGGTACACCTTAACTGCCTTGACTGTGACGCGCTATGGACCTTTTCTTGAAAAACTATGGGACGGGTGTCCCATAGTTTTTCTCCAATTCAAGTTCTTTTCAATTTCAACATTGCTAAAAGCAACTTTATTCAACAAATATATTGTAAATAGATCCAGCAAAGACATTGTCTTTTCTGGCGGATCCTTAACGTTAACTAAAATACAATTTATTTACACATGCATAAAATGAAATACAAATTAAGTTAACCCTTTTAATACGATTTTTTTATTTTAATAATTCATGTAATATTTATAGCACAAAATATTTATTGCTAATTTAGTTTGACGGGAAAAACAAATATTTAAATAAATGATCATATTATTTATTGATTATTGCAAAATAATAATTGGGACATATTGTCCCAATAGTATTGGTGAGTGGGTATGTGTCCCAACAGTATTTTATAATAGTAAAATAGTGGAGCATATTTTAAATATAAAGGTTATTCAATACTGATGGGACATAATATCCCAATAATGAACACTATTGGGACATATAAGTCCCATTTTTATTTTTGAAAATAAAAAAAACTGATAGAAACTATTGCTGCACACTAAATAAGTAAAATAAAATTATAAACAGCTTACTTGGCAATTCCGAGCACAGCAATATAAAAACACAGTTAGTAATAAGCGTGACACGTGTCTATAATACTGTTTGTTAACAAAATCTAGACTGACAAAATTTTATAGAAAAGAAAAAAAGCGGACAGGTTTGGACTTGTTAACGAGCCTATGACCATACAGTACTAAAATCCCAGATCCCAATGCATTTGTAAGCATTTAAATTATTTTAGTAATTATTAGAAATTCTCTGGGACAATTTGTCCCTACAGTATTGAAAGGGTTAAAATGAATCGTGTGATTTAAAGCGAGAATATCAAGTTAATTTAGTTAGGATACTTAAATATTTTTTTTCCATAAATTCTTTTAATTTGAGTTTTATTAAAGGTACTCTTTTCAGTTGTCTAACATCTCAGGTATTTTATTAAATAGGCTAGGTAATATATATATTAATTGCCGATATCCATACGTATTTATACATGTTCCGACAATATACTTTTCATTAGTCTAGTAGAGTACTTATTAGTAACAATTTTTTTTCATGTTTCATCTGAAAAGTTGTTGATTGCAATTCTATAATAACAATGTTGGCGTACCGGTAGAACTTTAAAGTGGGCGAACAATTTAGAGTAGTCACCTTGGTTTGTTATTATTTACGTTTTGGAATAATTGTTTTTGAAATACGAATTTGTAAAATATAAATTCGCTATACATGTTTATATATGTTATCAAATATAATATTGGTAGGTACTACAATAATAACTACTAATTAACAGAGCTATAGCGTACCTCAATAGTATTTGAACATAGTTAGGATGGGTTTCCTGTAAAATTTGTATTTTTTATTGTATTTACCTATTTACTATTATTATTTTATGTTTAGGTATCTTTGATTATATTTGCATCTTGATTATATCTATAGTTTTTTTTATTCATAACTAAAATTTAGCGTTACAAACCTTGAAGCTATGAACGTTTTTCAGTATAACATCGACATTTACAAGCCTATTACTAGTTAAATATTCAAAATTATACATTGAGGTGTTCATTTTAAGTATATAAATTAGAAGGGAGACTTAACTCCAAAAGTCTTAACTCAAAAGTTTCAAGTTCTCAATTTCAAAAGGTGACCAGAGCCCTTCTGTGCCAAGGCTTTGGGCCCGAATTCAGAGACGTTTTGCTCCCCTTAAGGGTGCCCTTAAGTGTGCCCTCAAGTGTATACTTCGCAAGTTAGAACTAGGGTAGTCACTATTCGCACTTTTGGAATTTATATTATTATTCTTATTATATTATTCTTTAGTGCTGCTGTTTTTTAATAAATTTGAATAGAAATAATGTGCCAAATTCAGAGTCGTCACTTTCGTTTTTACGATTATATTGGTATTCAAAGTTCATTTTAAGGGCCGCTGAATGACGATCCGAGATTAGCAACACTTAGCAGGAATAAATATTTTCGGCCAATCAGCGTGCGACTCACGAAATGAGCGAACGAACGAAGCTAGCTAGCAGACGGCCGGCGACGTGAAGTTTGTCTGACATTTTTGTAGAGCAAGCATCAGCTGACAGTGACACGCGTTTTATTTTGTTTTCTATTTTCGTTGTATTGAATTTAAAATGAGTTCTAAAAAAATTACCTACACAGTAGAAGAAAGACAGTTAATAAAAGAATTAATGTTAAATAAATACAAAGAATTCCTAGAATGCAAAAAATCTGATGTCGCCTCGCTGCAAATCAAGCGACAAAAATGGATTGAGTTCGCGAATGATTTTAACGCAGCTGAAACCAATCGACCTGTGAGTACCGTATGATTATTATATGAGTTTCATTCGACCTGTTGTATTAACTTCCTGTTTATATTTTTTTCTTGTGAAATGCTTTCAGCGTACTGTAGTACAACTCAAAAAGTGTTGGGAGAACATGAAATCCAAGCACAAGGATGATTTGTGCAGAGAGAGAAAAGAAAGGATTCATTTTATACTTGAATAGTTGATTAGTAATTGAACAGTTTTAAACGTAGGATCTTGATGTCTTAATATATATGCTGTTACTAAAAACTAGTATATGTATAGAGATTGTCGATTGTTATTTACTATATTTATTTAATGCTTCGATTGGAAAATTGTCAATGTTTTAATACCAATTATGTTTTAGAAAATGATCAAAATATGGCCAACACAGTATTTTTGAGCCATTCAGATCCATCAGCGGCTGGGTTCGAGCCTTCCCAACACTCGGAGGTTGCAATAGTTCATTCTGAGGCCATCGATCTAGCAGGTAATTCTTGATATATTATGTAAAAAGTTCAAGTGAGAATAGTGTTATCAACATTATATGTTTGAAGTTTACCTATCATCTAAAACCTAAATAACTACTCACTAGTTTAAGTTTTGAACGTAATGAAGTTTTAAAACCTAACCTAACTTTCAAAATACTTTTTGGTGTGGCGCTATTGTAAAACAATTCTACATGCTCTAACTTTGACTTTTTGATTTATAAGTATACGTATAAGGATATTTTTTTACAAGAAAAGTGGCACTGTATGTAGTTCTGATGTGAGAACCAATAATTAACTAGATTCCATAGGAAATGATTATGCATCACATCTTCAGGTGATAGTTCACAACTCACTGGGAATACAATTTCATTTAATTGTAAAACATAGTCTTTGATTAGTGTCTGTTTCCATACAAACGCTTGTTACTTATATAAATAGGTAAAATGTGTCTTTATGTATTGTTAGACACATTATTTCTATTCAAATTTATTAAAAAACAGCAGCACTAAAGAATAATATTCATTCAATCCGCAGCGTAAAGGAGAAAAAAGAATTCAATCATTTATCTGTATTGTTGGCCAACCGGTCGACTAAAATATTATTTCCTGTTATAAAATATTTAAAATATTATCCGTGTGTTTTACTTTTTCAGATATTTTACCATATAATGATTACGTTGAAGGAATCGACCCATCGGTACTGTCTCCAAGTTGTAAGAACTATTAAATCTATGAGAATCCCGCCCCGGCAGCAAGAGGTAAACCATAAAAAAACACATAAAAGCATTTTACTATTCGTTTATTAAACAGATTTATTCCTAATATTTAGTTTAAAATTTCTTGATTTTATTAAACCCATTTCTTTATATTACTTTAACTAGCTATCGGACAAAAGTTTGTCGGACAGAGGTGTGAAAATTGTTGTAATCTAGGACATTGTAAACACTCAGAAAAAACACAACTGCACCGGGAATCTCGAATCTCATGGCTATCTATGACCTGGGTGCAATATATTAACTTCGCTTAATTTAAATTATAGTGTAACACTCGATACTTAATATTTGAAACAAATGTGTTTTTTTTTATAAGAGTAAAGTCACAATACATATATTGTGCCATATAAGTCAAGCCTGCTACTAAAGTATTATAATTTTTAAAAAAATAAAGACAATGTATTTTTAAACGTTGACAGCTAAACTCAGCATTTATTCTCAAAAAACAAATACAGCGAATGAGACGAAACGACAGACTGTATGTGGATTGTTGAACCCGTAAAGGAAGCTTCACTAACAAAATGCAAATGTATACATTCAAGTAACTATAATATAATTATTATAACGGTAGTTTACTTATTTACAGGTCAACGCAAACGGCTCTATAGTAGGGCCGATGCAATAGAAAAAGAGGCGGAATTAAGAATAGACAGAACAAAAAAATTAATGGAGCAAGACGTTGAAATTCACCGCATGATGATCCTAGTAGGTCCGGAAACATTTCTCTCAGGCAAATACTGCTGCAGCTTTTCATCTCAAACACGATTATTGCATAATAAATAGAAATTACATACAGTGATTTTAAAAATATTTATAATAAACTTTTTAAAGAATAACTGCTTTTCATTTAATAACCTAACCAGAGAGAGTAGAATTGGAGACTATGGGGTGATCTTTGTTATTCTGATAAGTTGGAGTTTGGAAAGTTAACTTTTAGAAACCTTTATTTTAGTAATTAGGAATTTATTTTAAAATTTACAAAATGTCTACCCAATATTGATTGATTTGACATATCGAACATAACTTCTTGTATAGTTTAAAAACATTGCACAAATCATGATTAAAAACAATAATAGTTTTAGCTTATATGCATTTATTTTTTTAATAATAATACTAAAATGAGAATGTTGTCAATGGCCATGATAGAATATAATAGATCCTTAGTATGTGTATGATAAGATAAGATAAGATAATTTATTTCCAAAAACAAACATAAATTGTATAGGAATGACATATGCAATTGAAAACAGTACAGCGGTTAAAACATGTGAAAAAGCATTAGCAAAGGTATAGGTACATATATAAACTAGTAACATATTATAGATACACGTAGATAAGGTAGTACAGATTCGTCTAGTTAGATAAGATAAGATGAG
This sequence comes from Neomicropteryx cornuta, assembly GCA_020383195.1. Taxonomy (NCBI): domain Eukaryota; kingdom Metazoa; phylum Arthropoda; class Insecta; order Lepidoptera; family Micropterigidae; genus Neomicropteryx; species Neomicropteryx cornuta. The sequence goes on from JAHKQU010000028.1 coordinate 3,654,856, forward strand.
AATCTTTATTTCCATCACATGTATAAATGTATAGGAATGTCTTTACAATAAATACCTAAAATACAATAAAAAATTAGAATACAATGTAATGCAGCAATATTAAATTTTACATTAAAAGAAAGAATCATTGATTAAAAATAAGATCACAAAGTTTTAAATATTAATATAAATTTTATTACAAAGTATGTTTTAAAAAGTAATTTATTTTAATCAAATGAGGTACAATTCAAGGCCGGTATTCATAAAACTATTATCTTTAAATATAAAGATTATTTTAAAGGATTAAAAAAATATTCCTTTGTAAAGATGCACTCAAGTGTGCCCCCCTGTTCCCTTAAGGGTTTACCGGTGTGAAGTTAGCCCCCCCATGTCGGAACATTGCACTTTCTTTAATGCCAATCGTTAGGGAGGGTTAGGGAGTTAATTCCCGACGTTAGGGAGTTTCAAATAAAAAAGATACAGAGTGTTCAATTTTAGGAGTAAAAATTTCGCTCAGCCCCCCCATGTCGCAATCTAGAGCTACTTTTATTTGCATTTAATAGAGCCTTGTCTGAAAAGGTTAGGGAGTAAAATCTCTGCGTTTGGGAGTTGAAGGAAAATACTAAAAAAAAAGATTGAATATGACTTTTGGCATCCCCTGAAATAAATAATTGCCACTTCCTGTCCGCAAATTACATTTTCTTTAATGCCAATCGTTTGGGAATCGTTAGGGAGGATTAAAAAAATAAATGTCGTCGTTAGGGAGTTACAAATAAAAAAGATACAGAGTGTTCAATTTTAGGAGTAAACCCCAATAGTTCAGCCCCCCCATGTCAGAATTTTAGGTTATTCAAATACGCAAATGATAGAGCATGGTTTAAAAAGGTTAGGGAGTTAAAGCTCGTCGTTAGGGAGTTGAAGGAACATACTAAAACGTCGGGAATTGACTCCCTAACCCTCCCTAACGATTCCCAAACGATTGGCATTAAAGAAAGTGTAATGTTCCGACATGGGGGGGCTAACTTCACACCGGTTAAGGGTTTGCTTAGCATTTTGACAGCTGAACTGTTGCCGCGTTGGTCGAGTGTGATTTTGTTTCTGTTTTGATACTAAAAAATATGGATATATTAATAGAACGTGACTTTTTAGATTATATTGATTACGTTAACAACCACGAACGATATTTAGTACCTAGAATTATGTTTCGAGGGCAAGAAGAAAGAGTAATGGCGTATTATAGCGACAATGAATTTTTAAGAAGGTTTCGTTTTCCGAAAACACTTGTTTGTCAAACGTTATTACCCAAAATAAAGCCTTCTCTGCCAAGTACAAGAGGCTTGCCTATATCGCCGTTGTTAAAATTACTTTGCGCTTTGCGATTTTATGCTTCTGGGAGCTATCAAGTAAGTACTTATCTACTGAATTATTTAACACCATTTAATGATAAAATGACCTGCTTAAATAAAATTTATATACAATAAATATTTTTTAGACCGTCCTTGGAGATTCTCTGAAGTTAAGCCAAACTACAATAGGCAGGGCAATCAAAGATGTGAGCTTTGATTTATCATTGTGTTTGAAGGAATTCATCAAATTTCCTATGGAAGGAAATAACCTCACAACAAATAAGCAGCTGTTTTATAATATGGCAAAATTTCCAGGTGTTGTAGGTACGATTGATTGTACCCACATCCATATTTCAAATCCTAATGGCGACTTGGCTGAAGTATTCAGAAATAGAAAAGGTTGGATGTCCATAAATGTCCAGGTAAATTACAATAAGTCATTATTATTTCCACACTTTGTTTTCCGAATCATATTAAAAAAGTAAGATCCAATACGTAACATCAAATTGAAGTTAAATAATTACAAAGACTTGATTGTAGTATTTAAGGCAGTTTTTTTTATATATTCTTACTTATTTATTTTACAGATAGTTGGTGGCCCTCAACTAGAAATATTAGATATAATAGCAAGATTTCCGGGATCCATGCACGACAGCAGAATTTTTAACAACAGTGCGATAAAAGAAAAATTTGATCGAAGAGATATCACAGGCATTATACTTGGTGATAATGGATACTCTCAATCATTCTATTTATTTACACCAATCTTAAATCCAATAGGACCACGCCAGGAGAAATATAACAAAGCACACAAAAGCACTAGAAATTCTATAGAACGCCTAAATGGCTTACTAAAAGGCAGATTTAGGTGTTTACAAAAAAAATTAAACTATAAGCCATCAGCAGCTAGCCACATAATTACTGCATGTGCCGTATTACATAATATTGCCATTTTTAATAATATTAATTATCACGATGATGAAGTGACAACCACAGGCAATCCGTTGGAAGTGCCCGATACAGTTACGGTGCAAGGCGCTCGAGCCCTTGCATCCACATGGAGGAATCCCTTCATAGAAAGACATTTTTAGTTTTTAAAACTCAATATTTAATTTAATGTAATTTATCGCATGGACACACATATATGTATTTTAACACCATAATGAAATTAAAAAAGCATTTTTTTTTAATTTATATCGAATTTCAAAGAATATAATTGTGCTTACTCGTTATTTGCTAGTGAATAGTTTACTTTAAGATGTATAAATTTATTATTTTTGGGGTCACATTTATTTGTTATTTGGCTTCCTGTTTTATATTTTTAAATTCATATATAAATTATTATTTTTTCTCTGTAAGGGTATACAGAATTAAACTAGTAGTACTAGACTACTCTTGGTATAGTTAATGCCTAGCTATATAAATTGACATTGACTATGATGATGAAACAAGAGCTATTTTTAATGATCAGTTTGCATAAAAAAGGGTTGCCCGCAGCCCCTGAGCAAGCTTATGGCTGTAACGCCAACGGCTCACTGCATTCAGCTCAATTAATTTTAACAGGGGCATTTAAAACTATTCAGTCATTCAACACTGTACAACTCGTTTAACGTTAACGGTTCAAAACGCACAGCTCACAGTTCAATAATTTTAAATGCATTACAATTTTAGGTTCGATTTTTAGTTGCAGTGTGGTGAGCGCTAATTAGTTATAGCTATCAATTTAGAGCGCTAATTCTAATAAATTTTACATTTTCAAGCTTTAATTTCAAACCAGTTCTAACGATATCGATGAACTCCTCTCTGAAAATTCAATGTGAGGTCATCTTCGAAACATCAGGATTGAGATACTTGATAATCCTAAACATAATATTATGAATACTCATGTACTCATTATAATCTTTATTTCATCCGGTAATATATAAAAATTGAGGCCATAAGAAAAGAAAATAAATTTGATAAATATATCCAGTTGTTTTAATAATCTAAACCCAACCAAAGGTTAATGTGATAACGTTGACAATCTCAATTTATTTTATTATTTTTAAAGAAAAAGTAGCAAAAGTTTTGATTTTTTAATGGGGAATAAATTTGATTTTTGATGCCGATTATAAAATAGTTTAAAATTATTATGCTTCACCCAAAAAAATATACAATTATTGCCTTGCAATTTGAATGTTTATTGCACAGTAGGTGGCAATTTTGCTTTTTTTCTAATACTATTTATGTAAATTCATAGTAAATTCATATTTATGAAGTTATGTTCGATATGTCAAATCAATCAATATTGGGTAGACATTTTGTAAATTTTAAAATAAATTCCTAATTACTAAAATAAAGGTTTCTAAAAGTTAACTTTCCAAACTCCAACTTATCAGAATAACAAAGATCACCCCATAGTCTCCAATTCTACTCTCTCTGGTTAGGTTATTAAATGAAAAGCAGTTATTCTTTAAAAAGTTTATTATAAATATTTTTAAAATCACTGTATGTAATTTCTATTTATTATGCAATAATCGTGTTTGAGATGAAAAGCTGCAGCAGTATTTGCCTGAGAGAAATGTTTCCGGACCTACTAGGATCATCATGCGGTGAATTTCAACGTCTTGCTCCATTAATTTTTTTGTTCTGTCTATTCTTAATTCCGCCTCTTTTTCTATTGCATCGGCCCTACTATAGAGCCGTTTGCGTTGACCTGTAAATAAGTAAACTACCGTTATAATAATTATATTATAGTTACTTGAATGTATACATTTGCATTTTGTTAGTGAAGCTTCCTTTACGGGTTCAACAATCCACATACAGTCTGTCGTTTCGTCTCATTCGCTGTATTTGTTTTTTGAGAATAAATGCTGAGTTTAGCTGTCAACGTTTAAAAATACATTGTCTTTATTTTTTTAAAAATTATAATACTTTAGTAGCAGGCTTGACTTATATGGCACAATATATGTATTGTGACTTTACTCTTATAAAAAAAAACACATTTGTTTCAAATATTAAGTATCGAGTGTTACACTATAATTTAAATTAAGCGAAGTTAATATATTGCACCCAGGTCATAGATAGCCATGAGATTCGAGATTCCCGGTGCAGTTGTGTTTTTTCTGAGTGTTTACAATGTCCTAGATTACAACAATTTTCACACCTCTGTCCGACTAACTTTTGTCCGATAGCTAGTTAAAGTAATATAAAGAAATGGGTTTAATAAAATCAAGAAATTTTAAACTAAATATTAGGAATAAATCTGTTTAATAAACGAATAGTAAAATGCTTTTATGTGTTTTTTTATGGTTTACCTCTTGCTGCCGGGGCGGGATTCTCATAGATTTAATAGTTCTTACAACTTGGAGACAGTACCGATGGGTCGATTCCTTCAACGTAATCATTATATGGTAAAATATCTGAAAAAGTAAAACACACGGATAATATTTTAAATATTTTATAACAGGAAATAATATTTTAGTCGACCGGTTGGCCAACAATACAGATAAATGATTGAATTCTTTTTTCTCCTTTACGCTGCGGATTGAATGAATATTATTCTTTAGTGCTGCTGTTTTTTAATAAATTTGAATAGAAATAATGTGTCTAACAATACATAAAGACACATTTTACCTATTTATATAAGTAACAAGCGTTTGTATGGAAACAGACACTAATCAAAGACTATGTTTTACAATTAAATGAAATTGTATTCCCAGTGAGTTGTGAACTATCACCTGAAGATGTGATGCATAATCATTTCCTATGGAATCTAGTTAATTATTGGTTCTCACATCAGAACTACATACAGTGCCACTTTTCTTGTAAAAAAATATCCTTATACGTATACTTATAAATCAAAAAGTCAAAGTTAGAGCATGTAGAATTGTTTTACAATAGCGCCACACCAAAAAGTATTTTGAAAGTTAGGTTAGGTTTTAAAACTTCATTACGTTCAAAACTTAAACTAGTGAGTAGTTATTTAGGTTTTAGATGATAGGTAAACTTCAAACATATAATGTTGATAACACTATTCTCACTTGAACTTTTTACATAATATATCAAGAATTACCTGCTAGATCGATGGCCTCAGAATGAACTATTGCAACCTCCGAGTGTTGGGAAGGCTCGAACCCAGCCGCTGATGGATCTGAATGGCTCAAAAATACTGTGTTGGCCATATTTTGATCATTTTCTAAAACATAATTGGTATTAAAACATTGACAATTTTCCAATCGAAGCATTAAATAAATATAGTAAATAACAATCGACAATCTCTATACATATACTAGTTTTTAGTAACAGCATATATATTAAGACATCAAGATCCTACGTTTAAAACTGTTCAATTACTAATCAACTATTCAAGTATAAAATGAATCCTTTCTTTTCTCTCTCTGCACAAATCATCCTTGTGCTTGGATTTCATGTTCTCCCAACACTTTTTGAGTTGTACTACAGTACGCTGAAAGCATTTCACAAGAAAAAAATATAAACAGGAAGTTAATACAACAGGTCGAATGAAACTCATATAATAATCATACGGTACTCACAGGTCGATTGGTTTCAGCTGCGTTAAAATCATTCGCGAACTCAATCCATTTTTGTCGCTTGATTTGCAGCGAGGCGACATCAGATTTTTTGCATTCTAGGAATTCTTTGTATTTATTTAACATTAATTCTTTTATTAACTGTCTTTCTTCTACTGTGTAGGTAATTTTTTTAGAACTCATTTTAAATTCAATACAACGAAAATAGAAAACAAAATAAAACGCGTGTCACTGTCAGCTGATGCTTGCTCTACAAAAATGTCAGACAAACTTCACGTCGCCGGCCGTCTGCTAGCTAGCTTCGTTCGTTCGCTCATTTCGTGAGTCGCACGCTGATTGGCCGAAAATATTTATTCCTGCTAAGTGTTGCTAATCTCGGATCGTCATTCAGCGGCCCTTAAAATGAACTTTGAATACCAATATAATCGTAAAAACGAAAGTGACGACTCTGAATTTGGCACATTATTTCTATTCAAATTTATTAAAAAACAGCAGCACTAAAGAATAATATAATAAGAATAATAATATAAATTCCAAAAGTGCGAATAGTGACTACCCTAGTTCTAACTTGCGAAGTATACACTTGAGGGCACACTTAAGGGCACCCTTAAGGGGAGCAAAACGTCTCTGAATTCGGGCCTAAAGCTCTGTGCCACGGACCTCTGAGCTAGAAGCAAGCGATGGTTAGCGTTCGGCACCGATGGGGTCGTATTTATAGAGGTGTTCGTCTCGTGGGGGGTCCATAGGATCAGGTGTTATGCAGACGGCAGCGGCCTATACGTTGATTCTTTACTAAGCTGTATTTGTACTCGAAGGTTGCGATACAGGTTGTTTGAAAAGGTCAAATCTATAGGGCTGAATATATGAACCAATTAAATCTTACCTTAAATATATACTAAAAAATTCAAAAGTATTTATTTTAATTATTATAACATATCTTATTTCTAGCATATAAAACACATAAATTTCAGGCATTTTTCACTAATGCAATTAGGATGAAATTATAGGTTATTATCATAAATTAATGGCGAAATACTATTCTTTTGAGTATACTATTCTTTTTTTAACTATTTTGCATTTGTATTCGAGAATAGAAACATAATTGCACAATTTACACAAATACAAAGTACAATATATTACGTTCACGTGGATTACTGGTGATCATCATTTTTAACATTTTAGAATTAATTTTTTGATCAAATACTGCTAGTATTTTATAGATAAATTAGGACAAATCACTGATTGATCAATAATAAGAGTTTTACTCAAATGAAACTTAGTTTTCTTCAATTTAATAGCGTATTGCTTTCGAAATTTATTTTTTTATAACTGCGCTAAAAATTATGGTAATGGCGGCAAAAATATAGTATTGGCAACCATAAAATATAGTTGATATAGTGACAGCAATAATTTTTGTTTAGGATCATTGTTAAACCTACTTGTTTGCAAGTACCATATTTCTCAATGTAAGTATCAATATTTTTGGTTGCCTTTAATATCTAGCTATGGCTACAATATTTTTTGCAAGCTGCAAATTTCACGATCAGTAGTTCACCCGCGATGCCATGTTGTTTTGTAATCGTAGCAAAATGTTTTTGCTAGAATATGTTTTATCTACATCTCTTGCTATCATGGCAAGAAATATGGTAAATCTAACCAAAAATGATTTAATAATAATCAGTACTTACAACTATACGATTTGCTTACACTTTTTAAACAACCAAACGTTTTGCTAAAATATTTTTTTGTTGTGGCGTTAAACGCTAAGTTGTTAAGTTAAGCTAATTTAAAATATATAATAAGTATAAACATTTTACGATATTTGTTACATTTCATAAATAATTTTAGCTTATTTATATATTAAACAAAAGTAAATAGACGAACCTTTATATTTTTCAGGGCGAATGTCCAAAAACGGCATACGAAGGTATGTTTCTAAACCTTCAAAATCATGCGGTATTTTTTTTAGCGTTATCGAAGCGTTCCTCAAAATATTTTCATATCAGAACATGTTGAGAATTTCTGAACGGTTAATTGCATTTTAACGATACTTATATTTATCATTTATCAATATTTATCATTCATCATAAATTATTTTTATACATACTAAAACCATACTTAATTTATTACTTTATTTTTTTATTAACATACAAGTGTCACACACTCACGACTACCACAAACATCACTCACAAATTACACACAAACTTAAAAAAAAAAAAAAATCTACTGTATACGTATATAATATTAATAATCTATATATATTTTAAGAACACTGTTCAAATTTTTATGCTAATGTTATTATGTAAAATGACCGAAATCCATAATCGGTTTTATATACTAGTAATAAATTTTGTTTGTAATTGTAAAAATGTAATACTGTGGATTTTTCAATAAAGAATAAATAAATAAATAAATATTCCGAAGACTGCTTATACAATAATCTATTCGGAAAGGAGTCAATTGTTTTTTTTTTCTTATTCCGACTATCCAACGATTTAAAGATTCTTCGAGCAATGGCTACTAAACTACCTTCAAGTATCATTTCCCTACTTCTTTGCCATAATGTTCAATCGTCCGCGCGATGCGATGAATGCCGATAAGGAAATCGATACGCGGCTTTGCGTCGAAAGCTTGCTAAAATATCCCAGAGAATACTTTTGTAACCAACGAGTCTAAATGCAATGGAATGTTTGCCTTATTGTAATGGCTGACATTACGGTCGATTAATGTACGGACATAAAATATTATCATGAAACATTTTATCGGACAGGCGACGAATCTTTAGAGCACACTGAAAATAAAATCTGGAACAATATTAAACTATTTCTATGTCAGTAATAACGCGCCGAATATTCTCTTCCAAGGCGTTAATCGTGTCCGGCTTATCTGCGTAAACAAGCGACTTCACATAACCCCACAAAAAATAGTCCAGCGGTGTTCAGTTCAGTTCAGTTCAGTTCAATGCCGTCAACAACGGCGTTTATTTCAACATAGTTTTTTTATTACAAACAAAATGAGCAAGGACCCATTAGTCAGAGACTGTCGACAGGTCCTTTTAATAAGTTTCTTAACTAATAATACATAATTAAAAGGCACGCACGATCTTGGAGGCCACGCCACAGGCCCACGACGCGAATTTTACTTTATTTTAGAGTGATTTTAAAAAAAATTACAGTGATTTTTTCTAAATTTGCACTATTTGCAAACGTTGTTCAGGAGTAAGTCTATTCATTGTGAAATGGCAAACCAAACTGAGCATAAATCAAGTGAAAGCTGTCAAAAACCCCAACTACGAAAAAAGTAGTGCCAGATTGAAAACCAAGCCTCTAAAAAAACCACCCTATATAAAAATAATTTATGATGAATGTGATAAAAATATAGTATGTATGTATATTCTAAACCTGGTTTTCTGGTATTCTGGTTTTTAAACCGTGGTTTTATTTATACCTGTTTTAATCTCTTGATTTTCCTTTAAAAATATAATATTTATATTTTAACAGACGCACTGCTGATGAGTCCATTTAGGACTCATCAGTATTCAGTATCAGGAAAGCTAAAATCTATATTTATTTTAAAGAAAGACCCAAATGGAGAAATATTACGATACGGCTTGAAAAATGATCTTAACATTGAATGTTTATCGATGTTGTCTCTCGTCTCAGCACGTTCTTTTCGCTACTAACTCACGTATTCGCGAGTTCGTATCTTTACGAATCGACGAGGCGAATAAATTAAGCCATCGCGGGACGTAACTCAAAAACGAGTTCGACCTCTCGGGGGTAAGTGCAACGAATGCTCGACGGCTAAAGGTTACTCATTTCTCCTTCAAAGAGCCCTGCTTCCATTTTTATATATGCAAAGATGGTTGTGAATAATGACATAGTATGATGATATACAATAAGAATAAATTGCATAAAACAATACCTGTAAAGGTATAAGGCAATGACTGTGAAATACATAAGATAATAAGTGTTGAATTCATAAAATAAAATAAATGATTTTAATATATAAAAATGATGAGCGTAAAATCTATAGAACATTAAGTGCGTAATACGCAAGTGTTGAATTCAAAACACTATGAATTAAAAAAAAATAGGTGTTCACAAAACACACCGCACAATAGGTGTGAAATGTATAAGACCTTTAGATTAAAATAAAAAAAGTAACGGGAATAAAATACATACGTAAATAAGACATTTAGTATGAAATCCACAGAACAATAAGAATAAACCACATAATCCAATTAGACAATAAGGCAGTGTGAAATAAGTAGAAAGCATTCCGTTTTTCAATCACTTGGGTTAAAAATGTGTTATTAATGCGGTTTAAATCATTTAGACGGTCAGGTATATAATTGTAATATAAACTTGGAGCCTAAACTAACTATTATTTAATCTATGCCTGAACCAATATAGCAGCAGATCATTGGTTAATATTTTCAGTTAAAAAAGCTTTAAAAAACTCGTCTGAAATGTGTAAAATTTACTGATCAGTTCGTTTATGCGTATTGGCTTCAATAGTTTCGACCCCCGTATTTTAATGTTGCTACATTGTTCTATTAATCTCCGTATATCATACCTGTAATATATTTTGTATGTAACATGCGCAATTATACAGGAGTGTGCTTAAAGGCACATGTGTACCTATATTGGCATATACAGGGTGAAAAGAGTTAAGGTATATATTAATACGCGAAGGGAAAACTTTTTACCCCTTTTTAAGCATATTGCGCGCACGGAGGAGTGTGAGATTTGGCATAGTTAATGTTTATTTTGAGGAGTGGAGAAAGCTAAAATTATCTATAATATATGTTACAAATCAAATAATTTGTTCATACTACTGACAGTTGATTGTCAGAAACGAGTTTCGAGCTGTGGATTTTGTTGTGATTTTAAATGTTCCTTTTTCAGTAGTCAATGTCATGCAAAAATAATTCTCATTTTTAAGTCTCATTTTTACATGCAAACAAAACAATAAATTCTTTTAAAAATAAATACACGCCGTAATTGTGTTTTTTTCAACTGTTACTAACATTAAATTTTTAATTTCATAGTTATACACGCTCGCAGCTGACAAACATTAAAAAAATAATATATGAAATGATTAAAGAGGTATACTCACTCAATATAAAAACTTTAATAACGCTCAAACTTGAAAAATTAATAAATTTCGACCACTGGGCGACCTATAAATATCAGTACATTGGTAAATATCAGATCATCGGTATCTGGAATTGTAGCCAAACTCTCTAGAAAACGTATTCGCTATTATTTACCGCGTAATTCGGTAGTTTTATTGTAATCTTAACTCTGGACCGGTAGGTTTTTATTTTACAAAATTATCGACATTTCTTTTTAACGTCGACGTCAGCCGAATTCGTTAAAGCGAAGCTCCACACTCTACGCACTTAATAACAATGTCGAACAGGGCTGTCGAGAGGGACCGCTCACGGGGATCAGATTTATCGACCTCATAAATCCAAAGGAGCCGGTTTTAACAAATATCTTCCATTGATATGTTTACTTAAGAAATCATCACTTGCCATGGGTAATTTACCATATTTAAGTACATTAACGGCTGAAAACGGCCTCTCGAATATTCTTAATATAACGAGAAATATATAGGCATACTCATGTAATTTATGAATATTACCAAATAAAAAGTGAATGAGAAAAATGTTAGCGTATATATCCACACACCATTTAAATTATTTCCAAATCTAGGGGAAAGGATGTACAAAAAGCCGTTCCATACAAAATGTATGAGAAGATGAGTTTTATTTACAATTTTTTTTCATGTTTTTTCCAATGTTTTCTGCTATTCGGGGCGGAGACAAATCCAACAAATCAAAGATCATAAAAATCGGTCCAGCCATTCTTGAGTTATACATGGTGTAACTAATCCGACTTTGTTTTATATGTTTTATTATGTTTTATTATGTTTTATTTGTTTTATATATTGGTAAGATTTTTTTTTTACTTTATTGTCTAAGATTAATTGTTAACATGCTATTTATTTCAATATTTTACTCTCTAAAAATAAATACATCTGTATATCATATATGTTACCTACTTAAAATGAATATTAAAGCCACCAGAAGGCGTCTGGTATGCTGGTAAAATTGTTTTTGTGATAACTATTAAATTTGAATTCATAATTGACATGTTAATGCTTGTAGATTAAAAGTCGATTATCGGAAAAAGGATATGTGGTCCCAAATCTAAGTCCTTAAAAGTAGATTTATTTTACCAACCACCTTGACCACTTGAAACCACAAAAGTTGGTTGGTCATATTGGGCATATAGCAATTTTTCAGTCTCAAATTTCTATATTAAATGAGGAAGCTTTGAGAGGGAAGGGAGTAGAGGGGGGATGAAAGGATGTGAGGAGCGATAAGGGATTACAGGTAAAATGTACAAGGTTAAAATGTACTTAAAAAACATACTTAGGTAACAAGTTAGTTTAGTTAAATAACTAAAATAGTTTATAAAATTAACGTCCTCATAATAATTTAATTTACATAATTGACTTTAATTCACATAAGTACTCGACAAGGCAATTAGCTTCACAAATACTGATTTTACCAAAATTCAAAAATATATATGGAGAAAGACAAATTAAAGTTGTGCTGGTACGATTGTTGAATAAGGTACTTCTAGAAATTAAGAAATTAAAAAAAAATAGTGATGTAAAAAAAAGATTAAAATATATTTATATATTTAGGTATAAAATTTATTTACATTTTATTAAAAAAAATAGGTACGCAATGTAGACACAATTGATGTTATTTTTTTAATTGATTTCTTTAGATTTGATGTGACTATAATTTTAAAGTATTTGGCTGGTATTTTGTTTTACAGAAAAAACTAAAAAATTAAAGCTAATAAAAGTTGGGCCAATATTGTTATACTCATTACAATTATACGCGCAATTATTTATTAATTACCAAATACTTGCATATTCATATCCAGTGACATTTTGTGAATATTTAAACAGCTTATACGAAGCCAGCGGTAATTGCAATAAAAATTTATCAATTATCGATTTAGCATATTATTTAAATAAACATCTCATTAGTGTATACGGCCTCTTAAGTAGCGACTTCAGGTATATATCTTCAGGTATATATCAGGTATGTATCTTCATCTAAAGTATCTTCGTACAAAAGTTTTAATGTAACTTTCTTTGTTGTAAATATAGAAGAAAAATAATATCGAAAATCGTATCATCTCATAATGAATTGGATTTAGAATGTGAAGGTAAATTTCTACTTTGTGTAGAATCTAATGATATCGGAAAGTCAATTTTCAAAATCAGCGTAATTTTCCATGCACTTTATTAAAACTTTAGACTTTATATAGATATCGATATATTTTATTTATATACGAGTATATCGATAAGTAATTACCCACGAATTAAATAAATAAAAAAAAACATTAAGTATTTAGCATAATGTTGGTTTCTTCGAGAAGCCATTTAATTAAAGAAAAACCGATGTTTTTTTAACAAACAAGCCTAAAAAGACAAACTTAAAAAAAAAATATTTCTAATACGAAATATTGCAAATTCACAATAAGTTGAAAATAAGATAAATAAATAAACTAGTTTCGAAGCTGATACCTACATTTTGAATACCTACTAACTATAATTATACAATTATATAAATAATACGCACACAAACCATGTGCTTTAATTTTACACTTTTACATAACCATTATTTTTATTTTCATGAACTTCATACATGAATCACTCATAAAATCATCTCATTTCACTATCATCCTTCATCGTAATCACATATCCATTATTTTTATATTTTTTGTTAAAATATCGTCCTTTCCTTATTTCATCTAATTAGATGGTTACATAATATTTGACAATATTTTACACTAAAGAGGACAGGTGAGAGTTAAAAATGCATTTTTATAAAACTCAGCGCTGGGTTTAAACCGACATTCTACGCTCTCAAGTACAGGACCTCTTTAGAACCTTTATAAATATTATGCTATCCAGCACTTTATCAAAAAATTAAAAAAAAATCAATATTGTCAAAGATTGTGTCATTTATCTTTTCAGGCGATTTGCCGCTATTAAAAAACAATCATCAAATATAAGTCAAATACTTTACTAACTATATTCTATAGATAACAGAAAAACTGACGTTTTTTGACAGTCTCAGTTGCTGAAAAAATTAATGTCATGATACTGAAAAAAAGGCTGAAATAACCACTTTTCGTGCGATTACATTACGACGTGTTAGAAATAAAATTTCTGTAAGAAGTTGATTGAATTTGCCATCAACTGCAAAATATTTTATAAATCTATATTTTTAAATTATCACCGAATCTACATGCAACGATGCTTCCGTGTGCCTATTTTTATAAGAAATCAACGTGACAGCTAGGCAAATGAGCGCATCACCTCCGAGTGTCCTCCCGCGTTCGCATTTGTGCTTTATATGTAGAAATAAATAGCTAACGTAATAACCGACTTAATAAAGCGTTCCTTTGACGTCTTGCCTTCAACTGTCAAACGGGAGCAACGAGCAAAATATGCAAAAGGATCGCCGTAAACATAGCAACGGAACGACTGAAAAAGTCGTCCACGTCAGTTGAGTCAAGTATGAAAATTGTCCATCAATTTGAGCGCTTAATCCCCGGTAATTAGGGCGAGCGCAGCCGGCAAACAGGTCCGGTTAATTGCTGCTTAATATGACGCTAACGGCGCATAATTTTCCGTTGACGTGTACGAAATTCGGGCGACGTGCGCCTCTCGCCCGAAGTCGCCCGTCGTCTGTGTTTTGTCTAATTCGCAAATTAAGTCAAAAGAATTTCGTGCTTTTTTGACCTCCGCCTCGTCACTTTCGTGTGACCTCTTCCCCTCTTGTCACATTACACAATTTGCAATTTTTAATGTAGAACTAATTTACATAAAGACATTTCCATAATTAATTTTATTTTGGAAATATTTCATATTAACTGTTCCGACGTCAAATTACTTTATTTAATTTCAATATTCTATCATATTAATATTAAATCTATAAATGTTTATTATTATTTTATGTTTATTATATATTGCAAAATCACCATTCTCCAATTTCCCCAGTTTTTGTTACTGGCAACCTTTTTCCATTATCACAGCTGTCGGTAAGTGTCAGTTGGAAAAGAAATGCAAGAGTAGCCACGC
Organism: Neomicropteryx cornuta; assembly: GCA_020383195.1. Lineage (NCBI taxonomy): Eukaryota > Metazoa > Arthropoda > Insecta > Lepidoptera > Micropterigidae > Neomicropteryx > Neomicropteryx cornuta. The sequence goes on from JAHKQU010000028.1 coordinate 3,669,896, forward strand.
CTCTGCAATCCCTGTCATCTCGTCACACCATTCACCGAGCTCGTGAAACCAACTCAAAACCTTAAGGATGCAGTAAGAAAAATAGGCCAAGGCAGGCGAACCACAGACGGCCAACAGCACCGCAAAGGTTGGTCTTTTGTTTTCTTGTTGATTGCCATTTACTCTCAGCTGTGAACCTTGCAATCCATCAACACATTCAGTCCGCTCCCCCTAATCGATGTACGACCGTACATTCACAATTTGAAAGTCTTGAAACGATAAGGAGATACGTGCCTAAAGTGCCAATTCAAACAGTTTAGACCTCAAAATATTACGCGGAAGGTTCGTTTCGCGTGTCAATTAATATCTTTCATTGTTTTAATGTTTTAGATGTGACGTCACGAAGTTAGTGACTATTCACTCACTCTTGTCACACTTTGTTGACTCCCTTCACGTCTTAAAACAATGTCTGTTGAACAACAACTAACAACTAACAACTAGGTAATATAATAGTGTCAGAAAGCGATGGCATGAACAACACCTTCCAGCTCGGCTGTTATGAATACCTCATCCAGTGAAGGGTTGTAATTATCGGAGGACGAACAAAAAAGGCGACACTCGACAACAAGAAACCGATGCTAAGTTTGCCGACGTAACTTAACCCTGCAATAGCAGCGAAAGAGTTTACACAATTTTACACATTATGTCTAAAACGTCACACGTACTACTATGTAGATTTTATTTTAACTTAAATCTTCTATTGATTTTACTATACTCCCTTGCGTACTGTTTTCGAATAAAAATCATTGACGCATGATTCAAAAACTTTTCGAAACAAAATAAAATATTTATTCCCTTTAATAGTGCTTCATTTACTAAACGACACACACAGAGACACGGAAACCGTTACATTAATTTATTTATCCAATGAGTCCTGTAGGTTCCCACATAGATATAATTCGATTTACAAACATCATGAATAAGCGAGCGTCTATTAACTACGCTAAAATTCTACCAAAAATAAGGCCGTTTGTTTATTTATTTATTTGAATTTTACAATAATAGTTACAAACACAAAAATATAAGGTCGATAAAAGAAATATAAGGAAGAAATATAAGGTAAAAACTAAGGTCGATTAAAAGTAATTACATAATAATAAGGTATATATGACAGAAGGAGTTGTAAGTAAGGGAATTAGAGGAAAGGAAAACCTATTATACAATAATAGTAAAACGAAATTGCAAGGAAGTACATGCATGCATGAGTATGTAATAAAGTGCTGTGACTTTGTGTGATGTGTTTAAACCATCGTGCTGACTCTTTCAGTAACAGATTACATGAGTAAAATTATAAATTAAAATTATATGAGGACTTTTAAAAAAAATTGTAATTAAATTAGTTTTACTGTTAATAGACGAACTTACACATATAAGTTACCAATAATTATGAGATTAACTGATATAAAAATGTTTTATACACAATTACTTACATATGATAGAGGAAAATAAATACAATAAGTTGCTGTTACATTAACATAATCTGTGTGCAATTTAGTTAAAATGATCATTCCCTGTTTTCGGCCTTTACAAAAATATTGTTGATATTATTACTTTGCTCAAAAAGGGTTGCACGAAGGGTATTTTCAAATTCCGCGCAGCGAAGTGTTGAACTAACCGAATACATAAATAGGTCGAATGACGGATAATAAATGCTCAATAATTCTTTATTGGGTTTAATCGGTAACGGTTTTGTGGGTAGAAATAACGTCTTGCGCGAGAGGTGCTCCGACCGATGGGCTTGAGGACGGGGCTGGAGGGGGACGGGGAGGACCTTAGCGCATTTTGAGCTGGATTCCATACACATGACAATCGCCGCGCTTAAAGCAACTGGCCTTTTTACCAGCACTTTGTAGGCCAAAACTGCGCACTAGTTATGTCGTGAGTGAAATGTCTCGAGAAAACAAAAGGAATAAGGGACCCCTTGAGATTGACCCCCTAAAAGGGCACGGAAATTAAATACATAGGTATTCCTTGCGTCGCTGTTTTTAGGATACATTTAAAATTGGTAATTTCTATGAAAGAGCTTTTCTAAGGCGTTTTGCTATTGGAGCAAAAGTCGCGGGTTTGAATCCGCACATGGTCATACCTCTGGTGGTCATTGCACTATGTCTGATGATTTCGCATTAACCTCTTTTGGACTGCTTCGATATAGTTATTGCATTTTACATAGAATTAATTCTAAGATTCGTTTTCGATCTAAGATTCTAAAAGCTATTTTCACCAAATCCACCTATAAGTCCTTCGAATATAACTACGGAACTCTTAAGTTTGAGTTCTTTAGAAAGATGTTTGCTTTTCGCGATGCATTCAAACTCTTAGTAAAGTTATATGAACGTTGTCTATGGATTTATTGGTAATGTAGTCATCTTGTACGATCGACCGATAAAGAACTATCAAAAACACATATTGTTAGAGTTTGTGAAATGGACATATGAAATGGACACCGTTCAGGAATCACAAAGGTGAAAGCGAAGTGCAAATTTCGCTTCTGAAGAAAAGTTAAATGTGTGTTGAAAATCATCATAAATTACTATAATAGAAAAAATTACTATCATAAACAAACTATAATAAACGACAACAAACAAATCTGACAGCAAAACAGCTGCTAGCCAATATGACGGCGGTTTAAGAACTCCCTAAACTGCTAATAGGACGTCGTCATTGGTGACTTAAAAATAAAGATTACTTAGTGCACCTAAACTTTGCTATAGGGCGGACCCAGAGAGGTGGCATGGGGAAATTCCCCCCCCCCTCGAGACGAAAAATATAACAAGATGTAAAAGAAAAAAACATAATTCGATTAACACAATAAATTATAGTTTATAAACGTGGAAATACGACATCGTTTCTGAAGCATTTAGTTTATATTTTTTAAACTCACCCTTCCCTATTTCTTGTAATAGAGCTGTTTATAAGTGAATTGTTTTGTTTTTACAGAATCGGTACTGTCAAAACACTAGTACAAAACACTATTTCAACTTTTTTACCAAGTTTCCTAAAAACACTCGTAAATAGCCTAAAACTGTGTTAACCCTGCTGAAGATAGGGTGCGGAGAACTCTATTCCCTTGAGCTAGGGAACTCTTAGCTCTAAGAGAGGTTTGCTGTATCCGTATTCGAGTTGATTGCAAACCAAGCTATCGAAAACATATCACTATCCGACTATCAGCTGATCTCACATCTGTTTATCCGCTGATCTCGAGTCGAACTTTCAATGTTTGATCAATGGCCAACGTGGATTAATAATGCTGTCATTATTTTTTAATTATAATCCCCAGCCCCCGATCGGATGCCTGATGCCTGATACATAATCCCATTACAAACGCAGCGAGAAGCCCGGCCTCGTATAGCAGACTGGGAACATGCTGTTTTAGTGGCGAGATTTGTAAATCAGGAGAATGCGTCTTCTGAATTATGTCCTTTCGTCGGCGCGGCGTCCCTCGCCTGCATAATGCCGCCTGCACCCAACCTCGACATATCGGGCCGCAGCGACAAACAAACTTTTTTAACAAAACGCAATTTTCGATGCGTAAACATTTTTACGCGGACCCCCTAGGCGGAGTGAACGTCCATTTGGTGACGCTCTGACGTTGATAACATCGTACAAAATGTGTCAAATCGAATTCGCACGCAGCTAACAATTCGGATTTAAAATAAAGTTTTCTCTTTATGGACGGAATACGCGATGAACCGAATAATAATAGTATGTATGTATTAAGATTTGTACTAATGTATGATTTCTACGAATTAATATGTAATAGTAATAAAACACTTTTAAAAACAAACTTGTATTTAAGTGCCTGAATGCGTATACAAAATTTCGTGTCTGCTGTTGACCGTTGAGGAGTTTCTTCGTCTGGACTTGGGTACCGGATTGGTCCCGGGTGTAGAATCAGGTCATGCTTATCATAAAAATGCATTGTCATCGGAACTAAACCAACAGGTTAAATTTTAACTCCGTGGGATAAGAAGAAGTAGTTCTAATTCAGCTTGCCAGATTTGACATAAACCGCCGAGGGGCGTAGGAGACTCTATTTAGATGGATTTTTAATGGAGTGCAGGTATATGTACCATTGATGAAATTCAAATCTCAAGTGTTAGCGTCTTGGAACATCGATAATAAAATATGGGATTAAGTCAAATATACGCCATACATTCGATGACTGAATAACGATTATACAACAGACCCGTGGATAGCGGATTTGCTAAGTTAAAACAAGACATCTGGCCACCGAGTTACTCCGCCCAGGAAAAAGCCTATATTATAGGCTCCCACTCCTCTGGTTTCTTGTTCTCGAAACTCTTCTTCGAACTCGATCTTTAATCGAAACTTTGGGAACCATCGCCATTGAAGCGTATTCATAAGACGAGTGCGTTCACATTTCTCTCTTCGCTTTTGTTATTTATTAAGGAGCGGATTGGTTGTTTTTTTAATTGTATAATATGATCGATCGTATTGCGATGCCTTAAATTAAAAAGAATTTATTCAACAATGGCGGAATCAGGCAGATACGGTTTCATACCCCATGTTAAACATTGTAAAATCTAAATAAATATGTAGCGTATAAAAAAAAGAATGAATTGCATATTACTGCAAAAATGGTTCGATGTTTCTTAAGATTTCAGGGATGCGTCTAGTATACAAGGTGTAGATATGTAAAACGATTAAGCATATATCTGATTGAAGAGGGTAATATTATGGTTGCTTGAAATAGCCATTCGCTTTCCTGCTTTTATCGCATCATCGGCGCTACAACTTAGTGTGAGTGCGAGGAGGCTGAATATTCTCAGAAGATTTCTCCACTTTGCCCTGTCCTTCGCGTTTTTACGACAATTATCGACCTCTAGCGTCTGAAGGTCCTTTGTGCGCATGCTATTACACCATCGCAGTATTGGTTTTGGTTTTGGGTGAATCTCTTGTCTTCCGTTCGTTCCACATCTCAGTCGATCAACTTTTGACCACATGGTCATCGCACAATTCGTATTCGCCTTTTGGCGGGTTGTTGCAAATTCCTTAAACTTTTATGTCGTCCCGTTATAAGGAAAAGGAGACATTGATATTTTGGGCAAGGACCTTTCACAAATTCTTATTAATTAATGTGTTTACAATGTATGAAATTTGTATGTTTGTATAGTGTTTTCGTTTACTTCGTGGTAGGTAAGTATAAAATAAAGTAAAGGTAAATTCTTTTCAAAGATCATACACACACAACCACCTTTTCTCTATCTCTCTATCTCGCCCTCTTTCCCTAACACACACACACACAAGTATGTGTGAAATTGATACTAATTAATTAGAAAGAGAATTTCAACATTTCAATAAAATTATTTTAAATGTTTCTAAACTTAAAATTACAACGTGTAAAATTAGAGTCAATATTACCTATTATTTGTGACGTTTGTTTATCTTTGTCCTGCGGAGATTTCATCATCCGACCTTGTGAATTGTCGACATTTTGACTAACGAAAAATCGTACCTACCGGACATAAGAAGGGTGGTTGCACCGAATTACTGTTAAATTGACTTTTCCAGGTTTTTTTTCTAAATACCTTCCCAGTGCAGTGAAGTGATGATCTAATTATTATTAGTATACTACCAATTGCACAATAATTGACATGTACAGTCATGTGCAAAATAACCACTCGACATTTTGGTTAAAATGGCTTGGCAGGTGTTCTCTGCATTCTCCTTCTGGCAACGATAACCACCCAGGAATGTTAACCAAAACGTCGAGAGATTATTTCGCACATGTACATAATCGTATTTTTACATAATCGTAAACACAGCTTTGCTTGACCTACGCGTGCAGATCACAGCCCTGACAGAACGTAACGAGACCTATTATGGTTATTATAAATTTAACACAAACTTTAGTTACACGAACCGGTCGCGGCTAAATTATGTCATAATTTCACCATGTCGCAAATCATACCGCAAAATTTAAACGGGTAGTCGCGGCAATAAAATGCGCTGAGCGCCGTTCTGCGGTATTGACGATCAATTTATGGCCTGATTTATGTTGGTCGACCTGACCCGCGCGCGCCTCTCCATTAGGCGAGATTTATGACCTCAAGTTGGTGTCTCTGCTCCGATGGGCGGGGAAGCTTCTGACTTTTCGGCCAAGGGGGCAGCGGGTTGAAATCTTACCGAGGTACGGTAATCATGTTTGATACAAAAAAGTGCCACCGTTCTGAAGAATCAAATGGTATTAATCTGGTATGGTATTTAAACATAATAAAAAGTTTAATGATTACCACACAAATCTCTAGGTAATTCAAATGTTAATCTTTGGTGTTTTAAATATCATGTCTGAAATATCATATCATATCATGTCTGGAATATCATGACTAAAATATAAATGGACAACTAAACCACGAGATTAAAGCATTTTTTAACACACTTTTATAAACCTGAAACTAAGCTTACCTAAACTCATTGTTAACCTTAGTTTAGTTTAACAATAAGTTTTCCGAAAAAAATATATATTAAAACTCATTTCTATTTATAAAATGATCAATAAGTAACTTAATAGTTTGCATACAAAGGTATTTTATAATTAAGAATATGCCATCCTTAGCACAATCATAGTCAAGTAAAGAAGGCAAGCCACAAAATTTAACCGTGCAAATTGCTCACTTTTTAATATTTGTATTTTATATTTAAATTTCTTTAATATTAAAAGCAAAATATATTTTTTGACTTTCGTACCTCAAAAGGAACAAACAGTAATAATAAGATTACTCTTGCGTTTATTCTTTGTACTTTTAGAGATCCTAAAATATCTTTTTGAAAATTTTAGCTAAATTGGTAACTCAAAACGTGCGAAACTAAAATTTCGATATTATCAGTTAGTAGACATAGATAACAGGAAAATTAGAGGTTTATTTTTGCCAGTTTCATAGTTGCGGTCTTGTGTGGTATAAGCGCGTGCTTCTAAGTCCATAGGTCCCGAGTTCAAATCGCCAGTTGGTCAAATCCGGCCAGGTTAAATCGTCGTTGAAAACACAAAAAAAACACATTCAGTTAGACACTTGCGAGATGTTGTTTGCCTGTCATGAGCGACCCGCATCATGAAAACAACAATAAGGCAGTCGGAACTGCGCCCAATAGCGCCTCTCCGACAACACTCGTTATACGAATGAAGACGAAGTTGCTGAAAAAAATAATGTCTAAAGGAGGAGATAGGTATATTTAATTCATCATTTGGATTAAAAATACTTTAATTCAACCGATATACTATTTTTTTGATATATTTAGTTCTGATGCGGCCCGCTGAGCGCGCAAGCGCGACTCGCTCTTGACTGTTTTTTTCAAATGTGTAGTCAAATTTAATTGAATTTTTAAATAATTTAATATTTATATTAGTAGTAGCATATGGTATTTTTTACGAATAGATTTCAACTACTTACATATTTTTTTTAAATAATATGACTTTTTGAAACTCTAAATCTTGATTAATGATAATATGCCAAATTCTTGATAATATGCCAAAAAGCCACAAGTAAATTAATAAAAATAATTGTTCGTATTTATAACAGCCTTAAAAAATGTACTTAGTTTTTTCGAATTTGATTTTTTGACTGGGTTTTATTATCTTTTCAGAGTGTTAAAAGTATATGTGATTTTTATAAATGTAATATGATAGGTTAGGTTATTTACAAAAGCATATTTGAACGAAAAAAAGAGTAAACTTCCACTAGTAAAAAGAGTAAGAGAGTAAGAGTAGACTTTCAGAATAAAATTACCCTCTTGGATGTTTTAAAATAAACCCGGTGCTCATAAATCTTAGCTCTAATAAGTTAAAAATAATGTGCGCGTTGCGGTTCAATAACATTAATCACACAATAATTTGTTATTATTAATGTAAGGTCTTCGATTGAGGCTTATTTTTATTTTCTTTCAAGTTTTAACGTCGATATATCGTTTGATTCTAAGCATCGAGCAACATACAATGTTGAGAGTTTGTGAGGATGTTTGTGAGATTTGTATAAGGTGTGTGAGAGTGTAGGTGTGTGAATGTGCGATTAAAAATTTGTGTATTCGTGTCATATGTTAGGGTTTTTAAACCCTATGTGTTATGCAGATTCTCAATATTTGAATTGACCACATAAATATATTTTGAGTAGTTATAGCTCATTATAATATAGGTACCTTAGTTAGGTTTTTTTTTTATTTATTTAACATAGTAACTTAACATATAATAGTCATATATGCAATGTTCTATAGGTAGAACCAGGCAATGCCAGTCCTAAGGTAGACTTTTCTATATTAGTATTTATTTTTTATGCATAAACATACACGCTGAGCATACCCTCTTTTTATGTCATGAATATATATTTTTCAGGTCATTTATAGGATGATGATAATATAAAATAAAGTATAATTAATGTTTTACCTAATTTTTGTTTTGTTTTTTTATCGGGAATGGTCTTGGGACACGGTGGACTAGGTACTTTGAATAATAATTTTGTATACATCCACATTCCTTTAAGGGCCTCTTCCCGAAAGCGCTCTTCTTTGTTTTGCGCGTGGTATTACATCTTTCTATATCATTTAACGGTTCGTTAAAACAGAAACACTCCTTGTGTTTTTAGTTAATCGTGGAAAATGGAATAAAAGCGTTGAAAAAAAAAGTTTAATTTGCTCTGAATCTGAATCTATTTAAAATATTTTTGAACTATGCCTGTGTGGTTTAATTTTCTCGGTTCTTGTATTTCAGTCAATAGGATATTTACATCAAAGTTTTGATAAAATATGTGAAAAAATAGTGTGAAAATCTTTGAGGTTCCTAATTTTTTGGCGAAGTAGAAATGTAGGTTTTTAATTCTTTATAAGCCTAGATAATTATGAGATTAAACGATGGCAGTATTATTTCCGAACAGGAGAGTCACAGCCCTCAACGTTTGTATGGAGAAATGACTGGGTTGAGTTTTTTTTAAGATGCAAGCGCGTCTCTTCCTAGCGGTGACCCCGTAGATTCCCTTTTGTTTAAATTAAAACAATTGGTGTCCCTGGCGCCGCGCCGTTCCAAGAACCCGTCGCGGCGTTCCAGTGTCCAAAATGGCTCTAATTATTCTGGATTGACCGGAGACGAACAAAGAATACTGCGGCGTCTTTCATCTCCAGCCACTCTGATGGCCAGCGCTGCCAGTGTGTGGCCAGGAAGATGAACGCACAAAGAACCTTTGAACACGCAGCACGGACCTCAGAACGCAACTTCACAACAGATGCTTTATTAACGTAGAATGTGATATAGTGCAAGGTACTTACCTAACCTAACCACACCGTAAAACTACTCTATATGCTTGATGCTAGGTTTCATACTTTTAACTTTGTAGCGTATAACTATACTGAACTGAAATATACGGGGTGAACCTTTTATGGGGTTATTCTACGCACCAAATTGAACAAGTTTTGTTCTTTTTTAGTGCATAGGGTAAAGCCACCTAAGAGTACGCAGTATCAAAGAGTACGCAGTCGCAATAATTCCGAATCGGTTTATCATACTGAAAGTTTTGTTACTCGCTTCAGTATGCTGTCAGACGATCATCTCAGGAGAATATCATCTCAGGAGAAACCGCCACTTTAGGGTATTTTACCAATTTTTCGTACTTTTGATGTATTTTTTTCAATTCTTTGCCACTTGTTTTATAAGATTCGCATGGCCGTATACGTAAGCATCAATTTTTATTGTTTAGATCAATGATTTATTGTTGCCAGAGTATGTTTACTTCGACTCATTAGCGCGTGTCTTAAATATATGACGCACTATTTTAAACGGGCAGTTTGCAGCAAAGAGTACGCATGCGTACTCTTTGCTTCTATCATAAAATAATTAACAGTGTAAATAGGTTTTCAGTGATGTTGACTTCGCTCTATCAACAGTCACTGATCGGCTCTTAGTAGTTTAGACTACAATAGATTTAAGTAATATTTCATCAATTTATGCAGCTACGAGTAATCAGCTTCCACCGGTTATATAACATTATAGCAGAACAAAACATCGCCTTCAAAGGAAGTAAATTCAGAAGAAATCAGAGAGAAAACCTATATATACCGAAAGCTAACTTGCAGCAGAAGCGCAAATGCAAGAAGCTGAAATCTGATATTTTAATCAGCTCACCATATAAAAAACAGATGAAGAAGCGAAAGAAAAGGCTGCAAAATTAGAAGAGAAAGAAAATAGAAAGAAAGAAAACTTACAAGAAAAGTCAACAAGAAAATTTACAAAAGACGCGAACAAAGCTAAAGAAAATGAGCAATCAATAATGTGCCCGCCATGTCAAGAAATGTATGTAGAACCTCCAGAACTGGGCTGGATGCAGTGCATAAAATGCGAAACGTGGTGGCATGATGATTGCACCAACTACTGCGGAATCGGAGTATATGTGTGTGATGATTGTTTAAAAAAAAGACTTTGCCAAGTTTTCTTAATTTTAAGTTTTAAATACGTTTTAATAAAAAAATAAGTTTTGTATTACTTCTGAATGTTCATAAATAAATATTCTTTAAATAAATAGTAAAAGTGTGCATTTGAAATTACTTTTGTATTATTTAAAAATAAAAAACTGTTAGGTGCGTACTCTTAGATGTCTTTACTATAGAATTATGCAAATGTCCTTAAGTGGCACTTTACTTTCTTTCACCCTATACGAAATGCCAAGCGAAATCAAATTTGAAGTTAAGTGAAGTGTCAACATCATCTATACAATTCTTAATAGATTCTCTCCGTGCTAAGTAGGACTTTGAAGGAAACGCGACGTAAGTACGAGCGAGTGTTTGTTGTGGTCACGAACTGTCCGTGCTCGTCGAACAGACGTGACGCCGGGGTGTGACCATCGCTGACAATTGACGAGGGTTCAATTCCGATCAGCGCTTCAACCCCAATTTACCCAATTTCGCGGCATTTTTCGTGCATGTTTGCGTAAAGATATCTCTAACGACCGGGTCATCGATGGATGGGAAGTTTGAATGTACCAAAATACCTCTTACATTCTTAATTAAAAAAAAAAAAATAGGCATTCATTATTATTAGATATTTAGGGATTATTTCTTAGCATGATATCATTTGCATATTAAAATGCAAATTATATCTTCTTCTATTGTTCATTTTATATTTATTTTTTGTCTCCACTATGGCCAATAATGTGATTAATGTTGAAATCACCAGATTTTTTTTTAAAAAAATGCACAAAAAATATGCTTTTATTAATCCCTTTCCCCCAGTTAATCTCGAATTAGAGCATATAACGGTCCATTTATAGATTTAATCAAGGCATCCGATAAAGCAAAAGGCGTTTTTTTTTAATTTCAATTTTATCTTTATAATACTTTTTCCTTCTCCGCGATAGACCCTAGATTAATACTAATAAACCCCTATCGTATAAGGTATTAAATTTTGGAAAAAATCAGACAAATAAAGAAATATGTAAACATTGCAGTAAAACTATATTACGTTAGACAAACGTTAGAAACGTTAGAAAAAAGTTATATAGCACACGGCACATTGTTGAAAATGACTCTTATTTTAATACTTATTATAACAATATTAGGTGGATTTTATTATAAAAGTTACTTATTTCAATGGGTACTAATGTCATGACTTCCGAAAAATTTTGACATACCTTCGAGTTTCACATCCCCTAGAACCCAAAACATCCTCAGTTTAAAAGTTTATATATCTATCTATATATCTAAACCATTTTCTTGTGGACCGATAACTGCCGTAATTTTACACCAATCCGTTTCAAATCAATTTAAGTGCACAAAATCTCGGTCAAGTTCTTAATGGCTAAAATCAGAAAAAGTGAAATGTTGCTATAACTTTCTTAGTATATAAGATATTAAATTAATTTATTCTTTAGATAAGGGTCTAAAACTTATATAAGTAAACTTTTTTGATAGCACCAACCATTGTTCCCAAGGGTGGGAAAAATTGGTTTTTCAAAATTCAAAAAACTATAATATCCCTACAATTTTTGTTGAAAAGAATTTTTGATATGAGCAACCCTTACGGCACAGTATAAAGAGGGATTCAGAATACGCACTCTCGCTGCGCAAGGGAACGGCGGGTTGAAGTGAGCTAACTGCCGCGTGTAATGTTTGATACAATTGGAGTTCGCCTATGATGACTTTATCAGATGTGATGTAAGATGTTCGTCTGATGAGGAGTACTTTGATGAGGTTAAAATCTACCTAAAATTTTTTTATTACTTCATAGGACTTATATCAATAATTTTCTACTATAAAAGCATGTGAGTGCGTCTGCGAACATTTTTGAAGTATCAATTGTTATAAAAATTATCAGTAAACTAATATTATTATTTATGATAATGATTATAGTTGAGAAGCGCTGATTGTCGGCTTGATTCATAATGTCATTTCAATCAGTCTCCGTGCCGCCAAACATATCGGCATCTCCGTCAGTTGTTTCGTAATTAACGGTAACTTGTCATTTGTGTATTACCGCCAGAGTCTATATTAAAATTGGCCCAGAGTGCATACGAACCTAGCATTCGGTGGCTATCTGTGGCAGATGTCGTCAACTAGTGGACTTTAGGGTAAATAATACTACTGGGGTTAATAATACTGACGCAGCATAACGCAGCTTTGCAATAATTATTTAAAAGTATTTAAAATATTTATAGGGTCTTTAAAATGCAGATACAACTTTCAAATTTAATTAAAATTAAAAAAATATACAGGATATCCCAAAGTCAATCAAATCCCAAGGTCAAGCCCAAGGTCAATAAAAAACAGCTAATAGGTCCTACGATTCCTAGTGTTATTTGTTAAGAAACTATATCAAAATTCATGGAAATACAACGTTAAAGTTTCTATTCTAAATCATGTAAAACAGCTATTTTTCAATGGCTCCTCCCTCGGATAACTACGTCACTGGTTCACTGGGCCGCGGTCAGTCAAGATCGAGGTTAACGACCTGCCACGTTGTTCGAAACGCCCTATTAGGGCGGAGCTAAATGATTGCTGTCAGATGCCACTGATCAAACAGAGGTCGGTCTAAGAAGAAGGGGTAACTCCTTACCCCTTCTCTGCGGTTGTAAGAGGGATGCTATTGGTCGACAGATAATATTGATTTATCGATTTACACCAATTTTATTACAAAAATAATAAATTTGATGATGAAAAATTTTCGCATTTCGTTACATAATTTCTTACTCTTAATAGGGAACATAAACACCCCCCAAAGTTTGTGGGATTGGTCTTGGGGCACCCTGTATATCTAAGTGAGCGTTTGGTACTACTGCAATATGCGTTCGCCGCCTAAAGCCTGTTCTGAGAGAGTCACTTTGTTTATGTGCGACCTTCTTAGAAGTATGCCAACTGTCTAGAGACGATCATACATATACTATAAATTACCAATATTCTGTAGTTGAATAACATTAAAATAAATTATGTACAATTAGTTTAATTTAAAGGATCAAATTGAGGATTAAATTAAAATATATTTATTTGAATAGATATAATAGATGCTGTAACACTGACAAACTTCAAATTTAGTTTACAGAATAAGATTCTTTGTTTTAACCAAAATGTTTGGGTTTCATTAATTTTAAAGAGAAAATAAATATACAACATGCAAATTTTTGATGCAAAATTGCTATGATGCTTCTGTTTTAAAAAGAGTGCGTTTGCCATTCTCTATGGGTAGGTATATCAGAAAATATCAATTCTAGGTAGGTAGGTACGAGGTGGGACTTATGTTCGTGTTTTCAATACTGTACAATTTAATAATAAGTAGGTATTCATTGTTGCTCCATGAAAAATAAATGAAATGCCTGGTTCGCGAACCACTCTTTGGCGCACCCTTCCCAACGCATTACCTAATTAAAATAGTGTGGGTGCTTCCTTCCCATTCCTACATTCTACTCCTTAATGCATACGAGCAGGACGGATGACGCATTACGTGAGTACGGACAGAGGCAACGAAACATGTCACTCATCTTTTTGATGAATTCGTAGTTAAGATCTGGAGATAAGATGATGATAGGACTGATAAACTATTTGAAATTGATATTAATGACTTTTGGTTGGCTTCGGGTTGATATGCTACCGCTAAAATGATTAAATTCAAAGCATAGGTAGGTACGGTGTTAAAATTATTATACGAAAGATAAACTAATCCGCAAATATTATATAAAAGCCAAGGTTATTCACGAAAATAAATCTAGGTCCAATCCAACACAACGGCCGTCTAATTCGAAGCTTGTAACAAGTTGGTGACTTTTTGATGTATACACATTTATACGCGGATTCCCGGGGTGGTGTGAATTTTGATTAGGTGTTCTGTCGGTGACGTCAGAGTAAGTCAAAAATATCGCAGGTTCGCGATGCGAGAATATGCCCTCATTCGTATGTGGAACTACATAATTACTTGAGCCTTAGTCTAGTCGAGTAACCATCATTGAGTCGTTCTCATATTCAAAATTTAACCATAATTTTATTAATAGATTTTTGATTGATATGCTCGCCACATGATTGATTGATCTAAATCGCTAGAGAGCGCTAGTAATTTTATTTCTAGATTTTCGATTGATTTACGTACTTACCATGTCGTTTTGGACTTAACCATTAGAGCTGAGAGTTCAATGATTTGCGTCAAACGATTGATGACAAGTTAACTATTGGCAAAGTCATATGGTACCTACTACAGTTATGACAAAGCATTTTTATTTTGTTTTATTTTCACGTATCACTGGTTTTTCAAAAAGAATAGTCTAGAATGACAATCTAGAATTCACTGAGTATTAACTGGCGTTTTATTCATTATACCATTTCAATTTTACAATATGTCTACAATTACGTAAACATAACTATAAAAACTATGTACCTAGTACCTAAAGAGTATAATATATTGTTTATTTGATATTTTGTTTTTTGTTTGTTGCAGGTAAGTGCGTTTTAATGTTTTGAAATGCCAGTTTGCAGTTTGTTGAATTTTCTAAATATTGCTTTGAATTGAAGGATTACTTGTTTCACATGCAGCAAATATTCAATTTTAATCGAGTGCCATAAAAATCACTTCTGCTTCTAATTAGTAAGACTTTTACGATAGTCCGTTAGTCACAATATAAATCATTAGTGACAATTTAACAAATATATTGATTATGTCAATGTAATACAGGTGTAGTAAAAATTTAAAAAAAAATGTAGAAAACTTTAATAAAAAAATAGAAAATGTCATGTTATTGTACCTGGATGTAATATTACATGGCATACACTTAGAAATGTGGTAAAAGTTAATAGGCGAATCACTTATAATAATATGTGCGTTGGGTTAGGATATACTGTTATTTTGTTCAAGATTCGAAATACATTCATATGCAGATAAGTAGTAATACATAATTATTACTCATAGTTCAATTAATATAATCATCACTACTCAAAGAACTACTGTACTATTGCAGAATAAAGACACTAAAATCCAAATACTTATTATAATAAGGCTAAACCAAAGGATAAATATTCAATTCGATTCATTTTTTTATTTGGAAACCATTGGATATTTAATTATAAAAACAATATGTGTGATTACCTTGACCTCATGTCTTCATCATAGTAAAGGCAGATATTTCAATTATATTCCTGAGAAACTACTACCTCATGATAAACTACTTTTTAGTTGAATTGCTTTCTTGTGAAAGACTTTAGATCCTTAGGAAAATATAGAAAAAGTTAGTTTTTTTAAGTTATAATAATAAAGCTGTAATTAGATAATAACCAATAATTGCTTACTGACCGCACAAAAAGTATAACTTGGCGCCCTTTAAGGCATAAGGCATCGGATTTTAAGGTCGACTCAAGGTCAAGTTCTATTGCAGTAATCACATGTCCTAATAAAAGGATCATTGGTCCCAAGGAGCAAATTTTAGTACAACCATTAGGTGCCCACATTAAAACTGTTTAGACTATTGTAAATTACAGTATGTAAAGATTCATAAAAAATATTCTAATAAATAATTGAACGGGGAATGGTGTAACTTGTGAATTTGATATGATTTTATTGCATGTTTTATACTTTTAGGGTTTGTAGTTTTTTTAAATGTTAACTTTTAAATTTATTATATTATTAAGCACCTACTTAACCACGTAACCTTGTAAGTGATTTTATGTTGCTTCTATTTACCTACTTCTGATAAGGCTAGAATTTATTGTGCACGCCGCCACTCTCATTTGTATACATTTTCCACTTTTCTTTTTCAGTTTTTCATCTTAAATACACACAATGATACTTCTATACTTCTCATACACCCATTTTTTTTTATTACGTGCCAAAAAATATTATGGTATTTTTTGTATAAATCCTAAATTTTTGCCAAATAAAATAAATATATATTTTTTTTTAAAAATACCAAATTGTACCGGTTATTAGATACAATCATTAATAAATATTAATTTTACAAATATATGATCAGCGCTATAACTATGTATAAATAAAAAGAATATAAAATAATTCTACATTATTCTCCGGTGTTAACCCTTCACCGCAGCCCTGCAGCCCCGCCTACACGACTGGGAGATAAAATCTCTAACCCCGCCCCCCCCGCGCAGACGGCCGCTGATTGGCTTACACGATCTCAATGCAACGGATCTATCCTCAGTGCTTTACGTATGATTACACAATGTGTATATTTTCAGTGTATGAGTGAAGCGATAATGTGACATGTGCTCGAATGTGTTGTTGGCGTATAGTTTATTTATCGAAAAAGTTAAATATTTGAAGCATTCGCATGGAATGCAGCTACGGATATATATTAAAGAAATATATACGATAAATATTGTATAATTTCCACTAGGTAGGTACGAACGTGGTACTCATTTTAGGTGTTCATAAAATATTTATAAATTCACAACAGATAGAAAATAATCTAGAATTAAATAATTTGAGAAAAAAAAAATATTTTGTTACATTTTAGTTTAGTTTAAAACTAAAGGTGCAAAAAATTACATTATTAAAGTTAATTTTATTGGTTTTTACTTTTTTATGTAAATATTTTTAATATCATGTAAAACTAAACAAAGCTATACACCTCAATACTTTTTAAAATAGATAGTAATATAACTTTAAAAAAATGCACTTGTACGCACATTCCCTATACCTTAATTGTTTTAATATAGTGAGTTATAGATTCAGCCTTGATAATTTGGCAGTTACCTTTCCGAACAGTAAAACATGGCCTAGAGATATCCTTTTTAGGATAATTTTTAATTTACAGCTTGTAAAAAATATAGGCTACATTTAAAGTTAAATATAATAATAATAATATTTGTTTTCGTTACATCGTAACAACATTTTATTTCAACATAATAAATAAGTTATAGTATTTTACAATTTTGTAAGGCAAATGTACCTAGATGTGCACATATGCGTGCCTATACCTACATATTATATGGAAAGAGCCATAGAGTATACATGCGCATACATCGCGATGGCACGCACGAACAAAAGAACCGCCATTTTGATTTATGTATAGTGATCTATAGTGATCTGCGCGCGCGTCGAACCGCAGCTGAACGCGAGAGAGACCGAATTGTAATCCTGAGCTTGGCTAGCAATTATTTGCAGTTAACACTTACTTTGTTATATATGGCTGTTTAAGAAAAAAAATATGTAATTATAACTGCATTGCAGTGTCAAATTGCCAGGTTAGAAGCTGTTTTATATCTTTTTGATATACCGAGTCTAGAGCATTGAAGTCTAGCTTTGAAGCATATATTTGAGTAGATTACTATAAGCGATGAATCCACAGAGGATGCAAATTTAACGGCCAAAGGACCCATTTTGTATTGACCTTTGGAACTGCTTTTTTTTCGCGGCCACCTATAAAACCCGATTAGTTTTGTAGCTCTCATTTCTTAGAATATTATTTAGTATGGCGACCAATGTCTAAATAATAGGGTGGGGGTAACTCATTTTGTATGGACGTTTGGTAATAGCTTTTTTTCTTGGCCATCTTTGAAACCCGACTTGTTTTATAGGTTTCACCTATTTTATAAATTACACAATCTTAAAAATATTTCAGTATAGGTGCATTTTCTACCTCTAGAAAGTTGACACTGGCGAAGTCGTCCCTGGCACGAGCATTCAGGGACAACTTGCGTCAGATGAAGGTAGTTGTATCGTGGAGGGCGATAAAATATCAAATCTTCATCCTGTCTTGCATGCTAGTAGAAATTCATTAAAATTACAAACGAATTAATCGAAAAAAATCAAAATTAATCTGTTAAACATGTAATAATAATCGTAATTCAAATGTTTCAATATTAATATCTTGCTGGATTCCATCTAATTCAAACAGTTGTAAAAAAAATATATAAAAATTAATAAAATTATCTCAATGATTTAAAACCGGCAGTTGTGAAACCCGTAATATCCTAACAAAAAAAATACTACTGATTAAAAGGTCTATGTACATATTTATGTACTAATAACATTCTATTATTTTTAATTAATTGTAAATAATAAATGTATTACATAATTATTTCAAAATAATAAGCGAAATTCTTATTACTATTCCGAAGCGGGTAAAATAATACCTAAATAAGTTTTACTTTCACCACACTTAGGGTTTACAACAGAGGTGATTACACTCATTTTATCCTAATCTAACAGTGTAGGTAAGAATAGTTAGGTTGACAAATATCACTGCTTACAAGAAGTCTGTCTCTGTACAAATAATAATATAGGTAACAAAAAAAAAAACTGGGAGGGATTAGGGGTGCTTATTTTGTCTAATAAATTCGAACAGTGAGAAATACAATTTACAATTTGTAGGTCATAAATAAAACTATAAATTAAAAAAAATATTTTTGACCGTCCAAATTTATTAGACAAAATAAACATTTTGGTACCTTACAGACCCAGCAACATTATATGTATAATTTAGATTAAAGGCACATAAAAGGAATTTACAATGTCCTAAATAGAAAATAGGTACTATAATTAAAAAATGAGGTCGTATTAGTCTAGTGGTTAAGTCGTTGGACTATTGGGCGAAAAGTAGCGGTTTCCATTTTTTTCGTTTTATTATTCTTTTCTTTACCTACTACTATTATAAGTAATTTGTTTTTGTAACATTAAAAAATTACCTTTTTACTTTTGTTAACATGCTTATATATATCTACATATAAACAAATATTAAAAGCAGTTTCTTGATAGTTTAGTGATTAAGGTGTTTGACTATTTACCCAGCGGTCACGTCGAATCAACATTCAGTCATATTATTTTTAACGCTTCATTACCGCCATCTCTTCTGACTTTAGCACAAGCACACTTGGCTTAGTTATATAGAGCCCAAAATAATAGTATGTTTCATAAGTCATTGCAACATTTTAAAAAAACCATACACATTAAAGCCCTCACCATAAATAAATTCAACCCTAACGTAATAAATAAATAATATTTATGAATATGACATTTGGATATGTTTTTAAATTATTAAATGAAAATGGTAATTACTGTTGGATTTTTTAATAAAAAATATTTAAAATAGGTTTAGGTTAGATCAGATTGAATCTACTACTGTGTATTATAAGTTGTTATTAATATAATGGGACAAGGTTTGACCCGTTTGTGAGTGCAACTGTTTCAAATACCCAGTAGCATTGAGACTTAAATATAGTAACAGAAGTTTGCGTGACTGCAATCGGACATTTCCTATGCATCCGATCTAACCTGCATCCGTATAGAGCGCCAGCCGCAACGCAGAAAATATGTGATTTATACGAGTGCGCTAAATTTAAATGACTTTTACTAAACCCGACAACGTCATTTATTGGTATAAGTAATACTGTTAGCGTGTTGTAGGAGGGAAAGCGAATGAAACTTATCGGCGGATGATTTATTATATACCTTCCCACTCACATTTTTTTTAAAATAATTAGTATGACCTAGGTCATATACAATTATTTTGGGCCTTACTCAACTAGGCCAAATGAGCCTGTCCTAGAGTCAGGGGAGATGGTGGCAATGAAGCCTTAAAAATGGTATGACCATGTGCGGATTCGAACCCACGATACATACTAAAAGTTTCACTTGTCCGTCAACTACGCTACAATAAAGTTTCCCTAAATGGCTCACCGTTAATAAACGGGAAATACAAGTATAGGTATCAAATATTCGAAAGTAACAAAAACTAACCTCAAATTGAATCTAAAAGCAAAAAAACGAATAAATAGTAAAGCATTTATACATTATTTATTTTTTTAGATCTAAAATAAGGTAGAAAGCTACACGATGAAAGACAAACGTTAGACCCTGCAGGGCTAGTCTCAAATCGCGAGTGCTATTAACTCCTAACTCACTCGCTAAATTAAAATTAAGTTTAATAAATATAATAGTTAACAGCTTTTAGCTTCTATACATACATCCATTATGAGAAGCCTCAAATATTGAGAAGAAGACATTCACGTATGAGATGCCATCCATCATTTGCTATGATTATTTGTAGATTATTACCTACCTAAGGTGGGATGAGAGAAAGCCGCTCAGCATCCACACATTTAAGCCAATCGATACATAGTTTGAGTATCTGCCTTATTATTAAATATTACCTACCTATGAAGGCTAAAAAATAATTAGGTTCGTGGAAAAGCCATGGTATAATTATGGCAAAATGGTCGAGACTGCTTCTTTGCAGGGTTACCTACATTAAAAAAAAAACCTTTCTCGAAATAATATTATAATATGACTATCATGTGAGAGTTACGAGCGTTAAGTCGTATGTCTGATATCGTTTTTTCCGTATTGCTAATATAAAAAAAGTTTTTTTTTAATGTTGCATGGCACACACAATTAGCTGTCCACGGAAAAAAAACATTCTCCGCTTAGTTGAATTCCAGTCAATCACACTGAAGTAGACTCTAACTGGAAATTGGATTAGTTTAAAATGAAACGGTAAATTTGGATCAAATTTTCGGTGTTCATGTTACACAACCAAAACCTTCCTCGTTGGATAGTGAAAACCCCATTGAAACCCAGGCATTAATTCCCGAGATTAGTGTG
Source organism: Neomicropteryx cornuta (assembly GCA_020383195.1). NCBI lineage: Eukaryota > Metazoa > Arthropoda > Insecta > Lepidoptera > Micropterigidae > Neomicropteryx > Neomicropteryx cornuta. Next base: position 3,690,960 of record JAHKQU010000028.1, read on the forward strand.
AATATACACATACGGAGAAATTTATTTTATACGATGTAGAGAGAGAGGTTTTAGTGTATGTGAATTAAGCCTTGCCGGTGATTTAGGTTATGACACAAAATATCAGTTTATTTTTATTATGTAAGTATATCATTATATGACTCTATATAAATTGACTCTGAATATCTCGCAATTTAAAGTGTTCAGCAATGATCTATTAGGTAAAAATTAGCTGTTCTAAATTCGTGTAAGTAGATATGTCTATACACTTATTATTGTTAGTCAACAGATGAAGAAAAAAAGTAGAAGAAGATAGAGATTGGATGAGTACCTCTGCTGGACGTTTCGGAGCTCCGTGGCCCTTCTTCAACAGCTAAACGAAGACTGGTCTAGGTACATCATACCTAAACCAGGGTGGTTTATTTTTTAAGTTTATTTAGCATAATTTATAGTTTTAAAGCGTAATTATTATTATTTTGGTATAGAAATTTCTAATTATATTGTATGTATTTTATATCAATCCCACCTCCCCACTAGGACCACTAGCAGGTAAACCAACGTGTAGGTACTTCAGGTGACAGATGATGTACCTAGACCAGTCTTCGTTTAGCTGTTGAGAAGGGGCCACGGAGCTCCGAAACGTCCAGCAGAGGTACTCACCCAATCTCTATCTTCTTTTACTTCTTTTCTCCATCTGTTGACTAACATTAATAAGTGTTTAAACAACCGAAAAATCTTTTAAAGTATTAGATATGTATATATATATACATATAAAATGGTTTTGTTATTTTTGTTATTAACTTTAATGTTTTTTATCGATCAATCAAATGTATTTTTTTGTTGTATGTACTGTGTAAAATTGTTGGTTTCTCCAATAAAGATAAATAAATATGGTGATAAAATTTTGTATCGACTTACGGATACGCATAATCACAGAATATAGAAGTAAATGGAAGCGGCATCGTGCGTCTGATCCGGACGCTATGAGTCTGTCAAGCTTGGGTTCTTTCGCTCGCATTAGACCTGTATTTTGTGTCTCGTTTGTGCCTTCCCCTTCGCCCCCGGCCTAGGTTTCAAGTGCGTTGTGCTTAATTTATATAGCAATTTCATAGCGTCATGGTGCTACTATAAAAATGAAGTTATGCACTTGTGAATCTGCAACTAACACACTCACACCCTCTATCCCTATATCCGTCTCTTCCTTACACACCGAATCCACACGCACACATACAAAAATACGTAAAAAGCTTAAACCAAATTAAAATAAAATACACATTCATAATATTTCATAAACTCACAATAATAATAATCTCACTAATATCTCTATAACAATCTCATACAGTTTTTTTTATTATTAGATATTTTTTAGCTTGTCTTAACATATTTTAGTACTACGACTACTATATATATATATTTTTAAATAATAGTGAAGATTTTAAAATGATTAGTTTTACGAGTAGTATTGTGTTAACGCTATTATTTTTTTATAAAACTGTTCAGGCATAGGCACTCGGAGCTTTACCCCGAGCATTTTAAGTTGAACTAAGAAGCGTAAAAAAACAGATGTTAGTGTGTGTGTGTGTATTGTATCTATGAACCCCACCACTTTCGCATATCTGTGATAGATAAGGTTAATATTTACATATACATACCTACACGCTCAAGGTAAAGTTTATTTTGCCCTCGACCGTACATCTTCGGATGAAAGGAAAATAAAATCCTTGGGCGGAACTGTCGCTGAAATCAAATGATGGCGAGTACAACCTAACGCGCATTGCGCTACATACTCATATCCGACATAATAAGTCCGCGGCTATTATCTGTTATTACACGGCGAGCGGGTCGACCGACGTCCCAGCATCCGACCTACGGCTGACTGGACCACTCGTTGCGTCCGAGGAACGCGACGCCTCTGCGATAGCCGCCACTATTATAGGCGCTACCAAAATCCATTTATAATAGTAATGCTCCATATTGCAAGGTGGTATAATTATTCACTAAAATAGTGCACAATGATATTTTATTAAAAATTAATGAATAAAAACACTAAGAGAGATAGTATTCATTAATAGTACTACATATACACATAACTTATTTTAAATTTCTATTTTATTTTTGTTCAATCTAGACGATTGGCATCCATAGATAGATACTGCATAAATAAATCACGGCCTTACTTAGCACAGATATACTAATTTCTAGTGGGGAAAGGCAGTCCACAAAATAAAGCAGTGCAAATCACTTACTATTCTACATAATAGTTATATATTATGTGCATATTACTGGTGCATTGTATAATCTTGCCATTTTTAATATACACCCCGTGTATTTAAATTCTCCGATGTCCTCTGAGCGGGTTGATCTATATCAAAAATCAAACATTAATTAACAAAAAAATATTCCTTAATTACGAGAAAAACGAATTCATAACTTAATATAAATTGTCTTAATATTTGATACACGGTTGAACGCATGGAGTGAGGTCGGCCAGCAACCCTCGAGCGCGCCGCGAAGTAGGTACTTCGAAGATAAACGAAGGTTTTTAATTATATAATTATTTTAGAATATTATTTTTTTCGTGAGACTTGTCGATAAAGGTCATTCCTCTAAACGGACATCAGTGAATTAAAATACACTTGTATTGATAAGTAAATAAATAATTGAGAGTAAAAGACGAACGGTGATGTTTACACATCTTAACCGTGAGGCCCGAATCTTAATTGAATTGCTGATTATTAAAAGGGGTATATGTTACATTATATTAAAAGGGAGCTATGTTACGGAATTTGTTTTATTTTTATTAAAAAAGTTATTAGAAATAAAAAAAAATATAAAACAAAAACAAATCAGCAAACACACTAAGTTTTTCATAAATGCATAAATTTGTAATATATGTGATTATATTAGAAATGAATCAGTTTTTTTTAATATCTCGCATAGTTGAAAATGTAACATAGCTCCCTTTTAATAATCAGCAATTCAATTGATTTAAATCTTAATTAATTTGCCTGAGGGTAAAAATCTGTTTATTAGCTAAATTCATCTGTGGCAGGCGACTGAGCGAACGTGCCTGTCAAATGTGTTTCGTGGATTACGAGCTCGTATAGTTCGGTCACAAGCAACAATTTGATTTTTGTTTTATAAATCATTTATTATTTATTAAGAACCTACTTACAATAAATATTAAACAATTAGCCACACCTAACTACTGACTACATATGTATAATACAGATATATGCATAGAAATTATGATAATATATAAGTATATAATACATATCCATAACTTATCTAATATCATAACATATAAACATGAGTATATTCATGTTTACGAAGTTCTATTTATTAGGCTTTTAATTTTATTATACTCTCAAATTTATTCAAATTCAAGTCTAGGAGTCTAGTCTATTTTATTATTTTTGAAGATTTCTTTCTGATTGTAATAGTAAAGTGAGGTTTAAAAATTTCAAAAGAAAACTTAAATGCAAGTCAAAAAGTAAATTAAAAAGTAATGTTAGCTTAATGTTTGTAAACTCGTGTAAAATGCATTAAAATGTCAAAAACTAATATTCCACGTTTAAAAATATTTGCCCAGCGGTTTTAATAATGTTTTATTTTGACGTCATATCAAAATCATTCATCGAGAAAAAAAAAATAAACTTTATCTGATAATAATAAACCGTTTTTGTGAAGCGCCAGCTGAATTTTCGGGGGGAGGGGGGGGGGGGGGTGACTGCACTCCAGCTGACCGAATTGAATTCAAACCAGCAATTTTATTAAATTAATGAATGTAGTGATAGAATATTTTCATATATTTTTATATCATAATTTCTTACTCGCGATGGGGAAAATGGACACCTCCTCTTAGGACCAACCTGTATATCAGGCTAAAATTAGTGTATTCAAAATATTTTCCAATTTCCTCGTCTATCGATATCTACGATACTTATTGTCGGCGGGCCTAATTCTGTCTATAAAAAAATAATACGAGAAATCTTTTCTAAGAATATACTTCTATCTCCCTCCAACGTGATTATGGTAATCAAAATGCCAAAAGCCGTTCGAAGACCAAAATTTGGATTCCATTTAGTGATACAATCATTGCGCACTTTTAGTGCCCGAAGGACGCCAACAAACCACGGAAAAGAGGTACAAAAAATAACGTAAGCTGTGTCCTGGGGATGCAATCATTTCAAATTAAACTGTGTCGCTCTTTTTTCCACAAGAATCGACAGGACTCGTCTTAAGGTGCGGACATAGCGGCGCGTCTGCGCGAGACGCGTTTATCGCGGCATCCTACTCTATTCATCGCGTCACGGCAGATTCCGACACTGGTGCGAAGAGAGCGCCGCGCACACTACTATTGCACATCCCAATGCTGATAAACACCAAATACCTTATTTTGAACCATTAATAAGGAATGGAACTTGTTACCTTTATCCTGACACAAGTTTTTTTTCAATAATCTAAGACTAAAAATGGCTATAAAAAACCCCTATTATTATAGACACCACAAGTTTTTTTTTTTACTCAGCATGCAGAATAAATTTATAAAAAATGGCAAGGAATGAACTAGAAAAAGGTTCAATGTATTTAATTTCATGTTTTTTATCTTTGTAATCTTCATCACTTCTGAAGAATAGTTTCTCTAAAATGTAATGTACCTACTAATTACTGTACTGTAGTAATGTATTAAGAATTTCTTAAATGTAAAAATGGTATTATTATCGGTAAAAAAATTGATTTTGTTTTTTTATTTATTTTCTTATTTAGTTAAATATCATGTATTAAAAGTAATGATAGGTAAAATGCAAAATATCTTGAATAATAAGACTATAGCCTTTTACAGAGAAGACATTTTGTCTAATAATTTAAAAAAAAAAATCTTTAACCGTTTCTCGTTTGCTATAATTTACTGTCGCCGCGCCGCATTTACTATGAAGGTATACTTAATCCAGTTTTTTGATTGAGTATGCATGTTGGGCGGTTTCATTGACGTTGTGGGGTTATAAAGAGGTAATTCATCCAAACTTACTGTACGAGGCTTTACAACTGTAAGTTACACAGGCTTGTTTTAACCGATTTGAAGAACCTACAGTCAAATAATGTCGCAAACCGTTTTCCTCTTCACAATACATGTGCTTCCAGCATGATCTCAACAGGTCGAGTAAGTAAACCTCTATTCTGTCATCACTGTGACATGGATTTATGCCAAGGCAAACGCAGTCGCCATACTGATTGGTCTTTTTTTGTGTGTGCTTAAAGCCGCCTTTATAGTTTTCATATCATTGAAAGAATCAAAACACCAAAAGAAAAAATATTAATATTACATTTTCAGTGCATTATGTGTTAATAATATTAATTACCTTTTTAATGTTCCGTGAGGAGGAGTATTGAAAGTATTCAGGCTGTTTCCAGAGACGAGTCCCTTGCCGCGGCACCACTATGTCCGCACCCTTCGTCGGTAAAGCAGAGAGCGCCTAATGATAATATGCGTTGCAGTTTGATTGACAGCTGCCCGATTTGGAATTCGAAGCGGCGAGTTCGATTTTTAAAAATCGGCGCCAATTTCGGCCGTTATTATGGTATTATTTTTCGAACGGCTGTCTAACGAAATAATTGGATTGTATTTTCTAAGGCGTACGAAATCTTATAATGCGGTCTAACCTCTAAGTCTAAAGGAATAACGTAATAACTGTCTACGCCCGAAATTATCGTATTGTAAATTTCTCAACCTTAAGAAAGTATAAACGATAATAAAGTACAGAAAAATATTTACAGAAGTGTTCGAAATACTTTCAGCGATGATTTTACATTCTTTCCTTTAACTTATTTTTTTTATGAGATGTTAAAAGAGTCGAACTAATAAAAAACGATTTGCCTAGTTTTATAAAAATAAAATTTTATGTTTAAAACTATTACAATCTTTAATTAATGTATAAAAAAAACATATATGAGGTAAACTTTAAAGAATTCCTGAGTATATAAATGATAAAAATAAGGACATGTACTAAATTTTGCCTTTTAATAATACTTAAATTCTAGCTGCATTATTTATTTAAAAAACTATATTGATAGGCATATTATTTGAATAATGATCGAATCATTCCAGACGAATTAAGGATGGAGAAAAAATAATGAAAGTCAAAGCCTTAGGCCCCGGGGGGATTCGAACCCCCGATCTCCTGTTTACTAGACAGGCGCTTTAACCAACTAAGCCACGGCGCCTCACGACCCGGCGATGGAGATAGCACTATCAATATGCGATTAGGTAGATAAAACTTTTTGTTCTATCAAATAAATGAATTATTTACGATCCTCCTTATCACATCATACTCGTGAATGCGAGCGTAGCGTTATCATATAGAATGTATGAATATTAATCAATGGTTTGTGGATTTAAAACATGATAAAATATGAGTTCACTTTATTTCAATATCATATTTTAAATTACTGACAAACAAGCAATCAACCAGGTTTCATACACACGCAAAACAGTTTTACCTAATTAATAAATTAATAATGTTGGGTAGACTTTTTTCATATCGGAGACATTTAACCTTTAACCATTGTACCACAATGTTTTTTTTTGCTACTAGAGGTCTAGGCAGAGTAGGGAACAGCGTTTTTGTGAACCTCTGACAACGAGATTGGGTTTGATACGGTAGACGTTCGTATTTATTTATTTTAACGTCATTTACATACACTCTTATAATATAAAACAATAAAATAGTGTTACACATAATAGTCACATAGACATAATATACACATAATAGATACGATACGCTATGCTTGTCATACCTTATGTTAATTTGCAATCACGTGCAATGGATTAGTCTTATGTATCACCTTAATAGCACAATGTGCTGTTCCAAGGAAACGCCAATCATTTATAGATCTAGTTTAGGATTATGACGCAAGCTACGGGACTTCTTAATCGACCTATAATATTAATATTATAATGTAAATAAAGTAAATAACCTATAGATAAATATATAAAAGTAAATATAATTGTATAATTGAGTTGTAAAGTTATTTGACTTATATTTGATGATTGTTTTTTAATAGCGGCAAATCGCCTGAAAAGATAAATTACACAATCTTTAACAATATTGAAACATTTTGAATTTTTTTGATTTTTTTTATAAAGTGCATAATAAAGATAGCATAATATTTATAAAGGTACTAAAGAGGTGCTGTACTTGAGAGCGCAGGATGTCGGTTTAAACCCAGCGCTGAGTTTTTTAAAAATACATTTTTAACTCTCACCTGTCCTCTTTAGTATAAAATGTTGTCAAATATTATCTAATTAAATGAATTAAGTAATGGATGATATTTTAACAAAAAATATAAAAAGAATAGATTTGTGATTACGATGAAGGATGGTGGTGAAATGAGATGATTTTATGAGTGATTTATGTATGAACTTGATGAAAATAAAAATAATGGAAATGTAAAAGTGTAAAATTAAAGCACATGATTTGTGTGCGTATTATTTATATAATTGTATAATTGAGTTGTAAAGTTATTTGACTTATATTTGATGATTGTTTTTTACAATCATCAAATTTAAGTCTTAAATATACATAAATACTACATTTATACACATGTTTTATTAATTTAAATACACTAGAAACACTAAATTATTACATACATCAACGCCTCTAACATTATTTAGGCCTGTTTAAATGACAATTCACAATTTTTAACTCGCTTTTCCAGTAACCATTTAGTAATTACCTACACCAGACCTAATTTTTATATTTTTAGGATGACTTATATCCTTGTATATTAAATTATATAAGTGTTGGTCCTAAAAAGATAAAATATACATAAAGGTGACTTTATAGTTAATACTCAACATCGAAGAAACTCGCCCGTGAACGTGTAACCTTCTTCAAAGGTCGGACGATGTTAGGTTTCTTACTTTACCATATAGATTCAAATAATGTTGTTGTTTTGAACAAAAATTTTCAATTATTTTATTCGTTCGTCGATACGAGTATGAACGACTAAATAATAATAAAGATAATAATTTTAAAACATAACAAAGAGAGGGTAAAGTAAGAAACAAAACTAAATAATAGTAACGGCCACCCAAAACACCCATAGTATTAAAATCGATTTCCGCATCCGTTTATATGCTGAGCTTTGTACCATTTTAAAATAATTTACCATTTGAAACCAATAAAAAGTGTTGAACCCCCCATAGAAAAAAGTTATGAACAAAACAAGATCATTAAGTTAGAACCCCGACTCGCCGTCCGACATGAATATTTTTACAACTTTGCTATGAAAATTATTATAAATTAAATTTGAAACGGGGGGGGGGGAGGTGATGACCCCCATGACCCTCCTGAATTCGCCCTTGGGCTGTTAGTTAATGAACCTGCTGGGTTTGAAATTATAGCTCTAAGCACCCAATTATTTCACGTCGCCCGGAGTAACACTAACCATGCACAAAACCTCAGCGCATATAATGGAAAATTCAACGCAGTTGATATATTCCAAAATATTATAATATTTAGTGTAAAATGTATAAATAAACATTATATTCATTATAAACATTAAACATTCGTAAGTATATTTTGTTATTTTTAAATTATTTATTATATCTATAATAATATGTATGTTTATATACACGCACTAAACACACGCGCGCAAACATGTCCATGCCACAAATGGCACCACACCACGCACAGTACACATTGTTTAAGTTTGATTTATTAATTTGATGTTTTCAACCATATTCATAATTGGCACATTTTTTGGCCATGTACTGTTAGAGAATTATCTTCTTATATGGCTATTTTGTACTTTCATAAATAAATAAATAAAATTAAAGTAATTAGCTGGGAAATTATTTCAAAAACAAAATACCTGGTGCCGCCGCAGATGATGCCGCTCGTTTAAATTAAATATAAGGAAATTAAAATATTTATGAATTTTTGGCATTCTGTGTGGCATTCTTTTTGGCATTCTGTGGCATTCTTTTTGGCATTCTGTGTGGCATTTTTTTTGGCATTCTCTGTGGCTCTTGGAGTGAAGAGGCAATGAAATTTATAAATGTAATTGGTTCAAAATTAAAGTGTATTTGTGGTGACCCTCGAGCAACATGTCAGAATTGCGATTCAACGAGGAAATGCGTTGCATTTTGGGTACTTTCGAGACAAACATTACTCAAAAAAAAATTTAAATGAAATTTATTATTTAATTTCATAGGTTTAAAGATATTTTGTGTTTTTTTTTGTTTGTTTCCATATTATATTATTTATACATTTTGAAAAAATACAAAATACAATATTTCAGTAGTTGGGTGTTTTCACTGCCAATCAATAAAAAGGATTGAAAATCGGGAAAATGCAACAGCCCGATATATTACAGAACGTATAGCAATGTGTAAACGCTTGATAATAAAATTCAGATTACATTCTGCCAATCATATAAATATTTAGAAGTAGGTGTTTCTAGTTATTTATCGTTTTAAAGCGTCGTTTTATTAGCCTCTCATTCAAAAAATTAACTCAAATGTATTTTAGTGCTGAACAAAACTCTCATAATTTGATATTCTTTTTTTCCAAAAGCATGGCGACTTCATTGTATTATTGAAATTATAAAAATAAATGGTTTGAAAGCAAAAGTGAAAGTTTAAACTTATCATAAATCACATTTATGCCGGTTAGAAGGTAACTTTTTTGGTTTTATATTTGTGTTTCTTTAAAAAAATTGTGTGATTAGGTATTTTGTAACAATATAATTTTGTTAATAAAATTTACGATTTTTGTAATATTTACTAATAAATAAGTTAATTTGAAAGTACGCTATTCAGGTAGAAACCTTTATGTTTGTACTTGGCTATCTTGGCATGATTCAAGCTAATTTTGAAATGTTTAAGCTGCATATTTTAATAATCTTCACCGTTTCTAGCGACACTGGTCACCATAAGACACAAAAAACCATAATATGAAATTTTAATAGCTTAGATACCCAAATAAAAAAAAAAAGATGCAGTGTAAAACAAATATCACAGTTACAAAAAGATAAACAGGAAAATTCTAAATTATATTAATTTTAGCCAGCTGAACAATAAATATATGGTGCTTCGAACCAGACCCGCAGTCATTATGAACCCATAATGAAAAACCGAAATAAAAATAAACTTATTTATAGTGTGCAATAGCAATTTTTAATTGGCTAAGATGCAGATATTAAAAAATAATAATTTCACGCATGTCCCGTTTAAAATAGGTACTATTTATGTCACACCCAAAGAACCGCATCCTAAGGCGGAAATAATTATTCAATTGGGAGCCATTTCGTTTAATATATTATATACCTATATTTAATAAATTAAAAAATACACAAACGTTGCAATCCGCTAGGCGGCGCGCAGTTCCGACCGCTTCTTTGTTAGCTTTTTAAGCTCGATTGTTGCGAAGGAGTTCGCGCCGCGGCCGCTAGATGGACGACGCGACGCGCTCTTTCGATATTGATGGCGAGCTGTTTGCCGTTTTTATTTTCTTTTTAATTAGATTCCTAATAAATTAAAATCTTATAATTATTTTTATATTTATTTATTTAAATTCACATCGTTACAAACACAAATATTACAATTAAACAATTAGATACAGGGCCGCACATTTAAAATTGAACATCAAGGCCCACAGTTGACTTATAAAAATAAGTGAAAACTAAACAATTCATACAAAATGTAATAAAAAAGTGTCCATAGTTGGATATAAACTCTGTGCGTGGAGGTAGACTCTATGCATTATTATTTAAGTGTAATTTTTTATTTGGTAAGACCACCACTAATGATTTTATTTTTATTTACTTTTATAAACTACCCATTTAATATATGTTTATATTTTTGCATAATAAAATTGTATTGTAAATATTTTATTGTATTGTATCATGTGTAAAAATTTACACATATGTGTACATTTTTTGACCTGTCAAGAAAAAGGTCGGTATTACCTATGAAACATTGTTCTGAGGCAACATAACCCATTTTATAATAGTTTTAATGCGGGTATTTGCAGGTATTAATTACGAAGTAATTAAATTTACTACCTACTTACTCTCTCTGGCTCTTTTTCGTGTATTTGCAATACGTAGACCCTATTACCCTACTTACCCTATTTATTATCTACCTACACGTTAATGTATTTTTATTTTTTCGAATAGTTTTAAAACAACTTAAGGCATCTTTATTAAATATACTTTAAGCTATAAGCCATAAGTGTTGTTAGAACTCATATATCTCAAACAACCTATTTTTTTCTTTAAAGTTCTCATAAACTTAATCTAAATAACATAAATCTAAATAAATTTACATTAATGTTAAACCTAATATTTATTCACAAATTTAAGTAGAGAGATATGTACTTGCAAACAGCCTATTGCAACTGCAAGTTATAAGATAGCTTGTTGAATTTATTCCAAATAATATTATCACTTAGGTGTATGTACCTACCTATATATACCTATATTATAAACTTGCATTATATATTTAAATATACATTCATTTAAAATTGTTTTTATTGTAATATTTAAATCCCAAAAATACCATATATATATATATTATCATGAATAAAACCTTATTGAACCAAATTTACAAATTGCGAGGCATTGTAATGACCGAAAAAAAAACAATTTTTTTGATTCGATTCGATTAATGACTTCATGGATTTTTTTTAAATATAAAAGGTGGTTAGAAAAATTGTTTAAAATAAAGGAATGTGGTTAAATTAGGAACCTAATTATTACCTTATACAAACGATATTACGTAGTTACTTACACAGTAAAAATAGGTAATAATAGGTAACAATGGACTAAAAAAAATTGGAAAAACTTAAAATATATAAATATTACGTTAGTTTTTAGGTCTTACGTGTTCTATATATATTTGTACTTATTTACTGAATTTCACATTGCAGACGTCTTATTTTAATATTCTATAATTATATATTTTGTAAATGATAAACATATAGCTAATCAGTTTTACAAACTTGTCAATATTTAAACTACTGCAATTATACCTCAGTTGTAGTATCTACTCATATAAAATACAGATTGAATAAATATTTTGAAAAACTACAAATATGAAAATAACTTTGACCTGTTTTTCATAATAATATAAATCAGTGACAATATAAACAAGTAGGCACCTCTCCGTTTGCATAAAAGCATTTTTAATTAGAAATAATTTTCAATAGAAACTTCAAGCAGTAAGATGTAGCTTCCTTCAACTTCGCAGCCGAAACAAACATTGTAAGCGCCTCAATCCCTCCGTCTTCATTGACGACTGAACCCCCTCCCCTCCGCCGCCCTACGAAACGCCCTCGCTAACGAGAGGGGGGGAAAACGCCCTCGTTGGCTGGACGCACAGGTAAGAGGCGGGGCCAACGAGAGCGACAGAGAGAGGACGACGCCGACGAGCGAGAGGGAAGAGTCCTCCCGCGCGGCCTCCAGTGTGCCTCGCGCAGACCCCGCCGACGGCCGCCGACCGTTCCTAATTCGAAAGAAACCTTCGATTTTCAAATATCCGAATTCGCCGTCGCAGTGGCGCGCCGCGAGTGCTGTGGTCAAGAAATGGTGGTTTCGCACAGAGGCGTCCATGAAAATGACGGTTATGGAAATTAAAAGTGATGTCAGTTTGTTTTGGGGCAATTATCGATCGGCCTGAGCACGTGCTCGGGTATCGATTCGGCGGCCGCACTGCGACAGGGCCGGACTGAGTCGCGCCGCGGGACGGTCGCCAGGGCCGGACTGTGCCGGACTGCGCGCCGGTCGACAGGGCCGGACTGTGCCGGACTGCGCGCCGGTCGACAGGGCCGGACTGTGCGCCGGTCGACAGGGCTGAACTGTGCGCCGGTCGACAGGGTCGGACTGGGTCGCACTGGGAGACGAAGTTCGCCAGCATAGTGGTTTCGGTGGTGGGGCGGGAGGGCGCGGGCGCGGCCGGCACCGTGTATCCCGCGCAGGCTGCCGTGGCGGTCGAGGCGGCCGCGGGGCCCTATGCGGCGCCGGCGACGGGCTACGAGCCTCTGCTGGGGCCCGGGGGCCCGACCGCCGCGGCCTCGGGGCCTCCGCAGGGCTCCACGCAGACCATGAGCCAGCTCGGAACCGTCTACGCCACCAAACGACGGAGGAGGAACGGGAAAAGGTGAGCTGCTTTTGAATCGATCCATCAGTAATTCATTGCCCAATCATTTTCATACCTATATTAAGAAATGAGTTCGGTTCCCGCAGTTCTTACGAGGCACTTGCATAGCGAGTAAAGATGTTAGGTTACCGGCAGGTTGTCACATTTAGAACAAAAAATAGATTTATCTTCGAATGCGAATTTAATCGCCCTTAACTCAAAGCATAATCATTTTATTGCTTAGTTATTAGTTAATTAGTTAGTGTTACTTTTAAGCTAAAAGCTTTGGGATCGTATCAGCTTTTAAGCTAAACGCTGATACGACTATAAATTTCGTCGTAAGATGTTGTCATATCATGTAGATAATTATAATTAGGTCACTAAATAATAAAAATATTGTAGTTACAATCAAAGATATAAATAAATAAACAGGAAGTTAAATAAACAAACAGCGAAGTAAAATATAAGAAAATAACTTATTTTTAAGGGTTTTGATAAGTCTGTTTTTTTCTATAAATTTAAGTATAGGCAGACAGTTACAAAACACTGTTTGTATAGACAGGTGTAGTATAGGTACATAGTAGGTTATATATAATATATGAAAAATATCTAACAAGTTACTAATACACCTTGATAATCCTTGATAAAATGAACTTGTGTGATGCAACTAAACATATGTAAATACTAAAAAAGCTATTTTCGCTACCGAAAATAACCGAATATAAATTTTCGTTGACATATAAAGATCAAACTGACTCATGCCAGGCCCTCAAAATTAAATATATAATAATCAGTAATATCCAAACATTGTAAACCTTAAAATAATGTCTACATGCACAAACATATATTTAGCTATCCCTACTCCCAAACAAAAAATAATAATTGTCATGTAATTTTATTATTATTAATGTGAAAATACCTACAAGTCAGTGAAATTATATATACCTCTAACAGGGTCGGATTTAAGAATTTTACGCCGCCGCTTTTAAAAAATTACCTACATACTATTTCATTTATAAACGTTTTCTACGAAAGAGTTGGTAAAATGATTATCACATACCATATTTGGTCATAGGTTGTTTGTTTAGACCACACAAAACATGCACCAGGCACTCTCGTCAGATCAAAATTTATAAATGTCTTCATAATAAATTATAATAGGATTTGTATTGTTGGTTAATGAAAATACAAACAGTTCAGTTACAGTTTTTTTTAAATTATTTCTTATGGTTGGTAGATATTCAAATCTTTTATTAAAACACTGCCGCCTCTAGGCACGTGCATGCATAGAGTGCCTGTATAGTTAGAAATCCGGCATCGACCTCTGATCCTCGGACCTTTAAACCAGACCTCTGATTTAAAGTTTCGAGTTGGGTATTTTCCTAGATGGGTATTAATAAAGTTACATGGGATTAATAAAGTTACATGGGATTAATAAAGTAAAATATATTCACGAAATATGAAATAATTAGGTTGAAATTATCCACCAAAAGTCCTAAAGGCCGTCACTCGAAACTTTCTCATTTGTTTGTAAGTATATGTGTGTATTCTTTTAAATATATTTACATAATTAATATATAAATAGCAATGTCACAAAATGGATTTTGCCTAAGTTCTCAATAATTGTCAACAATAATAGTTAAAATTTAAAAGAATATTGATATAATTTAAGTATATTTAGATAAAAAAAAATGTAATAAATAATAGGCACCTACCTAGTGTAGATGTGATATTATATTTATTTATTTTTATATCATAACCAATGTCTAAGTTCTTTTGTAGTATTTCGGTGATATTTGAAAGTTTTAATATTACCTAGGTTAGTAGTATAAAATAGGTTAGGTTAGGTTTTAAAGAATCGACTCGGTTTTCTATTTGTTAAACATTCAATATCCATCTAATAAAATAATATTCACGTGTGCTGGTGTCAAATGTAGACGAGCTTAACTAACTAAAATTAAGCGATATAGCTGGTAAAATTTCAGACAAATTTGTAATACTACAAAGTAAATATTGCTATTAGTTTTATTTTTTATTTTCAACCCATCAAATATTGCAATACGACTTGGGTCTACGGAATGTGAAAGATATTAATCTTGAACACATTCTGAGCGGCCCTCGTAAGATTGGTTTGGCATTACGAGAGGAGGAAAATTCTATAGGTAGGTATATGTTTTATTATGTAATAAATTGAGGGAATGTAAAATGCTTCATGAATTAGATGAATTCCCTAAAATACCATATATATTTTATTGTATGTTTTCCTTCGTGTTTATTATTGATCAAATAATGGAAAATTTTCCAAGCATACGCCTAACTTCGACGCTACTGTTTATTTCCTTTGCCGGATCTTGATTGAAAATTCCATACTACAATTCCAGGACTCGTTTCGTTTATTTGGTCCTTACAGAAGTAGTAATATGAACTCTTACTTTGTTGATATAGAAAAAAAATAAAATCGTTTTATTTTATCTAAGAATATATATAATTAAAAAGTTTATTTATTTACATGTTATGTGACCCGCCAAATTGACAAGTTTTAAGCGGCACACTAATGTTATAATTAAATTCACATAGAATATTTATAAAAGCAATTAGTACCGCTTTGATGTGAGCCCTGCCTTTTTCACTAGACAAATAAATTTTTACTTTGTCTAAAAGTCAAGAATCTGTATTTTTTGACAGGTATATTTTATTAAAACTTTACGTGGGTTAACTTTTCTTACTGACCGAATACAAGAATCGATAAAATAAAACTACAGAGACTTACTAAATTTTTTAAATTCGTTAATTCTGTTTTTCAAGATTTTCCTATTACACCGCTGAGGGTTTCCCTTTCTACGAGCCATTAGTTAATTTATGACCACGCGCAAGACAGAAAAAAGACGGCTTAATGTGCGTAAAGTTAATCTCAAACATAATTTTTGATTCAATTTATTTTAATATTTAAAAAAGATGGTTCGTACTTTTTTTTATTTTTTACAGAAAGTTATGAATTTTCATTTATTTTTGATTTAAACAAATTTTGCATTTTTAGAAAGTAAAATTCGCAAATTGCCTGGGATGATGGCGCATCAAAGTAGGTACTTACCTACTTAAGTTGATGCGACGACCGAAAGAAGTTATTTTCGAAACTGTCTAAATTCAGACAAATTAAAATATCCAACAAAGAATCGCCGAAAAGGCCTTCTTCTAAATTAGTTTGTCCCGTTTTGACAATGAGTCGAAAGGACGGCTCTCAATGACGAAAGTACGTGGGAAAATAGCTCTAATTGTAGAGAGCATTGTGTCCACAATTGCCGAGCCGTTATTAGCGATATTATTTTGACAAAACTATGATTGTTTTGTTCAGCGAGACGGTACACTGAATGCGTGGTAAAAGAACACTTTCTGCGCGTAACCGACTGTAACAATATGGTTAAACTAACCTATTGCGATAAATTAGATTTCTATGATTTTTATACTAAATTCGTTCACACAAGAAACAGAAATAGAATATGAAAATATAAAATATAATAAAAAAACAACAACGAAAACATTCAGTACTGGTTAAAACTGGTTCAAACTGATTAATCAAAATAAGTAATTAACATTTTGACTGTATTTTTTTATAAAGTTTTAAGATTTTAATATTCTGCTATAATTATTTTATTAACTTTGGTTTTTTTAAAAATCTTTTTTATATTTTCTTTTCGTTAACATTTCGCACGTACCGATTTCGTTGATTTAAAACAATATATATATATTTTTTTGAGTCGTAATGTAGGTGTGTAATTTTTATACCTACAATATTAAACATACATTTTTCTACTTATATTTTATATTTACATAAAATATGACTACTTCGGTAACCCACTGATCTGTGATTGACGAAGTACCTATACGACGCATGTCCGCTGCACTCGAGGCGGGTCATTTGCACTTTTCAATACACTTCAAAGTTACCTAAAATCGCGGCTCGGTTCATCTTCCTTTACTTTATTGGCTGATTTTAATCTGCAAATATTTCGAAAGATTCTATACTTTTACAAACATTCTATACTGCAGTAAAGATAACAACAAAAAACCAATGAAGTACGCTTAAGA
Source organism: Neomicropteryx cornuta (assembly GCA_020383195.1). NCBI lineage: Eukaryota > Metazoa > Arthropoda > Insecta > Lepidoptera > Micropterigidae > Neomicropteryx > Neomicropteryx cornuta. The sequence continues at coordinate 3,708,169 of JAHKQU010000028.1, forward strand.
AGTTCACGTCCGTGCCTCTTAAGCCAAGTTTCAGTAAAAATAGTATCGAATATTTACCTATATTGGACGCAAAGGCTACTACCAAGTAATAATATTTATAAAGGACTCGAAGACCATTTTTACAAAATAAAACTATTTTCAAAAGAAAGAACTTCTCTTCTGCGTAGGTACTAGGCAACAGAGAATCTAAATTAACTGAATCTAAAACCTAAAAACCCATCTCTATTTATAAGCAGAAATAAGCGTTTAGCCAAAACTAAAGTTTTCATTCTACCTGCTAACCAGATACACTTGTATTAAAAAAAAGCACAAAGTGATTTTTAACATGTGATTAAATTTTACCTGTGATTTTTAACCGCTAAATGAAATCATAGTGTGAAATGCTACCTACTTGAACTACCGTGAAAACAATTTTATTTGAATAAGTACACTTGGTACGATATGACAGTTTCTTGAAAAACATCATCGAAGGAAAGGAAAGAGGAAGACACAGACCTTGTTCAAGTGAAGGAGCATGAAGTCAGGTCTTTGCCAGGTTTTGGTCTTTGAAACAGAGGCATGGCAGAGGCACACCATCGACAATAGCGTAACTCATAAATTATATAGATAGGTTCACAAACATCATGTCCTTATTTAAATCACACCATACTGTATACAGTGATTCTTCCAATACTCTGGTATGACTTATACATGACTATATACTGAGCCTAATAATAAAAAAAATAAGTACTGCAAATATGTGTACCTTCTTATTTAAAAAAAATCAACGAATTAATTAAATACACATTTATATTGTGTTATATAAAGCTCTACCTAAAGTAGCAATGACTACCTAGTAAAGATGGTGTAATGATAGCTTTCTAAAGATGGTGCTGCAATAATTATTTATTGTAATAGAATGGTTTATATTGACATCGCTAGAGGACTAAAATCTTCACAAAATATTGCAACAGGGAGCGATAAGTATAATATTATATTGTTAAAATACATTATAATATTGTTTAAAAATGTGACCTATAAAAAGGAGGCTCTTTAATTCCGGAATAAGTTATTTAAAATAATAATTAAACAAAAATTGGCATAAAAACTTACAATTATAGAGGTATTTAAATACAAATTCAAATTCAAATATCTATTTCCATTAACACAAAACGCGTGTAAGAATGACAATACAAAATTAAAAATTAAAAAGATTATAAAAAAAATTTATGACAAGCAAAGAAACAATTCATCAACAACAATAAATATTCATAGAAAAGTAAACAATAGAGCAAGCGATATTTTAAAATACAAACTTTTGTTTGTATTTTAAATTATCGCTTGCTCTTGGCAATTGTTTTGGAACTTAGATGTATGGGCTGGTACTGACTGAACATATTGTTCCTTATTACGGGTATTATGTCCATATATATTGCTGTGAGTTTTTGCATTTTGCTTAATGGCAAAAAAGAGACATGTTGCTTCTAATATAAATAGGCCAAATACTGTCAGAATGCCTAGTTTTTAAAATGCGGCCGACATGACTCTCTCCGATTTAGAGCTAACATTGCTCTAACAGCCTTATTTGCAGTACAAAAATGTCAGATATATATAGAGCAGTTCCTCAGGCGAGTATACCATATCTTAGATGTGACTCTATGAGCGAATAATATACTGATAGCACGGATTCGTGATCCATAAAATTCTTTACCTTTGACAAGGCATATATGGCTGATGACAGCTTAGACTTTAGGTGTCCCAAATGCTTTTGCCAATTTAGTTATGAGTCCGTGTATATACCTAGGAATTTAGCATCATTTTTTACTTCTACTAAATGTTTGAGTTTAATAACATTATTTTCATGTTTAGAGAAGTTAAGTAAAACTGTTTTCGACATATTCATTGATAATTTGTTAGCCTTAAATCCATCATCAATATCGCTTAAATTCATGTTTATTTTATCTAAAAGATGCCTAAGCGTATCCGCCTGAATTACACGGCTAGTATCATCAGCAAATAAAGTTAATTCAGCGTCTGTTGTAGCAAAGCAAAGAACATTAATGTTTAAAATGAAAAGGAGTATCCCAGAATTGAGCCTTGAGGAACTCCAATGGTGACAAACTTAGGAATAGATATTGTAGAGTATTCGTACCTATCATCATGCACACATGTTATCTCAACACATTGTTGTCGATCTGTGAGATAACTTCGAAATAGATCAAGTGCCACACCCCTTATACCATAATATCTACTGCTTTATTATTATTTTTTTAAATGTAATATGTACCTATGTTTCTAGGTATCCAATTATTATTACATATGTATTTTTTTCTAATTATTATTATATTACTACATTATATATAATATTATATATTCCTTATTTAATTGTTATTAAATTTTAACAGATGTTTTAGACGCAGAGATTTTAAATTAATTAACAAAATGTATTTTTTATAACGGGCACTTGTCTAGTTAGGTAACTTATTTTCCATTATAACAATATGTTTAAATGACATAAATAAAATATACACAAGCGTATTAGGCGTGTAAAAGAAATTATCTGTCCCAGTCTTAAGGAAGGAAGGTGAGAATCGTTAAAGGAAAGAAATAAAATGAAAGGGGTACCTGCCTACATGTATCCACAGTGCGTCAGATAGATGTTACAGAGGCGTCTTTTAATTAAAGTTAAATAATTAAAACGTTTTCGCGGCGCATCCGTCCGTCACGCCCATAGCGACGGCGGCGGGAGATTTAAACCTCGCAGAGCCCTCAGCCCTCTGCCCTCAGCCCTCAGCCCTCAGCCCTCTGCCCTCAGCCCTCAGCCCTCAGCCCTCAGCTCGACGCGATGCGATCTCCAGACACCTCGCCTCGCCTCGCGCGCCGCAGCATCCGCCTACGCCGAGCGCCGCCGAGGAGATACATATGTAGAATGTACATGTGTATTGAAAGAAATCACAACATTACTTATCACATCTTTAGAGTAGATTGTCGTAGAGTAGAGTAGACATCAGCGTGTCCGCAACACATTCCTTCCTCTTCTGGTACCATATCCGTTCACAGAAAGTTGATTAAATTAACCATTTTGACGGAATCACCAGAATGCATTTTTCATACTAACTGTCTATGGGGTTGGTTTTGGGTAACTTATTTATTTATTTAATATATTATAGGAAAATATACAGCGTAACTTAGTTTATAAAACAGTAAATACATAGTTATAAATTTCGCCAATTACATGGACTACTAATTACTAATTACACGGATTACTAGTTTCAGTAATGACGAGGAAAAGCTTAAAAAGAGTCATCAATAATATCTTAAATAATTCTTATAATAACACAAGACATCCAAGATATAGAACCATTTAGAGATCGTGGTAGTCTAGTGGTTAAGGCGTTCGGCTATTGGCCCAAAGGTCGCAGGTTCGATTCCGTACATGGTCATACTGTTTTTAACGCTTCATTACCACCATCTCCCCTGACTCTAGTACAGGCATTTTGGCCTAGTTGAGTAGGGCCCAAAATAATTGTATATGACCTAGGTCATAGCAATTATTTAAAAAAAAAAAAAAAAAATTACCCCAATTCTACGTATTGAGTTTGAATCTGTAATTTGCCTGAGTAGGGTGCAGGCAATACGCGTTTACCTAGGAAAATGTCATTTCCCTGCGACATAACCAAAATCTGATATCACAACGGTGTTAGTGAGAATATGTGTGACGTTTAGATTGTGATGCCGACACGGGAATAACGCCTATAAAAAAATGCCGCCGACCGCGGGCACAGGTCACAATCCCATGTCAATGCCGGCTGCACAAAATGGCGGGCATGTTGATATCGACCATCGACTGGCGGCAAACTGACACTTTTGTCATAGTTATTGCCTTAGCTCACTTCAACGCTTCTACGCAATTAAACTATTCTATGTACGAGGTACATAATAAACATACTATGATCCGAAATCTGACTTGTGCCCTTAATGGGCCGGGAGCTGGTGAACTAAAACTTAGTTAAAGGGTAATTCTGTCTGATTTCTGAAGATGGGAAATAAGTCCCCATCTCCCGGCGAAAACCTGAACAAAATAAAACTAATGGAACTTATTTTCGCACTTTTACTAATTTGGCAAATGGTGAGGTCAGTCTTTGAGACGTTCTCGATTGATAGCTAAAATGTTTTTTTTTCGATATTTGCCATCTGGTAAGTTTTCATTAATTTTTGAGTTTGTTTGAACGAATTTCGAATGATTGAATCATTGGATTACGAAATGTGTACTTTTAAGTAATGTATTTTTTTTAGAACTATTATTATTATTTGAATTTGATGTACCTACCTATTTTTACAGATACAGCATATAACATGTACATATTTAATGTAAATAAATGATCAAAGAAATCTAATATCATTATGATTTCAGTAAAAAAGTAAAGATATAGTAGTTTAAATTCACTGGTACATATACATTTTTACACATTAAACGGCGTTAAATTATTACTCTCCGCACCGCCATATAGTAGCGCCAGAGAGTAATTATTTCCAAGCAGTCCGCTTTACTCGACTAAGACGTAGACTACACGATTTTTTAAAAATTTTTAAAAATATATTAATATGGTAGGCACCAACATACATACCTATATACATAAAACAATAAAAAAAAATAATTTCTAAATATTTTAACTACTGGACTCTAAGAAATATATATTTATAGGTACATAAATTTGGCCTACATGGAATATACTTCTATATTCCTATAACTAAAGTATTATAGAAATAATATTTATTATATACGATACAAAATATTGGAGATATACAGATTATAATAAATAATCTGTGCTTTTAGGTATGTACCTATATGTTAAATTTACGTTAATAATATATTTTGAAGTAGGTATGTAGGTATTAAAATGTATTAAAAATATTAGGCAATACATTGCTAATGATTGCTAAAATTTTGAAATCAACCATGAACGCGATTTCAGTGACAAATCGGACCATTCAGTGCCCAAAGACTAATGGCGGGGGCAGCCCACGTCCCCCCCCCCCTCCCGAACCCCCGTCCGCCCATTAGCTGGTCCGACCAGGAAACATATTGCCGCTGTACAATAGCGATTATTCCCGACAGAGGGCTCCGGGGGCCAGCGTGCCCTTTTGGGGGTTGAGGGATGGAGACATTCGCGATTTGCCCCTCCCCTTGGTTTAATAAATAATCCGGAAACATTAACCCCACGATGCAGTGACCGGGCTTTTCTTAAGAATCATTGACGCCAAATGCCGTATAGAACCATATTCTTGCTTCATAGAAAGTATTTTATTTATTTTTTTACTAATATTAACACTGCTTATTTGTTATTAATTTGGCTTATTTAAATGTTTAAATATTTAAACAATATAATAGGCCAAGTGACAGCATAGCAAATGTTGTTGACTTTACTGTTAAAATATACTTAAATTTCAATCGTAAAACATAATTTTAATGCGTGCGAGTTTTCGGTATTAGGAATGTAAATAGCCTCCGAATGCGCGAATTTTAAAGGGAATTTACACCAGCACTTATATAAAATTAGGTAATAAATTGGGGAAGAATTATTTTCGGGTTTTTTATATAATTTATTACTAGTAATAAGGATCATAAACACCCCCATATGTCTTCGAGAATGGTCTATGGACAATCTGTATAAATAAAAACATTTCGATTACAAGCCGATATTCGCATAGGGATACTACGAGCTATGTTTTACTACTTTACTGTTTGTATAAACTAGAAAAAAAAATAAGAAAAATATGCATGAAAATACTGTGAAAACTATTTGAATAAAATATTTAAATTATCCAAACTTTACTTACATATACTGTAGGTATACTTGAGTGCATAATACCCACTCGCAAAAATTACCATAAAACGCGAAACGCGAAAATGTTGCGAGCAACAGTCTCGCCATTACACTTTGGGGTGAGTGGGTCTTTTGCACTCAACTGTATTTTTAAAAGAGGTTCTCAACAGCCGAAATTTTTTTAAGGCCCTAATCGGCATTATCTGTAGTCTAATTAAATTACACAAATAATAGTAACTAATGCGTCTAGACTTTAGGTAAATCCTGTATTTTATAAGTGAAAAAATATCTTTATAGTATTTTTGGAGGAAATCATTTAGGCAGAAACTTTTAATATTACTTTTAATATTTATTTATCCATAAGAACATAACTTAACAAAATTTCCATTTTTTTAAAGAATAAATTTCAGGCTGTAATATAATTTGTTTCAGAAAAGAGGTTACTAGGCATAATACCTGTTTAAATTCATTTGTGTCCTTTTTTGAAAGTTGAACTACATTACAACTAAACCGGTCTCACGAAAAAAAATAAGAAATTCGAAAATAAATACAACTTAAATAATTATATTATTAAAAGTACTTCGCGTTCTCAAATATTTAAACGATTTTTATATTAAATTTTGAAGTCGTATTTCTGGCAATTGGAAACACTCTTTCAATATTTTTTGCTAATTATTGTTAAAACCCCTTAAAGGACGGTAATGAATTTAAATACACCCTGTAGAGGAGGTATAGACATTGCTAAAGACATTATGTCTAGTTAATCGTTTGTTATTATTACTACAAATTATGCTCAAAATGCTCTACTTCATAGAATTCTATACAATGTAATTTTGGTGTGATTGACATTTGTCACCTAAGTCGTGATAGTTTTGTGACGAGAGAGTTAGCACGCTGGTTTAAATACATTACACGCACACACACGCACAAAAACTCACAGCACACTCATGCACACTTTATTACACACACTCAAACATAAATTTATTACTCCTTCAGCCATATATGTCTTATTATTATGTAATCACTTTTAATCGGCCTTAGAAATCGTATTTTTTTTTTGTGATTGTAACATATATTGTAACGCTGTTTGTAATTATAATAAATAATAAATTAGAAGTTGCTTATATAATCTATTTAATTTCACTTATTAGTTTATACGAAAAAAAAAACAGTCACCAAATATAATTATATTGGCAGTATATTTAATTTCACATATGAATTAATAGCAGGAAGCCCGTCGTGCGCATCCGAGGGTTGACGGCCCCGCGGGGTGCCCCGGACCCCAATCGGGAGGTTAATCCGCATCACATTGAGCGCAACAAAGGACACTCGCCGCAGTCATCCGCACCCGTCGCTTACGACCATTATTAACCGGAGCCACTTAGGAATATTGAAGGGTAATTTACGCCGGATCCATTGCAAATATTGCTGTATGATAGACTCGGTTAATGGAGGGTTAGCGACCAAAGTCTACCGGCTCTGAGCGCACGCGTCGCGCAAATAAGATCGCTAAACGGATATCGCAGCTAGGTCTCGCTCGGATCCGCTGCATAAGATTGGATACTATTTTGTCGATTTAAATTGATGCATTTCAATTTGTCTGGACCCAAACTTTATATGGCATGGTAGGTCGAGTTTTATTTGTCGTCCCTCTCACTCGCCCTTATTGATGAAGTGTAAGGATGAGAAATAGCGATGTTTTCGACCGAACTATTGCCACGCGGTCATAACAAAGATGTTATTTTTTATAATAGTTTTTCATCTTCATTCGTACGGCTTGTGTTGTCAGGGAGGTGCTATCGGGCGCAGTTGCTACAACCTTATTGTTGTTTTCATAGTGCGAGTCTTGTTACTTAACTCAATCGATGGTGTGGAGAAAAGGGCCGTTGAATATTCTCAACGGTGAAAGAAGACCTGGTCGAATTTGACCCACTGGGTCTCGAACCCGGGACTCTGGATTTAGAAGTAGGCGCTTAGTCTGTGTACAATAATTTAAGATAGACAACTAGCCTAGGCTCATTTGAAGTCAGTATTTTACCACTCCCCCACCCCCTCCCCCACCCCCTCCCCTTCAAGATTGCTCAATCTCTCTGTGATAAGTATAATATTTAAAGTTTAATAATCAGGCTTTATAAATAAAAATACATAAATAATGATAAAAAAAACTTCATCGATAAATGCAGTGAAAAATAAGATCCTCAATTGATAAACTATTGTATACACCTTTGCTGTGAACCGGTTGCGTTTGGCGGTTTCAATTTTTATAAGTAAATTTAACAATTGATTATCATAATTGAATCATTCTAACCCCCCCCCTCCTCCCTCCAACGCATAGCAATCTGACCGTTATTAAAACCGAAGCTTTAATAAAGGGGGAATCGAACGAAACAACAAAACAACAAAAAAGTATGAATTTAAATAGCAACCGGCGCCGGTGCAACGCGCTCGCCGCAGCAGTGATACTTTCTGCGGATCGCAGCCGCGCTTTCGCCGTTCATAAAGCTTTTTTGTTCATAATGCGCACTCCGCGGTTCACGGATCGAGAACTTTCACAGTTCACTGAACTTACGACTTACAGCTACGAGCGTGCCTCGGGCTTGATCGTTGTTATAAGTGCATTGTTAATAAACTGAAATTATGCTATTTAATAATATTTGCGAAAATCATAATTAACAAAATGCTGATTACCGCCGAGGAACAGAGTTAGGGTCATCTATGACGATCCAACTAATCTGACAACTTTCACATGTCAAACACACACACTTTGTAGGTTATACAGTATGTTTCAAGACCATTCCCGAAGACTTGAGGGGACATTTATGTTCCCTATTATTCATCGCAAATTTATTAATTTTATCAAAGCGCTCGTGTAAGTTCTCTTTTTGCTCGCATGTGTCGGCAAGGCCGGCCAATGAGCCAGCACGTCGCAACCTCGCTAGCGACCGAATTTATGACAAGAGCGATTTCATATTATCACGTAAAGTTTACTTGGAGACCACGATGAATTTTAATACAAAACACTTCAGGTCAAAACAAAACACAAAAAGTGTACGCGAAGATGTCATAACTAAGAAATTATACGATAAAATAGAACGAATTAATTACGATGGAGACCAATTGCATACCAGATGATGACTTATGTCAACACGTGAACATTTTATTGAGGGTACCGTCTTTGGATTTGCCTGAAGCATCAGAGAGTCTTTCGGTTTTGAAGTGGTTTTATTACTTTTTATTATAGTTGCGAATCGCAACAACCACGCTACAATCACAGGTTAACAACTTGTTCTAATAAAGGCTAAAAGAAGGTTTCAGAAATATTATTCCATAGAATAAAATAGAATAGTCGTAAAACAAAAATGTGAATAAATAAATTACAAAGAATTAAAAATAATAAATAATGTACCTATAATATAATATGAATAATAATGAATATAAATACACGAAAGAAATAGTGTGGGCAAGTATATTTAATATAAAATATAAAAAAAACAATTTCATAACAGCGCTAAGACGCACACTACTGCACTGCATTCATACCAAATAATACATTTGTGGCGTCTTATATGTGTAGTATAAACAACCTATAAATATCATTACACTAAATAAATATTAAGATGTTAACGAAGATAGTAATAATTAATTAAGAATTAATTAATCGTATTAGTTTGTAGGTGTTTGCGCGGTTGGCGTGAGATGGAACCCCGGCGGTGTCATGGCTGCGTTCCCGCCATTGTTTATGATTGACTCAAATTACTGTCACTCTCACAAAACGTGCTTTTGGCTAATTGGCGTCGGAATATTCGATAGAAGCGTCACTTAATGGAAGGTATTCGGCTGCAATTCGTCTCTCAAGTGATTTCCAAATCGTTCGACTTTCTTATTCAATATAAAGTACAGTCGAGTGCATAATTACTACTCGATGTTTTGGCAAATATACCTTGGCAGGTGTCGTCGCCGCAACCCGTGGCCTTACTAAGTGGCTAGGGATTGTTTTTAATATATTGTTTATTCGAAAATGTAAATTTATCGTTCTGTAGATATTTATTTATTTATTTATTTCAGGAAACAACAGCTGAAGCAATAATAAAATTACAATAAAAAACAATCCAAACATAAAGCTGATGAGAGTTTTCCTCAAACTTAATAAAATAGAAAAAATTGGGTCTGCGTCGGATCAGACAATGGAAGTTATACTTCTTTAGCCATTCGCACACACCCACTCACACACACACACACACACACAGGATATATAAATGAACATAAGACATTTTTCTCTGTTATTCAATATATTTCTCTTCAATATATTATTATAAGTCACTTCATTATTATACTATACACCTATACATTATCATTAATAAGTTCGTAAATTCGAATACTTTCGTATAATTTGTGAAAAAAAAGCCGGCGATCGAACCATGGACTCTAGCGTGGGAGACGAGTGCGTTAACGACTGACCCACCGAGACTCTTGGGGTATCTTTGGTAGAGAACGTATAAAATGGTACTCTACGGATTTTACTCCTAACGCGTGACGCGGTTTCTCGACCAACATCCCATCCCAATGAGTACAACGGGCGCAAAGAAGTATAACTTCAATAATACATTCTGGAACGAAGTTGTAATTAGGAAGCAGGAGGGGAATTTATATAATTACCAAAATATATAATTTTTGCGGAAGCTCACCGTCTTAATCTATTTTAGTAACATATTGCTCATAAACATTTCTGATTATTTATGTAATTTATGTATCTGCACGCAAATCAGAATCATCAATTTAAGATGAGTATATCAGCTATTAGAGCCACGGCCCATTTGCGTTGTCTCGCGTTACAAATATATTATCCGAGTCGTAATGAGGCACCGTACAACGGAGTAATAAATAACGAAATTATGACACAATTAATAATGTCGGGTAGGTTGTACTTTTTTCAGGTGAGAACAATGATTGATGCGGCGCTGTTGGAGCGAGATGGATGGACAAAAAGCGCTCTCCTCGGGCGAGTGGGACTCCTCGGCAACTTCATTAATGCTGCGCTATTTTTGAGGATCGGATTTGAGTTGAGTTTGATGAGTTTATGATGCGAACTAACGAGCCGCGGTTACGACACAATAAGTTGGGCAGTGATTCGACTTATGAACTTGCGATCGGCCCGACGGTGGTACGAACCGCCGAGGAGAATCGTGTTTACAATCGAGTTTCTTTCTTTCCGAAGTAAACTTTCATATTCCACCGTCGCCATAGACACTTGGTATTATAATTATCCTTTACATAGAACTTGTTGTTATAACATTGTTTTTTAAGGCGAATTATATTGACAGCGACCTTGAAATCCAGCGCTTTATTTTTATAGTCTTGTTCTTTGCGCGGTCAGAAAGTAATGGTTGGTTTTTATTTAATTACAGCTACATTACATAGAAATTAAAAAAACTAACTTTAGTATGTTTTAGAGCCTTCATTTTCCTTTCAATTTATTTTTTTCCTAAGCCTCTAATATCTTTTATAAGAGAGCGATTCAACTAAAAAATAGCTATTAGGAGTTTATCGTTTATTAAATTTCTCAGAAATAGAATTAAATTTAAAAAATCTGCCTTTACTATGTCCAGGCCGTAAGAACAAGGTATCTAAATATATTTTTTTATTATTAAATATCCAATGGTTACCAAAAAATAAGGGTCTAAATGAGTCGAAATTAATGTGTATTCTTTGGCTTCGCCTTAAGACATTGAAATATTTGCGTGTACCATATAATTTCTATTTAAAAATACAGATCTCTAATATATATATTGCGCTATTATCATCTCCTTACATATTTCCAATAGATAACACCTCGATATAGGCATTTGCCTAGTGAGGTGCTACCAATCCACACAAACTGTACTTTTCTTCTCTTTAAAATTAATAAAATATGATAAACTATAAATACATATGTAATAATAAATATTGTATATTATGAATGTGTTAGTATTACGGTTATGGGCCAGAACTCTTTTTTAAATCTACAGTCAGGGCAAATAAATCTTTACTATGAAAGGCGATTGGACAGAGACAAACTCCGTCGGACAATGCAATAAATGTGTGCATGTGTGCATATGTGAATACGAACCTCATATTTACCGCATAGATACGGTGGAGTACATATACAGTATTACGGCGCGACGAGCGACGAAACAGTGCAAATATTGTCCATCTCTTTTTTAGTCGTTTCGCTTTAAATGCTCGGCGTAAAGCTCCGAGTGCCCCCGACTGTACCTAATGATAATGTTGGGTAAATTTTGTAATTAAAGTGATTTGCATAAATAAATTGTAAATATCTACTGTACATAATAAATAAAAAAAAAATAGAATAATTTATTGTTGAATAGTACGCACATGAACTAGGTATTTGTCATGGATTAAAAGCAAATGAACGCCTACCCATTAAATACAATATAAACTCATAAAAGTATGAAAAATAATGAGGACCAACGATTTGGATATATACAAATATAAACAAAGCAATATATAATATAATATACTGGCTATATTCAATATTGTGGATATATACAAATATAAACAAAGTAAATATATACAAAGCGCTGCACTGGTGTAAATTCACGTTAATCTTTAGTTCGCTCGCTCGCGCTCGGCCATGGCCTGTCAATAACTCGGCGGGGAGTGGACGAACTTATGATAAGAACTATTTAATATTATCACTTTTTTTTTGTCTAAAACCATGTTAATTTTGGTGTGGTCAAAACAAATCATGTTTGAAATCGCAGGTCCAATTGGTAGGATTTTTAATCGGGAACGGTCTTGGGACACCTGTATGTATGTATTTTTCTAATGGGTATTTGCGTTCGCCAGGGAAAACGGGATTCATTATTAAGAGCGTATTCGGAGCTGTCAAGGGTGTAGTCGCAGATCCGCTCTGCCGGATAATTATTTTCTCAGCAAACAGCTCAGAGGCGGATTTATCGCGTTAGCCCAGCACTCGTGAATTATTCTCCGCTCTACCCGAGCGTTGTATTTATCGCTCTGAGAACTAACCACGTACGGGCATTCCGTTAGCTTATGATATATTTTCCATAATTTTCTGATTGCTTATGGTGGTTTGCCAACGGCCATGGAAATTAATTCGCGCACGCCTCGCGGTCTGTAATTCTAAGGCGGTCAAATTCGACGCGTTGTCATTCGTCGAATGACACCCGAGATTTCTGGGTCAAATTAGGGTTTGTACCACTGCGATACCAGAATATCAACTGCTTCTATACCAGAACCTGACGCCTTACAGCTAGGCCCTACAGGCGTCTTCCTCCCAGACTACACGCGCCTGTGCTACCAACTTGCGATGGGTTGTTATTTAGGTCTGAGTAGATCAAAATAAAAATCATGCAATGATATCATGACATTCTTTTAATTCATCTAAAATTTTACCACAATGATAGTATTATTTTATTTAATTTTGAGGTGCGGCTAGTAATGGATAACCCGTTCTATTTACTGAATTTGTGATATATTTATTATTAAATTCTCCTAAACTAATCTTTTTTTTAATAAGTCGGCAAAAGTTCCGCAAAGCTGTCGCAAAAAATAAACCAGTGCACAAAACCACGGACCTAGTCTAGTTCTGAATTACATCATTTTTTTTTCTTTAATGCTTAAATAGGTGTTTTTCAATTTTTTTCATTGTGTTTTGGTTTCAATTTAAAATCTTTATTATTTGTTAATTATATTTTAGTATTATTCTTTTTTACCTGTAAATATCTTTGTGTCAGTTTCACATCGACTACACATTACATTACATCACATTGACTAGCATTGAGTTTCTTTGGGAAAATGCAATAAATAAATATATAAATAAATGAATAAACAGACATAATATTTCAATTTATAATAATTATAATGTGGCACTGAACATTATTTTACACATTTTTCTATTTACGCTCATAGATGCGTTTATGTAAACTTTAACTGGCCAGTAAAAAAAAAAAGTTTCAATATCCGTGTTGTATGTATATTTTTAAAATTCGAATATGATAATTCTGTGTCGAACTGTCAGTCTATTAGAACTAGAAATTGGTTGACTTTAATGTTGTACAGTAGCTTCATATACATAAATAAATGTCTGTTTAGCATCTATACGCTAAAAATAAATACAGATAATCTCAATGTTTGCCCAGGGGTGGCTAAAGTAGCTTAAAAATAAATACAAGTGACTCTTATTTATTTGAGGGCGATATTTTATTACGCCTATCGGATATATCGAATATGTAATGGTGTTCTAAATTTTATTATGACACGTTCAATATGTTCCACAAATATTACCGTCGGGTATTCAACGCCGCCGTTGGGACATACATCATCGCCTCTTGTCGCCTGCACAAATTGGTTCTGACGATGTCCTTATTTATGAGCATACTGTCTGGACGTCGGCTTCCACCCACTACTTCTTAAGGTCCCACAACTCAGACCTTAGAGTCTAGAGACACTATGAAACATGAAGCGGTGCTTTTATTAACGGGCGAAACCGAAATTAACGCGAACACACCTACGTTTGTTGTCTCTTCGAAATGGCTGAAAATTGAATTCGTTGTTGAGCGTAATAATTAAAAAACATAAATTCAACTAGAAAATAATAATAATAAAATAGGTTGTTCGCACAGAAAATTGAATTAGGTAGACGCGGCGTAAGTCAAATCTACGTACTGCGTAGTGTATCTATTTTCAGACATCGGAGCGGTATTGGTGATAATATATCGACACAACAAAACGGAGGGGCGGAGTTTAGTTTTCGACTGACGGCAATGTCATGATTTGGCCATTCCGCTGAAGCTCGCTTACAGCGCTTCTAATAAATTAACTATTTCTATGGTTGTAGCAAGAAGCTTTCCAGTGTTCCAGATTCATGGAGATATTTTCCCTTACTAATTTAGAATTAGAGTGGTAATGATTATTTTTATTTTTCGCCAAGTTAAGTAGACAGCTAGCCGGTGGCTTTATTAATATATCAACTAGTATTGTCATGCGAGGATTTTGCGTGTCCGACGTGATAATCGGGGCTAAACAGTCGATATACGAATAAGTGTGGGTATATACTAGGCAATACTTGAGACCCGTGCGTGTTGACGTTGATGCTCAGTCAGACACTTTCCTTGCTATGTACTTGACAATCGATTGTTACTCGAATTAACGATGTTGATCCTCAAATAAAATGTAACAAAACGAAAAATACTATTTATAGCTATTTATATACTTATAAATAATATGATATGTCATAGTACTTCTTTGTTTTACGTTTTCTATCGCTTTCACAGCTTCTAACTAAACAAAACAACGTTTTTCACACTTATAAATAAGAGCTGACAATACACGCTGCAACGTTCAAATCCGGTCGTTTGACGTAAGACCCTGAGTGCCCTCTCCAGGTACTTCCCTGATCTGTGGTTGAATGTAGGTGCCATTATGGGGGTGATAATTTTGAAACAGAATAGCAACCTGTACAACCGATTTAAATGCTATTTAATATTACTTCGCCATAACCAGAAACGAAGTAGTTAATGAAAGCGCAAAATAAGTCTGCATTTATTTTTCGTATTACACAATTCTAAAATGGCTGTTTTTTTTTTAGAGGTAGGGTTAATCAGCACTTATCCAGTGCCGGACTGGCAGCTTAGTGGGCCTCCTTATATATGTTATATTAAACATGCATTGCGAGTTTTTTAATGACTCCAAATATTGACTGTTACGTTATATACATATAATTACAACAAGATAATATTGTTTGAGAAAAGGGGTTTATAATACTTTATAATATACTACCAAAAGAAAAAAAAAATACCGTAAAAACCAAAAATAACTAGAATTAATTAGGAAAGTTAAAAATTAAAAAAAAATACCCCCAGACGAACAATAGCAAATTAATAATTTACGTTGATCTCACAAAGGTGTAACAGAAAGCAGATTTTTAATCCTATTGGGCGAACAGACGAATATGGCCAGTCCGGCACTGTCTCCATCTGTAAATAACTGATGAAATGTATGAAATACCCAATTTGCGACTAAAAAGTAAATATCTGTCAACAGATTCGTTACAGTTTATTGTGAAAATTTATTCGTAGCCACGGAACAAGATTTGTTGATCGAGGGTTGTATATATTATCATTTAAATATGGCGGTTGGCCGTCATCCCCGTTGCGCGCGTGTGTGAGTGTGCATGAGTACGTCCAACTCTCCACTCCGATGGGGTATCGAGTGTCTGTGGTTTGTTCGCTGAGTTTAAAGCCTGCTTTTGTGGGCTGACAAGTTGATGTGGCTTCAAATGTTTGAGGGACAGGTACCCTTTATGTGACTGGACTGTACTAATAATATCGCATTAAATTACACATTTAAAAAGATTAAACTGTTCTAATCGGTGTATCCGTCCCTATAATTTTAATCACATATAAGTTTTATCACATAGTATAATTTAAATACAAAATAAATTCCTAAGATACCTATATTTTAGAATGTATTTAGTACGAACAGCCCGCCGTATTAATTCTTGTGTGTCTTGGCGTTGACTCAATTCATATAAAAACCTCCAACCCCCGGGTCGCGGTTGTGTTTGGCTCGCGTCTAACATTTCATTTGCACATGCGAAGCATAGCTACGCGTGCCAATAAAATGTTGGGATTCGTGCTTCGAACCAGTCGATCTTTGAATAATCCGAAGTCCATCTCGCTTTTATACTGCACGTTCGTTAGGAGTATATTAGAGTATAGTTCCATTATCTGGAGTCCTCATGGGATCACTTATTGTAATATCCTGGAGGTTACTCAGAGGAGGTTCCTTAGATACCATTATCTCCGTATGTGTGGATATTATCCTGAAATGTTACTATCTACTACTTACTAAATGTTATATCTATAAGCGTAAATAGTAACATTTAAACTAAAATGTAAACATTTTTTCCAAATGATCTTAAAAATATATGGCTAGGTTGTATAATAAAAAAAGTTGGAAAAGTATCTGGCTAGGTTTTTTATATTGGTTACACATAAAATGAAAAAAAAATAGTTTGAAACAATGGGGTAGTTTTCTCATATGCTCTAGATTTATTGTTAAGTTATGGAGAGTATGAATTGGTAAGTTAACCCTCCCTAATGAGTGGTTGCGGCTACTGCTCAGCTTCCCAGACCGCAAATCTCGCGGAGGCTGCAATCGGCCCGAAACAGCGGCACCATCCTCCGATACCAATAATTAGGAAGAGTCTGCAGCCTCTCTCCTCTCTCCTCTCCCTCGGCCCTCTCGCCGTCGCCGTCGCACGCCCAGCGCCCACTCGCTAATAATATGATAATATTGTGTCCGACGTCGATTCGGAGATTTCAAATTCTGCATAATTCCAAAGCATGGACCACTATAAGAGCCGAAACGTCGCATATTTTATATCCGTCTGACAATTACTCAGTGATTTTTTTGCGCGAGATTATCTTGTTAACTCTACAATCATTTACGATCAACAATCACGCTTTATTTCATTACTTTATTTATTTATTCTTGCATATTAGTTACAGCAGTTCTCATTAGGTACCTACTTAGTTACAGTATATAACAAATAAACAATGGCCATTAATAACAAACATATTTGTGTGAAAAAGTATGAAATTACAGAAGAATTTTCTCATAAGACACATTTCGTTTGACCAAATCTGATATTTATTTCTTAAATATAAACCAGTTCTCAAGTTTCTCATGTGCATTTTTAAAAAACAAATCGCGGGTCGCGGACATCGCAGATATACCGTCGCTTCTGCAAATATGTTATCGACTAGTCTCCGAGAAAAGTGTAGTACTCAGATTAAACGTTAAAAAATTATTTACCGATATTAAAATAATAGTAGGTGATTAAAAAAAACGTTACACATTGTAGGTGTCGTTATTAAATTTATTAATTATTAGGTTTACATCAAATTCAAATCCCCACCTCCTCATCAAATCAGTCATATATATTCTATTCAAATGTGTCTATCGGTAGTAAATTTATTATTATGGCTACGATAGTATGGTTTTCTGTCTTTATATCCCAATTTAGTAGGCGTTTTCTTAGTAGGAAACTGTTGTAAAATTGCTCGTCCGAATGAATTTTTAATCGATATTGTCACTCTAGGATGATTCCTAGAGTGCTTTCAATAAAATAAAAGCGCGGACAAAAAAAAAAACCCAATATATTTCACAATAAGGTTAATTTTGAACCTAAATGTTTCTTTGTTATTGTGTATTGATGTTTTTAGGTTGAATTCTTTAGGAAAGCTACCTATTGCAATGGGTACCATACTACAAAATTCGTTCGGTTAATATTTTGAACCATATTTATATTTATTAGATATTTCTGGCCATTTAAAGTATCACTGTTTTGTATACAAATAAAATAAATGAATGTCTTATTTTTTTTTTTTGTTCTGAGCGTGTCGCACGAATATATGTGTTTGTGATAAATTGGGACATTATTGAATCCCTGATGCGGGTTTATTTAGAGCGTCAGGCTTTCGATGGAACATCATATACTCTCCTCGGTTTGATCGCAACGCAACGCGGGCAAATAACTGCATAGCAACCCGTACTTAGGGGTAATTCCTGGCGCGCGCACTCCCTTAAGCGATCAATTTGCCCTACATTACCGACCGGTGCTGCGGTATTGCCTATTGAGGCCTGCGGCTCTGCAATTTCTGCGTAAATCGGTGTACAGTAGCATATCTTTCGAATACGTAACTAAGAAGTTTGGAAGACGAATCATTAGATATTTGATAACATACTCGTATATATATTTAATTCTAACTTCTCCCAAATTGATCTATTTTTAATAACTTCGCAAAAGTTTCTCAACGCTGTCTTAAAATACTACCAATGCACAAAACCACGGACCAAATTCCTAGTTTAGTCCTATTTTTTTTTTGTATTTTTGTTTAAATTAAAAATCTTACTTAAATTCGTTTATTATTTTTAATATTATTCTTTTTATCTTTAATTATCTTTATTAGTCAATTGGGCTACCCTAGTTTAAGTAATTATACTTCAATGTATATTGTTTTTACATCATTACCCTGTATTGTGTATGATTTCGGTTGGGTTACCAGAATAAATAAATAAATATTTATAATTGAGCAAATTAAAATTAAAAATATTTATAATATATATCATACAAAAACATATGTTGATAAGATATCAGTGCACTAGGTCAAAGTCAGTGTCGAAGTCAATTTTTTTTTCGCATTGAATAGTTATATTTTTCATAATTTCAAAGAAGTTATGATGAAAATTATTTATATTAAAAACCTATGTTAATAAAAAAAAACATAATAAAACATCTAACACACACAATGCATCTTAACACACACGGTATCCAGCGGATAAGCCCTGGGCTTAGCTGTAACATAAAAAAAACCGTTAAATAAAGAGAAATAATAAAATAAATAAAAATAAATTGGGGATGTAGCGTCGATTACTCGAAATGACCGAAAGGCTCAATTTCAAAAAGTGACAGACGTCCATAATTTTGACCTCTTATTCCTAATGATCTCATCTATGTAAGAGTCTGTTACAAAACACACGCTCGAACAATACGAAGTCACGTTAAAACATAGTTTATTTTAGGTTATTTCAAAACGTATAACGGACCAGACACTACCACTTGTGATTTGTATGTGCTTTACGGGTTTGCTCACGAAGTAAATATTAAGTTTATTTTTAGTGCATATCTACATGTCTAATATGTGTCAATATGTCGATAAGATTATGGATAAAATTATTGAATAATTACAAATGATTTATACTGTATTTATTATGATTAAATAAACAAAATAATATCAATAAAATTGGATGGTGCAAAATTATATCTGTCCCGTCAATAATCTGTTTTTTATGATTGTTTTTTAAGTTTTTTTTAAAGTTAAACGAGTATGGTGTGTTTGTGTGGGTTACAAGCGTGTAGATACGTTTAATTTACACATATAGATGATATAGGTTATATAAAAGGAGAGGTAGGTTTCTTCGATAGCTAAACGAAGACGGGTCCAACATGTCTTTGACCATTTGAATGAAATGCTTAATGCATGCGCTTATGTGCATAAACAATCATTTTAATTTCCAGACTACCGTTAATATCCGTCCGATCGCACCCTAAATGTGGCATTCACAAACTTGGAAAACGAACGAACCCGTGCTTCAAACACATTGTAATGGTTATGTTGATGGTACTGTGTAGAAGTACACTTTGAAAACGCGCCGTTTAATTCGCCTCACAAAGTCCACAACTAATGACCGCCAGATGAAAAATACAAAGTTCGCCCGGCACCGCCCGGGGCGCCGCGCATTTATTACGGTTTAATTGGATAAAAAATATATCGGAAATTATGTTGAATTACTCACAATTAGGCATTTCAAAATTAGCACGAATTGTCCGTGTGTTATTATTGCAAAAGGCATTTCTTGGGCCGCGCGGTGAGGCAAATTACTCAATCATAACTTTTATTCTATCCGAAATGACAAATTATCAACTTACGTAAGTATCATATACAGGTGTATTCAATGATACTAAAATAACGTGAAAATGAGTTTTTGGTTTTGGCTACATACAGACAAATCAAGTGTTACGTAGGTCTGTAACGAAATATGGGACTCGTAACTTATTACCTGGTATTTTAGGAACAAACAACTTAATACAATAAAAGAGTAAAAAACCAAGGGACGATTGACTGGAAAAGTGATCTGACCATTCGTACCTTATTTAAAAATAATGTCTACACAATAATTTCTAGAATACGAGGAGGTAAGTAAATTTTTAGTATTTGTTTTAAACAAAATTTATCAAAATAATATAATTAATAGGCTATTTAAACAGATCTCTTTTCAACTCCTATAGATCGTATACTTGTAGATCGTGGTAGTGTAGTGGTTAAGGCATTTGTATTAACCCAGCGGATGCGGGTTCGAATCAAAATTTCAATCGCATAATTTCACCTTTCTACGACTAACCGTTTGGAAGTTACGGGCATGTGGTGGACTCTATGAAATTTCTTATTTGTCAGTCCAGAACTCAAAAAAAGTAACAATATGATAAATACACAAATAAAAAAATATTTTCTATTCTGAATCGTGAAATACTCAAAGTTTGTGACATTAATTTTGTCTAAATACAAACGCATTATTTAGAATAAAGGAAGGATTACTTGGGATTGCTGTCAGCGTTAATTATTAATGTGTCGCGAAAAGTGTCACCACATAAGAACAATGTGTCATTATGCTAAGATACCTACGGCCCCAGCCTTCGTTGACGATTTATCTTACTTAAAAATATTATAATTTGTTCTCATATATATTACGTGAAATTAATATAATGCAGTTGGACATAGTTAACACATAGTTTATATTTTTTAACGTAATAATTTAATGATTATGATTAATGCCCGTGTACGTAGTCCTTTGCAGAACTTATATTGTATTTTTATCATCCGCTAAAAGTTCGCCCTTAGCTATTTCTTTGATAAAGTCAATTAACTTTTTAAGTGCAATGGGTTCTATTTCTTTATCAGGGATTAAAAAATAATTGCCTAAAAGCTGGTACTTTTGTGAATTAGAGGCCTATATTCGCCGAATAGGTGAAGTGTGGTTTCTGGGATTGCCTGTCAGAACCTTCACTTGTCATTTGCTAATATTTTAATCAAGTATAGGTGAAGTGTGGTTTCTGTGTGGCCACAGGCCGGTACTGGAGTTGGCGCGATGATCATATAACTGAGGTTACGTTAAACATGATTTCAAAATAGTCTAAACTTTAAACGGCTACAATATAACTGCGTGGTTTGTAGCTGAACTCGTCATTGTCCGAGATTTCCGTATCACACAAGCCTTCGCTTCGTTCCGAAGTCGCTTTCTACTTCGCTGAACGCGGCTATTAGCTTCAGTAACGCGGTTTTTCGATGTGCTAGAATAATAGGGTGATTTACATGGCCTTATAAAGCGCACTACTATTCGGGACCGGTGCATATTGGCACCTCCCCTGGCCAGCTCGTCTATTTTTTCGTTGCCACCAATACCTGTATGTCCTGTTACCACATAAGCAGCGATTCTATTGTGTGCTGAGTGTTGAGTTAAATCAAATCACACAGTTAAATCAATATGCTACGGCGCCAGTTTATATGGGTCATCGTTACGAAACAAGAGTTAATCAAACATCAGAGATTATGTAACAATGTCGTCGTCAAGAAAAGGATTATAGTATGGGCCGGTACGAAACCCTCGCTTTGCCCTAATCACGGTAATGACCGGTCCGTATCTATCCGCGGCCTATTTCCAAATCTCGCTCAGAGGTACGCGTTTTTTTCGATAGCACAGCTCGGCAAGATAAAAAAAAAACAAAAGGTTGACCCGCTCGCACTTATTACTTTTTAATAGCATTTTAAGCGTCGTAGCTAGGCGCCCCCCCCCACACCTTACCACCTCTTCCACCTCACACCCACACGTGTGCCGATCTAGAATCACCGAAAATACGCGCTCGGCAACGTAAGACGTATTAAGTAAGTTGATGGATGAAGTGGAACGCCGAGGATTTGGGGCGTTTGGGATCAAATTGAGATTGATGGCCGTCAGGATGACGCGGAGGTCCTGAAGATTTCGGGTTTGATTTGCGAATTTTAAAAGATTATAGTGTTCATGATAATGGACGCATTATGCAGTTTGATTTACTAAATAAATACGCTAGCTGTCACCGTTCCGTTAGAAAAGAAGATTTATCTGTACTCTGTATAAGGGTACTCTATAAGATTCTTATTTACCAGACTACTAATAGAGTACTAACTTAATTCCTACCATTCCCTTCATTTTATATCTCCTACTGTACAAAAATAAATTGTAAAAATAAAATATTTCTATTGGTTTTATCTTACTTATTAGTGTTGTTTCTACAAGCTTGTATTTAGCTTGCAATGTTTCTATGTCGATGTAGGTCAAATCTTGCGAGCTGAATTAGAACCACTTCCTTTTACCATGCGAAGTTGAAATTTGACGTGTCGGTTCAGTTCAGATAACAATGCAATTTTATGATGAGCATGGCCTGATTCTACACCCAGGAATGGCTCCAGACGAAGGAACTCCTCAAAGGTCAACAGCACAGACACGAAATTTTGTGTACGCATTTGCGTTTTGCATTCAAACCCTTAAATAAAAGCTTGTTTTTTTAAAAAGTATTTTTAATATTAATTTATTGAATGATCCTTCTAATGTATGCTGTTTATCATTGAATTAAAAATTTTATGTAAATATTAATTTTCTAATTCAAGATAAATAATTGTAAAAAAATAAATAAATAATCAATAATTAGAAATTCAGATAATAATTAATAAATATTGAGAAAGACGATAATTCATCAACATATTATGGCGACATACAAACACAAAGATATAGCTGTGAGACCTGAATCTTGATTAATTTGTTCTAATAAATATTTTAAGAAAAATATATGATAGATTTTATTTTCTTGACATGAAAATGAAATCATTATCACATCATTTCATAAAATCATTATTATTATCATAATAAGTTCATTATTTTTATAAATGTTATATTAGGTATAAGAGAGGCTTGTACGGGTAAAATCTTCTATGGGTATATTTTATTTTTATTTATTTTATTGTTAATTATTCGGTACTCTAACAAAATATTGAATATAACTTGTTTACATTTATACACTTATCAATATTTAACTACAAAGAGAATACAACATGCATATAAAAGATAAAACACCGATTATACTAAATAGATAAAATATAAATCATATTATATTATATTATTATATCCATATTTATATACTATAAATACGGATATTATATGATTATATACAAATAAATATAGAATTGTGTATATATGTTTTATATATATATACAAATATAAATTTGATGTATGAACATAAATATGTAGTTTTATATTTTTATTATCTCGGAAGTAATTCAAAAATATGTCTTTTGAATTGACTAAGGCCATCATGGAAAATGTCAATGCGATTATCTCTATGTAAGATGACAGATGCGAGGTATTAAAGGTATGTGATATAGGGATTCTCCTATGTGGCGTACCACGTTAAGTTTATGGTGGTTGTTAACCCTATCACAATCATCTTTGATTGTGCGGCCATTGCCGCCCATTACGACACTTCTCGTTTCAGTAGTGGAGAGACAGCGTTGGAGGGTTATCGAGTGATATGAATCGCGCGGAGGCGTTGCTCAACCCTGCGGAGACGATCGCCGGTCGATAAGACCCGCCGCGCGATGGCAGATGGCAGATGAAGATACGTTCAGCACTTCGCAGCGTCGCTTTCTATGCTTAGCTTCCGAGAATTGGCTGCGTGACGCGTTTCCAATTTATTTATTTATTTATCTTCGAATTGTAGTATTTGTTTGAAAAGTTATCAATATTATTACGGCCTAGAGCACCTACAACTTGTATTTGATGAAGTTTTCAATAAATTACTTTAAAGTAAAGTAGTAAATTGCGTAAATAAAAGTTTACGTAATCAGGAGCGTTCCGTGAAACAACTGATTTATCAAGAATAAGTTGAATTTGATAAAAATAAGGAAGCGTTCAGATCTCATGAAGTTACTGACGTGAATTAATCTAGCATCCTCCTCAGAGTACTATATTTATAAATTTCCCACGTTCGATGCAACTATAGTTTTTATTAATATTAATAAAAACAATTAAACTTAACTAAAAATTATATCTAAAATTTGAAATGGACATATTATATTCGATATTTTTTTTTGACAAATAATGCGTAATGCGCATTAAAATATGGCGTAAAAGAACATTTTTAAACAGGCACTGTGATTATACATATTTTTTTTACATTTGGGAACGTTTTTTGATGTGTAAACATGTTTACGGAAGCACCGGTATTGTAATTTGAAAACGGATTTCTTATTTCTACTTTTTCTGCGGTGACAGCCCCACTTCAAGTTGAGTTCAATTTCTAATCTATTAAAACGTATGTAAATATGAAATGTAATAATAGTATTTTCGAAAAAAACCCCCGTAGATTATAATTACTGCAAAAAAGTAGTTTATATCTAAGTCTAACAAATACTCAAAATAAACACGCTTGGGTTTCGACTACTATGTAACTACCTAGGAATAGTATAAATTGGAAAACCGTTGATGTATTAATTATTAAATAAATGTAATATATGCCACATTGGTAAGTAAAGTAAGGATACATCGGATATTCGTTTTGGGTTTATCGACCACTAAATCTTAAGGCATTTCAAAAAGCAAATAAAAATTAAGGCCTGTCGGTCGGCCATCTTGTGCTAATTCGGCGAACAAACAATATCACGTTTCGTCTGGCTACTGCAGCGTAATAATGATCTGTAACGTTTAGGACGCGGTAAAAAAAGCTAACGAACTAAAATTGATCGAGAACCCTAAAAGCATGTTTGACATTTTTTTTTCATTTACGATGTTTACAGTTATTGATGACACATAAAAAGAAAACTAAAATTAAAGTTGCCAAGTGAATTCAACCGAGCAATGAAACCTGATTTCCACAATAGGTACTTTAAAGTACCTACTAGCAGGTGTAGCATTTGTAGCATAAACTGAATGAAATTTCATTGTATTTTATACTTAAATAGTTTTGATATATCTCAAACAACAGATTATAAGTCTTACCAAATAAAGTGCGGTTTGCTAAACCCTGATTTTATAATTTGTTTGCGACTTCAGTAATTATATCTCTGCGCCAACTTCAACGAGTAAGTCGATCGTTTTTATTTTATTAATTAGTAACCAATAAAAAAAAGTGACGTAACTTCTTTTTGTTAGTAACAATCAGAAGTTTTCTTATAATATTTATGAGTTTTTATGTCCTATACAACTTATGTTTGTTTTTGGAAACAAATTATCTTATTCGCAAGAATTACGGTTGGTGTTGTGTTCTACTACCCTAACTTTCCTAAATGTATGACTCGAGTGTAATGTTATACTATTAGTGTAAAATGTTAAAAATTGCGTGCAGTTTTTAAAGTTTTATTATTACAATTTTTCTGACTAGGTAATTAACATGGTAAAATATTGTTTATCTCCTGCGAGTGGTATCATAATGTGCACTCTATCATTAAATTCTGCATTTTAAGACCTTTTATTTACCTCTCAGACCCGTAATATAATTGATATAGCTCAGTCGGCGAGTCGTTAACACGTTTTGGAAATAATTGATTTCCAAACAAGGGTCGTTAAAAGGCCTTCGTTTCCATTCTTGACGACTCGATTGGACCGCCTCGTTGCGTCGCAGCATCCTTAAGGACGTCATTCGGCATTGCTCCGGGCGTAGAGATAAATCTTCGATTGTAAAATGACTCAATCACTAACCCGGAAAAACTCGATTGGCTTAGTGTTTGCGCTCGGTAATCGATTTTGGCGGAGCGTCCTTTCGATGGGGCCTCCCATTGCATACGATATTTTATGAGAAACGCACATTTAAATTCTGAAATAATAAATGTAATTCTACATAATTTCGATCCACATTCACAGAGAAAAATTTTGCTGATACATGTTTCTTGTATTTAATGAAATCGACAGATAATCTTATTTACATTTACTAAAAAAATCGAATATTTTATCTAGAATTACTTTTCTGATTTTTTAATACGTAGCTATAATTAAAAATAAAACAGTGGAGGCAATTACAGTCCTTTGGTTTCGAATATTCGCCATCACTATGGCTGGTAGCTAAATCGATTATGGACGCGACTATACATCTCTTTTCTTTAAATTACATCCACTTATTTAAAGTTTACACTTTACCTTGATACCTAATAATTATTCATTAGTAATTCGTTCATACATTCATATTACTTTTTATTTGTTATTTTATTCATTTATTTCCACGGTGTTTTTCTTTAAGAATATTTATTATTGATACATTTAACGTAACCATTACTTTTATAAAAAGGTATTAAGGAGGTGGAAATATGTAACCTGTTAAATAGAACTGTAATTCATTTATACTTTGTGATTTCCCATTATAGAAATAAATAAATTATTATCCGTTGCTTTCAAACCCTTTTAGATATAATATACACATTTATAAATAACTGATTGTATGCTTTTCGGTTTGTTTATTTTCAGTAAACATATTAATTTATTTGTTTAATAAAGTACAATGCAGCGACATATTAAATTTTAATGATTTAAAAATTGTGTATATATTAATGTGTGAAGGGTATTTTGTACTTTCATAATAGTACATGACTTTATGTTAATGCAGTCCTAAAAACATATTTTTTTCTAATGTTTTAATTCGTTATTTGTTTAAAATGAAAAGTTAACAATATGTAAGCGCCTAGGATATTTTTAATAATATCTTAAGGAAACTTATTATTTATTAAAGTATGAAAAATTATCGATCATTTGAATAGTGAGTGCTCATCCCTACAGGCCGGAGTGGTCCCATAAAATCGAACGTCGGCTCGACGCGGGTCGTGGAAAATCGCCCCTATAAAGAGTCATTCGCGCACAGAGCGATGCGGATTTAGCGACGGCCCCGGGCCAACATCTCGCCGCCTGGACCACTAAAAAGAAACAACGATAAATTATTTATTATTATTATCGAACGAGAAAAAACGCAATTTAACATTACTATCAAAGTATCTTCGTTTAGCGATTACATATTTTATGTTGAGCGAAGTTTGTGCGGTGTTTTTCTTCAGCTTCAGCAACCTTTAATTCTTACTGCCCTATGTACGGTTAGTTCACGTCTAAGTGACAGCGCATCCATTTTTCTTGAGGTTCATAGCCACTTTTGATTTTGTCTACTACACTTAGAAAAAAAATCTGTACGCTCTACAAGAAATTCCTGTAGATATAGTGACATAAACGTTTTATTGCGCCTGCAGTTCGATTCTGGTTAAAGTTATTTGTACGCTCAAGCGAACGAGTGTGGTAACCTTAACAGACTATTTGGCTCAAACAAGCTGGCTGAACTCCGGTACACATAAGCAAACTGCTGATTGTTTGGTTGATGTACCAAAACAGTATTTTAATGTGTACACAACTTTTCATTTGATCCTGCAGATTGTTCGGTACAGGTTACAGGAAAGTTTTGTTAGGTGTACGGTTTGTAAAGTCTATCAAACAGATTGTATATACTACAATATACTTCAGTTGGATTTACTAAAATTCAGTAGCTACAACAAATTATGATCGATTTTGATTAGCTCGATGTTTTTTTCAGTGTACAGTCGAAACATCAGTGATATTAACGATACATTTTCACAAAGATAAAAATTTTTAGTATTTTCACATTTGTTTACGCTTTTTGGATTGCTTATTGCGCGAAGAAGTTTAAAAGTTAAATGTATTTTCACTGTTAATCAAAACGACACTGGAAATATTAATGATTCTATACGTATTTATTATCGAGTGGCTATAGAAGAGTGTAACTGAATTACTTACGGACTTGTATAGTGTTTATTCATACTGCGAACAAAAAAATCGAGCAAGGGAGATAGATAATGCCGTTTAAACCACAATAAAAAGTAGATATATAACATTGTAAAAAATAAAACCCAAAACAGACGGCAGCTATATGTTATATTTACATTATATTACGCAATGGCGAGCGAAACATGAAAGTTAATGTTAAGTTAAAGTTAATGTCACAAAAAGATTTTTGATGTAGGTACCTAGGGCCTCATATTTACAATAAATTAAACCGGGATTGGAATTTAACAAAATGGACCAACAAGTTAAAATTGATGATAAAAGAGTGGATCATTGAGCTAGGTCGGTTTAAGTCAGAGCAATTAGTCTCTTCATCATTTGTGTAATCGTGCTCTATTGCGACTTACAAACATAGTTTCTTTTTCCTTTTGTATAATCTCATTACAACCCTCTCTCTATCTCTCTTTTCATTTCCACAGCGCGCCCTCATAAATACCCTTTTTCACACATTAAAATTTTAAAATACATAAAAATGTTTTTACTATACTATTTTACGCTATATGAGATAGAACGATTTAAAAGCACGCGCAAGACTGAGAAGAGCGCCGTCGGGAAGAGGCCGACGCTGTTATCAATTGTTAATAGGATGCTTTCAGAATAATCGAAAAACTACAAACTTATTAAATTGTAGTTTTGTACATTGGATAATAAAATACATAAAATACATAAAATAATTTTACCCGTTAGAAAGTTGTTAATGTTATTTTTAAGCGCGGCATTAATGAGCGGCGTTGAGATCACAAATTCATTTCATTTCATTTATTTATTGTTTTTTTTATAAAAACCAATACATTTAACTATACAGCGTAAACTGCTGTTCTAAGGTGATGTAATAATCAGTTGTAGAAACATAGATACTCAGCTGACATTTCCTAAACTAAAAAAGACTAAAAATTTCATAATAAAAAAAAATGTGCAACTGGAAAATTACCTAGAGGCCCTCTGTGATCCGGTGATCCGTTCATTAAAACGAAACATACTCGTATATTATTGGTCGACCCGAAATTATCCGCATTAGAATGCGCAATTTAAACCGTTCGATTTAGGGATCCGATTCAGTAATTCCGAGTGCAAACCAATCGATGCGAACGATTTGCATACATCATTGCAGGTTCTGTTGCCGACAACATGTGATTTTATACTGTTCGCGAGTTTTAATATGCTCTTGAAGGATTTTTGAAATATGCTCTCAGCTACCTACTTAAAATATTAAACATTTGATTTTTTGTGTACTAATCTATTATATGGGAGCCTTATGTTAATTTAAATCAAGGGGTTGACCAAACAAAGTTTCATTTGGATTTATCTAACAAAAAAAAAAAACTGTTCTATATTACATCTATAAGATTGCGCTTTCAGGATAATACAAGAAATCCATGAAATGTAATTATTAAAAAATATGTTTGAGCATGTATACCTCTTTTTAAATACATTGCTCGTCTATTTAATCTGTCCATGGTTCTCGAAGTGAACATTTAAATAAATTGCCGTCCGAAATCACAGCCTTGTGGGAAGTCGACCTGAAGCGAACGTAGCCACTGGTTTACGCTTAATAATTCCTTTGAAGATACGGTCGATACAATAAGCAAGTCGTATAGATAACGGTCAAAGTTTTACCTTCGATTTCTCGTTCTAATTTTTTTCAGTGGCGTGGGTGGGGGTGAAAGTGGTACTGAAGAAGCTAATCTTTTACTATATATGTAATCCAAGTCGCTACCCCTGTCATGGTAAATAACAAAATGTCAGATCGTCGCGCGGCGTATACGGCTAGAAAATACGAATGTATCTGTAGTATAGAAGATTGCTTGGCACCGCTCGCACCGTCCGAGATATAAATATCGCGTCGCCGTCAATACGGAGGGATAAACCTGAAGGCGGTCGTGCCAAGCGACGCACACGACAGGGATGGCACGAGCTTTTGTCTCGTTCCCTCCGCCCTAGAAAGAGAAAATATCCGCCCTACATGGGGAGAATTTGAAGTCACTGCCTCGTGTATAGGAAAACTATATATTTTATTATTTAATTTCAATAAGTTTGAGCTAGCTCCAGTGATATATGGTATTGACAGGTGATTTTATAGTTATAAATCTAAGTTTAAACCTAGTTTTTGTTTGGGGAATGGGGCTAAATATAGATCTTAGTGTGTGTCTTAAAAACGAGTGTTTTATTTAGTATTACCTTGTTCATACGTAGGTCCTAAGTTTTAGAAATCGAATGTGATCATACATAGGTAGATACTATACGATAATTGGTTTTATACTTATATTTCTTAAACTTTTAAGTTATATAACTTTTAAAATACATAAAAATGTTTTTACTACACTACTTTACGCTTCACTACATTACACTACACTACACGACACTAAACTACAGACTACATTTTTTACTATTCTACACAATAACAACACTGTATTTATTTTATTAGCGTTAGATATCTCCTTTTATGTTCTTTTTTTTCTCTCTCTTCCTTAGATTACTGCCCTTTCTGATCCGTATACTTCGCATTCAGGTGCATTTTTAATGAATACAAACAGTCCATCTTAGGACAGGTGTTCAGCATCTAGTTAGTTGGACACGGTGAAGTTTCTGACATGCCACTAAGTGCGAATTTAGCTGAGAGGAGATGTATCACATTTCCTCTTTGTATGTTTATAGATAAAATCTTGTTTTTTGTAATAATTGTATGTCTAGCTGTAAGTTTTTTTCTGTAAAAACAATATTAAATAAATAAATAAATTTAAAATTTATTCAATCCACGCTGCGCTTTACATATTTTAATGAAAATACTAGCCATAGGTATTTTATTTTTCTCTTATTTTATACTGTACTTTAATACGCGTTCTGTTTTAAAAATTGTTATTATTTAAAGTTAAAAATTTAAGTTATTGGCTGTTAAAGATTCATAAAATGTATGAGCGAAGTGCACTTTTTCCACTTAGTATGGGCACTGTTCGGGCCGCGACGTTTCAATGTCCGTCTCGCTCGCTCCGGCCGAGCGCGCACGAAGGTCGCCGATCGTGACGCAACTGAAGACTGCAAGGTTTTGTTGTGCGCGTACGACCAATTTGTGGAGGTTTTTACACATGCCAGTCCAACTAAAAAAACACACTTCTCGTGTATATAAAGTGGTATCATCTAACCCAGCTCTGAATCTTTTCTTTAAAACCAAAACTTTTTTTTGGATCTGTCTCCGCCCCGAATAGCAGAATAACTATTAAAACATCGGAAAAAATCAAGAAAAATTATTGAGGAAATTCTTCTCCTCGGTATGGAATGGCTACCCATACAATTCATGTATGGGTAGCCATTCCATGTATGTTCACTTTGTGAGGTTGTCACATTTAAAATACATATCATTTTGATTTTTATATATTTATTGAACTTAATTCATTTTGAATATTCTTAATAAAAAACTGAATTTATTTCCGTTAATAAGTTTTTAACATTTATTGATTCTGAGGCGGTACGAAGTTCGTCGGGTCAGCTTGTTACACATAAAACTGAAATTATTAGAACAGAACACGTTTCATTTATTTTTTCAAATAATCTGCATATAGCGAATGCTGACACGATTCCTTCCCGGCTTCCCACTTCTGGAGTAGGGGGAGAGCGTTTCTAGTCACAAAGAAGTTTCACTTAAAATAAACACACTGTGTATGTGGTTACACTCCGCGCGTTATAATTAAAACTTCTGTAAGGAAGTTGGTTAAATTTTTCATCAACTTATATATATTTTAAAATTACCACTTCATCATAGATACTTCAAATGCAACTCGATCATGGCTAGTAGGAAATATAATATTGCCAACACTTTTGGGTAAAGGTATCTTAATTTCCTTGGACCTAAACTTCTCTACAGTGCAGATAAGCAATTTAAAAAGCACAATCTAAATTAAGTCTCCCAAAAAATGGCTCCTCGCAATAGGTAGAACCGCATCTGAAAAGATGTTGAGCAGTGTATTACAATAGAAAAGCTGACATAATATGGAGTATAAAAAGTAATTTCATATATTTTCTTTACGTTCTGCTTTTTGTATATTTAGTATATAAATTATACGTAACACAATTTTAAGAATTATATATTTAATTAATGTTTATATTGTATATAATATATAAAAAATAATAAGCACTAAATATAGTATGTATGATGTTTCGTATTTATGATATTTATCTTATGATCCTTCTTATTACTTCTTCTGGCCGCTCTTAGAACAACTTTTTTTAACCTAGTTAGAGTAGCCATGTTACTTCAGAGCAACAATAAATGACTGGTATTTCATTTGTCTATGTGATAATAATATTTTTTTTCAGTAACATTTATTGTTGTGTTTTCCTATTGTGCCATTACGAATAAATAAAATAAAAATACTGGCACTACACTCAACAATGTCCCGCACGCCCACGAATAAAAGTCTCGCATTTAAATTCATTTACTGACCGGGGAAAATTGTGTTGGGTGCGCCTGATGAAATTTTTCATCAAAAAAGTGAAATTAGACCAAGTGATTTCGAGTTGAGTTGAGTTGGAGTTGAGTTGGACGTATTGTGTATGGAGACGTTGGTTGCGGTGTGATTTACGCGAAAATTCGCATCCCGTCCGGGCGGCGCGCTTGAGCGAGCATGTAGGCAAACGCTAATCATTAATTTCACAATTAATTGGCAGCACCGTGTAACTGATAGTTTTTACGCCGTTTTCCGACGCGTCCTCGTTTTTTCCTCCGCCTTCCGCCCGGTGAGATTTTCCTAACCTTCGAAATAGCCAAGTGCTCCTTTGTGATTTTCAAGTTTTTTATTGGCGCACGTATGCTTTATGCATATTGCTTGTGCCATAATGTCATGTTAAGCATACTTAAATGTTAATTGTTAGATTTCTTTATCGTTGCTAGAACCACAAAGTAACCTCGGCTGTACGAACTTAACTGCAGTCCTACTTTTTTGGAAAGTTAGTATTTTTTTAAACCTCATATTAAAATCTTATTAACTTATTCTATATTTTTTTCCTTATTGTTTTGATGAAGAGCTTTTTTAGTTGTTACGTGGAACGTTTCCACTAACTAGAATAAAATTATCTTATTTAAATTCTTATTAAGGCAAATATGATGAAATCAGTAAAATTCTTGGAATGAATAGGAAAAATCCCATTGAAATCCATTCATTAATTCCTTTAACCGCATACCAAAGATTTTATTGTACACATCCTATGAAATGGAATCTATGGATTAGGCATACTTACATACAGAAAAATCATTAATAGTAGGAATGTATATATATACATGTATTTATTTGAATAAGTTACAGTGAACGTGGCGATGCTATATTAATTTATTTGTAATAAACACAAAATTGTTTGTAAACTTACATATACTCAAATTTCATAGCATAGGAAATCACAGTGCATCACAGTCTGAGCTTACCGTAGTAAACGATTTTTATCATACATATACTTATAAAAATTTAGACCTATTTGTCGACTGAACATATTTCATTTTGTAACTGGGAACATTTCACATTTATAAGGACATTTTAAATAATGTCGAAATTTTATGAAATCCTCCTTTTATAGCAAATGCTCCTGTGACGCTGGTGTGTCAATCGATCTTTTAAACTTGGTTGCTAGCTATTTTCGGAATAGAAGATACGAGATGTATCTTGCGGAGACTCAGTTTCTGATACGTTCAATGAGTATTCTGGTATCCAGCCAAGGACCGCACTAAGTGGTTTATTTTTTATTTTATTTATTAACAATATTTTTAGTGCAGTAAAAAATTGATGTTTGCTGCGGTATGTGGACGATGTGAAGATGTTAAAGTGACTTTGCTATTTGACGCGCAGCTTTTACAAGATGACATCAATCGTCTCTTAGAGTGGGCTGCCGATAACAAATTACAATTTAATGCCTCTAAATGTGTAGCAGTATCCTTCTCACGAGCCTTGCGTGAAAAAGTAAGTTGTGGTAATGAGATTATTCGCAGATGCAACGAAATTCGCGACCTGGGGTTTTGTTTGACTCGCGTATAACATTTCATTTGCACATGCGAAGCATAGCTACGCGTGCCAATAAAATGTTGGGATTCGTGCTTCGAACTAGTCGATCTTTGAGTAAGCCGAAGTCCATCTCGCTTTTATACTGCACGTTATTAGAGTATAGTTCCATTATCTGGAGTCCTCATGAGATTACTTACTGCAATATCCTGGAGGCTACTCAGAGGAAGTTCCTTAGATACCTTTATTTCCGTAGGTATGGATATTATCCTGATTTTTTTCCTAATACGTATCCATCAGCATTTGTATTAGGGATGTTAGGCTATAACACACTCGAGTTTAGGCGACAAATCCATAGATTGCTTTATTTTTATAAAGTTATTTGCGGTTTCATCGAGAATCCCGTATCTCAGAGATATTGGTTTCTTACTTCCGGACCGTTTAACTAGATCGCGGAAGCACACGTTATTTAGGCGGTTAGCGTGTCGTACCGACGTATGCAAGTATAGTCCGATTGGGAGAGCAATCGAATTATTAAATTCCATTTCCGCGGAGATTGATATCTTTGTCTGTTCGCCCAATGGAGTTAAAAATCTACTTTCTATTACACCGTTGTGAGATCAGCGTGAATTATTTGTTAATGTTTGCCTGGAGGCATTATTTTAATTTTTTAGCGTAGTATTTTTCATGATTAGTTCTAGTTATATTTGGTTTTTATTGTTTTTGATTTTGTTTGTTTTTCTTTTAGTAGTTTTATTTTTTACATTGATTGTAATGTGTACATGGGAGAACCTGTTAAATAAATAAATAATAAAATAATTTGTAAATCCTTCTTGTTTAATAAATATATTCATTTTGTAGACTTAAGATTTCGACAACCTTGTCCACAACAATTCAGGCTAAGGGCAAAACAATTTATTATTCTGAATAAGTTTCAAAATACCCTTCATACACATTTAATTATCGCGGTCAATACATAATGCTGCGTACAAATATGAGCAATTTAAAAGTCGAACTGAATAATTCTATGAAAATACCGCAAATGCGCCACAAAATAGCCTAATGATATCGCCAATAAATTCATGCTCGCTCAACGAAAACCGGAATTCGTA
This sequence comes from Neomicropteryx cornuta, assembly GCA_020383195.1. Classification (NCBI taxonomy): domain Eukaryota; kingdom Metazoa; phylum Arthropoda; class Insecta; order Lepidoptera; family Micropterigidae; genus Neomicropteryx; species Neomicropteryx cornuta. The sequence continues at coordinate 3,743,575 of JAHKQU010000028.1, forward strand.
CAGAAAATATAATAAGGGTGATTACAGACACAATGAACGTGTGCGGTTTTTTCAGACGAAATTATGCCGAAATAATTCACCGGGACAAAAGGTGAACAATTCGATCGACAAACGGCGAATCGATTGGTCCAATTAAATTGACCAGCGGCCCCAACTGAACACAAAAAAAAACATTTCTATTCAGAGTCACGGACGTGGCGTATTTTTAAACTCTAGTGCGAACAGGAACGCTAATGTTATTTCATCATATTACCACTCTAAAATTTTATTTAAAATAAACCATTTTTGTTATAAGTTCTACGAAAAATATTTAATAAAGAAAGTAAATATAAATGTAATATTTTCATTTCGCAATATAAATTTACCTAAAATTAAGTAAAAGTATAAATAATACTTACACATTATAATAATAATACATACATACAAGAAGCCATATAAAAATTCATCATGGTTACCGAGAAAAAAACTGTAAACTTTCCGTGAAAATAGTAAAAGAATCATATAGTGCCAAGGCCATTATCGACCAGCACGACATTGGAATTCGCACGCTGACCAAATTTACACTATCTTTAAAAAAGTATAATACATTTGAGGGTGATTTTTTTCGTATTTTTCTCTATTATTTCCTACTCATAATAGGTTACTCAAACCCCCCCCCCCCCTTCTTATTTATTTCTTCGGGAATGGTCTTGGGATATGTTTTTAGTAATATTTATACTTTAAGGAAATATAGGTATTTATTATAAAATTAAAATATAAAAATATACCATTTTAAAAATTAAAACATTACGAGTACATTCCTTGTAGGTAACACAAAAAAATACTCCCCTACCCCTAACCTCTCCCCTCTTAAAATAACCCTATAAAAATGTTTACCCTCAAAATTAAATAAACATAAAAAATATTAAACTTAAATTGTAAAATCATCTCTTTAGAAAAATCTTCTTTTTAATCCTCAGATTTCTCTTTCGTTTAGGGTTCCAATAAGTTGTTCAAAAACATATTCCATTTATCAAACATATTTTAACAACATATTTAAGGTACAACATATTTAAATATATTTAGTGTTGTCATGTAATTAATAATGAATGAATATGTAATGAATAATGAATATCTAATAAAATATATTATATCAATTGTATTAAATAAGTCAAAAGTGGGAACGAACTAGTTCACATAAAAACCCGCAAGGGCTTAGTGAGCAATCAAATATAACCTGTATGTTTTATTTATAAATAAAGAATATTAAAAAAAAAAAACATATTTTAGGTAACCACAGACAAAACTAAATTTAGTTTAACGGATAACTGGAGTGTGCATATTGGAATCCGCTTTACTCGATCGTCCTGCGATATCCTTTATAGCCTATATCGTATACTATAATAGCGTCACCATACAGATTGCAAAGACGTCGCAGGAGTTATTATAATTTAATTCAGTTGCAGCGGCACGCGTAGATATTTTAAACGCATACAAAATGGCGACTGTCACCCGATGCACACAACAGCTGTCTCCGGATGGACACGCCGCCTCGGGCCACAGCACTACTGCGAACGGTTCTTTTAATTTAATATTAGTTCTTTTAATCACATATTTATTTTTGGGTTCTTACTGTGATTTTCCTACGGTTGGCATGTTTACATTTAGCACACAGATAGATTGATTAGTAGATAAAGTACATAAAGTACGACAAAAAAGTAGAGGCTTGTTAGTGGTACCTAGGTATAAAAATTATTACGGCAAACGCACTCTTGGTTTTCTTATACCTACTCTTTTTAACGAATATATTAATAAGAATCTTTCCAATGTACCTAAATATAAGGTTAAAGACACAGTAAAGAAAAATATAATAGAAAAAAAATCTGAAAAACGTATATAAAAAAGTCTATACCTGCTCCCTCTCTATTTGCTTGAGATGGAAAGATGGTAGGTTAGTGAAGTAAGTATAGGCTATAGATCTACGGAAAACACATATATATATAAATATTAAAATATAGTTTTTTCTTTAAATTTGCTTTTGATAGGTTTTTATTTTTTTTTTATTGCTTTTGCATTTTATTATATTGTTTTTTTGTTTTTCCTTTTTCTTATTGATGTAACCCTTTTGAAACCTTTGTACTGTAATATAGAATGTTTTTTTTTCACCAACAGAAAAGGCACCGTCTTTGTGGGAAATGTAAAAATGTTTTGTAAAAAATAAAAATATTGATTTAAAAAAAAAAAAAATGATATTTCAAGTTTTTATTTTTATTTATTTTGCGTCCACGGCATGCATTTGTATGATAAACATGAATAGATTATACTTCAGTATATTAGCTAATTTACGAATTCCAATTATGTTGTTATCGGTATTGCAGTTATGGTTATCACGGTTATAAATACCTTTAGTATTTATATCAGCGGTTATAAATACCTTTAGTATTTTAATTGTATGTTTCATTAGAATTCCACACCCCGGCGTAGCGCATCGTATGTATAATGTAGGTAGGTACATATCTATTATTGTTATTTTAAGAAAAATTTTAAATAAAAAAAATCTTATGACAATTACTAAAAACAAAATAGCTTGTACATTTTAACTGGAAAATGTTATACTATTTTATACCTTACTTTCAAATGAAGGATTCACACTACCGATCCTAATTTTCCTCCCCATATTGTCTTTCTATTCTTTTAACAGCCTTTAAAAAATATTTTGAATATAAAAAAATCAACATCGAGATTTTTCCGAAAATGCGATATTTGTTTTGAAATCACATGACTCAATAGATAAAATCGTAAGTCCCATATACAATAAATATACCTCTATAAACAACAAACATACGTTGTGGTTAATTACGTATCTAATGCAAACGTTGATAGTATATAAATGTTTGTGAATAAGGTAGGATTCATAGTTATACATAAAATGCCATATAATTTTAGTACTTCTCATGGGTTCAACATGTAATTTCCCTAACAATATTTCCTGTATATTTTTGGATAAACACCAATGTGAAACACACTGCATGACAATAGCAATGAAAACTTTTGTTGGTACACTGAAGGAAATAAATAGGTAAAGATTGTGCTGGACAAATATTTTAAATTTATTACATTAAACTTACTCTGGGAATTTCTTTGATGCTATGTTCCCCTTAAACCAATCTTTACTTATAATTTTAACATTGTGTTTCAAAGCAATTAAAATACTATACAAATAAATTTATTATTACCTATTTCATTTTAAATAATTGTATTTCTTTAACTGATAATAGATATGAGTTAGTATTTTATAAAAAAAAAAAATGCTTTTTTGTTAAAGACACTGACCAAAATACGCTTATTTTTCAGTTGTCAACAAGAGTATCATTTAAAATAAAATTTTATAATAATATTTTAATGACTTTTTGAGTTTTATACATATAAGCACAGATGTACGGGTTAGCTTAAATAGTATTTAATTTTATAAATATGACAAATACTTTCTACTTTTAATTTTATTCGCATCTATGTACTACTACAATGGATGTTAAAATAAAATACCCATTTTTCACTTTGTTGAAACAGCTATCCAGCTTATTTCCTTGAATGTACGCAGTGTGACAAATATGGTACCAACACCAAAATCAAATTAATTATACAAGTAGAAAGTAGCATCGTGTAGTCAGAACTATGTCGCTGGTAGTTGTACCCCGTGTGGGGTTAAGGAATTCCTTAAATAATTGACCACCTCCTTATTGGCTGCTTCACACGGTCAAATCGAAAAGTGACCACGGTTGGTGTTGAACGTTGTCCTAAATAATTAAGCGACTTTTAGACGGTTCATTTCTAGTGTTTGCTTATTTATCATTAATAAAACTTGTAACTATTTGTAGGTCGCAATTTTAAAACTTCATTAAAAAATAGTTCAGTGTTCTTGCCTTTTAATTACCACTTCAAAAGCTTTCAAATTCAGCCGCGTTTAGCTTTATATTAATGTACACATGTTTTCAAAAACTGAGGCTGTTTTTAATACTTTGGGTTAGTTCATACGGAGCTCATCCTCTATCTGAAAGCGTTTTTCTCTTCTTGCAAAAATGCAAAAACAGAAACACTTTGTGCCGTTATAGACTAATCATGAAAAACAGAATTAAAGTACTTTTAAAAATAAGTGGAATTTGTATTTTTATCATGTTTTTAGTCAATAAGATATTTATGTCTAATATTTTAATTAAATGTATAAAAAAATATAGACATTTTGAAGTTTTTAATTTTAGGCAATCTAAAAATTTACATTTTTAATTCGATATAAAACCAGATCTGGTATTATGTTTCTTCTACATCTACAAAAAGAAGCACAGCGCTACAATGTTAGTACGCATACATTTATCTTTAAAAATCTACATGAGCCGTTCTTTTTGTCATACGGAGTTCACCTGGTCGACGCCAGGAGTTCACCTGACTAAAATGAACTAAAAAAATGTGGGCAAATTAAGATGATATTAAAAATAAAAATATTGTTAATATATCTTTAAATATTGATTTATTATTTTTTGTAAAAACAATATATTTCATTTTACATCAGCTTTATAGCGTGTACTGATGTTTTAAGGTGAAGTCGTTAGTCGTGTTTTTCTTATTTTTCTTAATAATAACATGGAATAAAATATTTTTCTGTACATACCTATTTATGTAGATCGTAAATAATGTGCATAGAATGTTTACTTTGTTTTCTCCAATTATTTATTTGTTCATATATCATAATGTTATTTTATTATTTTATTATTCATATAACTATTATTTCTAGATAATTAATGAATATGTCTAATGAGTGGCAATTTGAACTCATATAGATTTATTCAAAGTATAATAACTATACTTTGAGTTAAAATAATTTTATTGTGAATGATAATTGTGTTATATGTAGAGATAGAAGATATGAAAACTCTACAACTCACGCTGACACAGCGGTGGTTCGATTCGCAGATCAATGAAGACGCCAGATGAGATGAATATGCCGAATGAAAGAGAAATTTCAGTTTTTTTATTATTTTAAATTGTAATATTTTTTTATACTTAACTTAAGTATTTTTATGAGAAATGTAATGGTACGTAGGTACTTGAATTTATTTTTCGCGCACCTTTTCGTTGTTCTGTTTTTGATGCTTAAACAATTTAGACAGCGTTCTTTTTTTGTATTTTTTTTTCGTTATTAAGGCAGATATTTATTTTTTTTTCTTTTCAAAATCAACATATATATATTTTAATTCCAGGAGTCTATGGAATACAGCAATATCGCTGGTGAATATACCCAATTGCCACGGTTCCGGCAACCTTAAGGCGAATCCAAAGGATACACATTAATTTCGACTCATTTAGACCCTTATTTTTATGGTTGGCATTCGGTAATCATTGGGTATTTAATAAAAAAAAAAATATATTTAGATACGTTGTACTTATCTCTTCGACATAGTAAAGACAGATTTTTTAAATTTAATTCTATTTCTGAGAAATTTAAGAAATGATAAACTCCTAATAGTTATATTTTAGTTGAATCACTCTTTTATAAAAGACATTAGAGGCTTAGGAAAAAAAGGAATTGAATGGAAAATGACGGTTCTAAAATATAGTAAAGTTAGTGTTTTTAATTTTTATATAATGAAGCTGTAATTAAATAAAAACCAACTGCTTTTTGACCGCGCTAAGAACAAAACCTAACGCCCTATAAAAATAAAGCGCTGAATTTCAAGTTCGACTGGCAAAATGCTTCGTCTTAAGTGTGTAATCACCTTAAGAAGTATCGCTCGGGGTTGTAGGCTCAACCGTAGAATATCAACTGCAGTCTCCGTTACAAAGGACGCTACTGCCAAAATGAAACATCCTCGCGTTCCTCGAGAGGAGCGACTCCTTCCTTCGCTCCGGCGACGAATGAGAATAATTAAGGTCGCGCCGTGTGCAGCCCGGCGCCGGTCGCTCCTCTTAATTACTACCGCCGGCGTAATTGTTGTTTATGGCCGGCATCGCAACGAAAAATGAAGCACCTGTCAGAACTGCGCGCTCCTCCACAATTCTATATTATCAGGTGAGTTTTAAATACTAACGACAAAAAAAAAGTGTGAGTGCCGGGACTCGCGGTTAAGATGTGTAAACACGACCGTTTCTCCGTGGATGTAATAAGAGATAGATGCTATTTTCTTAGAAAACTTAAAGATTTTTAAAAGTCGCCCGTTGTCAATGTTATGCAACACTCAAAATTCAAAACTCAAATGATTTTATTCCATAAACACTAGATAAATGCATATAGGAATGACATTTTAATTTTGGGACAATAATATTTTGAAGTTAGTATAGTGGTGTGGCATCAACAATCATAATAATAACGATACATAATACAATATATATATATATATATATATATATATTTATATATATTAAGATATATATTATGGAAAACATGCATACATGATCCATGTTTAACAACAACATACAATATTTAATACAACAATAACAGAAATTAGAATATATTCCTTAAAAGAAAACCAGATTTAATTAAATAACACTTTACTAAAACGGGCTTATGGAGCTAAATCTTATGTAAACATATGACTAGGTGTTTTCAAATTCCTTAAAACTATTTATTTTTTTTCTAATACGTATGACTGCACTGCATTTTTAAATTTGTTGATTTTTTTTATATTTTTTAGCGCCTCTGGTAGCATGTTTTAATATTTTAGGCCTACATAACTATAGGTTTTTTTGAAATTTGACAGTACGAGCTGCCATTGGTTGAACATAATTTTCCTTTATATTCCGTACACCGTGAGTAGCTTAAGTTGTTTGAAGTGTGTCACACTCACGTTGTGACAGCTATATACACGATTTAGGCTGATAAGTATGCGCTGTCGCTTATAGCAGCAATCAAACGCGACTATGCATGGGGCCGAATATGTTTTGTTCGATAGCAGCGCAGTGTGGGTTGGATTATCTCCTTGCGTATGGATTAGACCGACGATTGCTAGTCAATTCAGCCGCAGAAGAGGATTATTCAGATGTTAACATCTTTTTTTTATTTTTAACAAAGATTGTTAAATGCGCAAAATAGCTGCCATCTCAGAAAAAGCAGCCATTGTTTTCAAACAGGTCGCGTTCGATAATGAGTAATCAACAATTGCGCGGTCTTAAATGGAAAATTAAAAAAAAAACCGTAATTAGCACCGCTCCTGCGAATAACCTTCGCCGCAAACATATTATTGTTCACAAGCGGGTCGGTGGGACAAACTTTGTTTATTGATTATTGTAATTTTCATGTTTTTTATAAAAAATATTTACAACGAACGAATAACTTTACTGATAAGTAGCCGTTTGGCTTCGGATTTGCCGGGCCAAACCGCAATGATCCGCGTTCCTCTTTAACAAATGATAATGTATTAGCTGCTATTTCCTGAAATAAATAAATAAGTCATATCGCCGGAGTCCCCTAAGTCATTCCTCAAGTACCCTAACTTAAGGAGCCTCCAAGGCATTCGATTTAATACCATACAATTTGCATTGAAGAAACAAAGCATACTCAAAACCTAGGAGAGGGTTTTGGATAGTAGTTGAGTTGTGTCGTAATTTTGCATTTGATATTGGCTGTCTGTCGAAACCTTAAAATTAAACGGCTAAACGAAAGTATTTTTTTTTATGTCTGCCCATTTTTAAGATTTATCTGTGCAAGCTAAATGTTGTCGTTTATTCATAAGCAATTGACATCTTATGTGAACGGTGACCCTAAGTTTCGATATTTGTGAGTGAACTCTTTATTGTAAAGTTTGAAATTACGGCCATACCTTCTTCAAGGATATGTTAAAGATCGATAATGTGTTGTTTGACAAACGAAAAGATATCTTATGTTAAGTTTTAACATGAGGGGAAAATCAGCGGTGGTTTCAGTTTTAAATGCAAAAGAGTGTTAAATTAAACCCAATACAAATTACAAGGTGACTTCGAGCCGGATGACCGATCACTAATTAGTAATAACAGGATTTCTTTTTTCTATAGCAATGATGTTTCTTTCAATTTCATCACAAATTTTAACGCTATTTTAGCGATTTTGACGCGCGGCTAATAATGAAACAACTCGCACATGATATTTCAATTAAATAATAATAATATTAATTATTTCATAATAATTATAACGTGGCACTGAACATTATCTTACATGTGTCTATTTGCGTTTGGTTTATAATATTTTAACTGGCCAGTAATGGCCGAAATCGTGGTAGTCTAGTGGTTAAGGCTTTGGACTGTGGACCTAAAGTCTCGGGTTCGAATCCGTACATGGTCATACCATTTTTAACGCTTCATTTCCACCATTTCTCCTGATTCTAGCACAGGTACATTTGGTCTAGTTGAGTAGGGCACAAAATAATTGTGTATGACCTAGGTCATAGCAAATATTTTAAAAAAAATCCCTAGTCAGTTATGTATAATAGGCTGGATTGTAATTACAAATGGATTGATTGGATTCTGGCTGGATTGTAGTCTTAACCGAACAAAAAAAAAACAGAACAATTGTTTTGTTTTTTTTTGTTCGTTTGAAAGAGGGGAGAGAGGGCGGATAGAAATAAAATAAAAGTAGCAGACCTCGGAAGAGAAAAAAAACACAAAAACATTTTGTAGCCATTCAATCTATCAACAGCATTCTAGAACTAATCACATATAACATTTATTTAATTAATTTTATTACTTACATGAATGCCTTTTTATGAATTACCCACCGCGTTGAGATAACAATCCGACAGCGAGCGCGGTGCTAACAACCAAATAAACGCATTTAGATAAATATATGTTAACAAGGAGTTTATTAATATGCATATCCATTAGATTAAATCATAGCTGCGTTAAGTTGTCGGACATAATTCATTCGAACAAAATATCAACTATACCGAATTCAACTTAACCAATATTTTAAATTATTTCTAATACATAGGTCATTTGTTTACATTTTTGTCAGACACGCTCAACTAAGCCTAATTGCTTGTAAATTCGAGTAAAGTCAAAGGAGATTTATTCCTAAGTTAAAAAAAGTCAAGTTAAGTTATATATTTGGTGTGATTTATTTCTATTAATTTTAAATATTATTGTTTTCTATTCTATACTTTATATTTATTAATTATTTTTAATAGGACAGTTTTTGAAAAAAGTTTATTTGTCCGCCTATTTAATATTGTTTCAATTTTATTGGCTTATCTTAATATATATAAATCTCGTGTCACAATGTTTGTCCTCAATGGACTCCTAAACCACTTAACCGATTATAATAAAATTTGAACACCATGTGCAGTTCGATGTGCACTTGAGAGATAGGATAGTTTAAATCTCAAATTATAGTCGCAATTTTAATTTATCGCTAATTTTTTGTCCGTTATTATTTGGCAGTCATAAAACTGACAGATGTCGATACCTTTTTATTTTATGGGCGATTGTGAAGAGCGCGTGACGACTCGGTGCCTGTATAATTTTATTGAACAAGCAGAGGAAAGAGCAATTGTGATATTATTGGAAAATTTTTTAGAAGATCACAATCAACTAATTCAATTGATCAAAAGAGTTTCGCCACGACTGCAAAATGACAATTATCAAATCGTCATATTTTAATTTATTGCTAATTATTTGTCTGATATTATTTGGCAGTCATAAAACTGACAGATGTCGATACCTTTTTATTTTATGGGCGATTGTGAAGAGCGCGTGACGACTCGGTGCCTGTATAATTTTATTGAACAAGCAGAGGAAAGAGCAATTGTGATATTATTGGAAATTTTTTAGAAGATCACAATCAACTAATTCAATTGATCAAAAGAGTTTCGCCACGACTGCAAAATGACAATTATCAAATCGTCATAAAAGCCGACAAAGTACCATTAGGTGAACATGCTGGTAGATTCAACGCTCCAACTGTTGATGAGGTTGCTGTTATCATGGTTGGTGATCCAGTTGACAAAAGATCTATAAACATTACACGGCGAGACAACACTGTCAGTACGATTTCGGATCTACACCGTTCATATGACGCACTACAATATCCATTGATATTTTGGCAAGGACAAGATGAATATCACCTTAATATCAATCAGTATGATCCAAATACCGGTAAATTTGACAATTATCTATTTACTTTCTTACTGTATGTATAGATTTTAATTTCGTATTGCATTTTATTATTTATTTTTTTAGGTGATTACAGAAATAATAAAGTTAGCTCAATGAACTACTACGCACACCGAATAATGGTTAGACAACATCAAGACAATTATATCCTTCGATATCGTCAGCTGTTCCATCAATACATTGTTGATATGTATGCTAAGGTCGAAAGCGAACGCTTGCGATTCCTTCGATTCAACCAGGCAAAACTACGATCGGAAGAATATATTCACTTACGAGATGCTGTTGCTGGAAACATCGATGGAAATTTAAATCCCAATGACATCGGTAATGCTTTCATTTTACCTTCAAGCTACATCGGCAGTCCACGGAACATGCAGGAATACATACAAGATGCGATGACTTACGTACGTCATTACGGCCGACCGGATTTATTTATTACATTCACATGTAATCCGAATTGGGAAGAGATACAAACTTTACTATTGCCAGGACAACAAGCCATTCATCGTCATGATTTAACTGCACGTGTGTTTAAACAAAAATTGAAATCCTTAATTGATTTTATTGTTAAATATACAATTTTTGGTATCACACGTTGTTGGCTGTATACGATAGAGTGGCAAAAGCGAGGTTTGCCTCATGCCCACATTTTGGTTTGGCTTAAAGATAGAATCCGTCCTGAAGAAATCGATCAAATAATTTCAGCCGAAATTCCAGACCCATTAATTGATCAAGAATTATTTGATATTGTCACCAAACACATGATCCATGGGCCATGCGGTGTTTTCAACATGACGTCACCGTGCATGGAAAATGGAAAATGTAAAAAAACTTCCCAAAGCCGCATACGAATGACACGATCACGGATATTGATGGTTATCCAATATATCGCCGCAGAAGTACTGAGAATGGTGGCCACACATTTACAATGCGACTGCCGAACTTTCCAAATCAAGTTGAGTTTGATAATCAGTGGGTGGTACCATACTCACCACTACTTTCAAAAACTTACAAAGCTCATATCAATGTTGAGCTTTGCAGTTCTGTTAAATCAATTAAGTATATTTGTAAATATGTAAACAAAGACAGTGATTTGGCCATATTTGAAGTAAAAAACATAAATAAAAATGACGAAATAGCACGATACCAAATGGGCAGATACATTAGCAGCAATGAAGCTATTTGGCATATTCTCAGCTTTCCCATCCACGAAAGAGATCCTGCTGTCCAACATCTGGCAATACATCTTGAAAACGGTCAACGTGTATACTTCACTGAAGAAAATGTTCTCCAAAGAGCGTTCGAAGCTCCGA